>OV656751.1:7222500-8422500 GCA_927399415.1 Macaria notata
TTTAATGATTAGTTATAAAAAAAATCTAAGAAATGTCAAAATTATACAAATTAAATTAATGTCACAAATTAGTAAGCTTATCATTTAGATATAATTTCACTTAAGCTTACTTATTAACTTATGTTTTTTTTTATAAAGCCATATAATTATATTGGTTACAACTTATGCAAAGGAATAAGATATAGTATCATGGATACATGCCCGCATCCACGATTGCCCGATCTTTATCAAAAGCATTGTAATTGAAAATGAAGGAACGAGAGGGAACGGTGAAAAGAGATGAACGAGCTTTTCATTTCGGTCACAGAGTTCGTTGGTACACTCAGTCATACACCTCCATCGCTCCGGTTCGGGTGCGCGCGCGCATCGGCGCTAAATTCCGACTGACCTGATAATCTACTTACATTCATCAGTGCTCAGAATCGTTATTTATAAATATTTATCCCTCTATTTATAGTCGCGTCAATCTTAGAGCGTCGAACGCCTATGCCAACGACATGAAACGAAGAAAAAATGCCACAAGCAACAACTCTGCTAAAATTCATCAAAATACCAACGAAAAAAGTGTCCACATAAACAATGGAGGAACATCGATTCCAAGTGCCTTACAGTGAAAAGTTAAAAATCTATTCAACGGTGCTGTTCAACAATAAATAAATAAAAAATAATGTTAGTGTTACCAAACTCGACAGACATTCAGCGAGTAAAATGTTAGACGTCTTTAGAGGTTTAAAAAATTTGATTAAGGTTAACTACGTTCATATTGACTCGCCGGTGTTTCGCCTGCATTACTCTATCACGGTGATCTTGCTGATATCCTTTAGCCTGATTGTGACGACGCGTCAGTACGTCGGGAACCCAATAGATTGCATTCACACTAAGGACATTCCCGAGGACGTTTTGAATACGTATTGCTGGATTCACTCGACGTATACTCTGAAGAGTTTCTTCAAGAAGAAGGTGGGTGTGGAAGTGCCGTATCCAGGGATTGGGAACAGCAGAGAAGGCGGGAAGGAAGATATGTCAGACCACAAGATATACAAGTATTATCAATGGGTCTGCTTCTGCCTGTTCTTTCAGGTGAGTTGTAGTTTTTAGTATTACTTTGTTGGTGTTGTTTGCAGGGGAATGTGTTCCAAATTAATCTGTTGTTTGATTACAATAATAACCAAGTGTCTGAGATAGTATAAATGATGATTAAAAAAATAATCTAGGTGTAATGTATCCCCATACAACATTTAATCCAAATCGAACATTTAATATGGAAGAGATTGCTTTCAGAGATAAGGCCGCCATTTGTGGCATTAGATTTAAAAATGTCTCTTTTTGTACTATGATTTATTTTTTATGTGAGTGTCCAATAAAGTATTAATCAATCAATCAATCAAATCGGTGCAGCCGTTAGCGGAATGATATGTCAAGCATATATGTTTTACACATACATATACATACATACACATTCACAAACTTTCGCCTGTAAATTGTTAGTGTGATGTGATGAGAATACCAATGTTGAATTTTATAATTAGCCGCGAATCGGGGTCAAGGGCGTCATTAGAGTTCTGCGTTTAACTATGTAAAGATCTGCTTTACATTGAGAAAAAACATGTATCTTAGTTAATTTTTGATGTTTTGATAGTAATACAATCAAACATTACTTGAAATTCTTTCACAACTAGTGGAAACCCGAGGCTTCGCTCGCATTATTTTGAGATAAGAAGGTTTCAAACGAACACGACTTTTTTATTTACGAACCGATTGAAATGAAATAAACACTAAATGTTAAGTTAAAAGTGCACTAATATGTTAGTGAAAACCGTAGACAAATCGGTACAGCCGTTTTCGAGTCTCTAACGAAAATACATACCGACAGACACACAGACAAACAGAATTTTTTTTGAAAAATGATTTTTGTTTTCTATTTCATCAATGAAGACCCCTCAACTATTTTTTTTTCAATTTACTTCAATGTACAGACACCGACCTTTTACAGCTTTATTGTAAGTATAGATGTGTCAAACATTATACACGTATATCTCAATTTAATTATTAAGTCACAATTATACAGAATAAAATATAAAATCTTAATAAACTTGAAATGGAACATTTGAGTTCAAATTGAGCCATTTCAATCCTTTACAGGCATAATATTTTACATTAGGTAATTCAGTACTGGAAAATCGCTCATTTCAACAGTGTTGCATGTTCGGGCCTCGTAGGTATTATGTAAACATATTACTTTTTGTTCATTTAATATTAGCTATTAGTATTATTAAAGCGAGTGTGGCTCAGCGGTTCCAGTGTCTGCTTTTCATCCAGACGCACCCTGGTTCGAATCCGCCCTACACCAATGACTTGTATTTTCAAGTTATGTGTGGATTTGGACTCGCTTAACGGTGAAGGAAAACATCGTGAGGGAACCGACATGTTTGAGGACCACAATATGCGACGACATGTGTCTTCCGTGGAAGGACCTGGGCGCCCACCACGATGTATCTGCCCAAGAAAACTCCCCTAACGAATTAATTCTGCGGGGGAGTCACGACCCTCAGTCATGAGGAAATACGACTCAAAGAGAGATTAGTATTATATATACATACATAATATGTGTTATGAAAAAATGAGTTGTGAGGCGTGCCTTGGGAGAGGTCTATGTCCAGAAGTTGACGACTGTAGGCTGAGGATGGTGATGATATGTTATACCGTTTAATTAAGAAACGAAAGGTATGGGCACTTTTTTATTATTTTTGCTCATTTTTGAGTTAATAAATTAACTCATACTTTTCCTGAATGCCTGAATTTATCTTCCGAATGATTCGAATCGCAAATTAGTTGTTACAAACAGATAAGTATATTAGAGCAACAAGCCGGAGCAGCTGGCAGATAATACAGCCATCAATTACACATGTCGTTGGGCTTCCCGACGCGAATACTTTTATTTGATTCCATTTAGTTTGGTGACCGCATCGTAAAGATTTATGGGTTCGATTAAAATTGGCAAATGGACGAAAGAATAACTAAACATACAAGATTACTACAAAAAAGCAGATGAGAAATTTCTTGGAAAGCCTAAAGAAGTTTATTAATTAGCAGTAGTTCCATGTCGCAATATCACTCTGGATAGCAATGCATTGAGCCAAAAAAAATTGTTGATTATTTTTGCACTTAAATATCACAAACATATTTTTTACATTAAAAAAAAGAGTTTATAGGTATATTTAGTTTAGGTAGGACTGGCCTGTTAGCTTAGTTGGTAGTGGCTCTGCCTTCTAATCTAGGGGTTGCGGGTTCGATTCCCGCGGGGCACAAGTATTTATGCATTTTAAAAATGTATAATTACTTGTGTTGAGTCTGGTCGTTTGTATGTATAATAAGTATGTATTTACAAAAGAAAAGTATATAAGTATTATATCCGTTATCTAGTACCCACGACACAAGCGTTTGCTTAGTGTGGGGCTAGATGGCGCTGTGTGCAATGTCCCAGAATATTTATTTATTTATTTGTACATAGGTGATCTATTGCATTTTATTATCTCACAAATGTTACAAATTGTTTGTATATTTGTAGTCATTAAAAAATACGATTATTTTTGTTACAGATTAGGTATGTTAAGATTGCCTTACATTCTCACACACACCAGTTCGATTCCCTTTACCAATGACTTACTTTCAAAATACATATACATGTGTGGATTTGCTTTCGCTAAGAGGTGATGCAAAACATCTTAGTCAAACTGACATGATGAGGACTACAAAACCCGAGTACAATTCACACACGTCTTCTGTGAAAGGACCTGCGCGTCCACCACGATGCATGTACCCAAGAGAACTCCCTTACCAAATTAATACTGCAAAGGAGTCACAACCCTCATTAATGAGCAAATACGACGAACATGCGGACGTTAGATAGATGTTATTGTGTTGCACTTTGAAGTACCGACAGAGCTCGCGCCATTAAATTTTTACGCTCGCCTTGGAGCTAGGCCGAGCATAAATTTGTGATACTTTCAGATGTAGCCGTATTACGTGCTCCTTGGCTTTTAAGTTTTTTTCTTCACGGTACGAATGTGCTTTGTATTACCTACCTACATCATACATATCAAACCACCCTTGGGGCTTCTTACATGGCTTAATGATTGCCTTTCTTTGTGACTAGTTGAATGTAATTATAATTTATTGTATTTTTGTGAACGTAATGATACTTATTAATTTAAAAATTTAAAAATATTTGATTAATTTGCCACTTAAGTGTGTTGATAATTAATGTAATAGGCTGTTAAGCGAGTTATAAGCGAGTGTGGCTCAGCGGTTCCAGTGTCTGCTTTTCATCCAGCCGCACCCTGGTTCGAATCCGCCCTACACCAATGACTTGTATTTTCAAGTTATGTGTAGATTTGCACTCGCTTAGCGGTGAAGGAAAACATCGTGAGGAAACCTACATGTTTTAGGACCACAATATCCGAGGACATGCGTCTTCCGTGGAAGGACCTGGGCGCCCACCACGATTTATCTGCCCAAGAAAACTCCCCTAACGAATTAATTCTGCGGGGGAGTCACGACCCTCAGTCATGAGGAAATACGACTCAAAGAGAGAGGCTGTTACTGTCTTAATTAAGTAAATAAATAAATCATACATATCATAACCACCTTAGGGGCTTCTTACATGCCTAAACGATTGTCTTACATATGACATAACCAAAAACTAACTGACACCAGACATGTCTTCTTCCTTTTATCATACATTTAAAAAACATCTCATATGGTTAGAAATGTACAACAATAGTATGTCTTCTGATAATAATAGAATAAAAATGGTCTGTAACGCGTTTTTTTTACAAGAAATGGGCTTGCACTTGACCGTATTTGAAAACCATTTTATGTATTATTTTACCCGAAAATAATCAGGCTAAGCAGGTAAAAACCAGTTTTATATAAGGTTCAGAAAAAATCATGTCCAGAAAATACAGCTAAACTTATAAACTAATAATAAGTAACAGGTGCTAATTTCTATGGGAACTCAAATGCGCAATGTAATGATGTAAATTCGCACCAGCATGAAACTTTTGGCGTTTTACTACGAATCTATACATAGTTGTTTTCATTTCTATCTATTTTGCAGGAGGTTCGTGGGAAATCATTTTTGGTGGGAAAATGGAAATCGCGTCATAGTTTAGTTTAAAACATTATTAGTAGGTGATGTTTTATAAGTCTTTTTAGTCGTATTTCCTCATGACTGAGGGTTGTGACTCTCCCGCGTAATGAATACGCTTGGGCAGATACATCGTAGGTGTAGGTACTTTCACGTAAGACACTATTGTCGTCCTTAAAACATAAAAGCAACCAAAGTATAGATATGTAAATATTATTTGATATGTTTTGCAGAAAAATAAACTGTTTTAATTAATTACTTGTTGCAAGTATCTACTTATTGGCTTGGGTAAAATGAGTAATTAAATCATCATCAGCCTGTTATCGCCCACTGCTGGGCATAGGCCTCTCTTCTTGAACGCCACTCGTCTTGGTACTGTGCAGATTGAATCCAGGTGCTCCCTTGCGGTTATTCTAATGTTTTTGACGACGTTAGAAGGCAGAAGTAATTTAAGATAAACAGAAAATTCTGGAGCTTCTGATAGTCAAAACACATATAAAACTGTAGAATTTGCATACATTGCCTCAGCCCACAGTCGTTAAGCCGTATCAGACGCCCTTGAGGCCTGAAACCCAGTCTTTGGAGCCTAGCCCAGCCAACAAGTAGAAAAAAACTACATTTCTTTAGTGTCGACACAACACTCCGCGCATTCGGGACTAATTTACGTGGAAATGTGGGAAACCGTTTCTCAAGAGGGTTACTATGAGATTTTATATCCATCGTGTTTTAGATGTTAGGATAATTGGTACATTACACTTCTCTTTACATTCAAGTAAGAAAAGTTGTTAGTTACTCACTTTTTTTACCACAAATATATATATCAAAAATTAAAATTTATGTGTTTTGGTTAGAAAAATATGTTAAAATTGAAATTAAAAGAAGTCTAGACGGCTGAATTGATAAAGATAAAATTTTAAATACGATATAACACATGTGTATCCCTAATCAATGCGATTAGCATTGCGGGATGCAAGTCCACTTAGAATTATGATTTTGAATACTCTTGCCCGCGGCTTTGCACGCGTTTATACATATAAAAAAATCCTCTTAAATCATTCTATCCATTATAAAAACTGCATCAAAACCCGTTGGGTAGTTTTAAAGATACATACATACTTTATACGACAAGGCAGGCTAGACTATAACAACTTTTAGTCTCTAAGCTAAGTTCATATATAAGTAGTATAAACCTTTGATCTATTTTTCATTATTTTTATTCCATATCTTAAACAGTAAATGAGTAGGACGAGGGTCCTACTCATTTAATTTGAAGATTATATCCCTGCCAGATTGGTTGCAAGTTGCCTGGAAGTGATCGCTCTTAGCGATAAGGCCGCCTATTAAGACGCTGATTCTAATTTGTAGGTTTTTTGTATTGTTTTATTTGTGGTGTTTTAATAAGGTATTTATCAATCTATCTATTTTTAAGATATTTTATTTTGCTAGAAGCACCGGTCGCTCAACAAAACCAGGTTAATTAAACAGAGACAACAAGTAGCCCCTCGCTAATCACCAGTTCGCAGTCATTAACATAGTTAGCCGCGGCTCCCGAATGTTATCTGTTAAGCTCATTATCGCTCGCTAAAAATGCGCCTTATAGGGGGAGAGATAATATTTTGGTGATATTTTTGGTGCATCATTTGATTTTAGTAAATAACTTTTGCAGTGAGTAAAGAACCTTTGAAAAATTAAGAGGCTTTTAAAACAAACAATTACAATTGTAATGAAAAAAGTGTTTAAAACAAAGTTGTGAAGATTTGTTGAACTTATTTTTGTTGTGTATACGTATTGGGTTAATTTACTGCCTACTAAATTTAAATCTACAATTAACAATTGGCTAAAAATGGTAGAAAAAAACCCTATTGTCTAGGAAATAAATGGGTTTGCATGAAAAATAGTAAGCACTTGTAGCAATAATAATTAATGCAACAAATTAAATTAAAGTTAAAATTAAAATAAGTAATAAGTGTTTTGCACTCATTTTACGAAATAAAAACTCAAGCGTAAAAGCAATCTGTTTTTCACTTGCATTTCTATTTTCTTCACAAAAAATAAAACTTTAAAATTGACAGAAGAAAGTATAGTGAAATATTTTCGAACCACCCTATAAAGCAATGTTTGTCTTCCGACCAACTTGCAGTGCAGCGGAATGAGTCAAAAGATTAAAGGATTAACTGGATTAAAGAGGATTAAACCTGCGATGAGATATAGGATATAAGATATAATGTATGAGAATGTTCGGGGACATAACACTTTCTTTTATAGGTCGTGTGATAAGTAGCTAAAATATGGTGAGAGTTTGATTGAAAGCTTCAATCTTTTTAGCTTTCTTTAGGTGTATTAGGTTGTTATGATAACACTAGCTGTGCCTGCGACTTCGTCCGCGTGGAATAATTATTTTGGGCATTCATTCTTTGAATTTTGAACCGCTTTCGCAGCGCACGCAACGGAAGCCCTCAAAGATGAATATTTTTTCCCGTTTTTTCCACATTTTCCATTGTTTCTGCGCTCCTATTAGTTGCAGCGTGATGTTATATAGCCTAAAGCCTTCCTCGATAAATGGTCTATTCAACACAATAATATTTTTTCGATTCGCACCAGTAGTTCCTGAGATTATCGCGTTCATTCAAACAAACAAACTCTTCAGCTTTATAATATTAGTATAGATTAGATGTTTTATATGTCTCTATAATATGTACATTATTTCAACTGACATAACGGAGAGAAGTACTATTGACATGGAAAAATTAACTCTGCGAAATGTGTGTTTTGTAGTGACATATATTTTGATAAAATTTTAATTAATTTTTTTCGTGACATTTGTACTAAAGTTAATTTAATATGAGAATGCATCCTGATTATGGGTAACAAAATCTATCCCTCACCCCTGTAAACAATTAATTGCTTATCAGCAGTCGAAACAACATAAACTCGAAGCCGATTCAACTAGTTGTAAAAGCATTTTACCACTACAGTGAATTATTAATTTTGCGGGCCTTTTGTCACCTAAAAAGGTAATTTTGTTCTTTACGATCGGATCTGAGTTGCCATCAAACAAAATCGACGATAAAACGTGACGACGCCTGAATTTATTTTAATAAATCACCTGATTTGGAGGCTGTAATAAGAATTGGAAATTTGTTAACTTGTTGTATACTTTGAAATGTACTGCAAAGCCTTGTTTATATTTTAGTATTTTTTTTATCATACTTAATATGTTACGTACAGCTTACCGTTGATAACTAACTTATATACCTAACTAGTGGGTGCTCGTGGGTTCGCTCGCATAAAGAAGTAAAACTTGCATCCCCTTTTTCACCCCTTTATTAGTGGCATTTCAAAAAATCCTTTTTTAGCGGATGCCTACGTCATAACATCTACCTTCATTCCAAATTTCAGCCTAATCCGTCCAGTTGTTTGGGCTGTGTGTTGATAGATCACTATATCAGTCAGTCAATCAGTCAGTCACCTTAAAGTTTAATATATTTAGATAGATTAGTATGACATTTATTTACAATACTAATACATAAAAACAAGGGAAGAAAAACTTAACATACTACTTCTAGCTATACCATAAAACACTTAGAAAATCTTTTAAAAAGTCTAAAGATAATCTAAGTGTTCCAGCACACTGCCGGTTCAGAGGCAGAAGGCAGCGAGCTCAGCATACTGGCCGCATTACCACGCTGGCAAAAATCAAAAGTTTGGAGAATGGTTTGTTACAATTTAGTTAAAAAGCGAATAGAGAACTGCGATAAACAAACCACATATTTAAATACATTTATTATTGGTGGATACATTTATTTTCACACAAAATTGCGTTAATTTAAACTGTCAAATTAGCAGATGCTAACCATATCAACAGTTGTAACACTATGTAGGGCCTCTGCAGGCCGATGAAGGGTTGTCGGTGCTGTCAAGCAATGAAAAGTCCGAAAGATGCAGTCAATCTTGATATATATTCCGAAACAAACCAGAGAAAACCTGTAGATTTTGTTTGGTTGAGAATCTTGCCGAAAAGCGGCGCGCGTGTGATTTTCTTGACATTGACATTGACGTACCGAACCACGGGGACCAGGCGGGACACTGACAGTTAACTTTTTTAAGAACGTGGCTACGCACCTCTAACGTCACAGACTCCCCCTCTACTTCAAACAATGCGTCCTCGCGTTTGGAGTGGCCAATGTAAGCAAGCAAGTAAGCAACTCACATTCTTTACATTTATGATTGAAAACTAACTTAACATCGCATAAGACGATACGTGTATACAAGAGATAACAATTTAGGTACGTAAGTATTCAGGAAAGTGCAAGTTGATGTATGAAAAATAATTAGGCAAGGCCATTAGGATTAAGCAAGTCAGGAAGCACCCTTGCGCGGGCGGCCTCTCCTACGTTTCTGGTGTACTGGTGGTTGTAGTTCACCCACAAAAGGTGTCAGTTGTGACACGTGATACTTTCCTAAAATATCACCCGTATCACGCTCCAAGTGATAAGTGGTATTGCTCAGTACCTCTCTAACCTTATACGGACCGTCGCGCCTAGGAATAAATTTCGGGGTCTGACCAGGACCAGCATCGTTCGAACCGTGAGTTTTTAGCAAAACCAGGTCGCCAGCTTTATAGTCTGGCGCGGGTCGGCGTTTGCTGTCGGCATATCTCTTCCGAGCCTCCTGGGTCTTCTCGTGGGTGTCTCTAGCGTCAATGAGTACCGTCGCTAGCCGTTTGAGGTATGGCGTAACGTTGGCAATGAACCGATCGCCTTCTACGATGGCGCGCATGTCCTGAGCGACGTCCGCGGGTGCTCGAATCTCGCGTCCGAATGTGAGCATGGCCGGTGAATAACCGGTACTGAGGGAGATGGCGGAATTCATAGCAAACCGAATTGTGGCTAGTTGAGTATCCCAAGTGGTGTGGTCCTGCCCTACATAAATGGCGAGCTGCGGTTTAAGATCGCGGTTCTTGCGTTCCACTGGGTTAGCCTCCGGGTGGTAGTATGGGGTCAGCGATTGGTCGATGCCAAATACATTGCAAACCTGCTGCATAACTTCACTAATAAATTGAACTCCGTTGTCGCTGAGCATACGGCGGGGAACGCCGTATCTCAAGAAGACTTCTTCAATCAAAATCTTTGCACAATCTAAACTCGTAGCGTTCTCCAATGCAAATAACTCTACCCATCGCGAGCAAACATCCTCTACGATGAGTATCCAGCGGTTGCCAGCCTTGGTAACCGGGAGTGGTCCAAACAGATCGACGGCGACTACTTCAAACCTCTGCGTGAGTGCCGGAGACTGTAACAAGCCTGCTGGTTTACGAGTGTCCGCTTTGTACCTCTGACACGAGACACACTCCTTGATTTTTTCGGCCACAGAACTCCTCATGCCTGGCCAATAATAGCGTGACGCTATCCGCTGTAAAGTACGCTCGACGCCGAGGTGACCGGCGGTGGGAGCGTCGTGGTAGTCGGACAGGATCTTCTCCCTTTCATCCACAGGAACTACCAAACGGGCGTCATCGTCTTCGTTGTGCTCAGGGCTATACCTGAAAAGTACGCCATCAGATATAAGATAACCACGATCCGCCCAGGGTCTCCCCCTAAACGGTTCGTCCTCTGCTTCCAGGTCCTCCAGGATCTTACGTACTTCAGGGTCTCGTAGCTGCCGCTCTCTGTAACTAAGAGGTGTAATGGTGGGTAAGTCGACAACGACTCTACACAGATCACAGCTATCGGCTTCGTCAGCACAAGCGGGACGCGAGAGCGTGTCAGCTACAACGTTTGACTTACCCGGGGTGTACTCAATACGAAGGTTAAACTCCTGAAGAGTTAGCGCCCACCTGGTCAATCGTCCGCTTGGAGATTTGACACTCATCAACCATCTCAAGGGTTGGTGGTCTGACTTAACAATGATCTCAGCGCCATCGATGTAACCGCGGAACTTGAGCACGGCCCATACGACAGCCAGGGCCTCCCTCTCGGTGGTCGTGTAGTTGCGCTCGGCGGGAGTCAAAAGTCGGCTAGCATATTCAATAGGGCGCTCATCTACACCCTCTCCTTGCATTAGGACCGCCCCTAGACAGTATCCACTACTGTCAGTCCTAAGTACAAACGGCTGAGCGTGATCAGCTTGCCTCAGTATAGGCGAGGACACCAATAGTTGTTTAATTCGCTCGAAAGCGGACTGTTGTTCAGCGGCCCACCGCCAAATGCTATCTTTCTTCAAGAGGGAGGTCAACGGTCTCGCTACCTCTGCATAGTTGGGGATGAAACGCCGGAACCAACTAGAAGTCTGAAGGAAACACTTCAAGTGTCTTATATTCGTCGGGACAGCCATGTTGTCAACGGCTGCTGTCTTATCAGGATCGGCTTGGATGCCTCCGGGGACAATTAAGTGCCCCAAAAACTTTACCGAATCTTTGGCGAAACAACTTTTCTCGCGGTTGACCCGGAGACTGAAGAGCTCGAGTCTATCGAATACGGCTTTCAGATCCATCAAATGCTGCTCGAAAGTGTCAGACAAGATTACCAAGTCGTCGAGGTAGCAGAGGAGGTTGACGCCCTGGAGGTTCGACCTGAATCTGTCCATCAACCGTTGAAAGGTGGCGCCGGAATTGCGCAGCCCCATCGGCATACGCTTGAATCTGTAAGTCCCGAGTGGCGTGACGAAGGCGGTCTTGTCACGGTCCTCCTCAGCGACGGACGCCTGGAAGTAACCAGTTCGCAAATCAAGGGTAGTCATAAAATTAGTCGTTTTAGCAGCGTGGAGTACGTCATCAATGCGCGGGAGCGGATATCGGTCCGGCTCCGTGACAGCATTCAGTTCGCGGTAATCTATGCAGAGACGCGTACCACCGTCCTTCTTTGCAACTAATACGACGTTAGCCGCCCAAGGCGATTCGCACTCTTCTATAACGTCAGCGCGTAGCAGCTTCTCTAGCTCTCTTTGTAAGATAGGTATCTTGGCAGGTGACATGCGATGTGGCGGGGAAGCAATAGGCGCTTGCTTTGCATCAACATTGATGCGGTGAGTAATAAAACTGGTAGGTTCGCCCTGATGATCAAAGCGGCGTGCCTTACTGGCGATCAGCTGGTTGAGCTGTGCGCGCTGTTCATCCATCAGGTGCATACCCTCATCAGCCCTCAGAGATAACTGTAGTTCATTGTTTGTGCTCAGAACATCCGCATTATACACGGGTGTTAAATTATAAGAATTCACAAACTCATACTCACATCCAGGTTCCTCGATGAAACTCCAAGTTCCTTTTGGCAGGTTGATCAGCATCCCTGCCTGTTTGATAAAGTCACGCCCAAGTATAGTCCTCGTGTCCGCCCCGGGGAGCACGAGAAAAGAGGTTGGTATTACATGACCCTGTAACGTGACATCAACACTAAAGTTACAAACAGTACATGGTTTTTCAGAGCCATCAGCTAAACGTATTGTACGCTGTTCTTCTTTAAACCCAGTATGGGTTTGTAATAGATGTTGGTGGAGTAGCCGACTAGCCATACAATGTGAAGCTCCAGTATCAGGGATGGCAACCCCATCGCTTCCTTTTACATTGATTATAACCATGGGATCACCACTTCCGTCAGATCTAATTACCTCTTCAGGTGAAGGGCAACGAGGCTCTGAATCATTAGTATGTGCTTCATTACAAGAATACTGTTGATCATATTCAATACACACATTATGGTATGAACATGACATAGACTCGGACGAGTATTTGTCCTGATGTCCAGGAAAGGGACTTGCAGCAGTCGTCCTATCAGAATAGGGACACTCGGTGGTCGCACTGCTAGAATAGGGACGCTCGGTGGTCGCGCTATTAGAATAGGGACGCTCGGTGGTCGCGCTATTAGAATAAGGACGCTCGGTGGTCGCGCTACTAGAATAGGGACGCTCGGTGGTCGCGCTACTGGAATAGGGACACGCAGTGGTCGCGCTATTAGAATAGGGACGCTCGGTGGTCGCGCTACTAGAATAGGGACACGTAGTGGTCGCGCTGCTAGAATAGGGACGCGCAGTGGTCGCGCTGCTAGAATAGGGACGCTCGGTGGTCGCGCTACTAGAATAGGGACACGTAGTGGTCGCTCCGCTAGAATAGGGACGCTCAGCTGTCGCACTATCTGGATACCTACCTAACTTCTCAACTGACCGCTCATTGATGGGTATGAAATCATTTAAAACATGCAACTTATCACTTGGAGTATGCGTAGGGGTGTTATCATAGGTTGCCGCAGCACAACTGGAGTTCACTTTCTCAGAATATTGATTGATACAATGAATTGTATTAAAGGAGATACTATTGGTGGAAACTTTTCTGTCTTTACAATTGTTACATTTAGATTTAATAACACCTACTTGCCCACAACCATAGCAGCGCAAGGACTGCTCGTTTGACACAGAGTGTGGTTTATTAGCAACATTATGTTTGTCCTGCCTTTTCCTACATTCACTCAATTCATGGCCAAATGCTTTGCAATAAGAACATTTCTTACGAGGAGTGGACACATTGTTTGTAGCAGGGGGCTGGGAAGCCAATGACTTAGCGGACTGTATAGAAAGTTTACTGACATTACTCACAGTTTTTTGTACCTCTGCCATTGATTCCTCCTGGTCCCTTAGTTTCACAATCATTTCATCGAGAGAAGTGATGACACTGCGCTGCAGGTGCTTCCTAATCTTCCTGTCTAGGAGCCCATACACTATGTCAATTTTTGCCGGCTCACACAATTTGTAGGGTAACTGGCTTATAAGTGCTCTTATTTTGCACGCGAACACCTCGCTGCGTTGTTCCCTGGTGTGCTCTTGTGCGAACATTTCCCTAAAGATCCGGTAGGCTGGTTTGAGGCGCCCATACATGCCGCGGAGTCGGGTGACCGCGTCCTGCCAGTCTAAGACTTCCTTTTTGATGCCTCTCCACCAAAGTGCGGCGTCGCCGGTCAGGAGCATTGGTAGGCCTCGCACGGCTACTTCGTCGCTCACCTCTGCGCACTCCATATATATTTCTACAGTGTCTAAGAATGTTTCAAGTATTTCGGGGTCTCGCTCGGTTCCATCAAATCGAGCGGTACAGTTACTCAGATTGCCTCCATGTCCCGGGTCGCCGTAGCGGCCACTGCTGGCCCTGCTGGGTCGAGCTGCAGCGCGTCCAGGTGCCGCCGGGCCGGACAGCACACTCTCTATCAGGTTTCTGTTGAGTTCGGCTTGAGTCTTCGCGAAAGCTTCCATGAAGGCGAGCATATCGCTTGGCGTGGACTGAACTTCCAACGTGCGTGGCGCACCTAGGGCACTCGCACGTGCTGTGTCGGAAACGTTCTCCACGCGGCGTGCCCGTTGCGTCGATCGAGCCGGCGTGGAGGCATCGACGAAAGTGTCGTCGCAGCCACGGATCGCTTCGTCTTCATCCGATGTGGTTTCTTCGCGATTGCTCTGTATTATCTCGCGTCGACGTGCTGGCTCGGCCATATTGCAACCGTGTAGGAGTCGACAGCGAATATCTTGTTCGTCTCAGGGCGCTGATTTCGCCTCGAGTTGGGCGCCAGTGTAACACTATGTAGGGCCTCTGCAGGCCGATGAAGGGTTGTCGGTGCTGTCAAGCAATGAAAAGTCCGAAAGATGCAGTCAATCTTGATATATATTCCGAAACAAACCAGAGAAAACCTGTAGATTTTGTTTGGTTGAGAATCTTGCCGAAAAGCGGCGCGCGTGTGATTTTCTTGACATTGACATTGACGTACCGAACCACGGGGACCAGGCGGGACACTGACAGTTAACTTTTTTAAGAACGTGGCTACGCACCTCTAACGTCACACAGTTTATTATATGTATAATATCAATCTTGAAAGTCGATAAAAATCTCAACGACCAATGACGACAAATTTATGATCTGAGAATTTAACAGAGCTGTGAATGAAAATATGTCTATTACTGTTTATTTACACCATTATTTAGGAAATAAGGCACGATAATATATGTTTTTAGGGAAATGTGGCTTATTTATTGATACTGACCGAAATTATGTCATGGTATTAGATAATCTATACTAATATTATAAAGCTGAAGAGTTTGTTTGTTTGTTTGTTTGAACGCGCTAATCTCAGGAACTACTGGTGAAAAAATCTTTTTGTGTTGTATAGACCATTTATCGAGGAAGGCTTTAGGCTATATAACATCACGCTGAAACTAATAGGAGCGAAGAAACAATAGAAAATATGGAAAAAGACGGGGAAAATTATTCATCCTTGAGGGCTTCATTTGCGTGCGTAGCGAAAATGGTTCAAGATATCAAAAAAAATATGTACGAAAGAATTAATGCCCAAAATAACTATTCTACGTGGACGAAGTCGCGAGCACAGCTAGTACATTATAATATTATTGTTATCTTATTTAAAAAAATCTATTGAGTATTAGCCAAAGTCGTAGAACAAAAGTTTTGGCATTAATGTACTAAAGCCGCCCTTTGAAGGTTATGCGTTAGTTACCAGTGACCCTGTATATGTAATGAAATCAACTTAACTGTTAACCTTACGAGAAGTAGTTTCGCGTTTGACTACAGCCCGCCTGATGATTAAGCATTGCTGCAGCGTAGGGTCCTTACTTATTGACTTTAGTTAATATACCTATACGTTGCTTCCTGGTCTAAGTTCCCAAGACTCGCACTAAGCGTTTTGCTTCCACATTTATAGTGCGAACTGCTAAATTGTGGAACTCCCTGCCTGACTCCCTGTTCCCCGCGGACCTTGCGATCTTCAAAGCGAGAGTGAATCGATTCTTACTAGGTAAGCATGCTCCATATTAGACCGTAATGATTGGCTTACCATCAGGCGAGTCACGGTCAGTTGCAAACCCACTACTTGTAAAAAAAAGTGACATGTATACGAGTATGACCTTAGATACACATAGGCACATTATGTTGGGCATAATAAAATTGTTTAAATAAAATATAATGGTACGTTCACAGAATTGTTGGGCACTCTCACAACAACTTACAAATTTACATACAGAATTGTAAATATGAAAACCATTCTCTTTTGGGAAGGATAAAGATAAAGATTCATTTATTTGCAACATGTAGTTGTGTTACATGATGGTAGGTGATAAAAAATTAAATATTAGTATCAGTCATCTCAACCATTACTGGTGTGCAAATTATTTTGTTTTAATTTTTTAAGGAAACTTATAAATAACTTATTTTATATAAACACAAACATTAATAACTGAAGTTTATTTACAAATTTTCATTTATAGATATTGAATACATAGATAATAAAGATTCGGTTTAGTAAGTAAACATTATTAATTATTAAAAAATATGTTGCGTAGGCCACTCTTCATATACGACACAGGCGAGTTAAATATATCCATATCTAGCTGCGCCTGTGTCGCATTGAAGTTCCGACTCGCGACATAATATAAAACTAAACTTCAATCAATTTTAATTATTAGTTGTAAAAAGAAATCTTAGAAATATCAAAGTTATACAAATTAAATTAACGTAACAAACTAGAAATCTTATCATTTAGGATTGCCCGAGATTGCTTGCAACGTCAGCCAAACTGTGGTACTCCTTGCTTGGTCCCCTATTCCCTTCGAAGTATAATTTATCGGTTGTCTAGTCGAGAGTGAATCGGTTTCTTCTAGGCAAGCGCGCTAGATTGTAGATTACAACGTTGCTTAACATCAGGCGAGTTGTAGTCAAGCGTGAGCCTATCTTGTTTAAAAAATACGTTGCGTATATCTTCAGACGAGTTGCAGCAAGTCTATCTTGCAAAAAAGATGATAAATAGTCCTGGCTATAAATATTATAGTAGAGTATAATTATTGTGCTTTAATTCTGGCCACGAGCTCTTGATGGCAGATCCGTCGGAAGTCCTTAATTCGCGCGAACACAATCGCGCTGCGAATAAAAGGATGCCAGTGTAATGCAACGGCTGTGGTGTCATTAAATTTGTTTCAAAAGCATTCATTCAAAATTTAAGAGCACGTTTTCCTGCAATTTCCTTGACTTCCTTATAAAATATTCCTTCCACCTTCTTTCTCTTTTAAATTTGGGTTCTCTCTCTTAAGCCGTATTTCCGTATTTCGTGACTTCCCCGCAGAATTAATTCGTTAGGGGAGTTCTCTTGTGCAGATACATCGTGGTGGGCGCCCAGGTCCTCCCACGGAAGACTTCCGCTGAGCCACAGTGGCTTTATTTGGTCTATGTGTCATTTTCTGAGTCTGCCTCTTCCTCTTCGTGCCTGGGAAGTTAGACTTCCCCTCCATGATGTTTCTCATAAAGTTGTTATGTCGTATGGTGGCCAAACATCTTCCCTCTTCTGTTCTCTATTGTGGTCAGTATTGTTTTTTGTTCTTGAACCATGACTAGTACCTCCTCATTGGTCTTCTTTTCCATACAACTTATCCTCTCTAACCGCCTCCAGCACCACATTTTAAAAAGCAAAAATATACAAAATATCAATATTTTTAGTTTAAAAAAATTAAGTTTTTTTAACATGATTAACTAATGATAAAATAGGCTTTATGTTAATCGAAGATAACATAAATATACTACCCAAATCAAAACAAAATAATCTATTGTTTTATTGTAATTACAGATAAGTTACAGAAAAACTTTGTAAGTACTTTTTTGTTCCTTTTTTCTCGCTAAAACGGCAAAAACGATTTGATAGAAAGTTGGTACAAACGTATTAAATAAGACAATGAATTGTTAAAAGTTGACTTTATTCCACCAAATCTCTCTTATTTGTATTTTTGCACCTAGTTAATAAACTATCTTTACAATGTAATAATAAGTGGCTGTTACCGTCTTAATTAAATAAATAAACAAATATATAAATAAATCTTATATTCTTCAAAAAAACAAAATACAAATACAAATTGATTATTATGCAAGAACAAATACAGCTGGTACTTCGATTTATTATTGTACAGGAGTTTAAACCTTACATCAAGCAATACAAGGTGATATTCCATTAAAGTATGTGTATGGCCAACTCTAGTGTCAAGAGTTTTCAAACTAAACTAGCTTATAACTGTTACGTCAGATTTTGTCCTCTACCCCAAGGACAAATATAACAAAACAAATCATTACCTTAACCGTAATCTGACTTAATCAAACCAAATATATACACAATCTCAGTTTAGCAAGTACAACAGGAGTCGACCTGCTTTTTACGCCATTTGCCAAACAGGTAATTTGGACTATTTAGGTCTTGCGACTGTATAGACAAACGGGTATAACTGAACGGAATGATCCATCTAGCCGTTTTTGGGTGATGAGCGTGTAAATAAACAGACAAACAGAGACACTGACAAACAGACAAAGTTCTAGAAATTGTTTGAACGTGTTCTACTATTAACTCGAATTATCTACGAACTATTTTTTCCTAATATCTTCTTTGTTCAGACTTTCGACCCCTTTGAGCTTTATTATATACTAGTGAACGCCCGCGGCTTCGATTGCATTATTTCAGGTCTAAAAAGTAGCCTATGACACTCGTAACATCTCATACTACCTGTAGGTAGTAGGTAGGTGGGCGGGGACACCTTGTATATCATAATGAGTTTTGGTATGTATACCAAAACTCATTATGATATACAAGGTGTAACAGAAGGGTGTGACAATATTAAAGAGTATACATATATATCATGTAAGGAGTCATATACCAAAATATGAAAAATTTAATTGCATATATTTTTTACCATACAAAAATTAGATAATATTTTTCACTTGATTTCGTGGCAGCCCTAGCGAGTGACGAAACCGAAATGAGCACACATTATTTCATCCCGTTCTAGCATTAGTTTTAACGCAACGTATTCTCTCTCTCTCTCTCGCGCTCTCAGAGAGACACCGCCGCGCCGTGTCATTTGTCAATGAAAGAAAAGTCAATGAACGCTCAAAATGATAAGATGTAGGGTTGCAAGTCTTAAAGTTTTAATGAAAGTTCAACTTATGATTACTCGAAACCTATGACACCTAGAATTCTGAAACCCAGTGGGCTGTATTCTATATATACATAGGTATGTATAGTATAAGTATTGTCACACCCTTCTGTTACACCTTGTATTCAGTCGTTTTCGCGTGATGAAGATTTAAATATTTTTTTGTTTATACATTGTACTTTATTTCTTTTTAACTTTCATTATTACAACTTAATTTCTGTGAAGAACAAGGTAGCAAATTAAAAATCATACCTACCTAGCGTATTTTTATACTAATTGATTGTAAAATGAAGTGATTAATAAAAGAAAATATCCAAACGTAATTCTAAAATCATAGTTCTTGCGGATAAGTTTTTGTGATACCTTTTGATAAATTTACAAAAACATCGTATTTTACTAACCAATTATTGATTGAAAGGAAAAATTATACCCTGAACATTTCAAGCCAAAATGTTTGTCAATTTACTGTAAAAAAAAACAAAACGACTAACATTTCATCTTAATGAGACGAAACTAAACACATTATTACCCTACATTCTCTCCCGCCGGGCGGTCTGCGCGCGCGCAGGAAACTCAACACCTTGTAATTAGAACAGATTTCATTGGCCATGCTCAAACGTGCCGCCGCCGTGGAAAAAGAAACAGAATCATCATGTTTATAGTTTCAAAATCGGCCGATTTTTCGCCAAAAGCTAATTCATCCAGGTAACAATTTACCTAATTGATTTTAATGAGGAGTTTTTTTAATGCAACTGTACATTATGTGTCTCTAATCATTTTCTTGAATACTTAAGCCCGGGTGATACCGATATTGATGATACAAAATCGAAGATCAAACAAAAAGATCGAAGGTTTTAAAAAATTAAAGTTAATTATGGACTATATAGTGGATGCCTGTGGCTTCGCTCGCATAATTTCAGGATAAACAGTAGCCTCTGACACTTTTTAAACCTCATACTACCTACATACCAAAAATCATGATGGTCCGTTCAGCAGTTTCTGCGAGATGACATTTTTTTTTTAATAAACAGTGAAACAAACAATTTTAAAAATTTATGGAACGTTTTCTGATTTCAATTCCAAGTATCTCCAACCATTTTTTTTTAATACTGTCCCTCTTCAGCTTTATTATATATATGTATAGATAGATGCGGACGTATTTCCTCTCCCGCCGGTCGGTCTGCGCGGGCGCAAGGTAACTTAACACCCTGTAATTAGAACGTTACGCTACGCACGTGGTGATGAGTCTAACTGACTTGCGTCACGATACGTTTCTTCGCGGCAAAAATAACTAAGGATTTATGTGGTGTTTAGTTTTCAAACGTATTTAGTTTGACCTATCGCGAGCTCGATGCTTTACGTCGTTAATATAACCCTCAAATTAAATTGACGTTAATACCTATATCTATACATATAATAAAGCTGAAGAGGGTCAAAAATCTGAACATAGAAGATATTAGAAAAAAAGTTGTTTCAGCAGTTTTTAGATTTTTTTGTCTGTTTATCTGTTTACTAGCTGTGCGCGCGACTTCGTCCGCGTGGAATAGTTATTTTGGGCATCATATTTATTTTTGCTAACTACCTCTAAAGCTTTATAAAATTATAGCTGTTACCCACGAGTTGAACCGTTTTCGCAGCGCACGCAACGTAAGCCCTAATAATTTTCCCCGTTTTTTGCACATATTCCATTGTTTCTTCGCTCCTATTAATTGCAGCGTGATGTAATATAGCCTTAAACCTTTCTCGATAAATGGTCTATTCAACACAAAAACAATTTTTCAATTCGCACCAGTAGTTCCTGAGATTAGCGCGTTCAAACAAACAAACAAACTCTTCAGCTTTATAATATTAGTATAGATTTAAACGCTCATAACGCAAAAACGGCTAAACGAATCATCATGATTGTTGATATGTAGGTAGTATGACGTCTTAAAAGTCTCAAAAGCCACTTTTAACCCTGAAATAATGAGATAGAGATGCGTAAATGCATTTTCTCTACAAAAAAGGGGGTAAGGGGGTAGTAAATAAGCCCATATACCTGATTAGGCCATTGACTCAAGACGTTTATATTATGGATGCGCACGTCTTTGTACTTAATTTTCACCAGGTATATGTATAGGGCAAAAATACACAGTACATTTATAGGTCCCGAAGAACATAGCTACCGAACATACGAGTATAATTATAGTACTCCCCATAACATGGATCTGTCTGTCTGTCTGTCTGCATAACATCGACGCAGCTGGCACATACAAAGAGAGGCCTATGCCCAGCAGAGGGATAGAGATGGCTATGAATGATGATGATAGTATAGTAAAAGAAATGCCTTTACATTTTCACTCCAAAGAACTACAAATCCAATATAAAAACAATTAGATTTAAAAAATACTTTACTTTTCTTTACCTAGGGAAGACCCTTGAACGCGTCAGGGATTCGTTAACATTATGCTTTGTCAACTTCGAGCATCCATCAATTTGTCAATGATAATTTTGACATCTGTCACCTCCAAACTCATATTTACGTCGAATTTGCGGAAAATGTATGGAAATTACAGCAGTGATGATTATCTTACTATAAATTGACAAACTATAGAAGCGCATGCGATACATCTGTTAACGAACAACAAAGAAAAGAAACAGATAAAAAATACTTAGATTCATATTTCTTACTTTTTTTATTAAAAACCGACTCACCTCTGATCAAAGCTCTGATCTATCCACCTAATAAATCTAGATAATAGATAGGCTATAAATTAATCTTAAAATCTTCTGCATGAATGCATCGGGCTCAAAGTTTTCACAATGGACGCCTGAATTTGAAGCGACGAGAAAAATGTGTTCCAGAACTTATAAATTACCTAACCTATACTTAACTTTGGACTTTTTCGACTTTAAAGTTTTGATCAGTCGTTCGTTTTTAGTGAATTCAAATTTAAAGCATTTATTTCGACACACAGGACACAACAATATATATGTTACGGTAAATGTAAGTAATCGGTAATTCCCTTTGGTAAATGTAGTAAATAAAGAAATCAAACATCAGAATCAAAATGTTCATTAATAAATACAAGTATAAATAAAATAAACACATCGCACGTGTAGAGGCTCGGCAAGGAGGCACCGTTTTACATACGTTCAAGGTTCCAAAGATTCCCCCTGAATTATAATTTGTCGGTCTTCAAGTCGAGAGTAAACCGGTTTCTTCTAGGCAAGCGCGCTAGATCGTAGATTATAATCTACGATCTAGCGCGCTAATAACGTTGCTTAACATCAGGCAAGTTGTAGTTGACTATTTAGGCAAATACCGAATGATGGCAGCTCTTTAAAGCCAGTAGAAAAATTTCACCAACAAACATTAGTTTGTTGGTGAAATTTTTACCTACATACATAAATAAATTTATTTAATAAAAATATATTTTATGTTTTGCTTAACCAAACAGAAGGTTTGATCTCTTGATATTTGAAGTATTATTGTTAGACTAATTTTGTTAGTAACCAAATTTAATCTATACTATGTACTATTATAAAGCTGAAGAGTTTGTTTATTTGAACGCGCTAATCTTAGGAAATACTGGTGTGAATTTAAAAAAAAATTGTGTTAAGTAGACTATTTATCGAGAAAGGCTTTAAGCTTTATAACATCACGCTGCAACTAATAGGAGCGAATAAACAATGGAAAATGTGGAAAAAAAGGCGAAAATTATTCATCTTTGAAGGCTTCCGTAGCGTGCACTGCAAAAACGGTTCAAAATTCAAAGAATTAATGCCCAAAATAACTATTCCACGCGGACGAAGTCACAGGCACAGCTAGCTATAATTACCGGTAAATGTGATTAAGTCGAAAGTTTTTTCCACTTTTACCAAGAGCACTGGTAATTATGAATAATTCCCGGTAATTATTAGTTCACAACAGGTAGAATAGAAAGGTGATATTACGTTACATTGATGTATCCCGTGCGCCAAAAAAGGTCATAATTTTAGAAAGTTGTTATCACTAGACTATTAAATGTACTTACTCACTAGAATGAACAGTTGAAATGGATATTTTAACAACATTCACGAATTCGATTACTTTAATGGTCTAATCTAATCATTTAATGGTCTTACTTTTTGTGACCATAGCTGTGGTTAATCTATGTTGCTTGTCTAATTCTGTCAGGAAGCTCTATTTATTTCTGTAGGCGTTACATCTTTGTTTTATATTTACAAGATAATTGTATCTTGATATTGTACTAAGTATGTACATCAAATGATACTTTTACATTACTCCTGGTAAACATGTTGCATGATTAATGATCTAATTAAATGAATATGAGTTATTTGTTAAGTGCGAAACTAAGCTAAGGTTGTTTTATCTGAATGATTATCTATACTTATATTATAAAGCTGAAAAGTTTGTTTGTTTGAACGCGCTAATCTGAGGAACTACTGTTACGAATTGAAAAAATATTTTTGTGTTGAAAAGACCATTTATCGAGGAAGGCTTAAGGCTATATAACATCACGCTGCAACTAATAGAAGCGAAGAAACAATGGAAAATGTGAAAAAACGGGGAAAATTATTCATCTTTGAGGGCTTCCGTTGCGTGCGCTGCGAAAACGGTTCAAAATTCAAAGAATTAATACCCAAAATAACTATTCCACGCGTACGAAGTCGCGAGCACAGCTAGTAATAAATATATAGCAATAAGTATTTTAAAAAAGACATTACTGTTAAGAAGTGATTTTGTAATTTGACTTGCCCTGTACGGCGCGATGTCGTAAGGTTAATAAACATTATGATTTATCTAAACTTATTACTTAACTATGCATAATCTATATATATAAAACCCAAAACTGACTGACATAGTGATCTATCAACGCACAGCCCAAACCACTGGACGGATTGGGCTGAAATTTGGAATGAAGATAGATGTTATGGCGTAGGCATCCGCTAAGAAATGATTTTTGGAAATGCCACTTTTAATGCGAGCGAAGCCGCGAGCACCCACTAGTATAAAATAAAGCTGAAGAGGGTCATAAATCTCAACATTGAAGATATTAGAAAAAAAATGTTTGTACCTTAAATCCACAATAGAATACTTTAGCAGTTTTTAGTTGTTTATTTGATTATTTAAGACGACGCAGTGGCGAACTATAAATCTGAAATTGTAGGTCCAAGCGCCCTGCACCGCCGAACAGGCGCGGGTGGCAAGTATCGCTAAAACCCCACTTATTCTGAAAGGGCGCAAGCGACAAAATGGTTTTGGTCGTTTATTTCAAAAACTTCGAATTTGTTTCAAATAATCAATTCACAAATCCAAGTGATTGTGTTAATTAACATGTGTGGAAAATTTTAATGCAATCCAAAACCAACGCCGACAAAATCGATACACCTACTCAACTTTATAGAGATCTTTTTGATTAATTATTTTGTGTTACAAAAATTGGCCGTTGGTGTTATGATATTCGTAAAATATAGTAATTGAAATGATGAATCTTGAACATAAAATTTTAGTTTAGTTGCTTTTGTCCATGTCGAGTAAAATACGAATTCTTGCTACCAAATTCTCAGGGCGTCCTCTTAAACGCTCGCAACGCAAAAACGGCTGAACGGATCATCGTGATTATTGGTATGGAGGTAGTATGAGGTCTAAGAAGTGTCTTGGGTTTTTTATCCCATAATAATGTGAGCGAAGCCGCGGGCGTCTAATAGTTGAAAATAAGTGAAAATAATCACGACTGACAGGATTCGAACCTAGGTCATTCGGGAAACGCCAGGACACATAAATAACTCCAACCAAAGACCAGCTTTTATATTATATTCCTCGCTAATCATCTGAACGCTATCAAGGCTATTCAATCTATCCCAACCTGTAGTTCAAGAACACCACTTGTAAAGTTGTAGGTATATAATACAGTTAAATTGAAGTGCCTGGCTTTTGTCAGGATTAGATTAAATGCTTTTAATGTACCAGATCTAATGTTACTCTCGACACCAGAGTTGGCCACTCTCATTCGATAAGAAGAAGAATATGTACCAGATTAAATCAAAATACACTAATACAGATATTAAAGTATATTACCTTTAGATATTGAGTTTTGAAGATGTCTGGCAAACACTGAAATTTATCTAGCTAGGAAGATATAGATAGCTAGTGGTCGCCCGCGGCTTCGCTCGCATTATTTCAGGATAAAAATAGCCAATGAACTCCTAAAACCTCATACTACCTACTAACCAAAATCTATACTAATTTTATAAAGCTGAAAAGTTTGTGTGTTTGTTTGAACGCACTAATCTCAGGAACTACTGCTGCGAATTGAAAAATTATTTTTGTGTTTAGTAGACCATTTATTGAGGAAGGCTTTAGGCTATATAATATCACGCTGCAACTAATAGGAGCGAAGAAATAATGGAAAATGTGGAAAAATCTGGGAAAATTATTCATCTTTGAGGGCTTCTGTTGCGTGCGCTGCGAAAACGGTTCAAGATATCAAAAAATATATATCAAATAATTATTTCTCTTGAAATGATGTAACAAAATGTCTGCAACAGTATATGTCTATCTTTTAAGGTTAACTCAATAAACCCATTTTTATGGTAATAACTATTCCACGCGGACGAAGTCGCGGGAACCAGCTAGTTCATCATAATCTGTTTTTGCGTGTTGTGCGTAAATAAAATTAATAAACCGAGACACAGATAAACACACAAAATTTCTAGAAATTGTTGGATCGTGTTCTGCTATCACTTCAAAGCAAGTTATCAAGTCTTCCGAATATTTTTTGTGGGTATTTTATCTGTCTATCTAGCTGCTGCATTGGAGTGCCTCTAATTAAGCCAGTTTTTTTGGCATAGCAATAGAAATTTTATTGCTTAGTTCATAACTAGTCGTAGGCGATTTTGCAGCGAGTTATTGCATGCATGCTTTGATTTATGTATCGTTTATTGAAGTGCTTTTCGTATAGATTTTCATCAAGTTTTGTGTGTACCGTAATTACCTAGTCAGGTCATAAATTCTGTCACATGTTTAATATAAAATAATTGAAACAACTTTATTCTTTATGTAACCATTTATTTACCAAAATGAACAAAACATAGATTCTTATGACAATAAAGTTTATTCAAAATGACCTCCGTGATTTTGAATACAGGCCTTCAATCTGCGCGGCCAGTCGTCTATCGCTGCACGAACGAGGTCCATGTCAATATCGGCGGCTGCCTTAATCAAGGATGTCTTGAGTGACTCCAAATTGGGATGAGGCTTTGAGCACTTTTCCTCCAAGTGTTGCCATATCTTGTAATCTAACGGATTCAAATCTGGACTAGAGGAGGGTCAGTCTTCGTGCTGGATGAAGTCGATTTCACGCGCCGCCAGCCAGTCTTGTGTGCTCTTCGCTCTATGAGCTGGCGCCGAATCTTGTTGGAATACCCAGTGCTTGTTATTGAACATGATATGAGAAACAGGTTCCACAAGGTTCGTCAGGACTGTATTTTGATACACAACTGCATTCGTTTTTACACCTTTCTCACAAAAATGTACCTCTGTTAAGCCCCAATAAGAAACTCCCAATCATACCATGAGCGAGGATGGAAAATGACCTCGTTGGACACGCGGAATACGTTTGCTCGCTTCTTCATTACTGTGTGCGTACACCTTATCATTTTGTTTGTTTTAGCTCTCTTCTACGGTAAAAATTTTTTCATCCGAAAAAAGAATTTCCCGATATTTTTTTCCCGCGTACCGCTTCAACAAAGCGCGGCATCTCTTCAGTCTCAGGTCCATTAGACGAGCATTCAAACGATGTCCTGTTTTTCTTCGATATGCCCGAAGCCCTAAGTCTTCATTTAACACCCTTTTCACCGTGGTTCTGCTTAACCCCATCTGAAGGGCCAACAGTTTCTGCTTACGTTTGGGATTTCTTTGAATTCGCGCCTTCACAGCTTTTATCACTGCCTGCTGGAGTCCTAACAGACCGAGGGCGACCACTTCTTGACCTGTCATCTACACTAGAGTCTTCATTGTATCGTTTGATGATACGATAAACGAATCTTTTGGTTATATTCAAATTTTTCAGTATGTCAAAAATTTGAATTGGTGCGTAACCGCAACGATGCAATGCAATAACTGCAACACGGTCTTCTTTAAGCGTCCACTCCATATTTAAAAATGAGTAAAATTCTAAAAAGTATACATTTTTATTTTCATGAACAATTCGAAATTCGAATTCAATAAACTTTTTTGTGGCCAGCATTCTAAAAGAAAAGTTTTTACTGTGTGACAATACTTATGACCTGACTAGGTATATATATAATTAATGAATATTTTATTTCTAGTACCCACTACACAAGCGTTTGCTTAGTGTGGGGTTAGATGGTGCTGTGTAAAATGTACCCGGAATATTTATTTATTTTATTATTTTTCATCTACCGCTAACTTAACCAAAATAAAAATTCGTCGCGATAGTTATGAACAATACTCCACAGACAAGGGCCCGGCCTTTAAATTTATGATGATGATGATGATGATGAGTTATGAACAAATTTTTTATCATACCATTTCAACATGAAACATAAACTTATAATTACGGTAATTTTCTTTATTTTTTAAAGAGGAACAAGAAGTAAAATAAAAACATTTGAAAAATGCCTTTATTTTGGAAGCCTGTCTATAAATAGGGTTTAACCCTTCGGCTCTATTGCCACCTGTCAAACTTTACTACGGTAAGCTCGCAGCGCAAATGGCGGCGCGGCAAAAAATATATCGACGTTCACTAAAATTGCGATTTTTCAGAAACTACTAAAAGATTTTATGCAGTGTAAGAAAAATACTGTAGTATAATGATGCAGTTATATTTTATATGAAAACCAATAGTATTTATTGTCTAGTACATTTAAAAATTTTCGTTAAAACTTACACACACGGAAATGTATGAGGTGTTTACAAAAATACTGTATATTTAAATTTTAGCCAACTTTATAAATTTAATTTAAGCTCATTGTAATTATAAATATGTGCCTAAAAATCCTGTATATTTAGTTTAAATTACAAACAATTCAATAATCTTCACAAAACACCGCAAATACCAAACGCAAAATTCCGATATTTCACTTTTTTTTCTAATGGTAAGTTCTCAATGCCGTCGACAATAATAGACGAGTATTATACACCAAAATAAAGAAGATTTATTTGTCTTTGTCTTTTCCATACAAACACTATAGATTTGGATAGAAAAAGCTACACAAAAACGACTTTTTAATTTGGTCGGCGAGCGAGGAATAATTTGTTCGCGCTGCGAGTCTACGGTAGGTAACAATGGTGAGGACAAATTATTCCGCGCTGCGACTCGGGAGGTTAATTTTACGGTATTTTACACTGATACAATGTGATTAGAAATTAAATTGCAAAATAGCCTTGTCAGAACACTTACTTACAAACTTTGTGATTTAAAACTCCGGTTGCCCTAAAGCAATAAATTAATTGAAAACCAATAAAATCGATATATTTATGACTAGGTTCCGATTTATTCGATAGATTTCCGATTCGCATAGAATGTATAATAGGTTCGGTTTCCTCTCAATCAGTCACCAGCAACACCAATTAGAAGCGGCGACATTGCCAAATGACGACGTTGGCTGCTGTTGTTTTATTTTTAAGAATAAGTAATTGAATTTAATTTACTATTTGTTTTATTATACCTGAGATGTACACGTACAATTTCTTTGAAATCTAATCTTTATATATAAAACTCAAAGATGACTGACTGATTGACTGACTGATATAGTGATCTATCAACGCACAGCCCAAACCACTGGACGGATCGGGCTGAAATTTCGAATGAAAGTAGATGTTATGACGTAGGCATCCGCTAAGAAAGGATTTTTGGAAACGCCACTTTTGAAGGGGTGAAATAGGGATGCATGTTTTACTTCTTAATACGAGCGAAGCCGCGAGCACTTACTAGTCAAATATAAATTTATTTACTGTACAGTTATACATGGTAGCACATTTATATAATTAGATCAATACATTGTTATAAATACTGAACAAGATTGTGTGCGCTTCTAACGGGCCCCGAACTAGGCCAGGCCCTTTATACATAAGGTTATATCTGCATAAGACACAAATTTGTTCATAATGTAGGTACTTTTATAATTAAAAAATGTACCACTGAGATTAAAATTCACACCATAGAATTTCTAATTTTATAAATGTTATTAACCGATGCAGACGCATAAGTTGAACTGCATAGAGAACTTACTTAACTTAAAACTTAAAAAGTTTAAAAGCATGACCAAACTGCTGGGTACAAAAAGGCAATCTTTGTGAATAAAAAAAAATCTTTCGGATATAATATATGGTGGAATTTTGGTCACACGACGTCTAAAAATCAATTAATTATAATTATTTGATAGAGAATAATTATTATTATTTATGCATCTGTCCAGAGGACTTAATTAATGCGTCTAACGAATTAATTCTGCGGGGGAGTCACCCTCAGCCATGAGGAACTGGGAGTCAAGGAAAAAACAGTGAATTATCGAAACGTTTGTTCTGTTTCCGAGGCTAGACTATATCATTAAATGAAGATTCTATTTAGTAAGCGTACACAAGCACAGCTGCAGGAATCGATATCACCTACTGTCCCATATTGCCAAAAGATTGCTTTTATACTGGGCTAATGCTTACCAACACACTATCTAAATATATAAGCGAGCGTGGCTCAGCGGTTCCAGTGTCTGCTTTTCATCCAATGACTTGTATTTTCAAGTTATTTGTGGATTTGCACTCGCTTTACGGCGAAGGAATACATCGCGAGGAAACCGACAGGTTTGAAGACCACAATATCCAAGGATATGTGTCTTCCGTGGAAGGACCTGGGCGCCCACCACGATGTATCTGCCCAAGAAAACTCCCTTAACGAATTAATTCTGCGGGGGAGTCACGACCCTCAGGCATGAGGAATACAAATCAAGAGAGATCTTATATAATCTAAATATATAAAACTCGAAGGACTGACTGACATAGTGATCTATCAAACAGCCCAAACCACTGAACAGATCGGGCTGAAGTTTTGTATAAAGGTAGATGTTATAACATAGGCATCCTCTAAGATATTTTGGAAATGCTACTTTTAAAGGGGTGTAATAGGGGATGCAGTTTACTTTTTAATGCTAGCGAAACCGCGAGCATCCCCTAGTCTTCTATTTAAATAAGATATCACAAAGATTTTTAACGACCTTAAAAGCATTTCAAGGTTTTGGCGGTTTGATTGCGTATTCACTACCATTTTGATAAAATAGACCGTATAAACTTTTTTAATTAAATGAATGCGTACCTATACAGTATATTTTTGTCTATGTTCAGATTTTCGACCCTCTTCAGCTTTATTATATGTATGTATAGATTCTTAGTAACTCTGTATTCCCGCTAGTAATTATTTATGATTAGTTATAGTTTGGGCGCCGGAACAAAGCAGCTGATATATGCGGCAGACGCGGGTCGCAGTGCAGCGCACTATGCTAAACAAGGAGTTTTTTCATTATTTAATAGTAACATGTCGCATGTACTGTTGCAGCGGTCTCATTTGAGAGCCAATTATATTTAGATAGATAGATAAACTCTTTCCGTCTTATTAAATAAGTAAATAAATATTCCAGGACATTACACACAGCGCCATCTAGCCCCACACTAAGCAAACGCTTGTGTCGTGGGTACTAGGTAACGGATATAATACTTATATACTTTTCTTTTGTAAATACATACTTATTATACATACAAACGACCAGACTCAACACAAGCAATTATACATTTTTAAAATGCATAAGTACTTGTGTCACGCGGGAATCGAACCCGCAAACCCTAGATTAGAAAGCAGAGCCACTACCAACTAACCTAACAGGCCAGTCATTTTTACAAAACGCTGTTGAAATATTAGTCCTGGACTTTCAAAATAAGAAGTGGGTTCTTGTAGTTCAGACATCACATACAAGCAATCAAAAAGTCAACTAAAAATTGGAACTTTGATTTAATTGGTACATTTTGACAGTTTGTTAATTACGACAGTAAACAGACAATTTTCGAACAACTAAAACGGACTTCGTCTAGGCTTATATTTAAACCACGTTTTGTAATAAGGCCCTAATATTGTTGACACATATTAAAAACGAACAGTACATAAAACAGGTTGAATAAAATGCTAAGAGGTTGGGAAGGGGTTCACGACGAGGGGTGATGATGATAAAACAATCTTTAGCGGTCGAAAAGAAAGCGTGATTTAAATCGACTACTAGCGCCATCTAGGATTGTGATTAGGAACTAATGAGTTTACTGCAGAGATAATTGAACTGAACACAGGTTATTATCTTATCTAGGAATATTTAGGTTAAGTAGGTACGTTTTACGTTCAATCATGGTCTTATGTTGGGTAAATTTCCCGATTTAAAAGTAAACTCTCTGTAATTATTTTTCAATTCTTTAATTTAACTTCTCTGGTGTACTCGTATGTTAAAATAGTTGGTATGTATTTGTAAATAGGTTTTTATAATACTAAATCTCTGGTGACATAAGTATTACATTAATTTACTCATTAATAACGATACTTACGGGAAAATTTAATCTGATTCTACCTATATGGTGCGTTGCCATAAGGTTAATAAAGTTTTTATCTTTTAATAAAAGGGAAGAAATGATACCTACTCTGATATTAATAATGGGTTTCATCATTGAATAAGTAAACCTATCCCACGTAAAAAAAAATATGTCTGACTAAAACAAAATGGTAACCCGATTTATTTATAAAATGAATGCGATATTTTTTAGAATTTCGTATATCTAAAATTATAATATTATCCCTTTTTTTCATGGGTTATCTTGTGTTTTGATAATAGTAAGATAAATTCGTATCAATATTTGTGTTTGAAAAATCAAATATTGTTTAATATCGGTTTTCAAAACAAGCAAAAATGAGAATACAACGAACTCTTACATTTAATTATCTTTTCTTTCCAAGGGTCAACTTGTGCTTTGATAGTAAGAAGAGATGGTTAGCGACAAATATTTACACATTATGTAGAAATAAGACAAAAAGACAGTAGTATACATATATAGCGGAGTCAATTAAGGATTTCACTGATACATTTCATAGGAACATATTGAAACCTCTGTACACATCTTCATTTCTGTTAGACGATGTTATAAGACGAGAAAGTTATTCAAGCCAAAGGTCACGTAATATATATCTCCGTTGCTATCCTTAACTTGTCTATTATAATCTTAAGGTCGCCTATGATATCACTCCAAGAAATTGTACATATCATCGTCTCACACCAATTTCACGATAAAACGGCACTCAAATGCAACAGCGTGCGAATGTAAATGCAAGGGCACTAGCTCTGGTGCCAAAGTGTTTCACACCTTTATATATTTGCAAGTTTATGACTGAGCGAAGCGAGATCTTCTATACATATAATAAAGCTGAAGAGGGTCGAAATTCTGAACATTGAAAATATTTAAAAAACACATGTTTGGAGATACCACGAACTGATAGCAGAATACGTTCCATCAATTTCTAGAAATGTTGTCTCTCTCTGTTTGTTTATTTATTTGAACGCTCATAACGCAAAAACGGCTGAACGGATCTTCATGATTTTTGATATGTATCAATTTTATGTAACATGTACACAAACAATGTTTCTACCAAGATACAGGCTAACGCCTAGTTTGGTAACTAGAGCCGCAATTTCATGTATGTACATTTATCTACATCAATAAATAATTTTGAAATTTTGAAGTATGAGGTCTCGGAAGTATCATATGCTATTTTTTATCCCGAAATAATGCGACCGAAGCCGTGAGCGTCCACTAGGTTTTCTATAAGTATAATAAGCAGCACCAATACAAGCTGTAATTTCAAGCCTTTTAATAAATTCAGCCAGTCTTCCATTAAAAATAACCAACTATAACAATTACACGCCAAAATCGTCTACCCAAAAGAGAAACGACTCTACTGCAGTTGCAACGGAGTTATGACAATCCCCAAGGGCTATGCCAACGACATTAACGCTAGATTTATAATTAGACCCGGCTTAAACCGTAATGCAAATGAGACGATCATCGGGTTAAAATTAAACTGAATTAACGCGACCATTTATCGTGAATGCCACTGGAATGCCTTGGCACTGCCAGTTTCGTAGAAATGTCCGCTCTCGTAAAGTAACAACCACAGAGGCGGTCCTATATTATTGTACTACACTTACAATGCTATTGCTTTTTTTTTAAGTTTGTTGCAGTTGTATTTTTTGTCTTAAAACACGATACGGGGCTAGTTGTGTTTTGAATAATTCAGACGTAGGTACATATAAATTTTGTTGGAAAAATCTGAACTTGTGATCAATTATTTGGTTTTATCAATTGGTTTTTAAATGTAATAGATGTAGTGAATGCAACTAGAATACAAAGGTTACTTAATCACTGATATTATTATAACCACTTTTTAATTCACATCCAAAATGATTAAGTAATTTAGTTTTAGAAGTAGGTAGTTTAAGTTTTTTATTCTTTTGTTAGTATTTAGTTTTTTTAAATTAGTTTTTAACAAAATGTAAGTTTAATATATACAAATAAAACTTTTCTGAACTCAAAAGTATATTCTCAATCTCATTGTTTCATTATTGTTTTTTATGTTGATTTCAGCTTTTCTTTATCGTATCTAAACAACTAATTTCTTGCTATTAGAGTGCTATTAGCAAAGAATTAGACGCTGTATTTTATATTAATGTTGATAAAACTATTATGTCACACTCGTATTTGAGAAAAAAAAGATTTTAAAAAAAACCTAACTCGAAAACTGTTCATAAATTCGACAATTCTTACAGCAGAAAGTTAGCATGCGAAAACGAGGCTGGCAACCAAAGAAGCACATATCATTGTCATTTATCAAACATGTCATTTTGATCTTCTTTGACTGGTGGGTTCGTTTCCGAGTGCTGCTTCTATAATAACTTTCCGGCACCTCAATCCATCCAAAGGATAGCATGTACCCAGTTAACTGCAGCAAAGTGTCCGTAGCTCAATAGACTAAAGTATTCGTTCGGGATTACCAAAGTTTTTTTTATCCTTTATTTATATTTCAGGACATAACACAGAGCGCCATCTAGCCCCATACTAAGCTTTCGCTTGTACCATGGTTAGGTACTAGATAACGGATATAATACATATATTTATACTTTTTTTTGTAAATACATAGGTACTTTTTTATTTATGTATTACAAAGTGTATGCGTACCATTAAAATCACTAAAATATAATGTCAAACTAGTAAGTTATAAAGGTACGTTGGTAAGGTAAACTGAGCTCTGCACTAAGTGTCACAGGGACCTTGTGTTGCAGGGCTGCAGTATTTATAAGATAGTCATATAATATACATACATAGATAGAGTAAGAAAAAGAAGCTCTTACTAATTAGATTAGTCGCATAACATATCCCTCTTGCAAGGTGTTTCATAAATATCAAACATTTCTCTCCAAAATTTAATGCAGCAATCAAACTCGTCTAAAGTTTTCTCCCTGCCTGACTCTCTGTTCCCCACGCACTATAATCCAGCGATCTTCAAAGCGAGAGTGAATTGGTTCTTATCGGGTAAGCACGCTCCATCTTAGGCCAAAGCCTTTGCTTGCTATCAAGTAAACTATGGCCAAGTGCAAACCCGTTATAGTTAAAAAAGTGACATGTTTTTATTAATACTTAAATAAACTCCAAGGGTCTTAATCCAAAGGTCCAAATTCAAGTTGAAACTACAAGAAATCGTCCAAATATAATTCATCAAGAAAATATATAACAAATCAATCTACTATATAAAAATAAGTCGGGTTTTCCTTCCTGACGCTATAACTCCAGAACGCACGAACCAATTTCCACGGTTTTGCGGTCTCGGGCTCTGCGAGGTTTATAAAAAAACGAAGCAATCCAGGGCCTTACGCCTAAGAGTAAACTATCATCATTGCTATCGTTTATGACGTCATTTCAATCATGGACGTAATAATAAGCAGGACTGAATACTAAGCAAAAAATCTCAATATTTTGTTTTCATACAACAAACTTTAAAGCGTAGTATTTAAGACATAGTTTTACGCTACCAACATGTACAGGGGCAAAACGGTCCGAGCAGGATGGGAAACAAACGGCCTCCGAGCTTTTTGTTCTACTCAGACCGGGTTTTGGCTGACAGTGCTCTGTCCTGCTATTACTATTACGTCCATGTTTGTGATGAAAATGACGTCATAAACTAGGTATATCATAAACTGAGTTCGCCGGGTTTGCTAGTTATGTACCTATATAAATCATTCTGAATAGTCAATCTAGGAATCGAGCCCTGTTTAAGACCCTTGGTCGACACTAGAGTTTGTTACTCTCACATAGATAGCTATCTATCTATGTGAGTATAATTCTGTATTGTCACACATATAAAACAAAAATAAGAAAACTTCTCTTGTGACACAGGGGTCTTCAAATCTAGACTTAATAGGTATTTTCTAGGTAAACGTGTTACACCCTAGGTGGCAGCAATGTTTATCATCAGGCAGGCTGTTGTCAAACGCAAACCTATCCCACGTAAAAAAACCTAATAACTTTCATTACATTATGCTAATTCTAATCAGACATGATCAAATGCCCGCTCACTCCGCACCCAAATTTCTTCGTTCAACCATAGCGCAGAGTTAACGGACCGTACATTTTATTGTATGGCTTTTATTAGCACATGTAAACTGTAAGTAGATTTGTAAGTACTTTGAATGTTTAAACAAATGTTGTTTAGTGTAATTGCTGTTTAAATGGAAAGCGTGATGTATTTTTCTGTAAGTTTATTTATTTATTTATTTTTGTTATCTTCATTAAATGTATGTGTATAAAACTCAAATTGACTTTGACTGACTGATATAGTGATCTATTAACGCACAGCCCAAACCACTGGACAGATTGGAATGAATGTACCTAGATGTTATGACGTAGCCATCCGCTAAGAAAGGATTTTTGGAAATGCCGCTTTTAAAGGGGTGAAATAGGGGATGCAAGTTTTACTCATTAATTTACTAATTACTTCTTAATGCGAGCGAAGCCGCGAGCACTCACTAGTTCATATCATGTAACACTTTTTTTATAACAGTATCCGACCCAGAGGCAGACCACCAGCCCGATGGTCGGATGACACATCTAAACAAGTAGGTAGAAGATGGATCAGACAGGCTGGAGACCGTACTATGAGGTAAATTGGGAAAGAGGCCTATACTCAGCAGTGGGTGAACACGGGCTGACATGATGATGATGATGATAAATAATTTTTCTATGACCACGGTCTTGCTTGTTTTATTTTGTTTGTGCTCTGTGTTTTTTCAGGGGACTTGCAAGTGAAGGTCGATAAAAAATTACGTAATGCGATGAAATGTATCATACAGTGATTTGTTTCGCAAATTTCCAAAAGTCATAGAACATACGTACCTACTTCCTACTACCTGATATGAATGAACTAAAGTAACTCCGTAATAATGTACCTACCTATCCTAATTACAATGGCTATTTTTAGCCAATGCGCTTCTAGATCTATTTTATTGAGCTAAGAATATTTACAATGGTAGAGGTATATCGATAAGTATCGACATAAAATATAAATGGACTGACTTTCACGTACCGTTTGTAAGTTCACGGAGTACTCTCGTTACTACTCACTGTGAAACCACCGGCATATTTGATAACCACAAAAGCTGAGAACTTTTGGCATCTGTAGAAGGACCTTCTTATTCTTATCCAATGAGAGTGGCCAACTCTGGTGTCGAGAGTTTATCAAGCCGCCCTAAGGGCATCTGACATTGCTTAACGACTGCCGGACTAGACCAACAGCCGGGACCTATAATTTAACGTGTCTTCAGACCCACGGAAGGAAGGACCTACTACGACGTACTTCCCTAAAAGAAGTCCTTTAGTGATTTTAGTCCGCCCGGAGTCACGAAACCTCCAGATCCAAAATAAATAAATAATAAATATTCCGGGACATTGCAAACAGCGCCATCTAGCCCCGTACTAAGCAAACCCTTGTGTCGTGGGTACTAGATAACGGATATAATACTTACATACTTTTCTTTTGTAAATACATACTTATATACTTACTTTTTTACTTGTAGTTGCAAATTTAAAATTAAGAATAACTTGTATTTTGCTTCAAACCCGTCAAACGCTTTATTCTGTGTAGGAAGTTTTAAGTTTAATACTGAACGCACAGGCCAGTAATAGGGATGATGATTATTACGTACCTATTTTGTGTGTTACAACTTTTTTTATATATTACTATCGGACCCGACAGACTTCGTCCTGTCTGTTGACTCTTTTACTCTTTAGTTAGTTAGAAAACGTTTGTATGTGAAAAAGAAAAAGGGTTTTTTTAAGGAATTTGATGGCATTTTTTAAATTTTTTCTTGCCGTAAAAACCATCCTTGAACTTTGACGAATAATATTAAAAAAGAATTGGCCAAATCGGTCCAGGCGTTGTTGAGTAATGCACTTACCAACACATTTTGCGATTCATTTTTATATATAAGAAGATTTATCTTTATGACAACTCAAGGCTAAGGCATGGAGCTAGATGGCACCGTGTAAAAAAGGAAGAATAGCCATGGCAAGGCCTGTCCAATGGGTTACTGTTATATGTCGATGCAAAGACGTGAATTATCTTCACGCTCTAGTGAGTGGTGGAGCGTAGTCTATGTACGTACTATGTTATCCCACTTGTTGCATACTACATGATGTGCTGCTATATGTATGTTGGGCTATAAAACATGGTAGAGATACTAACGTAGGAAGTCGTAGATCAGTGGATAGAGTTATATTTCTTAGACAAAGACTTTATTTACAATGATAATATAAAAACAAGGGAAGAAAAACTAGACATACTACTTCTAACTACAACATAAAAAGGGGGCACTTAGAAAATCTTAAGAAATAATTTTGATTGTATCAGAGACAGTTCATATGTTATATCTTTTACTTGCTTAAAAAGTTTTTGCGTGATGAGCGTTTAAATAAACATACATATAGATAAACAGACAAATGTTATAAAAACTGCTGAAACGTGTTTTATTATCCCTTTAAAGTATACCCAAACCCTTTTTTTTCTAATATCTTCTATGTTCAGATTTTTGACCCTTTCAGCATTATTATTATTTTTTTTTTTTTTTTTTGTATGTATTTATAAATTCCTTATATTTGTTTTAGTACACCTCTGACCCTTTTCTTCTCAGCTAATCGTGTCCATCCAAAGGTTGCCTGGAAGAAATCGCTTAAGGCGATAAGGCCGCCCATATGTACGTCATCATAAATTTATCCTTTCATGTATTTCTTTCACTTATATAGGCATCTATTAAACGCACCCTTCATTTAAGTTTTTTTGTCATTCTTTTCTATCTTCAATCAGTTTTACAATAAGCAGATGTAGTCTGTGCAATTTTTGTTGTAAAGTGTGCACTTAAAGGCACTTAATCATTTAAGTAGAACAATATAATTTGTCATATATGTAACCTAACATATATTCCTTTACATTGTTTCCAGGCAATGCTGTTCTACGCGCCGCGCTGGCTCTGGAAGTCCTGGGAAGGGGGCAAGATACGAGCTCTGATGATGGACCTGGATGTGGGCGTCTGCACCGAGATCGAGAAGAAGACGAAGAAGAAGCTCATCCTGGACTACCTGTGGGAGAACCTGCGGTACCACAACTGGTGGGCGTACCGGTACTATCTGTGCGAGGGACTGGCTCTTGTCAATGTTATAGGTGAGTTTTTTTTATTATTTATTTGTTTTTTGGGGTGATAAGTAAGTAATGATATTTTCTGGATATTATACTACCACTATACCAAAAATGAAGGTGATACGACGCTTCGTTGAGGAGTTAAAGTCAAACAAACAAAGACTGACACTGTACTACTGTGCGAAGGATACGGTCTTGTCAATGTTATAGGTGAGTTTTTTTCATTTATATATTAGTATTTTTTATTTAAAGTAGCCTATGTGGTTTTCTGGATATTATACTACCACCATACCAAAAATGAAGGTGATACGATGTTCCGTTAAGGAGTTAAAGTGGAACAATCAAAGAAACAAGCCAACAAACAGACTGTCACTGTAACATACTATCTGTGCTAGGGACTCGCTCGTCGAAGGGAAAGTTAAATAAACCATCAAACGCAAAATCAATGAAAAAGCATCTGAAAATAGAACTATGGGTACCTAATATACAAATAATAATGTCGATTGTATAAATAAGTGCCTACCTAAACACACATATGCACGGGTGTGCGCTCACCCAGTATGTTAGGTAGTAATTAAGAAATATTGTAACACTTTTTATGAATAAATAAAATTTTATTTTTTTTGAATAAGTAGGTACTAGGTGATAAAATAAAAAAACTTGTGTTTTTATTTTATTATTTTTATATAGCTGTCCCTTCAATGAATAATAAGAAGGAAAATAAACTAAAAATATGTGATATATCTATATCACATATTTAATATCGCCAATGAATTGATAAGGGCATATATTTATCATGTTTTTATGACTGTACATTTTTTTACATTTTTTTTTAATTTAAGACCCCTATTTACCCCTTTTTTTACTAAAACAGGTTTGCACTTGACCATAGTTTGTCTGATGGTAAGCAATAGCTATGGTCTAATGGATCGATCTTTTCCAAACCACATCACGCCTTAGAGAGATGTAGGTAAGCTTCTTACTGACCTGTAACTAGCTACAACATCACTAACGATTAAGAATAGATATAGTGGACCGAGCTAACGTAGCGAGCGATATTTTTTTGAAACATCTGTTTTTGTGCCGTTTCCGCAAAATAATTCACTATACATACTACACACTAGGCTGCAGCAATGCTTAACATCAGGCAGGCTGTAGTCAAACGTAAACCTACCCCACGAAAAAAAAAACATAGTATATTACTCCCGAATAGCTAATTTCTTTAAAGTAGGGAAGTGGAGTTTAGCGGTCAGTTACATTTCTAATTTTACCACTACTTTTTTTTTACATAAGATAGATTGATTCACTTCTTCCTTCTTCTACTTATAATGAAAGTAGCCAACCCTGGTGTCGAAAGTTAATCAAGCCGCCCTGAGGGCCTCTGACATGGCTTAACGACTGCCGTGCTAGACAAACAGCCGGGACCTACAATTTAACAATTCACTGACTAGCGACGTTTAACGGTGGCAGGTACTCTCGTTAATTCAAAATAAACACTACCTACAGCCAAATTAGTTCAGCAGTTTTAGGGTGAAAAATACACACATAGGTACACACTTACTCACAAACATTTGCCTGTATAATGAAAAAAACTATAACTCGATTTTATTTAAAGCTAATATGTATTCTAGCTGTTTAAAAAATATATAGAAAATAGTTTACCAAGATTTTGTCGAAACATTTATTAAATTTTAAATACGAATAGGTATTTATAAGCGAGTGTGGCTCAGCGGTTCCGGTGTCTGTTTTTCATCCAGACGCATCCTGGTTCGAATCCGGCTCTACCCCAATGACTTGTATTTTCGAGTTACGTGTGGATTTGCACTCGCTTAGCGGCGAAGAAAAACACCGTGAGGAAACCGACATGTTTGAGGGCCACAATATCCGAGGACCGAGGACCTGGGCGCCCACCACGATGTATCTGGCCAAGAGAACTCCCCTAACGAATTATTTCGGCGGGGGAGTCACGACCCTCAGTCATGAGGAAATACGACTCAAGAGAAGTATTATAACAAAAATGTTCCTGAGGAGTATAGTTCACCTCTACAGTATAATAACACTTTATGTAGCCGGGTCAGTAGGCCTTATGTCTCTGAGGACGTAAAATCAGTATTGTTCAATAAAATGTTTACGCCTGTGCGGCCCTGCGGGAAACAACCGAGTAAAAGGGAAAATGAATTGAATAAAATATGGGAAAACGCATTGAGGAAACCTTCAGTTATTGGTGTTTTTTTTGGTGTGCTGAGTGGAGAGTTCTATTTATTTAATTAAATTATATAGCTACCAGTTTTAAACAACAAATTTTATGAAATAAAAATAATTAAGGAAATTAAATACAAAACATTTAGGAAATGAAAAGGAAAATACGTATCTATTTTTTTAGTATGAGGTCTCCGAAGTGTCATATGCTACTTTTTATCCAGCAGTAATGCGGGCGAAGCCGCAAGCATCCTACTAGTATACAATATGTATGTCACTGCACTCATCATAAGTCAGTTTATATTGGCAATGCATTGAAATTACTCATTGATTCTAAGACATGAAATATTTCTTCACCTTGAGTTGAAATGGACATTTGCAATAAGTTACAAAGAACATTATATCGCACTGATTGTCTCTGTTCTATTATAACGTTGCTTAACATCAGACAAGTTGTAGTCAAGCGTAAGCCTATATCATGTAAAAAAAACTTACAAGTAAGTTATACAACAAATATGAATTCTTTGGTTTCTTTTAAAGAAAGAAAAGTATATTATATAGTTGTAGGTATTAAGTATGTCCTTTATCTAGTACCCATGACACAAGCGTAAGCTTAGTATGGGGCTAGATGGCGCTGTGTGATATGTCCTGAAATATTTATTTATTTTTATTTACAATAATAAAATATAAAAACAAGTGAAGGAAAACTAAACATACTACTTCTAACTACTACAAAAAGGGGCACTTAGAAAATCTTTAGAAAAGCCTAAAGATAATCTAAGTGCTCCAGCCCACTACCAGAGGGCAGCGTGCCCAGCATGCTGGCTGCATTACCACGCTGGATGGCAATGCTGATACGTTGAGCCAGAAAAAGGTCAGCATTTTGGTCACGCGTCGCGTCAATTTTATTTATTTACTTCAGGAAAACTAGTTATCTTGTATAGATTGATTGAATTATGTAAGTGCTCATGCGTGTTTGTATCTAAAGTTATTCAAACGTTTTAATTTAAAAATATATATGTTTAAGCGTTTCTTTTGTTTAATTTGGGAAGTTTCTCTGTAAATGAACATTCGTTTTATAAAAAATAGAATGAAATCAAATTTCCGGAATTCCCGTAATTAAAAGCAGACCTCGTGTACCCATTAAGACCCATTGATTTTTATGTAGTCTGAATAAATGTTTTGTAAAATTCGAATTATTGAGAATAGTCGTGAAAAGCCAACAATGGGTGTTAAATCCAGCTGCCTGCGAGCGTCTGCTGAAAAATGGCTTAAATTTATGAATGCTCTTTTATTTTTAAGTGCGTTTTATATTTAAAAGTTATGAATAATTATTTTTCGTAAAATAATAAAGCCTAGATCAGTTTACCTAATCTTGAAAATACTCGACACCAGAGTTACTCACTCTCATACGCAGAAGAAGAAGAAGTTTATTTGCTTTTTTATTCGGGACGTTCTAAACAAAAGTAGTATCAATATTGTCGCTAAATCACATATATCTGGGAACTTCTAAAATAACATTTCAAAGATAATTTTAACGGACATTTTACCTAACAAAAATAACCGTTCTGATTTCCATTGCATTGGAAAAATTAAGTTTTTGTTTCATATATTACAAATAATTATTAAATTACTTATAAAAAATGCCATATCAAATACCATAAAAAACAACTTAAACTTGCATTTCCCATTTTTGCTACACTTGTATCCTGTTTTGATTTCCGCTCTATTCGGCAAAATAAAATGGCAATGAATAATAGAAAGGAAAAACACAGGAAACGTGTAAGACCAGCCCGGATAATGCTCAAATAATTGAAGAGCAAAGGTTATGAAATTTCCTTATTGTTTATTGATTATTTATTGATTAACGTTATCTGGGCTAGCCATGAGCTTGTTGTTGTACACGTGCTTAACGAAATTAAGTATCATATACTGGTTTACTTATAAGTAACTTGGTTTACTTCATCATAAAATTATAGTCTAATACTCACTTATTTTTACAATGTAAGAATATAAAGAAAATACTGAACACTTGGGTAACACAATCGGACAAAAAGGTAGTTTATTCGGGGTTCAAATAAAATATAAAGACTAGGTGAATGTCCGCAGCTTCGCTCGCGTTGTTTGGAAAGAATTAGATTTAGCTATAGTGGTGCTTAACATCATGCAGGCTATAGTCAAACGTAAGCCTATCTAATGTAAAAAAAAATAGCTGAATTCAGTCCAGAGATTCAGATATTTCCACCACTGATACAAAAAATTAAACAGATCATCAGCAAACTCACTTTTTTATATAAACTCGATTGCAGAGATAGGACAATTTCTAGCGTAAGGACACTTCTTTTCTAAATTGAAGTACCTACATACATAGATGACAATAGATGTAATAAATAATTAATTGTATAGTAAATCATGACCTAACGGTTCAGGCAGACAGGCCATTATAGACGATGCAGGTTCGATACCTGCTGGTCGTGATTATTTTCGCACATATCTACATCAGTTTATCATAATAATAATAATAAACCGCAGGGGCGACTTCATGGCGAGTCGTCGGTGAGTGGCGTCACCGCGGACCCCGATTCCCTGGGGGCTAAATAAGACCCCCTGCCTCCCGGCTTGCCTTGATTGGCCGTCCGGGAGTGGAAGACGCAAGATGATGATGATGATGATGATGTCGTCCCAGTCGTATCCGACGATGGCGACCCTGGCTATGTCTTTCTGGCGTGTGCTCTCAAGTGGCTGGCAAACCCGAATTTCGTCTTGAAGACCCGGTCACATGATGCGCAGTAGAGCTGGCCTAAGCTGTTATATGTGTAGTTGTAGGAAGGTTTTGGACGGTTCTTGCGAGCTTGGCGTTTCAAATCCAACTCAGATAGACGAGCACTCTCGAAATTTCGCACTCCTTTCTTCACTTTGGAGCGCCAAGCAGTCCTCATTTGTGCGTCTTCCTGCCAATTTTCTACGGACAGCTTGCATGCAGTCAAATTCCGTTTGAACACGTCTTTATAGCGCAGGTACTGCCCGCCAGAATTACGTTTTCCTTTTGAAAGCTCCGAATAGAAAACGCTCTTCGGTAGTCTACAGTCTTCCATGCGTTGAACGTGGCCACACCATCGCAGCTGTCCTCTCATCAGATGGGCCTCAATTCCTTGCATTTGCGAACGACGCAGAACTTCCGTGTTAGGAACCCGATCTTGCCATTTGATGCGAAGAATAGAGCGCAGGCATTTCAAATGAAAAGCATCTAGCTTTCTTACATCGGCTTTATACAGACACCAGGTTTCCGAGGCATATAAAAGTATGGGAAAAATCAAAGCGCGATATACTGCAAGCTTGGTCTTTAGGGTGATGTCGTGGGACTTCCAAACACGCTGATTTAACTTCCCGAAACTCACTGCAGCAGAAGCAATACGTGCAGGGATTTCAGATGCTAGTCGATTGTCACTCCTTATTTGGCAACCCAGGTACCGAAAACTAGTGACTTCTTCCAAGATAGTATTTTCGATTTTTAGTGTCTCATCATTAGACGGGCAGCCTCTTGGCGGCTGTTTAAGCAACTGGGTTTTGGTAACACTAATTACTAGTCCAAACTTGCAACACGACTCTTGTAGAGCATCTACATAGGTCTGCAAAGCTTCCATGCTGTCTGCCATGAGACAAACATCATCTGCATACAGGACATCCATAATGAAACGGTTTGTGGCTTGTAATTTCGCTCTAAATCGCGAGAGGTCAAATATGCTTTTATCTGTCCGTATGTTTAATTGGATTCGACCACTACATTTCCCAAGGGCATCATCCATCACTGCTGCAAAATACAACGCAAATAGAGTCGGTGCCATCACGCAACCCTGCTTTACTCCACTTGTTACTGGAAACGGCGCTGAGAAAGTACCTTCGTGCATGACTTTGGCTTCCATGCCATCGTGGAACTGTCTCACAAAGTTCGTGAATTTCTCAGGACATCCAGATTTATTCAGGATAATCCACAGGGCTTCTCTTGGCACGCGATCGAATGCCTTTTCGAGATCTATGAAGCACATGTAGAGTGGGCTATTCTGTTCTAGGCACTTCTCCTGCATCTGCTTCACAACAAATATGGCATCAACCGTCCCTCGATATGGCCGGAAACCGCATTGTGACTCCGGCAGGATTTTCTCTGCCAATGTGCCTAGTCGGCTATTAAGAATGTGTGCCATTACTTTTCCAGCTGTTGATAAAAGAGAAATACCCCGATAAGAACTGCAATCCGACACGTTGCCTTTACCCTTGTACAATTTACAAATCGAAGCATTTCTCCAATCTTGCGGCACAGTCTGTGTTTCCCACACACTCAAAATAAGGTCAAATAGTTTACACTTTACCGAAGGACCGCCGTACTTGTAGATCTCAGCTGGAAGGCTATCAGAACCAGGCGTTTTAGAATTTTTAAGTCTTTTTAGCGCAGTGATAAATTCGTCAAAAATAGGAGGATTAGCCAGATCTTCGCAGATAGGTAAGTTATCGATGCTACTGATATAGGATAGGTCAGCACTCTGCGCTTCAGGGTTAAGCACCTCATTGAAATGCTCCGCCCATCTTACCAGTATGTCAGTAGAGTCAGTCAATTGACGATCTTTGTCCCGAGTGAAAATCGGTGCTGTTTTCCTCATTCTTGGACCAAAAACCGCCTGTATGCTTTCAAAAAACTTCCCAGTTTGGTTTGAGTCTGCGTAAGATTGAATTTCTTCGGCTTTCTTCGTCCACCACTTATCCTTAAGCTCTCTAACTTTAGCTTTCAACTTCTGCTGTGCTGCTCGTCTGTCAGGGACACTAACATTGTCATTTAAGGTGCTTCGGTGTTTTTCTACGAGCCCTTGTATTTCCATGTCGTGTGCATCAAACCAGTCTTGGTTTTTCCTTAGCGGTCTGCCAATAACTTGTAGAGCACTTGCATGGAGGTTTTCGGCAAATTCTCGCCATCTACTATCTATAGAAGTCTCTATAAAGGTAGATGATAGAGCACCAAAAGCGACATCAAGTTCTGTCTGGTGGTCCGCACAATTAACAAGTTTGCCAACATCTAGCTTTGCTGGGATTTTATGACAGTATCTTCGTGGAAGCTTAAGTGATATATTTAGCTTGGATCTTAAAAGTCTATGATCTGTCCAACCATGTGCACCTCTCATTGCTCGGGTGATATACACATCTCTTAGATCCCTCTTCCGGACAATTACGTAATCCAAGAGATGCCAATGACGTGATCTGGGGTGCATCCAAGTAGTCTTAAATTTGTCTGATAAACGGAAACAGGTGTTGGTAATAGTAAGCTCAAACTCGGCACAAAGTGTGAGAAGCTCTATACCATTAGCATTACTCTTCCCGACACCATGGCGTCCTAGAACTCCATTCCATATCTCAAACTCAGTACCAACACGTGCGTTAAAATCACCCAGCAGAACAATCTTGTCATTTACGGGAATTCGTTCCAAAACATTGCGCAATTCCTGGTAAAACTGGGCCTTATCTTCATCTGGAGATGGAAGTGTTGGAGCATAAACGCTAATAAAATGAACGTAAGAGTTATATCTGAGCTGAAGCCGCAATGTGATAATACGATCGTTGACACCTTTAGGAAGTTCCGACAGGTTCTCTGCCAATTTATTTCGGATCGCAAACCCCACGCCACTTCCAGCTCGCTCACTTGCAGGTTTTCCACTCCAGTAGTAGGTGTAGCCTCCCAAGTCTTCACGGAGATCGCCACTATCACTGAGGTGAGTTTCACTTAGAGCGACAATGTCAATCTGGTATTTCGCCAGCTCCCTCGCAATTAAAGCCGTCTTCCGCTCTGGACACAGGTTGTTCACATCGTCAAGAAGAGTCCGGACATTCCATGCTCCGATTGTAAGTTTTTTATTTATTATATTATTTTGTTTCCTTCGACCGCGTTTAGTTCGATGTCCGAGTGACCGCGGTTTGACACCCGGTTTGTATAGAAGGCGGGCTATGTTTGGGCCACCTTTTCTAGGCCCCTCCCCTGTGCAGGGGAAAGCAAAGCGCTCCTAAATAGGACTGCTTTGTCATCAGACGTGCTGCCGAACCCGTCCTCCCACCTCAATCGAGTCCAGGAGCGACCACTGATCGTCTGATCGCCTACGTGTAGAGCTTCAGCTAAGGCTCGGACACATCGTCGTCCTTACCCCACCACCAATACTCCATCGCCGCAGGACTTATAGAGTCTCGTAAAGCCAGTTTAACATAACCTAGGTCATCTGCGCGTGATTTTTTGTAATGGGTAAGCAGTTGCGCTGGTACAAACCCACTCTCTCGTCTTCTACTTTGTAAACCATTGGATCAGAAAACTGATACGAACGGAACGAGTAATAAAGATGCAGTAATTTAGCCACATATCACTTCAGAATCCTTGATAAGTGCCCTTTACAGCCGATTACTCGGCTTCGCTACATCGCCAAGTTCACCGAAAGCTTTTGCCATACTGGCGGTGCTCGCCTCTTCTTACCGACGCAGTCTTCATGTGCTATACGGAGGATCATCCGCCCCTCCCGCCCCAGCCATGTACATTGGATGTACACAGCCCCCTCTGCTAGGTTTCGTCTACGGGCCGACGTAGCTTCCAGGGTGTGGCCGCTGCGCACACAACAGCTACTTGGAGCCACTAGCAGAGAGTGGTGAGGGCTTGCAATCCAGTCAGCTACTACCACACGCACCGCGCGTGCCGGCCGGCAGTACTGTAAAGGTCCCACTGCTAAGCCACCCACTACACCCCAAGACGCAAGAGCTAAGTACCTAAGCTCCAGGGTGGAAGTGTTAAAGGGCATAACGCCGCTAGTACCGCTCAGAGAACGCGCAGCACACCTCTCGACACCCTAAGCCACTCACACCAATGTTGCCCTTCCGGCGTCATCTTAGGCTGCCTTCTGTGGAGGGCCCATTTAGTGAGTGGCAAGTCATCACCCGCTATATTTTTTATGAATGAGGCATAACTGGCGGGTGCCGTTCCTCGTACAATAGACCAGTTTAATTAAGTCAATGAACAACTCAACACAATAACCTCTAACATTAATACCATGTCTGCAATAGTTACTTTATATACCTAACATCCTCTATCTGTATTTTTTACTTAATTTTAAGTATAACATTGTAAAAGGCCTCTCAGTGTTGGCTACGGCCCCACTGATACCTTAAAAATACCGGGCGTAAGGCCCGAGAATCTGTGAAGTGAAATAAAGATAATAAATAAATAATTTATTTAAGTGAAACACTTATGAACTATAACAATATGTTCAATGTACTCCTCACTAGGATAACCTGTGTTGTGGAGGGCAGGCTATGATATTTATAAATGAACGTACAGTTTACAAAAATACATAATGATAATGTTGTAGTTAGTATGTTTAGTTTTTCTTCCCTTGTTTTTATGTTTTATTATTGTTTATAATTGTATAGTAAATGCTGTCACACCACAAGTGGCCACTCTAAAAGCCCCATTCGTTGTTATTCCTCGCATACCATGGTAGGGGCGTGTTTTCAGCATTTTTTCAATAACATGAAACAATAGCAGTGCTAGGAAATTCGCTTACTTTGCAAAACTTTGTCGGTTGGGCTATGACGTTAGCGAGTTAGTTTACATTGAATCTTATTCATATTGCAAAAAATATTTAACGGGCTTTTGTAAAGATAATCTATTTATTAAGCTCAGGATAAGCAATTTTTTTATTCGATTTTCCAAAGGTCGTATAACAAAAATTTTTACTTGACACGAACTAAAGCTGCCTTTAAACCTAAAAATAAAATAAAAATAACTAACCATCTGACATTAAATCATTAAGGCTTACCCAATTCAAAAATAAACTGACAGAACTCTTATTAAAGAAATGCTATTACAAAGTGCAAGACTATTTAGGACCTCAAATATAACTATTATGATAATATATTAAATTGATTATGTTAGTACACCCGACAGGGTATGAACTAGAGATTATAGATACCTACTTGTAACTGTTTGAAGACCAATGTTGACACCTAGTTTTACTGATAATAAAATGATTATTACTGATTCAAAAGTTATGAGTTAGTTTTAAAAGCTTTGCTTTCTAAAAATATCGGCAATAAGATCCTATATGAAAAATTGCTTTAAATATTTTTTTAAATACACTGACACACTGTTTGAGACACTGTTTTCTCCGAAGCAAATGTTACATACGCCAAGACCAAATAGTATCAAAACTCGACCATTTTTTTTTATCTGTACCTACATTTTTATTAAAACCTAAACCTCGTCCTATCTGCTAACATATTGGTGTGGCGTGATCGCGCCGCAATTGTGGGCCTGTTTTTTATATAACTATCCTGAAATTCAGAAGTTCTTATGCAGTATTAATTTTTTTAAGTTTTACTATTATTTTATTACGTTGACGTGCCTGACGTCACAGCCAGCCGGAAGAGCAGCGCTGGTTGCTTCCACACAACCAGCACTATGCTGAGTTGGGGCTGAGTTGTGGCAGATTTTATGTTTGTTTGTTTATTATGTTTTTACTCGTGTTTGTTTCTCTGTTAAATCTGCCACAATAAATGTTTTCTTTCATTTGTATATATCAAATTTAATCCAATTTCCAAAAAAATAAGGTCTTCTCATCCGATCCTATATTTTTTCGTTCAAAGCCGCTAACTCCGTGGCTCCACAGTCGCCCTATCTCACAACACCTATATATCAGCACACAGCTGTGCCGCGACCATCCTGAATTTCAAACCCGCCCGCCCTTGCGGCACCATATGGAATTAAAAGTATTATGTACACAAACTACAGGTAGACATCGTTTTATGGTGGAAGTGCCGAAGTGTCGAACGCAGCGCTTTGCTTCTACGTTTATTGTACGGACGGCAAAGCTCTGGAACACTTTACCAGAAGCTGTGTTTCCTGCGAACTACAATCCAGGGGTTTTCAAATCTAGAGTTAATAGGTATCTTCTAGGTCAACGTGTTACACCCTAGGCTACAGCAATGCTTAACATCAGGCAGGCTGTAGTCAAACGTAAACCTATCACACGTAAAAAAAAAAAAAAAACTAAAGGTTTTTATGTACTAAATTTAGGACAACAAAACTTTGCAACTCTCTATCTATATATTCTGAGAATTACGTTAAATAAGCTTCTCCTACCTCTCTTGAGTCGTATTTTCTCATGCCTGAGGGTCGTGGCTACACGGTAGAATAAATTGTTTTCGTATACAAGCGTGCTATATCATACAGTGAGTGACCGACCACCTACTTTTATACCTCTGTGTATTATAATGGTGGTGCGAGTGTGGCTCAGCGGGTCCAGTGTCTGCTTTTTATCCAGACGCATCCTGGTTCGAATCCAGCCCTACAACAATGACTTGTATTTTCAAGTTTTGTGTGGATTTGCACTCGCTTAGCGGTGAAGGAAAACATCATGAGGAAACAGACATGTTTGAGGACCACATTATCCGAGGACTTATTATTATTATTGTCTTTCGAGGAAAGACCAGGGTGCCCATCACGTTGTATCTGCCCAAGAAAACTCCCCTAGTGAATTAATTCTGCAGGGGAGTCACGACCCTCAGTTATGAGGAATACGACTCAAAGAAAGAAAGAGAAACTTTGACTGAAAATAATGAGATGTTAATTAATTTGGTTGCTCTGTTCCAGGGCAAATGTTCCTCATGAACCGGTTCTTCGACGGTGAGTTCCTGAGGTTCGGGCTCGACGTGATCGAGTACATGGAGTCCGACCAGGAGGACCGCATCGACCCCATGATTTACATATTTCCAAGGTAAGAAAAGAAAGAAATGTCATACCTGAAAATCAGCGCTGCAGAGCAATCTGCAGCATTAACGCTGAGGTATGACCTTTTTTGACGCACGGGATACATCAATGTAACGTAATATCACCTTTCTATTTTATCTGTCGTCAACTTTTGTATGTATACATATACATACAAAAGTTGACGACAAATTTGATTGAATTTGAATAAAATAAAGAAGGTATTTATTTATAACTACAAACAAGAAGGTTGCAGATACAAATGATTACTTGGCAATGGTTATAAAACTTGTATAGCCAAATTCTAAAGAAATTGAAAATTATTTGTTTTGAAACAAGAAATTAGGCACGAACTCAGTTAACATATGTATTATACTAAGGAAAGTAAAAAGACAAACACATTTTGCATAAACACAATTTCTTGTCACAAGCCGGTCTCACTCAGCATTATGCTGACTATGAACAGTCAGCGCTGGTCTTCCGTAGGGACCGACGAAATCCAGAATTCAAAGCGAGAGTGAATCGGGTATAAGCACGCTCCATCTTAGGCCATAGCCTTTGCTTGCTATCAAGTAAACTATGGCCAAGTGCAAACCCGTTAAAGTTAAAATAAATAAATAAAACTTTTATTTCGGAGCTCAAAATCACGGGGAGCATCACGAGATTGACTAGTTTTAACGGTATGCGGTATAGTTAAGACCGTTCATGTTTTTCAACATTCCAAACTGTCCTAACTTAAGACTTTGAGATCATTTAAATGTAAATACGAGTAGGTACACACCATTTTCACGATATACGTAAAACAAAAGCACGTTTACCGTGTCTTGACATCTAGTTTCATTACCCGAAAGTTAAGGCAGTCTACGCGCTGCCGCGGTCCTAGAACGTACTCGTACTTTCTGACGATGGGAGTCATTAAACCCGAAACGCGTAAACGAAATACGTGAAATTACACGTGAGTGAAAACCGTATTCGTCACATATTGAAAGGTAACATTTACATGTTTTCGTTTCCAGGATGGTAAAGTGCACGTTGTTCAACAAATTCGGTTCCTCCGGCGAGGTAGAGCGCCATGACGCGCTCTGCATCCTGCCCCTCAACGTGGTCAACGAGAAGATCTACGTCTTCCTCTGGTTCTGGTTCGTGATCCTCGGCTTCCTCACCTTCATCACGCTGGTGTACCGTGTCATAATCATCTTCTCCCCCCGCATGAGGGTCTACATGATGCGCATGCGCTTCCGACTTGTCCGACGCGACAACGTCGACACTATCGTCCGACGCAGCAAGATGGGAGACTGGTACTTACTTTACATTCTCGGAGAGAACCTCGACTCGGTCATATTCCGGGACATCATGCACGAGTTCGCGAACAAGCTGAATCACAACTACCAGCACCACATACACGGGGTCCCGGACGCGTGACCTGCGCTGCCCGGCTGGGCGCTGCACGCCTGACTGCCGGCCCTGCAGCGCGACCTGCGCCCGCCCGCCGCGCCGCCCGACCACTTGCTGATCAACATGGCGTAGAGCGGCGGGCCCGGTCGCCTGCCTTGCGGGACTCCGCCCGCCCCCACAGTGTTGCCACTTATACTGAAAACCCAAAGACTTCTATATCGATAATCTTTTAGAAATCGTAACAGTGCAATTCTTAACATGCAATAATAGTTTGTATTTTTAATCTTTAAGAACGTGATCTCAGGACGAATCCTATCGAAGGCCTTGTACGAATCGACGACGTCGATCTTTTTAGAGCTAACTACTACTTTTAGAACTATTTTAATTCATAGTTACGCTGCTAGTAGTGTTCTGTAATCGCTTGGTTTTCTATTTTGGCTGCGTCTAGATTAGCGAGGCTACCTTCTAGTGCATGATAACTCACTCGCTGTGGACTCGGAGACCAAAATGATGAAGCAATAAATTTATTAATTAAGTAGGTACTTATTGTAATATTAGGAGTATCTAGTAGTGCATTGACGTAACCGATGATGATGATGTTGAAAACACTCGTAATGATGATGTTTGTATTGATGAAGATGCTTTTGCTAGTCAAAAGACAAACTCTTTTATGTATAAATAAACGACCGATCGACTCAAAAGATGTCGTTCGTATAATTTCACTGCCACGAACACATACAATTGACTAAGTAGATATATTATAATATCAAATACTTAGGAAGAAGGCGATAGCAATGTTTTGCGACTGGCAGATTGTTACAAAGTACCGGTTATAAAGAAATAAACATAACATGCTTGGATTGAAGCTACCGGTCGTAAAACATTACATCGCTTTCTGATAAGTTTACTTACCTAGGAGGAGACTGAATTGATTTACATGTAATTTCAGTCTCAGCTGTAATTTTTTTCTTAGAAAAAATATTTAATGTATATCGCCAATCTTACTTACACATAAAATTGTCGCAAATTTTTATATCAATGGTTGTACAGAAAGTTTTGTTGGGATTTAATTCATTAAAACATTAGTTGCAGTTCCATCCCGAGTTTCTAAATTTATATTCAACTTAAATGTATTAGAAAGGGCGAGAGAACTCCCCTGACGATTCAATTCTGCGGAGGAGAACAATTCTCAGTAATGAGGAAGTATTACTCAAGGTTATAAGATCTCGGGTGGCACTCGGAAACGAAACTCCAATCGGAGAACCTTTTGGAACTTCTGTGATTGGTGGATGACTGACATTTGGTTAAAGTGCCAGTTTAGACGTTTTTGATTGGTGTTTTGTTTTCGAGAGAAAACTTTCCGAGTTTGTCAATAACCATCGCGTTACAATTTCAACAAAACTTTATTAAATTAATTTTGTTATTTTATTTCTTCGTGATGTGGATACAAAATATAAATGTTGTTTGGTTCGTATGAATGTTTAGAAGATTCGTTGGGAATTAGTTGAGAAATTCTAAAATTTGTTGTTGAAATTTGGAGAGAAATATAGAGAAGGGAAGAAAGAAGGTTTTCTTTTAAAGTACGGACTTATTTTAATGGGTCGTTAAAAGCCAGTAACAGTTAATTACTATAATTGAAAAATAACTTTAAAAGAAATAAATGAACATCTTTTATTTCTCGTGAAGGTATAAATTATAATACTTAAATTACTATTTATAAAAGTCTCTTTTTTAATTTTGATTAAATTATATATGTTCTTCAAAGATCAACGTTAACGCCCATTAAAAGTTTGTCATTTATTCTGGACAATAAATTGATTATGTTTCGATTTATTTACAATTAAAAGCTTTAGCTGTTAATCAGGAAACCATAAGTGGTTTTATTTTATTTTGTAAAAACTTTAAAAAGTTTTTTGTTCCGCAAGTAAAGTTTTACAAATAACAGCTAAGGCAATTAAAAGTAAATAATTATCTAAATCGAAATAAAATTAATTATTCTGTTGTATGTACAATAAAATACAATAATTTAATTAATAATATCTTAAGTTCTATGCGACAAAACATGCTACTTTATTCAAAACTGCCTAAAACATAACTTTCCTTGTAAATACACAAAAACTAATATAAACAGGTCTATCGAAGTTTTTAATTAATAAAATATAGGTACCTACATACTTGTACCTAGATATAGCTATAGGTACTTTTTGAATCTCTGTTTTTTTCCATATAATAAAGTATACTACGTACATATACAATAGATAAGCAGATTGGCCAAATTGTCTGTCAACTTGAAGAGAATTGGAAATAAATAAAAATAAATAAATAAATATTCCGGGACATTGCACACAGCGCCATATAGCCCCACACTAAGCAAACGCTTGTGTCGTGGGTAACTAGGTAACGAAATAGGAAATATAAAATAGTGAACTTTAACTTTTAAAACAGTTTCAAACACGACAGTGCTGCCCCCTGTTCACATAGAATTTGGCTCCATCTATAACCATATACTTCAAGAACCGTCTTATGCAAAAGCCTTAATCAACGAAAGGTTAGTTAATTATGGCTGTAAATAAGTAAAAAACCAATACATTAATCAACTATTTATACAAAAACGATTGCTTAAAACCAATTGACATTTGCTGACTAAAGATTACATAAACAAGTTAGATACTAATCATTCATTGATTCTGGTTTCTAAATAAGACTTAAATAATGCTTAAATTAATTATTAAATATTCCAACAGATTCTGTATTAATAATAATTAGCAATTACATGCCAAATTATGTGCCAAAATCCGTACTGTATCATAGGAAATTGAGCAAACAGTAAATGATAATGAAAAATAACGAATAAAGTAATGAAAGAATTATTTAATATGTGTACTCAATTATTTTGCGTCCCCTCCCGAATATTTTTTTTTTATATATTCTAGTTTTCAACTTCTCTCGTTAACGAGGTATTTTAATTCTAATTTTTGTGGGCTTCTAGCCAAACAAAAACAGAAAATTAAACGAAGGTGTTCTGATCAGACGTTAAAATTTTTCGGACTATCCTCAGGTGTTCAAGATGGCTGCTTTGTGTATAATGATAAATGTGAGTTTATGTGTTCCCAAACACTCTAGATTAGTGAGGAGTGTGTGTGGGACTACGCCATAGAGTAATATAATATACCAGGGACTACGCCTTTATCATTAAGAGCCGGTTTCGTCCCACTGCTGGGCATAGGCCTCTCTATCCTCTTTCCACTCATCTCTGTTTATTGTTCCGTGTGGTCATTGACAAAAGTAAATAAATACTAAGTAATAATATTTTTTAATAAATTAAGCTGACAAAAAATATAGGTAAGTATTTAAATCTATTTTTTACATTAAGTTAAAAAAATGTATATATATTAAATGGTTTTGTATGAATAAACACAATTTTTAAATTAGGTTCAGAAAAGCATACTTTCGTACATTGCCTTTATCTGTCTGCCCAAAAAAACTCCCCAGTGAATAATTGTGTAGGGGAGTCACAACCCTCCGTAATGAGGAAAATTAGTCCGCTAAGCTACTAGTAAAATAGTAGTACCTGTAGGTAAAACCCCAGCAAAACTATATAAATAATAAAGTGGTTAAATATTTATTTAACTTTAAACATTTGGCTGAAGCAGGTTCGTAGAATTAGTAGTTTCCTATACATAGTATTTGATAACCTTGTGAACTATTTGTCTAAAAATAAATTGTTTTATGCAATTTTGTTATCTAATAATAAAATTCTACGATTAATTGAAGTCAATGAAAAAGTCATGCCAGTTGGTAAACTAAGTTAACAGGCGAAAAATAAAAATAAAAATATAAATGCATTCATTCATTCAAATCAGGCGAAACTCTGAAGAAATATGCAGTGTATGTGCGTATGTTTATATAGATGGTAAGATCCTAAGAGCCATTAGGAGGAGAGGTGTAGAGGAAATAAATGTAGGAACACACTTAAAAACAATCAAGCTTGTTCTTTGAAACCGGTCGGCAGTCGCAGCGGAAAAAAGCGGTGTAGAAACACTACATATTTCTCCAGGGTTTCATCTGCAATGGGTTTCAGCAAAGTTACGCCTGATTCAATATCTTAATTTCCAAATCATTTCTATTTTATGCTGCAAGTGAATTTGTTATGTTTTTCTCTTTTTAGAGTTCTTAAATCGTAGACCGTAGTTGCAGTTAAAGTTTTAAAACTGCGCTTAAAATTTCATGATTATATTACTAGTAACCTTGTATAAACCTTCAGAGTCAATACAAATACAAACTACATAATACATCATACGTGATGTCATAGCGAACATAAAATATAAACAGACATATTTTCCCTCATCCATCAGTTCTATTCAAGATGTTGAAGATAGTGGTTGTATTCTGTGCATTGCTAGCCATAGCACGCGCTGCTCAAATGGTTGGGTATCCTGACCCAAAACCGGAGAAATTCAGTAAGTACTTATCTATACTAATATTATATCGAATAATATTATAAAGTTGAAGAGTTTGTTTGTTTGAACGCGCTAATCTCGGAAGTACAGGTGCGAATTGAAAAATTATTTTTGTGTTGTATAGACCATTTATCGAGGAAGGCTTTAAGCTATATAACATCACGCTGCAACTAATAGGAGCGAAGGAACAATGGAAAATGTGAAAAAACGGGGAAAAATATTCATCTTTGAGGGCTTCCGTTACGTGCGCTGCGAAAACGAAAAAAAAAAAAACTTAATTTAACATTAATAACATTCTAGGATTAAAATTTTGTTCCCAAATAGTTTTATTTTAGACAAGTGGACGCGGCTTCGTTCGCATTATCTTGAGATAAAAAGTAGCTAAAACACTTCTAAGATCGCATACTACCTACATATCAAAAATCATGATGATCCGTTCAGCCGTTTTTGCGTGATGAGCGTTTAAATAAACAGAGACACAGAGAAACTGATGAACAGACAAAATTGTTGGATTCGAAGTATCTTTAAACAATAACTTTTAAATAGGTATCTTGAATGTTCAGACTTTCGACCCTCTTCAGCTTTATTATATGTATAGATTTATTTATTTATTCGCCTAATTAAAACGGTAACAATCGATTAAATTTTTATTATATTTTTTACGTGCGATAGGTTTACGTTTGACTACAGCCTGTCTGATGTTAAGCATTTCTGCAGTCTAGGATGTAACATGCTTGCTTACCTAGAAGGTACCTATTAACTCTAGATTTGAAAACCCCAAGGAGGTAATATATATGTGAGGTGTATGTGGTATTTAGGAGGTTTAAAGTAATAATAATAATAAAATAATAATAAATATTTCGGGACATTGCACACAGCGCCATCTACAGCAGCGCCACACTAAGCAAACGCTTGTGTCGTGGGTACTAGATAACGGATATAATACTTATATACTTTTCTTTTGTAAATACATACTTATTATACATACAAACAACCAGACTCAACACAAGAAATTATACATTAAAAAAACAAATGTAAACGTTTATACAACGCACATTCTAGGATTAAAATATAGCTCTCAAATATGTAGGTAGTTTCATTTTAGATTTGTAAGACTTCTTACGAAGATCTAAGAATCAAAAAAATATTTATTTAAAATAATACAATTAGTGAAAATTAATTTCCCGGCTGTTTGTCTAGTGCGGCAGTCGTTAAGCCATTTCAGAGGCCCTTAGGGCAGCTTGATAAACTTTCGACACTAGAGTTGGCCACACTCATTCGATAAGAAGAAGAAGATTAGTGAAAAACTAAACATACTACTTCTAACTACAAAAAAGGTTACACTTAGTGGTTTAAATTGCTTCTTTTTTCCTTTTCAGAGGACGTGGCTGGATGTTATTTGAAACGGTTAAACGAGGTGATCCCTTTCGGACAGTCAGTTGATAAAGCGCAGCCCTGCATGAGATACTCCTGCAGTCGGGATCTCGTCACTTATTCATCGTAAGTATGGGTTTACGCTTGACCATAACTTAAAGTCAAAGTCATTTATTCATAAGAAATGTCTTACAAGTCCAGAATACATATGTTGTAAATTTATAACAAAATTATTACTATATACATGAACAAACAAGTACCATTATAAATTTATTCTAATTTATATATATTATTAGAAACCGGTTTAATCTCGGTTTAAGTAAAGTTAAAGTAAGTATTAAGCTGGATTGGTTTCTTCTAGGTAAGCGCCCAATATCGTAGATTACAACGTTGCTTACCATCAGGCAAGTTGTAGTCAATCTCTTGTAAAAAAGTAAAGTTGCAGTGAGCCCTTCTTTCCTTGCGTCCGCTCAGCTAGTGGAGGTAATCGTTTCCAATTACCAATATTAAGCAACTAGTGGACGCGCGCGACTTCGCTCGCATTATGTTTAAGATAAAAAAGTAGCCTATAACGCTTCTAAAATCTCATACGACCTACATCACGCAAAAACGGCTGAACGGATCATCGTGATCTTTGGTATGTAGGTAGTGTGGTAGTATGAAGTCTTTGAAGTACCATAGAGCTTTATGCCACAATAATGCGAGTGAAGCCGCGAGCGTTTACTAGTTATAAATAAAATAATAAAAAACGTTTTATGTTTCAATTGGACTGGTAGTATCTTGTCATTCTCAAATTTATGTACAAATATTGCTCTTGATTTTAATTAGTTACATAAAGAAATGAAAGTGTTGTGATACTGTGATTTAATTTAGCGCAATAAGTCAATTATTCCGCTTTTATTTAAAATTCGTCGCAGATAAAAAGTGTAGCATAACAATTTTACAATTATATTTTAATAAACTAAATTCGTCACAAACGAGGTAGTATACGTACATACCTACGTGCGAACATTTTAAATTTTCGTTTTTGTTTAAGTACATTTTTTTATGTGTTAATTATATTATTCAAATAATACTTACATTGTAAACACCTAGGTGATCGGTGCAAATATAAAGAGTGACTTTTCTTTTGACATCGGTCACCCATCCAATAACTGGCTGTGGCGATAGTAGCTTAACTGTCTACCATCTGCTAAGTTATGGGTTAGTTATTGATAATTATCTTGTAATTTCAGATGTGGTGCAGTTTGGAAACCCGTTAGTAAAGGAGAACCTGACAAGCCCTACCCAGCCTGCTGTCCACAATAATATCTATTATAATATACCTACCTGAAACACACTGCTGTCCAAGAATACTGAGTTATGAAACCAAATAAATAAAACGATGGCCAAATTGATACATTACCCGAAGTAATAATGTTGTTTTTTTTTACATAATCTAAATATATAAAATTCAAAGGCGACTGACTGACTGACTGACATTGTAATCTATCAACGCACAGCCCAAAACACTGGATGGATCGGGGTGAAATTTGGCATGCTGGTAGATGCTATGACGTAAGCATCCGCTAAGAAATGAGTTTTGGAAATGCCACTCCAATTAAAATTAATTCAATTGCAATTTAAAGGGTTGAAATAGGGGATGTACATTTGTTTTTTTTAATGCGTGCGAAGCCGCGAGCACGCACTAGTATAGTAATATAATACTTATGAGAGTGGAAGACGCAAGAGCTTTTAATTACCTGAGGGTGGAAGGTGTTAAAGGACACAGCACACCTCTCGCCACCCTAAGCCACTAACACCAATGTGGCCCTTCCGGCGCCATCTTAGGCTGCCTTTTGTGGAGGGCCCATTTAGTGAGTGGCAAGTCATCACCCGCTATATTTGTGAATGCTGTTCCTTGTCTAATAGACCAGTTAAATTAAGTCAATTAACAACTCAACACAATAGCCTAGCTCTTTACCATATTTACCATATTGCATCCACTCTCTTTAATTGTTTCGTTAAATTTTAAGAATTGTTTTATAAAAGGCCTTTCTGTATCCTTTATAATAACCACAGAATTATATCAAACGTAGGCCCGAGAATCTATAAACATAAATGTTAAAAGTAGTAAGTAATTAGTATATTATTTAATACTGGTAGACGCTCGCGGCTTCGCTCGCATTATTTCAGGATAAAAAGTAGCCTATGACGGTCCTAAGACCTCATACTACCCTACATACTAAAAATCGTAATGATGTTCGCTGTTTTTGCGTAATGAGCGTTTAACCCTTCGACTCTACTGACACCTGTCAAACGTTACTACCGTAAGCTCGCAGCGCAAATGGCGGCGCGGCGAAAAATATTTCGACGTTCACTAAAATTGCGATTTTTCAGAAACTACTAAAAGATTTTATGCAGTGTAAGAAAAAAACTGTAGTATAATGATGCAGTTATATTTTATATGAAAACCTATAGTATTTATCGTCTCGTACATTTATAATTTTTTCGTTAAAACCTACACACACGGAAATGTATGAGGTGTTTACAAAAATACTGTATATTTAAATTTTAGCCAACTTTATAAATTTAATTTAAGCTCATTGTAATTATAAATATGTGCCTAAAAATCCTGTGTATTTAGTTTAAATAACATACAATTCAATAATCTTCACAAAACACCGCGAATCCCGAACGCAAAAATGCCGATTTTTCACTTTTTTTTCTATTGGTAGGTTCCCAATGCCGTCGACAATAATAGACGAGTATTATACACCAAAATAAAGAAGATTTATTTGTCTTTGTCTTTTCCATACAAACACTATGGATTTGGATAGAGAAAGCTACACAAAAACGACTTTTTAATTTTGTCGGCGAGCGAGGAATAATTTGTTCGCGCTGCGAGTCTACGGTAGGTAACAATGGTGAGAACAAATTATTCCGATTCCGATTCCGATAAATAGACACAGAGAAACAGTCAAAAAGTAAAACTGCTGAAACGTGTTCATTATCAATTCAAACTTCTTTTTTTCCTAATATTAGGTATCGTCTATGTTCAGATTGTTGACCCTCTTCATCTTTATTATACACTAGCTGTGCCTGCAACTTTGTCCGCGTAGAATAAGTAGTTTTTTTGGGCATCATATTTATTTATGCAAGCGAGTGTGGCTCAGCGGTTCCAGTGTCTGCTTTTCATCCAGACGTACCCTGGTTCGAATCCGCCCTACACCAATGACTTGTATTTTTCAAGTTATGTGTAGATTTGCACTCGCTTAGCGGTGAAGGAAAACATCGTGAGGAAACCGACATGTTTGAGGACCACAATATCCGAGGACATGCGTCTTCCGTGGAAGGACCTGGGCGCCCACCACGATGTATCTGCCCAAGAAAACTCCCCTAACGAATTAATTCTGCGGGGGAGTCACGACCCTCAGTCATGAGGAAATACGACTCAAAGAGAGAGATTTATTTATGCAAACAACCTCTTCAGCTTTATAAATTATAGCTGTTACCCACGACTTGAACCGTTTTCGCAGCGCACGCAAAACGGAAGACCTCAAAGATGAATAATTCTCCCCGTTTTTTCCACATTTTCCATTGTTTTTCCGCTCCTATTAGTTGCAACGTGATGTTATTAAAGCCTTCCTCGATAAATGGTCTATTCAACACAAAAAGAATTTTTCAATTCGCACCAGTAGTTCCTGAGATTAGCGCGTTCAAACAAACAAACAAACTCTTATTAGTATAGATAGATAGGTTTTTTTCTACAAGAATTGGGTTTGCACTTGACCCTAATTCGCCTGATGGTAAGCAATCATTAGGTACGGTCTAGGATGGAACGTGCTTACCCAGTAAGAACCGATTCACTTTGAAGATCGCAAGATTATATTCCGAGGGAAACGGGAATCAGGCAGGGAGTAGGTATAGAAAGTTCATAAGAATCTAAAATCTGAGAAGACTTCGATTTCGCTTGCATAATAATAATGCTTTTTTTGGTACAAAAATGTAGCCTGGCGCCAAAAACTAGATCATTATAGATTCTCATCTTGACTATTAATTTGCCAATTCCGATGCGGTTTTCTGACATTAGGTATGTGTTTATTGTGTTGCCGTGCTTTTTATATTATGTATATAAATTTCTGCAGAAGCGTATTTTAGCTAGCTACAAAAAAGAATAAAGGATGCTTTTTTATATCTTGTTGCTTGTGAGTAGGTACTTACCTACTTATGTCATTTGTTTTTTACTTAGTAGTGTAGTGGACGCCCGCGGGGTCCGTTATTACTTTTAAGATCTCATACTACCTACATACCAAAAGTCATTATCATCTGTTCGGCCGTATATTTGCGTTATGAATTCCAATAAACAAACAAAAATTCTAAAAACGTGAAGAAATGCTGGCAGCATTTCCTCGCTGTATAGCAATGCTTGTTCGTTTGAGCAAAGTGGTAGTTATAGTATCTTTTTATATGATATGATGAAAAAAACATTACGTTAATGTGTTGGTAAGTGCTGTTATTCTTAACCGTATTCTCAATATTGGTAAGTATGATGATGATAACAAGTATAAAGGTAAATGAATGAATCGTGATAAGCTACAAACCAAACATGCAATGATGGCGACGTTCTCAATCTTATTTTCTTGAATGTCAATGTCACATTGAATAATGCAATGGCGATATGATTGCCTAAAAATATAATTTAATATTATTCTATTTCCTGCTAGTTTCATGCGACATCCCTTAAAAATAAGACTTAACAATCTGACAGACGGTATTGTAGTAATCAGACCTGCTGAGTTGACTGACCTGTGACTAGTGAGACGTGATCATGATGCGTGACGACCGCACCGAAGACCAGCCTCCTTATTCCCGAGTGTTTGTTGTTTGCGACAAACAAATGAAGAAAAATGAACTGAAGCCTATCTTCGAGAAGTTTGGCGACGTTGAACACATCCACATGCCCACAGACCGAACGACCGGCGAGTCCAAAGGCATAGCTTACATCAAGTATCCGAAAACATCCTCGGCAGCTGCAGCCATAGAGACCCTGCATCTAAAATACATGCAAAATAACAACAAACCTCTCAAAGTTATAGTCGCGACCACAAAAAACGAGGAAAAGAACGAAAACGAAGATAAATACAAGCGACTTTTCATCAAGGTTCCAAAAGATGTCACGGAGAAGGATATTAGAGAGGAATTCTCTAACTATGGCAAAGTGGACCATGTGCATGTCCAGAAGGATAGAGACACCAATCAGAGCCGGGGATTTGCTTATGTGCACTACAAAACATTCTATGAAGCAGCCATAGCATTTGAGGAGTGTGATAAAAAATACAAACCAGTATTTGCTACACCAAAAGAAGAGCTTAAGAGATCTAGAAACAACCCTGAACCCTATGACTGGTACCCTCCCAATGATGTTCACATGAGAGACTTGAGACATGACATAGACAATCACTTCCGAGAGCCCATGCCACCCAGAGACCATATTATGATGAATAAACCCAACATTATGCCATTGTTAAAGACAGAACCCCAAAACTATGACACTGTTGTTGTATCATGTAATCAGTTCTTACCTCAGTGGCCTGTTGAATGTCTGTTCAATATAATACCAGGTGTTATCCACTTTAGATACACTAACAAGGCAATTGATGGAGCTTGGACAGCTTTAGTGAAATATGAAAGTAAAACAGCTGCAGCTCATGCGGTTGCCACAATAAATAATTACGAGTTCCCATCTGGCGAGACACTTTCTGTAAAACCAGGAAACACTCTGACCAATGTTGCTAGTAGCTTAACTCAGATGGTAAACACATTTAAGACTTCCATAGATTCCAACAGTGATTTAAAACACTTAGCCGATGCTATAGCTCAGGCATCAACTCTATTACAAGCAGCCACCTCTGGTATAGACACAAATAAAAATAGCTTTGACGAGAACCTTTGCAGCGTCCCACTACCTCCTGTTAAACCCAGATCAGACTTGAATATGCCTGTAGCTAAAAGATGTTTCCTCGTATTCAGGCCACACCCCCCACCCGCTCACATCTTGGCCGACATATTCAGTAGATTTGGTGACTTTATTGAGGTTAACATTTTTCCAAATAAAACCTACGGTTTTGCCAAATTTGCATCGGCAAAGTCAGCAGAGGACGCAATAAGCACCCTCCACAATGTGACCGTAAGAGGCATCTATATGAAAGTGATTGAAGCTGATGATATGAGGAAAAAAGATAAAAATGCTACGGACGAAGATGACAAAGAGTATGACAGGAAGAGAGCTAGAATTAATGATAATTGACAAAATGTTGACCATTACGTCAATAACCTACTCAAAAATGGAGAAGGTTATAAGTTAAAACCTTAATTTTTTTACTAGTAGACATTTGACAAGACAATTTTGTATTAAAACTAATAATAATGAAGGGCTTTACTTGAACAATTCGTTATTATCACAAGTTTTAACTGCTCTCATATTTGCCTCTTGATCTTAGTTATTGAATTGCCCTATTTGTCCTATTATATTTTTTAGTCTGACAACAATTTCCATTGACAAATGTTTTATTTAATTTCATATATTCATAAAAAAAACTTCAGTGAATGTGTGGATAATATAATAATATGATAAGTTTTACATTATTTTTATTATTATTTCAGAGTTGGGGTTGATGGTTATCACACTGAAATGTAGTTACCTGAAAACATTGATTTTGACAAAAATGTATGTCTTGAGATCTTATGTTAGCTTATGACATTAGATCTCAAAGCATACAACATGCACTTATGATACATGAAATGACTAGATCACAAATAAAATTTACTTTGCTTTGATTAAAACAGACTTTTATTAATTAGACAATACATATTTATAATTTTTATCACAACAATATGAACTTGCTTTATGAAACAATCAACAAAACAAAAAAAGATTTCATTTGACAGAATAATCAGACTAACAGAACTGCAGACATCTTTTAAATATTAGAGTGTATCTATTATTAATGCAATTTAAAAGATATTCTTGCAACTCAGTGACTATCAATGTATGTTAGCAGCAAAATAAGTCTAAAATTTTAGAAATTTTATTGGCACCTAGATTATGTGGCCTATACCCAGCAGTGGGTTGACAAGAGCTGAAGATAATGATAAGTACAATAGCTTTTCTTCATTTCCTCAAATGATTTCAATATCCTTTTTCTTTATCTATTAAAATTACATATTTGTTTTGCTGCCAACATAACAACAGACAAACTATACCAAGAACTTACAGGGACAAACATGTAACCAACTTAAACTAGTAGACCTCAGTCACAAAATTACTTGACCACTAGTGGACGCCCACAGCTTCACACGCATTATTTTGAAATAAAAAGTAGTCTATGACACTTCTAAGACCTCATACTACCTACATACCAAAAATCATGATGATCTGTTCAGCCGTTTATGCATTATAAGCATTTAAATAAACAGACAATAATCTAAAAACTGCTGAAACATATTCTGTTAGGGATTTAAAGTATACCCAAACTATCCTCTTCAACTTTATTACATGTATAGATTAATTTTCTCCTGAAGTGATGACAGCCACATGTTGAACATTATATGGAACAGAGTTTTATTCTAAACTAACATTATGGACCATGGACATATTGAAATCAAACTGGCTCCAAAATAAGGTGCTAGAACACACTGATAGGTGCTTGTTACATTTATTTACTTTACAAAGAGTAGTAGACAGCCAGGCAGATACCATAAAGTTATTTTTATTACGGTAGGTTTGCATTTAACTACAGCCTGCCTGATGTTAAGCATTACTGCAGCCTAGGGTGTAACAGACTTACAAGGTACTCTTAACATAAGAAGATCACCCAATAGTGATTAATATCTTAAACAATGTTATTATCATAAAAATCTTATCCAATACAATGCAGTCTTAATGCCTGCTACGAAGTAAGCAAGAGACTCCGTCTATCTCAATAAGCAGCTTGTTGATCAAGTTTTCATACTCCAGAGCATTGGTGTTCTGTGGTGCTTCAGGCCAGTTCTGATTGGCTTCATTCAGGCTGGTTGTATATTGGATCATCTGAAAAGGAGAATTAATTAAATAGGTTTTATTTTATACTGATGTAATCAAATATAAATAAAATATTACAATAGTATATACTCACATACTAGCTTTGTATGTCTACAATATCTAATTCAATATTTTTTTTAACAAGAAATGGGTTTGCACTTGACCATAATTTGCCTGATGGAAAGCAATCATTACAGTCTAGGATGGAATGTGCTTACCCAGTACGAACCGATTTACTTTCGCTTTGAAGATCGCAAGGTTATATTCCGCGGGGAACAGGGAGTCAGCCAGGGAGTTCCACAATTTAACAGTTCACACTTTCAATATACTATAGTTATTAATACACATAACTAAGAAAGGTCCCATGAAAAGAGGATGTCTATACCGAGCAGTAGGACCAACCAGCTGATGATGATGATTATCTCTGTACTGAGCCCTTTACTGACACATGGAACCTAAACTTTTGGACAGAAAAATTGCTCATCAACCAAAAATACAGCAGTGGTTGAGTATTGTTTGACAGCTGAAGAGTAGTAAAGACATGGTATATCCCAAATAAGAGGTATATTGCTACAGCTATACCAACCTTAGTGAATGTATTGACATCATCACACAGAAGGGACAATTTTGCTTCAATCTCAGTGTTACCACTGTTCTGCTGAACATTTGCACCCAGCTTCATATGAGACAGCCGTTTAGATAGCTCATCTAGACTTGATGCATACTGCTCGAGATCCAAACTTTGGGTAACATTCTCCTTGGTCTGACTGAACTGGGCCTCTGGTACTGAAGGGCAATTCCTCTTGATATCTTCGACGTATGATTTCATTGTAGCTATAACGTCGTCCAGGTTCAAATCGCCGCTTACTTCCATGTCAGGCAGGAGAAGGTTGGGTGTCCCGGCGGCGAGGAAATTAGAAATATCTTCGTGCCTTAGCTCATTGCTGGTGGCTTCTGTCTCTAAATTGCCGTAAGTAGAAGGCAGAGCATCGATCATTCCTTTGATTTCATTCATGACAGCTTGGGAATCCTTTAGCTCGTTGTCCAAATTATTGGTCAAGGTGTGTAGGACATCCAAGTGAGACATTGAACTGAAGAAATGAGCGAAATCTGTATCCAATTTGTTATTCATTATGGAAGTTTTATGACGCTGTGTTTACGTATTTATCTAGATAACAAAGAAACAACAATAACTAGCCGTATTACTTGGAAACTTTGTAAACTATTTGATTTCTATTCTAATCAAACAAAACAGTGGGCCAAGGCCTAAGTCGAATGTACTCTCAAATTAGCTGAAAAGACATTTTGTCGCCTTCATTCACAGTATATTAGACAAAGATAGACGACTCACAATCTTGAACCAATTCCAAAATCATCAGTTTTCGAACACATCTTTGAGACTCAAAATTGTACAATTGAAATGTACAGCCAAGGAATGTCCCATGTCATAACTTCGTGCTCATCTCATGTCATATCAAAATCACTCTGTGACATCTCTGTGAGCTCTGTGGAAGAAAATTAAAAAAATACAACAAAATGTCTTGCGCGGCGATATGGCGAGTGTGCGCGGAAAATAAAAAAAAGTGAAGAGAAAAGAAATGGCAGTAACTGGAGAAAAAGAAAATTGTTTAAGAAAAATTAATGGAAATATACCTGCCTTATCTCTCAATAGTGATAATATGTCGACTTCCACCGACAGCGACGACGTAGCGGACCCAACTTACGAAATAAGAAACATCCAAAGTATTATAAACGTAACTCGTGAAAACATTGATGCGCTGAACGCGAAATTCGCTGGTTTCCAGCATCCCCCGTCGCTTTATCTGTCGGAGTATCATGAGCTGACGTCGAAATTGCATAATCTGGAGCTTAGGGAGCGAACTTTGCGTGAATTGTTACAGGAATCGCCTGATAAAAGTGAAGAGTGTTCCATACAAGATGAGTGTAAAAAGTTTGACACGCTTACTCGTCAGCCGAAGGTGTTCCTTAGGGCTCACTTGCCGAACCAGCAGCGCACGAGCGTGCAGGTGAAAGAGGGGGTGACGTTAAGGGATGCGCTGTCAAAGGCGCTGAAATTACGGAACCTTACCTGCGAGATGTGTGAAGTTGTAAGAACAGGGTACAACCAGGTCTTACCATGGGATATCGACATTACACTCATAGACGCCGAGGAGGTAAGATAGCACTGTGATAGAGACAATTGTAGCCTTACATTTCATGCTTCTAATATTAATACAGGCCCAGGTCTGATTACCACTGTCAAAAGTTTTTAAAATTATCTGTTTTATTGTTTCTGTTACTGAAGTCATGAGGTAATGCATAGGCTTATACTTTTGGCTGTAGATGTTGTTATTTCTGTAACATTTCCAATTAACTGGAGAAAATGGGATTAAGAAAGAAAGTGTTAAATGTTTGAGGATAGAGAGTAAATGTTATCAGTTTCAATGATATTGTTTTTGGTTATTGTAAAAAATATTTCTGTACTTTTCCTGAACTTACATAGTTAATACCTATAACAGACAAGGAAAACAAACAGAAGTAGCCACTCATAAATCTTTGAAAAATTTGTTACTCTTATTAAAAAGTACTTTCCTGTTTTGTTTACTATTTTATTGATATAATAGAAAATAACTTTAATGTACACCAAAAGACTTAAATAAGTTTAACAAACGGGTAAAGACAAATAAAAAATAAGTACTTACTGTTTATTGACTTTAGGTGAGCTGTTAAAAACAATTTTGGTAAAATGTGTTATGAGCAAGATTCTGCAAGGGTGGACTTATATCAGATGAACAAAGAGCTTAAGCTACAACAAGAGTATTCAATTGAAATTTTCTATTTTCATTTGTGTCAATTCTGTAGTTGGTATTAACACACAAGAACAAGACATTTGTACTTTGATTTTTATGTATGTATAGTATATTATGTATGAAATATGCATATATTTGTGTATAATTTGAGTGTGTATTGGTCTTTTAACTAATTTATGTATCTAAGTATATCTTTAGTACACCACCTGTTTACAGTTCCAAGAAATGTCCGTCCAAAAGGTTGCCTGGAAAAAATTGCCTAAGGTGATAAGGCCACCCAATGTGCAGCACTTATATTTATGTCTATTTTCTGTTGTGTAATTTCTTTCTTTTGGTGTACCTACATTAAAGTGATATTCTATTCTAAGAACACTAAGCAACAAGCATTGGAATCTTTGTGAGCACTTAAAACAATAATAGAATCCTCTACACCTGTTTACACTTAAAAGAATTGATGTGGTGGGGGCAGAACTAGCAAATACATGTTTGATGTAAATCCACACTAACTTTATTAACAAACATTAGCTAACTAACTTTATTAACATTATTATTATTTAGCTTAGTTGGTAGTGGCTCTGCCTTCTAATCTAGGGGTGCGGGTTCGATACCCGCATGACACAAATAATTACGAACATTTAAATTTGTAATTATTTGTGTTGAGTCTGGTGGTTTCTATGTATAATAAGTATGTATTTACAAAAGAAAAGTATATATGTATTATATCTGTTACCTAGTATCCATGATACAAGCGTAAGCTTAGTATGGGGCTAGATGGCGCTGTGTGATATGTCCTGAAATATTTATTTATTTTATTTGAACATATTATAAAACAACTACATAACAACAGTGTACCTAAGTTCTACTCTTGTCTTGCAGGTGACAGTAAGAACGCTAGACAAGCTGCCGATAATGTCCCACATATCACACCAGTTCACACGGAAGACATTCTTCACGCTGGCATTCTGCGAGTGCTGCCGGAGACTGCTGTTCAACGGCTTCTACTGCAGTCAGTGCAACTTCAAGTTCCACCAGCGCTGCGCTGACAAAGTGCCCAGTATCTGTCATCAGGTATATTATACTCTAGTTTTTTTTATGTGGGCTAGTTGTCATAATAGTATGGCATAAAGTAATGGGGTTTTAAGGAATTTGAACACTCTTGAAGTCAATGTTAGAGAAACACCATTTAAATAATATATAAATATTTCAGGATATATTACACAGCGCCATCTAGCCCCATGCTGAGTTTTATAACATTTATATCTAATTAATCAATTAATTGTTAGATAAAATTTAATCTGTAAATATGTCTCTTATTGTTAATCATTATTGTTATTATATGTAGCTATATTGTCTTCTCTCTAACTCATATTTTTGTAATTATTAAATTAATAAATAAATAATATTTCTGGACATATCACACAGCGCCATCTAGCCCCATACTAAGCTAACGCTTTTATCATGGGTACTAAATAACGAATATAATACATACATACTTTTCTTTTGTAAATACATACTTATTATACATAGAAACGACCAGACTCAACACAAGTAATTACAAATTTTTAATATGCATAATTACTTGTGTTATGCAGGAAATTATTAATCTTTACATTTAGATCAAACCACACACATATATTGGAATTTGTTCTAAATCGAAACCAGCTTAAAATGTACATATATACAGTTAATTTAAGAACATAGGTATACAGTTTTGGGTGCCACAATAAATAAATAAATAAATTTATATCTGTCCATACAATAATTGCTTGGAGAAGATAGCATTTTGCATGTACGCCACCCCCACTTACTACTGGATGTGTGCGGCTTTGCTCCCAATAAGAAGTATTAATATCAAATAAAAGGTTCATAATAACTATCAACCCTAATCATTCTCTTAAATGTGAAATTTCTAAAAAAAATTTCTTGGTGGATGTCTACATCACAGTAATTATTAAGCCATATTTCAGCCTGATTGGATTGGACTGTGCATCGATAGATCAGTCAGTCAAATTGCATCTATATCTATACATTTATAAAGCTGAAGTGAGTAAAAAGTCTGTACATTGATGAAATTAAAAAAAAAATATATTGGAGATAAGTACTTTGAATTGATAGCAGAACACATATGAATAATTCATAGAAATGTTGTCTGCTTATCTGTGTCTCTGTTTGTCTGTTTATTTCAACACTCATCACACAAAAACTGTTAAACATAAGTAAGTGGTATATACATAGGTAGTATGAGTTCTTATGAGTGTTATAGGCTACTTTTTATCTCAAATAATGCGAGCGAAGCCGCGCGCGTCCATTAGTTTAATAAATATAGAAGATAAATGTTGACTTAACATTAAATGAAACACTTATGTTATTTCCAGGTGCGAATGACAGACACGTACTATGCAGCGCTGCTGGCCCAGAACCCCGAGACCCAGGCCGGTATACTGCACTTCCCACCACACTTCGGCTACCATCATATGATCAACCGGGGAGACCAACACAAGTATGTGCCTCTTTTAAGTCGTATTTCCTCACGTCTAAGGTCCCCGCTGAATTAATTTGTTAGGGGAGTTCTCTTTGGCAGATACATCGTGATGGGCGCCTAGGTCCTTCCACAGACGACATATGTCCTCGGATATTGAAGTCCTCAAACATGCCACTTTCCTCACGATATTTTCCTTCATGTTAAGCGAGTGGAAATCCACACATAACTTGAAAAACAAATCATTGGTGTAGTGCCAGATTCGAACCAGGGTGTGTCTCGCTGAAAAGCAGACACAGGAACCCTTGAGCCAGTCACTTAAAAATATAATGACATTGTTAACAATAATAATAATCCTCCTAGCCATTTTCGGCTACGGCAACCGTTTTCTGTACATTTAATACGACAACGTATGATTAATCTATCTAAATATATAAAACTCAAAGGTGACTGAATGCCTGACATAATAATCTATCAACGCACAGCCCAAACACTGGACGGATCGGGCTGAAATTTAGCATGCAGGTAGATGTCATGACGTAGGCATCTGCTAAGGATTTTTGGAAAAACCGCTTTAAAAGGGGTGAAATAGGGGATGCAAGGTTTACTTCTTAATGCGAGCGAAGCCGCGAGCACCCACTAGTATAATTATAATAGCAGACATTGCATTGATGCAATGTTATATTTGCAGACAAGCCCACCCCCGCTCGCTGAACCAGCAAGACCGCTCCAACTCGGCCCCCAACGTGTGCATCAACATGGTTCAGCGCCCCATGACGCTGGCCGAGCACCACGAGCACCAGCGGAAGTACAACCAGGTACAGACATCAACATCAGCTTTTATTCAAAGAAGATTTTAGTATTATATTTTAGTTTTTAACACTTTAATTAATATTCAAAAATGTATAAACAAAAGAGGCATATTTCGCGCGGGCGTAAACTGCCATCTCACGTCACAGGGTCCTCGATTCCTAGTGTGAGATGGCAGAGGATCCCAATGCACCAACATTATTACATAATGGCATGAATGTATATTTAAATTAGTTTATAAGGGTGTAAGTTGAAAAAAAAAAGTTTTTTTTTTGTTTTTTTGACTAGCTGACCGGCGAACTCTGTTTCGCCTTAGAGGCAATAAATATCTAGATTTTGGATTTTATATCCGTTCAGCCGTTCTTGAGTTATAAATGGTGTAACTAACACCACTTTCTTATATATATATATAGATAGATAATAATTTAGTATGCCACTAGATGCGGTCCTGGTTGGATGAGAGGGATAACAATATAAAACCCGAAGAGGGTCGAAAGTCTGAACATTGAAGATATGTAAAAAAAAATACTTATAGTTGATAGCAGAATTAACACGTTGCAACAATTTTTATGAGTTTTGTGTGATTATCTGCGTCTCGGTTTGTCTGTTTATTTAAACGCTCATCGCGCAAAAACGGCTGAACGGATCATCATAATTTTTGGTATGTACATTATGTAGGTAGTATGAAGTCTTAAGAGTATATACTACTACTACTTTTTATCCCTAAAAATGCGTGCAAAGCCGCAGGCGTCCACTAGTTCACATATATTATGTTAATACGTAAACATCAAATGCACATTCTAAAATGGCTCATGTGCTCTAAGCACATGAGCCAATTTAGGATATGCATTTAACACATGAAAAACAACATTAAAACATGAAATTAACGTTCTAAACGTTAATTTCAAATATTATCCCATTCTAATAACATCACATGTTGAATAAATAATCTCCTTTATTAAAAAGTAAATAAATGTTGTTATTCCAGGCGGGCAGCAACTCCCCCGCGTCTACGTACCTGGGCGCGCGGCACGGGAAGGCGGAAAAGGAGAAGGGAGGCGATCACCACAGTCACAGCACACAGGTGGGAATCTATTTTGACAACTAACAACCCGCTTCATTGTGCATTCCGCCTTACCAGACCTTTTTTTGACCCAGGAAAATGTTTTAAAGGTATCCCACCCCGGGGAGGGCGGGTGCTTATATGCCATACCCACTAAAAAATCCTGAGGTGTTCCACTTCCTCATCGTTGATCCCCCCATTATACCCTTACCAGATCTACTCCAACCAACCGAGCTCCCTGAAACAACGAAGCACGGCTTTGGGTTGCTGAAATATTACTTGCTTTTTATTTGCGTCAGGTGTGTGAATTTGAGTTTGACAAACTCACCGCGTGTGTCTGCCTCATTTGATAGACAGTTGCAAATATACAGAACTATAGCTGTATTACAGTTCCCGTAAGGCATGATTTAATTTAGTTGTAATTTTTGACGTAAGTGCTAGCCGGTTATTACAACTAAATTAGAACTATAGCTATCTCCTTCCTCCATGTAGGGATCCAATAAACTCAAGACTAATATAGTCTTGTTATAGAGAGTTCCAAAAGATCTTCTGAAGATGGGTGTCATTACACCCGAGACGCGTGACGTAGTAGACGTGAGTGAAATCTGTAATTAAAGTAACATATTAAAAAATATTCATGTTTTTTAACAAATTCCACAAACCCATTAGCATTATTATTATATATATTTTTGGACATGTACCTATATTATTTTAACTTTCAGATAATAATAATTAATTCTAATTTATGTTGATTTGAATTGAATGTAATGTGATTTTCCGATATGAAATGAAATGATTTATTTATTTTGTAACAAGAAATTAGAAATTAAACACAAAGACAAACATATTTTGCACATACACAATTTCCTGTCACAAGCCACTGTCACAAATATGGGTCTCAGTAACCTGAAATAAATGAATTTTATTTTTATTATTTACTAGCGCATTCGCTGCCCTCTTATTTTGTATGTCTATTTGTACATGCCCCCTTTTTAAATTTCAATTTACGAAGCGTATTGAAAACGCATTCTTGCGTTCCGGGCATGTCGGTAATTCGCCGAAAACGCAAAAAACACGCTATTTATTTATTTTATTAGGCACACAACACAATACACAGAAAATACATGAGTGACAGCATAACGTTTTAAAGGTATTGAACCATTCTGTGCATCAAACACATGCGTGCACAACATGATTATAAACAAATCCAATGTTATGGATGAGCAGTCAAAGCGTAATCCATGCATATTTGTTTCGGGCACTTCTGAACGACAACTCCCACCAATTGTGGGAAATTGTAACATAAAATAGATCAAGGTTTATACAACTGTGTTTGGCTGTAAAAAGTCTCCGACATTGGTCCGAGGGCTACCAGCAGAACATATATACAGCTAAAGTGACAGTTCCTAGATTTATTTAGGTTGACATATTGTATGATTTTATTAATAAAACCAGACATTGTAACTTCTAAAATTTTATTAAAACTAAATGTTGTAAATTCAATTTGACGAGATATTGTAATTTGTGTAGCATATGATGTGATATTAGTACTTATACCTATACCTGTGTATTTTAAAACTTTACAGTATCAATGAAGATTCTTTATCTTTATCTTTTCTTTTTATCTTTATTATTTTTGCAGGCGTCTCCGGAAGGCACGCTGCGGCCGCGGCGCGCGCGCGCTCGCTCGGCCGACGAGTCGTGGAAGCACGCGCTGTCGCCGCGCGAGAGCTACGACGACTGGGTCATACACGCCGACGAGATACTCATCGGCCTCAGGATAGGTAATGGATAGAAAATATAAAAAACAGAAACAACGTTTTGCCCATGACTATACTATACCTATATTGACTACGAAATGTTACTACTCCGTCGACGAATTTTTAAACGAGAAATCGAATAATTGGGATATTTTTTTAATCGAGATATGAATCGGGCCGCTTCTCACTCAGACATATATGTACATATTTGCATACCCTATCAGGGTCATTGTTCAGTGTTTAAACCTTTACAATTTGCAAATAAATGCTATGACTATTACTACTAGTAGCAGTCACCCGCTATCATAACGATTCTTAACCTATTCATTGCCACCTTAGCGCATCTATGGCCCCCGGTAATGTTTTTAACATTTTTAAGCAATTTTAAGTATATTAAATTTATAAATAATATAATTAAAATATTATTAAAAATTGCAATTTCTATAAATTTCTAATGCCGCGCGTATTGCGTCGTCATTGGCCTCCCTGATAGTTTAGGCCAAGAATCGGCACTCAGCGACAAACCTACATAGTAAATAAATGTGTTTAATACTCTTAAACATAAAAACTTGTGCAAAAAACGGGCATATGTTCCGAAGATAAAACACGATAACGAATGAGTATAAGCTTCTTAATTGTAAATAGTCAAACTTTTTATTTATATATTTAATTTTTATGGGATAAAGATTGTATTTATTTGCCCAAGAGAACTGCCCCAATTAATAATTGCTGCGGAGGAGTCCCGACCCCCTGTAATGAGGAATCCCAACTGGAAGAGGAGGTATAAAAAATTAAATAATATTTCCAGGTTCGGGTAGTTTCGGGACGGTGTACAAGGCACACTGGCACGGCCCGGTGGCTGTCAAAACACTCAACGTGAAGACACCCACTCCAGCGCAGTTGCAGGCGTTTAAAAATGAGGTGAGTAAATTTACTGCTCTCAAGAACTGTACCCCTAGCTCAAGTTTCCGTGCGTAAAGTCGAAAGTATTACTAACGAGTTGAATGCATTGGTAGCTGGAGGCAGAATTCGATAGTAAGTAATGGAAAGTCATCATACCCGGAAGAACTATTTCATATTTCTCTTTCCTTTTTTGATTAATTTTATATTTACTTCCGGTTACGTATTTGTTTCCTTCTTCTGTTCAATTAAGTAGATTGGTGTAGGTAGGTAAATTATTTTTTTGTTGATGTGCTGTTTTTTAGTTTTGTTGGTGTTGCTTTGTTTTTTGTTGTTTCTTGTTGTTTCTTGTTGTTTCTTGTTGTTTATTGTTGTTTTTGTTGTTTTTTGTTGTTTCTTGTTGTTTCTTGTTGTATTTTGTTTTTTCTTGTTATTTATTGTTGTTTTTTGTTGTTTTTGTTGTATTTTGTTTTTTCTTGTTGTTTATTGTTGTTTCTTGTTGTTTCTTGTGGTTTCTTGTTGTATTTTGTTTTTTCTTGTTGTTTATTGTTGTTTTTTGTGGTTTCTTGTTGTTTTTTGTTGTTTCTTGTTGTATTTTGTTTTTTACTTGTTGTTTATTTTTGTTTTTGTTGTTTATTTTTGTTTTTGTTGTTTCTTGTTGTTTTTTGTTGTTTCTTGTTGAATTTTGTTTTTTTTTCTTGTTGTTTTTGTTGTTATTTGTGGTTTCTTGTTGTTTTTTGTTGTTTATTGTTGTTTTTGTTGTTTTTTGTTGTTTCTTGTTGTATTTTGTGGTTTTTTGTTGTTTCTTGTTGTTTTATGTTGTTTTTGTTGTTTCTTGTTGTTTTTTGTTGTTTATTGTTGTTTTATGTTGTTTTTTGTTGTTTCTTGTTGTATTTTGTTTTTTCTTGTTGTTTTTTGTTGTTTCTTGTTGTAATTGTTGTTTTTTAAGGTTTTTTGTTGTTTATGTTGTTTTTTGTTGTTTTATGTTGTTTTTTGTTGTTTATTGTTGTTTTATGTTGTTTTTTGTTGTTTCTTGTTGTATTTTGTTTTTTCTTGTTGTTTTTTGTTGTTTCTTGTTGTAATTGTTGTTTTTTAAGGTTTTTTGTTGTTTATGTTGTTTTTTGTTGTTTTTTCTTGTTTATTGTTGTTAACAACAAAAACCTACAAGAAACAACAAAAAACCTTAAATAAACAACAATTACAACAAGAAACAACAAAAAACAACAAGAAAAAACAGAATACAACAAGAAACAACAAAAAACAACAAAAACCACAAAAAACAACAAGAAACCACAAATAACAACAAAAAACAACAATAAACAACAAAAAACAACAAGAAACAACAAGAAAAAACAAAATACAACAAGAAACAACAAAAAACAACAAAAAACAACAAGAAACCACAAATAACAACATAAACAACAAGAAAAAACAAAATACAACAAAAAACAACAAGAAAAAATAAAATACAACAAGAAACAGCAAAAAACAATAAAAACAACAAAAAACCACAAGAAACAACCATAATCAACAATAAACAACAGAAAACATCCATAAACAACACAAAGCAAAAAAAATAATAATAATAGCAAAACAACAAAAACGGACAACAACAGCAAAACAATTTCAACAACAATTGTATTGTGTTATTATTATTATTACTAGTGTCACAGACTATATTTACAATGACATTTCGCTAAACATAAATTAATAAAGTAACATTTGTCCGTACTAAATTATTTTTATCATATTATATTAATAAATAATCCATTAAAAATCCATGGCAAAATTGTCGACAATGATTCTCACTGAAAAAATTTAGGTGAGAAAACTTCCGATTATTTGTCGAAGGCTGGGTCTGGTATTCACGGATCATCTGTCAAAAACAATTTCTATCGCACAAACTACGTAAACGTCCATACATAATCATATTTCGAATCCTACGGAGCTAACGTATTCGAAAGTAAAATAGTTCAGTTACGCGCCACCAGGTTCGCTGTACGAATTTTGTATGAAATATGGTTCGACAAATTGTCGGATCCTGCGATGGTAATATTCCTGCTAGGCCCACTGAATCAACCAGCGTTACGTAGATTTCTCCGTTGTTTCACTTGATTCAAAGATACATATATAATAATATATGTATATAATATTAACTAGTGAGTGCTCGCGGCTTTGCTCGCATTAAGAACCTCACCCCTTTAAAAGTGGCATTTCCAAAATTCCTTTCTTAGCGGATGCCTACGTCATAACATCTACCTTCATTCCAAATTTCAGCTCGATCCGTCCAGTGGTTTGGGCTGTGTGTTGATAGATCACTATATCAGTCAGTCACCTTTGAGTTTTATATATTTAGATGTTAAAAGTACCTACAAATCACTCATTGATATTGGATTGTCAAGAAATCGGTTAGTCAGTTAATTAATGTATCAAGGTACTGCAATTTATTTTTATTATAGACCGTGAATAAAGCATTGGAGTAGGCCTCATGATGTTTTTTTTAAACTAGAACGGGTTTGCACTTGGCCATAGTTTGCCTGATAGTAAGCAAAGGCTATAAAATGGAGCGTGCTTACCCGATAAGAACCGATTCACTCTCGCTTTGAAGATCGCTGGATTATAGATAGTCCTGATAAACATTAAAAATGAAAAAAAAAAACAAGATACATAACCTATCTGTATTCCCGCAGGTGGCAGTTCTCCGCAAGACGCGGCACTGCAACATCCTCTTATTCATGGGTTGCGTGTCAACGCCCTCGCTGGCGATCGTGACCCAGTGGTGCGAGGGCTCGTCTCTGTACCAGCATCTGCACGTGCTCGAGACTCCCTTCCCGATGCTGTACCTTATCGACGTGGCGCGACAGACCGCGCAGGGCATGGACTATTTACACGCCAAGAATATTATACATAGGTGAGTGTCATGATGCTACTCAAACTGACGCATCATGACTCGTAAGTGATGCATCACAACCTAATCCGACTCGCATCGACTTACCTCGACTTAAAATGTATTGTCATGACTTAATCTGACTCATCGTGATTCCACACGACCCGTCATTACTCGTCATCGACCAAAATGTTTAAGATTTACCATTGACTGATACCAGCATATTCGCTAACTAGTCAGAAAATAACTTAAGTTTGTATCTAAGCTTACACCTACACCTCAAACTACTCAAACTCATCTGTCAAGACTCAATAAACATGACTTAGAATGACTCGTGATGTGACTCGACATGACTCGTAAGGTTGGTCTCGTAGGTTAGCTCACCCTATCTCTGTATCAGACTGGAGACTCCCTTCCCGATGTTGAATCTCATCGAGGTGGCGCGACAGATCGCGCAGGGGATGGACTATCTACATGCCAAGAATATTATACATAGGTGAGTAAATACGCCATGAAAAGTCGACATGCCATAAAATATCATGCTATATGTGGTAATGGATACCTTTGATACCATCCATGCAACATGGAACATCATCACCATCATCATCATCAGCCAGTTATCACCTACTGCTGAGCATAGGCCTCTCTTCTTGCACGCCTCTCGTCCCGGTCCTGCGCAGATTGAATCCAGGTGCTCCCTATGGTTATTATAATGTCAACCCACCGCATTGGTGAGCGACCACATAACTATAAAAAAATGTAAGGACTGACATATCATGATTTGACTCAAAATGACTCGTCATGACTCAACATTAGCTTCAAAGTACATGACATCGATGTGACAAACGAATATTATTTATTTTGGCAACATACTACAATACAGGTGAGATCGAAATTTTAAGGCGATACGGCATAACTATAAATGGAATGACTTGAAATTACTTGACCCGACGTGAAATAGCGAGCTATGACTTTGCATGATTCAATGTGCTTTTCTATGATTTGGATAACTTTTGTCAACCCTTATTAACCACTACTAGTCCATTGAAATGTTATGTGAGCTTTGCTTTATTTTTTAGAGGACGCAATTTTATTTTTGGTGCATATTTGGGGGGTCAATAGTAGCTTAACTTCAAGTTTGTGGGGTCGCCACTCTAGTCGCGAAACGCTTTTTTCGCGATATCTCGGATACTATGCGTCATAATTTGTAGCAAATTGTTTTGCCTACCAATATATTTATATAATTTTTTGCCCTAAATTAAAAATTAAAAAAGTTATAGGCAAAAAAAGAGAATCAAAAATACGTTTGAGAACAAAGTCCAAAATGCTTTTTTTTTGTAAATTCATTACGTACATTATATATTTTCCTCGGCGATGTGTGCCGGAATGTCTCGGAATAATTTATTTATATTTATTTCCAGAGACTTGAAATCTAACAACATATTCTTACGAGACGACTGGTCGGTCAAGATCGGGGACTTCGGCCTGGCTACGGCTAAAGTGCGGTGGTCAGGTTAGTATGTTACTCAGTACTCTCATTTATAAGTTTATTTTATAACTAGCTTAGTTTAAAATACATGTAATAAAGCTAAAGAGAACAGAACATTCGGCAGCAGACAAATTGTTGATTTAGTAGCGAAATTTACATATAATTATTATAGATTTGCAGTCTTCGATAAGAAATAAAAATACTTTTTTTAAGAATTTACGTTTAACTACAGCCTGCCTGATGTTAAGCATTGCTGGAGCCTAGGATGTAACACGCTTACCTAGGAGATACCTATTAACTCTAGAGAATATCCCTGGATTGTAGTTCGCAGGACACGCAGCTTCTGGTAAAGTGTTTCAAAGATTTTCCGTCCGTACAATAAACGTTGAGGCAAAGCGCTGTGTTCGACACTTCGGCACTTCCACCATAAACCCGCGGACTCTGCTTGTTCGGTTATAGAGTGGTGAAAAGGTACAATGCTGTAACTCCAGTAACCCTAGTCCGATTTCAATGAAACAAACGCTATTGCTCTTAATATGATATTCCGATGACTGACTGAACCTAATTGTATTCACAGAAGCAGGTGGCGCCGGCGGCGTGCACTGGCAACAACCGACCGGCTCCATACTGTGGATGGCGCCGGAAGTGATCAGAATGGATGAACCGGCGCCTTACACGTTCAGATCCGACGTGTACGCGTACGGCATAGTGCTGTACGAGCTCATGGCCTCCGAGCTGCCATATGTGCACCTGAATAATAAAGACCAGGTGTGTATAGTGGGGCGAGTGTGTGTAGATAGTGGGACGTGTGTGTGTAGATAGCGGGCGAGTGTGTGTAGATAGAGGGACGTGTGTGTGTAGATAGCGGGCGAGTGTGTGTAGATAGTGGGGCGAGTGTGTGTAGATAGCGGGCGAGTGGTGTAGATAGTGGAACGTGTGTGTGTAGATAGTGCGACGAGTGTGTGTAGATAGTGGGGCGAGTGTGTGTAGATAGTGGGACGAGTGTGTGTAGATAGTGGGGCGAGTGTGTGTAGATAGCGGGCGAGTGTGTGTAGATAGTGGGACGTGTGTGTGTAGATAGTGGGGCGAGTGTGTGTAGATAGTGGGACGAGTGTGTGTAGATAGTGGGGCGAGTGTGTGTAGATAGCGGGCGAGTGTGTGTAGATAGCGGGCGAGTGTGTGTAGATAGTGGGACGTGTGTGTGTAGATAGTGATGCGAGTGTGTGTAGATAGTGGGGCGAGTGTGTGTAGATAGAATTATGGATGTGGATCAAATAATGTATGGTTCATAATGCCGAAAAGCCAAATCAAAAATATGTTGTTAGTAATATTGTATGTCTCAATAAGATAATGATCAGATTTTGTGTGTATATTTAACTACTCGTGTTTAATTAACGATTAAAACTATTTTCCATTCCAGATCCTATGGATGGTAGGTCGTGGGCTGCTCCGGCCGGACGCGCGCCGACTGCGAGCAGACGCCCCCACGGCGCTAAAACGGCTCTTCGAAGACTGCATAGTGTTCGAGCGCGACCGCCGGCCCCTGTTCCGGCAGATACTGGCCTCTTTAGAGGCGTTGCTGCGCGCGATGCCGAAGATCACGCGCTCCGCGTCGGAGCCGGCGCTGAGTCGGCTGCACGCCGCTGATTGGCTGGGCTCGTGCGCGTCGCCCAACACGCCCGTCAACTTCCACTTCCCGCCAGACACCAGCTTCCCCGCGTTCTACGGGTGAGATGTTTAATATATTATCATGTTTTTTTTGTACATTAGATAGGCTCACGCTTGACTACAACTTGCCTGATGTTAAGCAACGTTGTAATCTACGATCTAGCGTGCTTGCCTAGAAGAAACCGGTTTACTCTCGACTTGAAGACCGACAAATAAGGGGAATAGAGATTCGGGCAAGGAGTTCCACAGTTTGGCTGTTCGCACGATGAAAGTCGAAGTAAAGCGCTTGGTGCGAGCCTTTGGAACCTCAACCGTATAACGGTGCCTTCTTGCCGTACCTCTACTCGTACGATGGTAAAATAGGGCTGCAGGAGTTAAATCATTAAATCTTCATCATCATCAGCCTGTTATCGCTCACTGCTGAGCATAGGCCTCTCTTCTTGTACGCCACTCAGATTGAATCCAGGTGCTCCCTGCGGTTAATTTAATGTTGTCACCCCACCGCGTTGGTGGGCGACCTCTGTATTTATTATACACAGATTTTATTATTATTTTTATTTTATTATTATTATTACAGATATATAACAATCATCAGCTAATAGCCGTCAACTTCTGGACATAGACCTCCCTCGATGTACGCCACTCAGCCCTATATATTTTATAAGGCGATTTATTTTAAGTTACCAAACTTTTTGACTAATATACATAGTAGGTATATTCTTGATATTTCGGAGTATATATCGACTTATTTATCTTGTAAGGTCTGTACATTGCTCTATCACACATAATCATACCAAAGATGGGATCCCTCATAATGTTGAAAATACATAATTTGGCATGATATTATTTCAAAGCATACTATAACAGCGTTTATCAATAAATTCAGGAAAAAAAATAATGCGTTCAGTTACCTAGTTAGATTCTTTCTTCGCGCCAGTGGCATTGTAACACTAAAAAACATACCGTCCACCTTATTAATTCAATTTTTGTTGTGTATGTAGATTTACTATATAACTACTAATCTAACTAAAACTTTTCAGCCAAATTTTTAAGCTAAGTAATATATTAATTAATAGCTCTTGATAGAACATTAAATTTAGGTTTATTTGAATTATTATTTTTTTGTTTACACATGCGGAACCTTTTTATTTAATTATGCACTATTTTATAACAAAACTAAAACTAATTATGTTTTTTATTCTATTCCAGTATCCCGGTCCCGAACCAGCGGCACCCGTAGCGCGAGTGAGGCGACACACACACACACACATGTGAATATCGACTCTATTGCACACGCAATAAAGGTCGTATCTGCCTCACACTTTGACCTACATAGAATCCGAGTGGGAAAATAGTTAATGTTGATTTCAAGTGATTGAAAAAGTAATAAGTTTTTTTTAATATCTCTGTAAATGTTCTAGAAAAAAATGCGATTACCAATGTAAGCAAAAGGTCGACGCGGTCAGTTCCTGGATGGGTGACCAAAAAGTGACATTCTATTTTGGGCGCTTCCGTGGGTCGGATGACACGTTAAATTGTAGGTCTCGGCTGTTTGTCTAGTACGGCAGTCGTAAAGCCATGTCAGAGGTACTTGGGGCGGCTTGCTAAACTCTTGACACCAAAGTTGGCCACTCTCATTCGATAAGAAAAATCGATCATTCATGCAAATATATCTCAAATGATCTATACACAATAAATATTCATTTCCTAGTAGGTATATAATAAATATTTTCATTTTTTTTCATATAGAGGAGAATGTAAAAGTAAAAGAAGAAAGAAAGAAAAGATACAGAAAGTAGTATAATTTCGTTATCTATTTAGATCAATGTGTGAGGACTCTACATTTGACTGAGTGAGAATCGTTATTTATTAGAATAATGTTGGACTACCCTCAAAATACGCTTTCCTCAATTATTTTGACACCAGTTATATGCGATTGCAAAGAAAGTTCTCATTCGAAAAAGACGCCTAATTTTAATTTATAAATGGTATTTACCAATTATAATAATCATGGATTTCGAACGAAAACTTTCCGACGTAAGGATCGTATCGCAGCAAGATGTTTAAAAAATTCGGAAACTTTTCACTCGAAAACCGAAACAAGTGAAAAGTTTTCCAATTTGTGAAACAGCCTGTAAGATATATGTAGTTTTGTCATTTTTGCCGAAATACGATAAGGTCAAATATAATATTTGATTATTTTGATTTCATTTTGGTGTATGACCATATTAGTCCCGGGGTCATTGACCTCGCCCATGCTGGTAAAGTAAGTGACTAAAACCTGAAATAAGCAACATCGAAATATATGATTTTGCACGCTTGCCTAGAAGAAATAATACTAAATACATCTCGGCTTAAAGGATACCTTTATATTCGAAAATATATGACAGTACTTCACAATACGAAGCATTTGTTTAGTGAAATACTCAATCAGGTTTTGAAATACAAAACTCGGGATACGCAAGCGTGTAAATATTAAACTGTTTTTTTTTTTTCAAAACTTAAAAAAACTTGCTTTCTTTGCATGGGCGTACGAACAAAAACGTTTGAAGAAATACATTCGATTTCTGACATTTGACTTTTAATATGTCAGAATTGAATTTTTATACAGGGTGGATGGTAGTTCTCGCGAAAAAGGGCTCATTTTGCGTATTCGTATTACCATTTCCCCTGAATAAAGAGTCGCACATTTGAAAATGTAAATTATACATAAGAAAAAAGTATATAATTTTGTAAATATTTAGTCAATAATGCGCCTTATGTATTTATTTATTACACGGTAAATAGCACTGATGTGAAAGCAATATTGCTTTTGGATCAGTATTCTCCTGAATCATATGAAGTATTGCATTTCTGTCAGTGCTAACTACACAGTTTTAAGTTATCAGTGCTGAAAATGAAAACTAAAATGACTCGAACACATATTTATTGATTTGTTCGAAACGAGCGACAGTGGCTCCCTCAATAAGTTTGCAACTGAGATGTAAATATATAGTCTGTACACTTTGAAAATGCGTTTGATAATCGCAAAATGTTATTGAATTTGTGATACATTTACGCATTCTCACTGTAAATCAATATTATGTCGACAAATGTGTCCAAACAACGCAATTTACGAAAACGCTAAAGTAAGTTTTTTTTTTTAGCTGAAAATCTTATGTAGAGTGACTCATAAAATATCGAATTGTTTCAGCTAGACCACGATGATAAGAAAAGTATTATTTATTTGTCAAACTCCTTAGCAGAAATATCATAAATAAAAATAGTACATATATTGTATAAGCTTTATTTTCAAAGTTTTATCGAACAGTTAAAATCATTTCATTAAATTATAAAGCAAAACAATTGTAACAAATAAATTTACAAAAACCCTTCAGAAGATTTGATAACCTCCTTTTTTGAAGTCGGTTAAAAAGTGCCCTAAATTCCATCGCGGCTATAAAACACATTTGGGCAATATTGACATAATCTTTATTTACAATAATAATACATAAAAACAAGGGAAGAAAACTAAACATACTACTTCTAACTACAACATAAAAGGGGCACTTTGAAAATCTTTAGAAAAGCCTAAAGATGGTCTAAATGCTCCAGCCCACTACCAGAGGGCAGCGTGCCCAGCATACTGGCCGCATTACCACGCTGGATGGCAATATTATGGTCTTGTATATTATTATATAAGGTACATTTTAATTTATAAGATTTTCTGCTAAGGACTGGCAGGAGACGAAGATGTGATTATTTAAATTAAATTATAATGAAATTGTAAATAATTAATGAATCGTTATTATTTATAATTTAACGTTTGTGTATATTTACAGTATGTAACGCATAACTACTAAGCTAAGGATAATAAATTATTGTTTCAATTTTGGTTGTTGTTATTTGTAAATCTTTTTAAATAAATATTTCAGGACATATCACCCAGCGCCATCTAGCCCCATACTAAGCTTACGCTTGTATCATGGGTACTCGATAACGGATATAATACATTTATTGTGCGTACGACAAAATTATGGAACTCCCGCAAACTTGAAAGGGTGAGTAAATCGGTTCTTACTGAGTAAGCAAAGTTTCTAGACTTTAGTGAACGCTTACCATCGGGCGAAATATGTTATGTTTGTGTGCATACCAATTCCTTTTTTAAACAGTTGCATAGGAATTGACTAGAAAACTAGTAAACTTTTTTTAAATTTTAAAATGTAGGATCGAAGTAAACCTTACCTCTAGATACAACTTAAGAACGGACTGGCTCAATATAATAAATAAATAAATAAATTATTATAATATAGTCCAGTCATTTTAGCTTAAATTAGGTAAGAATCTCGAATTTCGATATCCCCAGCTGTAAGTGTCAATATACAAGTATTTTCAGACTTACAGCTGGGTATCTCGAATTTCGAGATACCCAGCTGTAAGTGTCAATATACAAGTATTTTCAGACTTACAGCTGGGTATCTCGAATTTCGAGATAAACTTACTATAATGACTGGACTAATACAAAGTTATGGCCAAAAAAGAAGAAAAAGAAAAGTGCATACCAATTCCTTTTTTTAATCTGTTTTATAAGATTTGTCTAGAAAACCAACTATCAAGTTTTTAATGTTTTATTATCCTACTAAATTAGGTGTCAATTAAAAGCATTGCCTTTATAAAATCAAATTCATATATTCATTTCAAGTTAAATTAAAAAAAAAAAAAACGTAATATACATTGTCTTTCAGCTGCCTTCGTACACAATAATAATATCATAAACTAATTCTAAAATGAAAATTTTTCATACAGGGTCAATAAAAAAAAATTAAAAGGTTATTAACATTTTTTGTTGATTCCGGTAGTTAGACGGTAAATTAATATCTCTTGTTATTTTAATCAAATTAAAATCAATAACCCTGCACTAAAAAATCTTTAGCTATCTCAAAAAATTACAAAAATCTCTTCATCTTAAACCTAATCGTAAAACTAAAGCTAACGCTTACAAATAATAACTTTGTATAATAAAATAAATGCAATTACATATTTCTAATTAAAGTTTTAGACCTACACTATTGCTATAATAAGTAGGCAGTATATTTACGATTACTAAAACAAGCCTGATTTGACGCCATGTTTGGAATGAGAGTTGAAATCAGCGCCCTCTATATTTAGTTAGGATGACATATTTTCTAGCATATTTTTTAGTTGTCTGATAAAAGAGAGAAATTACTCTCGAAAACCCTTTTCAAGAGAATATTAATCACAAACAGACAAAGAAAAATATCAAACTAGGTTGAAAATAATTTTGTTTTTAACAAACATTAACGGTATGTTGTATTTTTTGTTTTATCTCAGACAAGATAGTCAAAAATAGAGACAAAATGTTATGTAATTAACTATTTTTCAGCAGACGTTTTTTATACTTATTAATTTCTTTTAAAAGTTAGAGCTTAAAAACACCAAACAATCAAAAAATAAATCAATCAATTTTATAGATATTATATTTATATTATTATTTTTAAACAAGCGTTAGCTTAGTGTGGGGCTAGATGGCGCTGTGTGCAATGTCCCGGAATATTTATTTTATTGATGGAATTCAAAATGGCGGCAAACCAGGTGTATTATAGTACTCGATTTCACACAGACTCTTGTTGTCATACAGAATGTTTAAAATTATTCTTATTAGGAACGATTTCTTTTATTTACAACATGCATCGCTTACAAATTAATATAATAAACTGGGAGTTCGAACGCTTTTGTAAAATATAATATTTCACATGATAATAGTCTAACCCTGGTTTCTAAATGGCGATTGGTTTAAGTCACTCATAAAATCAAATTGTGCGCGCTGTCAGTGGTGGATTTAAAATTGTAAAATAAAACATTTCACATTATAATAGTCTAACCCTGGTTTCTAAATGGCGATTGGTTTAAGTCACTCATAAAATCAAATTGTGCGCGCTGTCAGTGGTGGATTTAAAATTGTAAAATAAAACATTTCACATTATAATAGTCTAACCCTGATTTCTAAATGGCGATTGGTTTAAGTCACTCATAAAATCAAATTGTGCGCGCTGTCAGTGGTGGATTTAAAATTGTAAAATAAAACATTTCACATTATAATAGTCTAACCCTGATTTCTAAATGGCGATTGGTTTAAGTCACTCATAAAATCAAATTGTGCGCGCTGTCAGTGGTGGATTTTAAATTGTAAAATAAAACATTTCACATTATAATAGTCTAACCCTGATTTCTAAATGGCGATTGGTTTAAGGCACTCATAAAATCAAATTGTGCGCGCTGTCAGTGGTGGATTTAAAATTAACAGCCAATCACAGCGCGTATAAATTAATTTCATTGGAGAATTAAATTGATTGTCATTCTTGAAACCGTGGGTTATGTATAAAAGGGAACACCAATAATTTTGGTGAGTTTAAAACAGCTTCTTATGTTTTTATACAATTTTTTTGAGCCAACATATATTTTGTGACTCAATAGTAAAAAAAAAAATAGTATGAGATTTTTATTCGAGAGGAGCGAATGAGCATACGAGACACTATTTTATGAGATTTTATGTCTCTTTCAAATAGGTTATTTGAAACTAATTAAATAGATTTAAGACAGCTTTTGTATATCACAAAGTTTTATGATATTTGGTAATTGGAAGAAAAAAAAACTGTTTAACCCAACAATTTCATTTCATAAAATATAGGATTTTATGAAATAAATTTTGTATAAAATATAGAATAGCAGAATTAAAAAAAATCGCAAAAAAGAGTAGAACAAATTTGTATTGATGTACAAGATCGCAGCTGGCACATTCAAAGAGAGGCCTATGCCCAGCGTGGGATAAAGAAGGCGGATGATGATGATGTACAAAAGCTGCCTCTAAAAGAATGCCTGAATATAAATAGATACATTGTCATGATACCTAAACATCTAAAATAACATGAGATTTATTATTCGAGTTAAATTGATGAGCATGATATAGTAACCTTCAAATATATTAGCCTCTTCTTCTTATCCAATGAGAGTAGCCCATTCTAGTGTCGAGAGTTTATCAAGCCGCCCTTAGGGCCTCTGACTGCTGTACTTGACAAACAGCCGGGACATACAGTTTAACGTGTCCTCCGACCCACGGAAGCGCCCAAAATGGAATGCCACGTTTCGGTCACCCATCCCCTTACTGACCGCGTCGACCTTTGCTTAACATTGGTAATTGCATGCGATTGCCTCCGCTAGAGCTGAGCTACGGGCGCTATGGAGAAAGAAAATAGATCTGTTTAAGTATATTTTTATCAGTTTCATACTTTTGCCGATATATTTGGGGATGACTATAGATGAAACAGACTTACAGGTAATTAACGCAATAAGCTTTTTAATAGTTAAATAAAATAAATAAATAAATTTATTTTTTACAGCGCCATCTAGGCCCACACTAAGCTAACGCTTGTGTCGTGGGTACTAGATAACGGATATAATACTTATATACTTTTGTTTTTTGTAAATACATACTTATTATAAATAGAAACGACCAGACTCAACACAGTTATTAAAAGCATTGCGTTAATTTCCAGTAAACCCTGTATTGATGGATGATAAATTTCAACAATGCCATGATTGGAAACTCTAACGTTGCAAAGTCAAAAAACTTCAAAAATGCCTCGAAGAGACGAATACAAAACTGTATATCACTATATACATACATACAATACAACTACATGTTATCAAAATGAACACTGAATAATCACAACGCTATTCATATATATAATATATATCACAAACAACGCGAATCCAACATACTGTTCGTTTGTAAAATATTCATGTCATACAGGACAAATTTGGCGAAGAAACATAAAAACTGCCAATTTGTCTTTAAATCTTATATACCTTAAATCAAAAATTAAACTTTTAGTCAAAAAGGGTCTTATTTCAAAACGTGGTTTAACTATTAGCCCAAAACTTTGAAAATATGCAGTCTGTTCTTGTAGTCTAAAATTTGTTTTCTTCTGTCATAATAAAATTGTCAAAATATTACCAATTCTTCTTCTTATCTGATGAGAGTGGCCAACTCTGGGGTCGAGAATTAATCAAGCCCTAAGGGCCTTTAAAAATGATAAATCAACATTCGAATTTGAAGTTGACATTTGATTGTTTGTATGTGATGTTTGAACAACAAGAACAGATTTTTTATTTTTTAAGTCCTCGACTAACATATAAGCTGCGTTTTGCAATAAAACGGATAGTGTTTTCGTCTCTCATTGGGTCATTGGTAAGTTTACAAAACCAGTGTTTTGTTCAGCTTAGCAACACTTTTAGAATTCGTTAGATTTATAGCGTTTTATAAAGCATTATACAGTCCTTCAAAATGTCTAAAATTTTAAAAAACTTTTACATTTTAATTGACCACATGAAATTCATATTTCATTCAACAGGCTGAAGTCAATTTTAAAATGTCACATTTAAATGTAAATTAAAAGTGTAAAGTCGTCTTTTAATAAAAAAAACTAATAAACACACAGACATACATACATATAAATGCTAACATACATTACACATATATAAAATAAGGCGTTTCAGTCCTTTTGATAAAATGCTTATCATCTACAACCATAATAATCAAAATTGAGCCCAACAAAGTTTATGTTTTCAAAACTAATTATTTTCTGTTTTTATGAGAAAAATAATTTTGAATATTATATACTTGAACTAATGGGACAATATGGAAATATTTAGCATACAATATAACCATTTGTTCTACTAGTAGAGATTATCAACATGAAATATAGTATTGATGGATTGCTTGGTAGGTACAATCTTAAAACTTTTTTAGAATTTTTTTCCTAGCCACATTAGAAAATTTTACTGCTAAGATATTTGTATAGCTATAAATTTTCGATTTGGCATTTTAACTATCCAGTTTTTTTTGTGCTTGTCATAATTCGGGTTCGTAACAACTAATTTCATTGTTGCCAAATCTTAAAAAAAAATCATGTATCTAAAATTGCTGCTCTGCTGAGTTATTCCCGTCATTTTTTATTTATTAATAGCTGATGTTTTATGGCAACTTTATTATTCTATTTGCCATCTTTTCAAACCATCAGAGCTATATTGCTGCAACGACATTAATAATACCTATTCTTTTGTTTAACAATTAAAATGGCTGACAAAATCAACCTCCATCAAATCTCCCCCATAGAGGTATATTCACTGCTCCTTTTTCAATATCAAATTCATTTTATTGCTGCCTTATTTTCCCAGCTAAGATATTTTCATCTGCTTTATACAACTTAATTTCCTCTTTCATCATTTTGTATTTTCACTTGCATCACATTTTTCTACTCCTGGAATAAATTTTCCCATACTATGTTTCTATTGAAATTGATACATCTTCACTGCTGACACATCTTTCAACTTTTTTTCCCTCTTTGTGTTATATTTTTCTATTGATATAGTTTTATTACATTTTTCTACCAATTTTCTCTCCTGGAATATTTTTTCTCATATGGCATGGAAAAAATATGAGACAAAAAAATATATAATATGTTCGCTGCTGAGACATGTTCACGCCACTCCCGCCCCTATGTCCTAGTGCATAGTCAAACTCCCAGCACGGCGATATCGGGCGGCTGACGTCACGCTCGCGACGGTGCCTTCTCTCCCATACGCTTCGCTAGCTCTAGGATCAACTCTCTGGAAAGAAACAAAAAAGACATTACAATATTTAAACTCATAGATTTCTATACTAATTTTCGACTGATCGTTTACCTAGATTCCTTGCCCGAATCTCTATTCCCCTGAAACTAGTTTGTCGGTCTTCAAGTCGAGAGTAAATCGGTTTCTTCTAGGCAAGCGCGCTAGATCGTAGATAGATCGTTGCTTAACATCAGGCATGTTGTAGTCAAGCGTGAGCCTATATCATGTAAACAAAAATCTTTTTCCTTGATGGTCCATTTTTAGCACGGAATAGGCCGACGTTTGACTACAGCCTGCCTGATGTTAAGCACCGCTGTAGTCTTAGATGTTGTATGTTGCCTAGGAGAAACCTATTTACTCTGGATTGGAAGACCATCCGTAAATATTCAGCAGTACTTAGAATGGTTGTCTGTTCGTTGAAACGCTCATCACGCAAAAATGGCTAAACGGATCGTCATGATTTTTGGTATGAAGGTAGTGTGAGATCTTGGGAGTGAAATATGCTACTTTTTAAACTACGTATGTAGAGTACACTGTAAACAGTTAACATCCTGAGTTTTGAGTCGTATTTCCTCATGACTGAGGGTCGTGACTCCCCCGCAGAATTCATCCATTAGGGGAGTTTTCTTGGGCAGATACATCGTGGTGGGCGCCCAGGTCCTTCACGGAAGACACATGTCCTGAGATATTGTGGTCCTCAAACATGTGGGTTTCCTCACGAAGTTTTCCTCCACCGCTGAGCAAGTGCAATTCCACAATTAACTTGAAAATACAAGTCAATGGTGTAGGGCAGGATTCCAACCTGGGTGCGTCTGGATGTAAAGAAGATACTGGAACTGCTGAGCCACACTCGCTTTTTTTCTGTCCACAATCACACAATGTTACCTATCTATTCTATATAAAGTTACCTGTCTACGTCTAGTCTACGTTACCTGTATATGAGTGGATCTATATTCCGAGCCAGCATGTACGCCTCCAGTCCTCGAGGTCAGCGCGCTGAGTTACTGCCACCGATCTTAAGGTTGAGAGTGATGATAGAGTGACAAGTATAATTACAATGTTACTTTTCAACTATGTTACTTGTCAACTATGTTACCAATCTAATATGTTACCTGTATATGAGTGGATCCATGTTCCGAGCCAGCATGTACAGCAGCCACCAGTCCCCGAGGTCTGTGCGTCGAGACACGGCCGCAGCCGTCTCCAGGGCGAGGGTGCGGGAGCGCGCGTGCAGGAGGCGGGGCCGGACCGCAGGCACGAAGATTATTACCAATCTGAAACGTATGCGTATAGTATAAATAAATAAATATTTCAGGACATATTACACAGCGCCATCTAGCCCCACACTAAGCTTACGCTTGTATCATGGGTACTAGATAACGGATATAATACATATACTTTTACATATACTTTTTTTTTGTATATACATAAATAAATAATAAATAAATAAATAAATATTCCGGGACATTGCACACAGCGCCATCTAGCCCTACACTAAGCAAACGCTTGTGTCGTGGGTACTAGATAACGGATATATTATACATACATATTATACATAGAAACGACCACACTCAACACAAGTAATTACAAAGTTTAATATTCATAATTACTTGTGTTATGCGGGAATCGAACGAGTATGGTTTACTTCTTCATTTATTTCAGCAATCACTTTAAAAAATAAGACATTAGCCACATAATGAAGCTCTTACGAGTAGATTACTCTATAGTCCATTATGGTAGCTTGTGAGGTGGATACGTTCCAATACGAATTAAATAAATAATAAATAATTATTCCGGGATATTTCACACAGCGCCATCTAGCCCCACACTAAGCAAACGCTTGTGTCGTGGGTACTAGGTAACGGATATAATACTTTTATACTTTTCTTTCGTAAATACATAGTTATTATAGATAGAAACGACAAAACTCAACACAAGTCATGAAAAATCTTAAAATTAATAATAACATGTGTCACGCGGGAATTGAACCCGCCACCCTTTGATTAGAAGGCAGAGCCACTACCAACTAAGCTATCAGGCCAATCATATATCATTGCTTTCAAAAACAGTGTCAAATAGTTAACATTCAAACAACGACATCTATAGTCTAATTATGGCAACTCCCACTGGTGTTAATGGAAGACAGTTCAGAAAAAGTAATAAAGGAATAGCAAAATGGCGAAAAACAGTGACCGCTGATATTGTGATAAGTTTACATCGAATGACAGATGGATACTAACCTGTAAACGATGAGCAGCGACAATATAACTGCCAGTATGATGTACCAGAACCAGAGGAAGATGTATGTCTTCTCGTTGACGATGTTGAGCGGCAGCAGGCACAGACTGTCGTGGGTTTGAATCCCGCCGGACGCGCCGAACTTGTGGAACGTGCACTTTGTGATGCGCGGGAATATGTAGATCATTGGGTCGTATCTGGAAGTCGGAAAGGAGAATGTTAGTTACTATCACAGACTAGCGACGTCCTGAGTTGCTAACTGCGTTAATCTATATATATAAAATTCAAAGGTGACTGACTGATTGACTGACTGATATAGTGATCTATCAACATAAATTTGAAATGAAGGTAGATGTTATGACGTATGCATCCGCTAAGAAAGGATTTTTGGAAATGCCACTTCTAAAGGGGTGAAATAGGGGATGCAAGTGTTTATTCTTAATGCGAGCGAATCCGCGAGCACCCACTAGTCCGAGATAAAATGCATATCTAGCATCTAATCTACATCTACAGCAAATTTCGGCTCAGAAATTTGCTCAGCGTAGCCGAAAGTATGCTCGACGTAGTCATAGTGTGCTCAGCTTACTAGTAAGTGCTCTACGTAGACGTAAATGTGCCAGATGTAGCCGAAAGTGCTCTGGGTGTCGCCGAAATTAAGCTAAGCCTTGACTAAATTAATCTCAGCGAAACCAAAAGTACGCTCAGCAGAGCAGGAAGAATCCTCGGAAATGTATTCTCGATATTGCCGAAATTATGCTCAGCATAGCTAAAATTATGCTCCGTGTAGCCAAAATTATGCTCGGCGTAGCTCTAAATTATGCTCGGCGTAGCTCTAAATTATGCTCGGCGTAGCTCTAAATTATGCTCGGCGTAGTCGAAACCTAGGAATTAGATTTTTTATCATCATTATCATCATCATTCTTACCTCTCCTCCTGCGGCACGTCGCTATAACCCAGCACGCGCGTGCCGTAGCTGAAGAACTCGCCGTTGAAGAAGGAATCCATCATCCACAGCTGCAGCACGATGTTCACGAGGCAGAGCAACTCGCAGCCCCAGTACCGGAAAGCGTACAGCTTGTGTCTCTGTAACCAGAAATATAAATAAATATTCCGGGACATTGCACACGTCGCCATCTATCCCCGCACTAAGCAAACGCTTGTGTCGTGGGTACTAGGTAACGGATATAATACTTATATACTTTTCTTTTGTAAAGACATACCTACTTATTTAACATACAAACGACCAGACTCAACACATGTAATAATAAATTTTAAAATTAATCGCAACCCTTAGACGGCAGCGTCACTACTATCTAAGCTAACAGCCAACAGGACAATATATAAATATGTATATCATTATTTGCACTTGATAGTCTGACATTTGCCAATTAGTGTCTGTAGTAGGTAGGTAGGACATGCGGCTTCGTTTGTAACCAACCACTGTATTGTTACTTGTATGTTTGCTGTGTTGTCCAGTTCACAGACCTAAATTAAAAAAAATAGTTCGTTTCAAGTGATACCCGTTCGAGACTATGGTCGAAGGTGGAATAGGCGACCAGCAGGTTGTTTCACAAACTCTGAAGCTAAGCGCCAATCAAAGACGTTCAAACTGACATATTTTAACTAAAAACAGTAATCCACCATTATATTTCTTTTTAAATTAGTTGCCAAGTTAAAACGATCCGATTTTGTGAAATAGTGCTGGGCTGATGCCAGAACTAGACTTATACCTACAACATTTTTAAGCTTACTTCTGTTGCTCCACCATTAAAATACCATATTTCCGTTACTTGAAAAACAAATTAAAATTGAAAAAAAATACTTACTCAAGGAAAAATACCGATAACGAAAGACTTAAGATATTTCCAAGTCTCTTTTTTGAGTTAGCACAAGTCTTCCATTTTTTTTATAATAAGTACTTCTTTCATTTAATATGTACGTCCATAACGATTGAAAATGAACAATTGAACTTCAAGACTTGTTAAAAACGTCTATACTAATATTATAAAGCTGAAGAGTTTGTTTGTTTGTCAGAACGCGCTAATCTCAGGAACACCTGGTGCGAATTGAAAAATTATTTTGTGTTGGATAGACCAGTTATCGAGGAAGGCTATAGACTATATAACATCACGCTGCAACTAATAGCAGCGAAGAAACAATGGAAAATGTGGAAAAACGGGGAAAATTATTCATCTTTGAGGGCTTCCGTTGCGTGCGCTGCGAAAAAGGTTCAAGATATTTAAAAAAAATATGTACATATAAAAGAATTAATGCCCAAAATAACTATTCCACGAGGACGAAGTCGCAGGCACAGCTAGTTTGTCATAAAAAACGACAAGTACCAACTAAAACATTGACATGTACATATCAGTGTAGAATGTAGAAGCTCCAGAAAACGTATAATCATAAGTTGGCAAGGTTGAGTGCACAAGTAAACCGTCACCTGATACTAGATAAGCCGAAGCTCTGTGTCCAAAGCTACATAACGCCTTCCGGTGGTGAGGTATGTACATATATATATAATCGATACTTAACCGATATCGGGTTACATACATCCGATATTTATTACGGTGGTTATTGTGTACTAATTGTAGAAAGCGTTTAATATGATTCAACAGTCTCACCTCTTCTTCCAGCTTTATACATATTTTTTTATTTGCAGATACTTATAAAATTAGTGGGTTTCGCATTAGTAGAACTTGGATCGCCGCCTATTTCACCCCTTTAAAAGTGGCATTTCCAGAAATCCTTCTTTGCCGATGCCTACGTCATAACATCTACCTGCATGCCAAATTTTAGCCCGATTCGTCCAGTGGTTTGGGCTGTGCGTGGATAGATCACTATGTCAGTCAGTCAGTCAGTCAGTCACCTTTGAGTTTTATATAATTACTAGCTGTGCCAGCGACTTCGTCCGCGTGGAATAGTTATTAAAGGAAGCCGTCAAAGATGAATATTTTTCCCCACTTTTTCCACAATTTCCATGGTTTCTTTGCTCCTATTAGTTGCGTCGTGATGTTATATAGCCTAAAGCATTCCTCGATAAATGGTCTATTTAACACAAAATGAATTTTTCAATTCAATAATTCAATAATAGTTCCTGAGATTAGCGCGTGCAAACAAACAAATTCTTCAGCTTTATAATATTAGTATTAAGATAAAAAGATAAAGATAAAGAATCTTTATTGATAATGTAAAATTGTAACATAGGTATAAGTACTAATATCACAGAATACGCTACACAAATTACAATATCTCGTCAAATTGAATTTATAACATTAGGCTTTTATAAAATTTTAGAAGTTACATATGTCTAGTTTTATTAATAAAATAATGAAAATTTTATAGATTTTTTTTATAGATATTCAGATGTAGTAGTCTAGTAAAAAATATATATATAGTATAAAAAACCTAGGCCCGTTTGGTTCAACCATCTTATCTGAATTAACGCAAATGATCAGAAAGTTTTTTTTTATATTTCTTGTTTTTATGAAGTCAATAAAGTTTTTAGTTTTAGCTACTTATTCACGTGGAAACCAGAAAGTATCTTACCATAAAGTACCTTCACTCAGTTAATTATCAACTGCCTTGAACTGTTTAACTGCTTGTCACATAGTGGAGAGAACGTTGACATCTCTAATGGGTTATATCGAAGGAATGCAGCCACAATTGAACGCATTCATGTGCCGACGTACTTTATTGGGACTATATTAAAGGCCGTAGTTCACTTAACTGATTACGGTCAGTTCTTGTATGGGTGCCCGAAAAGTGACGTTCCATTTTACGCGCTTTCGTAGGTCGGATGACACGTTAAATTGTAGGTTCCGGCTGTTTGTCTGTTTCCGGCAGTCGTAAAGCCATGTCAGAGGCTCGTAGGTCGGCTTGACAAACTCTCGACACTAGATTTGGTCACTCCCATTCGATAAAAAGAAGAAGAAGTTTACTGAAGTACATATTGAGGTGGTTACCAAAGTTACGCAATTGCAGGCGAGGTCAGTCCGCGGATGGGTGGTCGAAAAGGTGAAATGTATAAAAAGAAAGAGAGAAGTGGTGAAAAGGGATTCTGGCTACTTTTGAATCGTCCTATGAAGTAAAGCTTACCCCTACTTACATAGCTTAAATCAAACACGAATGAATAATTTATTAATCTCTGAAACTAGCTGCTATAGTAGTTTATGCAACTGTCATATAATGAAGTTTATGAAACGAGCGCAGCGAGTTTCATAATAGTAACGAGTGTTTTAATACCCGTGTTATATGCAGTTGCATACACTACTTTATCTTCACTAATGCAATTGATCAAACAACAAGAGTAAAAGCTGACAATAGTTTATTTTTCATATAATAGATTTTTCTGGCAAAAGATTGTGAGTTACTTTTATTGCCAATTCTAGAATATCCGGAGGCGTACAAATATCATCGTCGCTATCCATTTTTAACTTTTAAATTGTATTTTAAAAACAAAACACATTGTGAAACATTAAATTCACGCGTACGTGTATTGTCACAGTGATTTTGCCGCCATTAAAATATAACCAATGAGAGCGCAGCTGCGCGCATCAATAAAACGCGACCAACCTGATTGGCCCTGCAATCAGGTTGGTCGCGTTTTATTGATGTTATAATGAGGTTTTACGATATCGATGTGGATATTATAACATCATGTGAAATTGCTTAAATTGAGTGTTTTGTTGTCTGTGCTATAACTGTAGTATCTAATTATAAGTCAAGTATTGGAAACATAAGTAGAATGTTAAAACATTAGTGTAGATAAAAATGTTAATAAAATGTTTAGCATTATTAATTAGCTACAAAATATTTTTACAAGAAACCAACTAAGCAAACATTTGTTTTTGATTTTATTTTTTTAATATAAAACCACAAAACCTTATAGGTACCTAGAAGCGAGCTTTCTGATTGGATTGCCATCAATTTGAAGTTTAAATCATCTTGCTAGTTTTTGATCTCAATCGGTATGTAAATGTAATTGGTCAGGCCACAAATATCTCTTTCAAGACACATAATTATGTAGGCTATATAACCCTGGGTGGCACATTCCCTGAGCCTCGAACAGGCGTCTGCTTTCATGTCTGCCATTACTGTATCAGATAGAGCCAGAGTTCATATGTCACCTGACCAGAACAAAAGGTATTTGTGTGGACACACGACGCTCTCTCATTAGCAGCCCATATTACTTATCTGTTCATGATGAATGAACTCGATTGTGTTCTGTTTTATGGCAACTGGATGTTTGGCATAATCTACTTTAGGTCATATTCACAAAGTAAATATTCTAGTGTTCCTGGAATCTCTCATCTGCATAGGCATAACCAAGATGAAATTAGAGACTCATTTTACGTAGAGCTACTTTTGTCAATTGTGTTTGTTTTGCGCCAAAACTAGTACATAATGTGCGATTAATCAAAAATAATTGATAAATTAAGAATTTGCGACAATTTCTATCTATACATATAATCTTTATCTTTAATGTGTATGGACTCAAAGTCTGAAATAAATGACATTTATTTTATTTTATTTTTTTATAATAAACTGAAGATCGAAATGATATTAAAAAAAAATTGGAGAAACTTCGAATTGATTACTTCCGTTATCTAGTACCCACGACACAAGCGTTTGCTTAGTGTGGGGCTAGATGGCGCTGTGTGCAATGTCCCGGAATATGTATTTATTTATTTATTACAGAACACGTCCCAACATTTCTAGAAATGTTGTCTGTTTCTCTGTGTCTCTGTTTATTTAAACGCTCAGCATGGTGTTTCACAATGAGTCGGATATGATCCGATCCGCTCGTAGTAAAAATGGTAGAAATTAAATACAATGGTAGAAATTTAAAATATAAGTTTTAAGGCTAATTTTACCATTTTTACTGTAGATTTCATATGAATAATTATAAATAGAAATAAATCAATGTATAATTATGTGTAAATCGGGTTAAATATCATGAAAAAACAACATCGAATTTATCATTGACGGAAACGAATCCGCTAGCTTTTAGCTCACGGAACGGTTCCGATTTTTCTGAAGAATAAATTTGTTAAAAGATTCGTATGGAATCATTGTGATTAGGAAAAATCGTTTCCGTGCCAATTGATTTCCGTCTCAATCGAATCGGATCCGTATCCGACTCATTGTGAAACACACCGCAGAACGAAAAACGGCTGAACGGATCATCATGATTTTAGGTATGATGTAGGTAGTATGCGGTCTTAGAAGTGTCGCAGGCAACTTTTTATCTCAAAATAATGCGATCGAAGCCGCGGGCGTCCACTAGTTTACTATTTTTTTTTTGCTAATACAGAACGGGTACTAAAATCTAACATAAAAAATCTATAATATAATAAAAGAGTACCTTAGCACCTAGTTTCACACATCAATAAATCATACATTCATTTACTCATTCATTCATAAAAAATAATATACTTAAAGAGACCGACCCTAATCGTACCCAGTGAAAAACAAGTCGCACATCAATTTGCAAAAATAGCAACAACACACTCTGCCGGAAACAAACCCCGTTATATTTGCGAGCAGGTGCTATACCGCAGCACCCGGGGCCAGGTGTGGTTTGGACCGGAGCAACAGCTGCTATATCCCGTACCTGATAATAAGCGATTCTATTGTGGATGCTAGCCCCTGATAGTGAGTTGCTAAAAGTTGACTGCAGCTTTTTAAAGAAGGTGTTGGTTTCTAGTTTTAATATTAGGTATTATTTATAAGTTAGTCAAGAGGCTTTTAGAATTATTTTAAAACATACTTTTTCGTGTATTTATCTTTCTCAAAATATTCACTTTTTGTATTGTGTTTTAGTATACCTGTAGTACCTAGTAATAATATTCAAGAATAAAAATTTTTGTATATGCAAATGCGAGGCAGAAGTTTTGGCGCGGGGAAACTGTACATCATAATACAGAGTCAATGCCGATCTAGTATGGTGTACAGAAAACCCTCAGCGTACAACACTAATTGCAGGAATACAAATGTAAATAGAAATGTTCGCATATATCTTGAATGGATAAATAAAGGAATTTTGAATTTGAATTTAGTGCATAGGATATTATGAAATTATGTACATATGTCTGATATGTGCTGTATGCACATAGGCAAATATATAAATCCGTTCATTTGACAAATTTATACCACACACTTACAACAGTCAGTTTTTATATTAAAGTCTGTAAAAATTACATATTTACATACGAGTACATACACGTGACAAAGAACCTATGTACTTACATATAAACATAAAAAAAATCATAAGGATAACGTTATTAGTATTTTGTTTGGTTCCTTGGTGTTGCTTCAAGTCATTCTAACCATTTTTACTAAGCTTGGGATGCTTACCATACATAATTAAAAACACCAACCAAAGTACCGTACAGAATACAGATAGTACATGAAATTCATTAAACTCGGGGTCAATTACACAGACTGCATTTGCATGCGCAATGCATGTGCAAGTACTTACTTATGGTAAGTACACACATCATTGCAAAGCACGCAATGACGGAATCCGTGAACGGAAACTACCCGGTAATAGCGAGAAATGATATTGATGTCAAAGCCCATGAGAAACATGATTTATAGAAGAATCAAGCATAGATTTCTTTCTTTATCTTTATTTTAGTGTAGTTTGTTTGCACCAGTTTTGTTTTCTTATTAACGTAAGTGTTTCGGAAAACTATAATTGCATCGATATGTTTGTATGTGTATAATAGTATGTTACAATTCAAGTTAGGGATATAAGTTATGTAAAAGATAAAAAGATAAAGAATCTTTATTGATAATGTAAAGTTGTAACATAGGTATAAGTACTAATATCATAAAATTTGCTACACAAATTACAATATCTCGTCAAATTGAATTTATAACATTTAAGTAGTTTAAATAAAATTTTAGAAATTACAATGTCAATTTTATTAATAACATAATGAAATTTTTGTTATTAAATCATGTCAAACATAATAATAGGTATGTAATCATACAATATGTCAACTTAAATAAATCTAGCTACCTACTGTCACTTATAAGTGACAGTAGGTACCTATATATATAACTGTAAATATATATATAAAAAACGATGATACAGTATGTTTGCAATGTGATGAAATATAGGTGTACAATAGTGTACATGTTCGGTGATATATAGGTGTAAGGTGTATGTTTCATTTTTATAAGGTACCTACTACTTGTTAGATACACTTGCATTGCTTATGTTGGTGTTTACTTCCACACTAAATACGTTGTGCGAGCGGGCCTATGCTATTAACTTATCGCAAAATTAAATTATATTAATTGAAGCTTTGTCTCTTACAAACTTTACATAATAGTCCAAACGTCTATCCACTTACATTATAATTAGACGCGATGCATTTGCATTCACAATGCAACGACATATAGGTACATATATGCACAATACGAGTACACTGCAACGACAATGACCTGACAACAAGCAGCAATCACGGCGAAAGGATGTCGGCAGGCGTAGCTTGGGACCCAATCACTAGCTTGAAGGACTTAGAAACTTAGACCCGCCTTCATGTATTCTTTTAACATATTTAGGCTTTCTAAAGTCAGGCAGATGAGGAGTAGGTCGTCCGGCAGCGAGATGGGTCGACCACATTGTACGAGTCGCGGGTTCTTTATGGATGAGGCCTGCACGAGATCGACGCAGCTGGCACATTCAAAGAGAGGCTTATGCCCAGCAGTGGGATAGAGAAGGCTTTGGATGATGATGATGAAAGTCGTGGTTAAAGAAAAACGCTAAATATGTACATTGATTTTCAACTAGGTACATTGCAACTAAATATGACAAGGCAGTTACGTCAGTATATTGCATACATATACTCGTATGGCTTGGAAAATCACTTAAAACCTACCTACACTTCCGGTTCGGGAAGAGTGATATCGTTAACATGATACGCAGAAGTATGCTATGATAACAATATTTTACATCAAAATAGAGTAGTATCCCGTTAAATTTTTTTTTCGAATAAGGCAAAGCTACAAATACTACAAGACCTTTGGGACTTGGTATTACTATATTAAAGCTCCTACAGAGAATCACCATAATCAAATCAAATCGAATATGTTTATTTGTCATAACTAAGCCTAATTACAGAAAACTATGCTTAGGTACCTACCTAGGTATTACAGAAGTTCACATCAACAAAGTTAACCGCATTCACAAAACTTTAACTGTTTGGTCACAATAGATAGGTTTACGGTAGTAACATCGAATACGATTTTCTGTAATTTAATTTAAATCCCGAAATACAAAACCATAATTGTAACAAAGTCATAATTTATGCAAAAAATCAATAAAAACATGAAATGTTCGCTCAGTCTAATTAAATAAGCTTGGCCTTCCTTTTAAGTCCAAAAAACACATTACAAGAACACTTCCTTCTAAGAATTGACCACGTTTCTGACCATCTGCAATACACATGGGATTTTGCGACGGTCTCTAATAGATGTTTTGTTCTAATAAAAACAAATAACACCACGATCTGTTTACAAATCTTTGCTTCCAAGTTTTGTGTACTTTGCGGATGCGAATCTTAATATTTGGCAAATCTCAGGATGATTTTCAACGGTGTTAAGATGAGTTTTATTATTGAACTAGCGGACGCCCGCGGCTTCGCTCGCATTATCTATATATACATATAAAACTCAAAGGACTGACTGACTGATTGACTGACTGACTGATATAGTGATCTGTCAACGCACAGCCCAAACCACTGGGCGGATTGGGCTGAAATTTGGAATGAAGGTAGATGTTATGACGTATAGGCATCCGCTAAGAAAGGATTTTCGGAAATGCCACTTTTAAAGGGGTGAAATAAAGGGTGCCAGTTTTACTTTTTAATCCGAGTGAAGCCGCGGGCACCCACTAGTTTTGATATAAAAAGTAGCATATGACACTTATGAGACCTCATTACTACCTACATACCATTTAAACCATAGATTTAAACGCTCATCACGCAAAAACGGCTGAACGGATTATCACGAATTTTGGTATGTACGTAGTATGAGGTCTTAGAAGTGTCATAGGCTACTTTTTATAACCGTTGATTATAACGTTGCTTAACATCAGGCAAGTTGTAGTCAAGCGTGAGCCTATTATCATGTAAAAAAAGTTCTCACGAACATAAATACTCACAAGTAAGTTTGACCAGCGACCTTGGTCCTAACTAACTATCGAATTTGGGCTTATTTTTTATTATCAAGCACTCTTGCTTTGTCACTTTTAGTAATGTACTTACCGGATTAATTTAAAGTTAAGTGGATTTTATGGTGTTAGTTACAAAAAGCAAGTTAAATCGGGGTTATGAATTTCTTATCCGGGATAAGTATCTTAAGTTGTATTCAGGGCGCCTTACGCAATAGCGGGATAAAAGGAAGCCCGTACAAATAACTTTCTCGTCTGTTGGTTAGTCTATTTTGTTATTTTTAACCGACTTCAAAAAAGGAGGTTATCAAGTCTTCTGAAAGTGTTTTTGTATCATCAAATGCCATATATAGTAATGGTTAAAATTCATTATTCTACGAAAAAAATCAGGTAAATTCAATTACATACTCATTCTTTTATGTAAGTTCGTTTAGCACCAAAAAAAGCATTATATTCTAACACGATTGGTGCTATAGATAAAAATAAATATTGTATTATTGTAACTTCCTGTCTATTCAATATAGCATTAAAACGAAACAAATGGCATACACACTTTTTTACATCATAATTCTGTAGTTTAGACATGAGCCAGCTTTTGAATGAAGTTTTTTATCAAAATACCTTCAGATGGTATGTTTGAATCAATTATAAATGCATACATGATACATGGTGTTATATGAGGTAAAATTTTATATTAAATTTTTTTGATAAAAAAAAACATTTTTTTTCAACACAAAAACCGTAAATATTACCTACATTTAATGCAATTTTGTACACTGAAAGCAATTTTATTTAGGTTTTAAGTGTTGTTTTTCAGGTTAATTTTGTTCTGCTATAGTTATGATATATTTTGAAACGTGAAATGTGTATGGAATAGGTCTGAAATATATGATATTTATTTAATCCCGGCCAAAAAGTGTAGAAATGGAATTAATTTCTTAATTCTCCTTCTAAACTTAAAATAATCACGAATGTTTTCAACATTTATAGAGAACCAATACTTTATTAAAGGTAACTTTTTATTTTTGTGATCACAACAGTGTAATCGCCAGAGAAAAAGAGAATTATTTGAACAAGTACTTACTACAAGTGACGTCACCACATTTTCTACATTTTTTGGTCGGGGTGTACCTACATCTAGGCGTTTCTATATAACGCATCGGTTAAATAAATTGTAGGATCAACAGCTGTGCAGTCCTTAAACCATGTCAGACGCGTTTGGGTCACTTTGAAAGCTCTCGACGATTAATTTATATAATAAATAACTTATTAATATTATTTATGGTAATAAGTATGTACAATACAACTAATTTAAAACATAACAAGCTAAGTACATGATATTATCACCTAAGCATTTACTGAGTCACATATAAATATTTATACTAAAAATATAAATAAATACTGACTAAGTTCTACCTTAGTGAAGCATTATTTGCATCATCTGTGATTCATTCAGACCCAAGTCCTTTAATTTCCGAAGCTTGAATCATGCTATTCTTGTAATATAGTCATTGTACATATCCTAATATTTAAATTAAGATTAAGTAAATCTAAATATATAAAACTGAAAGGTGACTGACTGACTGACTGATATAGTGATCTATCAACGCACAGCCCAAACCACTGGACGGATCGGGCTGAAATTTGGCATGCAGGTAGATGTTATGACGTAGGCATCCGCTAAGAAAGGATTTTTGGAAAAGCCGCTTTTAAAGGGGTGAAATAGGGGATGCAAGTTTTACTTCTTATTGCGGGCGAAGCCGCGAGCACCCACTAGTATAATATAAACGTATTTCCCTATTTATAGAGATGTTTTCAGACAATTCGTTCAAGGAATATTATTAACCAGTGGACGCCCGCGGCTTCGCTCGCTTTATTTCGGGATTAAAAGTAGCCTATGACACTTCCGGGACCTCATACTACATACATACCAAAAATCATACAATACAATACAATATAACTTTATTATTGCACACCAAAATAAATTGCAATATAAAAGAAATGGACTAAAACTATAAATGAATGCAGTGGCCGGCCTTATCACCTTGAGTGATCTCTTCCAGGCAACCTTAGCAAGAAAACGGTGACAGAAATCAGTTTGGTCGGTGGCGGACAAATAAAAGAATCCATCATCATGAAGATTCTTTGAGCCGTTTTTGCGTGACGAGCGTTTAAATAAACAGATAAATAGACAACAAGTTTTTAAATTGTTGGAACGGTCCTGCTTGATAGCAGGACACGTTATTTAGTTGATATTCAAGGTAACTACATTTTTTTTTAAATATCTTCATTGTTCATGCTTTCGACCCTCTGCAGCTTTATTATATGTAATAGATAGATGGGTGGGCTCTTTGATTAATTTTTGTTTGTTTTATTTTACTTAATTTTTTATTTTAGGCATATTATATATTTTAATATTATGTTTAAGACTTGTAAATATATACTATTAGTCAGCTTTATGTTTTATAAGTTATGAATAAATAATTAAAATATAGATAGATATAAAGGAACTGTTCTTGCAAAAAAAATCATTGAAGACCATTTATAGAGATGTTCTCACACAATTAATTTAAGGAATATTATCAAGCAATGCCATTAAGCTTTCAACTCTTTCCTACAGCTACTATGGTCACGGGCACAATTTCATCAACCACTAGATGGCAGTACACAATATTGCGTAAGCTCGGAATGCCGAGTCAACGACCGGCTGACGTCCACAAAAACTTGCCTCGCTCCATCACCGGCCACAGATCTGATGGGGCTTACTATGAACACAGCGTGTGTAGAATGGAATATAACTTTAATAATGGTTGACGCGACGCGTGACCAAATTGCTGACTTTTTACTGGCTCATCGTATCAGCATTGCCGTCCAGCGTGGTAATGCGGCCAGTATGCTGGACACGCTGCCCTCTGGTAGTGGGTTGGAGCATTTAGACTATATTTAGGTTTTTTTAAAGTTTCCCTTTTCTTTGTTGTAGTAAGAAGATGTTTAATTTTTCTTTCTTTGTTTTTATATATTATCTATACATATAATAAAGCTAAAGAAGGTCGAAAGTTTAAACATTTTTTTAGAAATTGTTGAAACGTGTTCTGCTATCAAACAAAATATTTAATTTTGGTTGCCTAGATACAGGCCTATGCCTAGTTAGGCATCCACAAAAAATATATACCTACTTATATAGTTGAGGTTTTTACAGGCAATAAATATATTTCATTTTAATTTCCATTGTGATAGAACAAAAAGTACAGTGATGGAAAATACCGCGAGGAAAACGATTTAAGGACCACAAAACTTGACAACATATAGTACCTTCCGTGGAAGTATAACTTTTACAAAAGAACTTCTCCAAAGAATTAATTGTGCGGAGGAACCGCGACCCTCAGTATTCTCAGTAATGAGGAATACGACTTAAAAAGAGAGGTAGTGAGATGTGTTTGGATGGGTGACCAAAAAATGTCATTTCCCAATCCCAGCTGTTTTTTTTTAATTAGGAGAGGTTTCTGTTTGACTATATTTATACTTCATGTTTTTTTGTCAATGTAGCGAACCTTAAGGCGGCTTGAAAACTCTCGACACTATAGTTGGCCACTCTCATACGAACTTACATACTTATTTCAAGAACTACTAGTATAAAGGCGAAAGCTCATTTAATAATACCTATTCCATAATGTAAACTATTGTATAATGTATTGTAGCCTCAAACATCACGACTTTTTTTGTGACCAAAAGAAAAGACTTTTGCGATCTCTTTGCGGTGTCTCTGTACTTATCTAATCTGTCAATCTATAAGAGCACCACTTTAACTCCGCAAGCGGACCAAGTTGGAACTAAACAGTTATCAATAGGATATTCTTCTGCGTTAGCTACAGTGCTGCCGCCACTCGTGCGCAGTATTTTAACTCGTTCTTATATTCGCTACGTTTTATACAATGGGACTCTATTAAAAGCAAAATGTATTGAACTACCCACGTAATGTTAAATGGTCACTGACCCACAACATTTTCGTAACATGGAAAGATTATCGTAGAAGAAAATAGGTGTTTTTTTAAATCATCATCATGCGTAGCCGGTTTTGTCCTACTGCTGGGCATAGGTCTATTATATTATAGGGTTACCATTACCTTTTTTAAATTATAGAAATTGACGATGCCCCTTGACAGCTGACAATTATTAGCTGATGATTATTATCATTTCCGTTATTGTAAATTTGTAAGTTAGTAAACATTTTGACGAAGCCAATTTGGCATGTCATCATCATCATCATCCACAGCCTTCTGTACCCCACTACTGGGCATAGGCCTCTCTTTGTATGTGCCAGCTGCGTCGATCTTGTGCGGTCCACAACCATAAAGAACCCGCGACTCGTACAATGTCGTCGGCCCATCTCGCTCCATTTGGCATGTGTTTACAGAATTGTATTAATTAAGGTTTTGAATGTTATTTGACATGTTGGCAATAAATGATTTCATTACATTTCTATCTCCATTCATTTCAGCCATCTCGGTCCCATGCCAATCTCTTTGAAGTTAGAGCTTTTTATATATTATAAAATTATATCATCATATTATAAAGGGCAAAAGAGACTGTTGATCTGTTTGAAGTCTTGTCCCTTTTACCTTGTCTTGGTCCTGAGACAGGTTGTAATTATAATTAATCCAAACTTATGCAATCGAAACCGCGGGCAACAAAAGGCACGTTGCAATACAAGTTCTTCATTTTGGGAAGCCGGGTTAAAAGAAAGAACGATTCTGCATTTGCGGTCAGAATTAGAATGCCAACAGCATTTATACCGCCTATACCGGGGATTGCACGCATAATGGAGGCAAGGCACGCGTGCGCCGGCGCAGATTCCCAGAGGCAAGGCTGTGTGGAATCGTAACTACGTGGTCTGAGAACTTTTTTGGAAATATTCAGGGAATGAATAAGAAGTGACCAAACTTATATGAATTACTAGTGGCTGCTCGCTGCTTCGCTCGCATTAAGAGTTAAAACTTGCATCCCCTATTTTTCACCCCTTTAAAAGCGGCATTTCCAAAAATTCTTTCTTAGCGGATGCCTACGTCATAACATCTACCTGCATTCCATATTTCAGTCCGATCCATCCAGTGGTTTGGGCTGTGCGTTGATAGATCACTATGTCAGTCAGTCAGTCACCATAGAGTTTTATATACCTACTTAGATTATATACTTAGATAAAAAGCCGGATCTTTCTATTATAAATAAATAGTACATAATGTAGGGTATTCTTTATCACTTCACTAAGTCAACAATAGATTTACCAGAATGTCTTTTACGATGCACATACACTTAGTGATTTAATCAATAAACTATTTACTAAACTGTTCCTACATTATGTAGGTGCGAGTTTCCCACAGACAAGACTATCCATTAATGAAGTCTGTTTTGGGAATGCAATGCATGAAAATAATAAACGTATAAATAATTTGGGCGAGCAATTTATCTCACGGCTTCAATAAAATTTCATTGATTATTTTCTTGTGAGAAATCAATGCAGAAACATAATTGTCCACAACAATTTATTTATTTATTTTATTAAGGCACACAAAACAGAATATGTTCTTAAATGAACTGAGTATACATTCTAAGCTGGTTTCGATCCAGAACAAGTTCCAAAACATGTGTACACAGCTTGATCTAGATGTAATTAATAATTACAAAAATATGAGTTAGAGAGAGATTTTTTTTTATATTAAATAGGCTTACGTTTGACTATAGCCTGCCTGATGTTAAGCACCACTATAGTCTAAGATGTAGCACGCTTGCCTAGAAGAAACCTATTTACTCTAGATTTGAAGACCCCTGGGTTATAATTTTCTGGAAACAGGGCTCCAGGTAGAGAGTTCCATAGTCTCACTGTCCTTCCTATGAAGGTAGAATCAAAGCTTTTCGTGCGAGTCTTTGGTACTTCCACCATAAACCGGTGACGCCCCGCTGACTACCTGCTTGTTCGACGGTGGAATGGAAATGCAGAAAATGGAATAAAGTATAGCTACACATAATAACAATGATGATAAACATAAAGACATATTTACAGACTAGCAATTCCTCACTCATACATACACACACTTCCAAATCTGTGTCAACCACTTATGAAACCATAGGTCACAATTAAAGTAATCTCACACCGCATCATGTCTAAGCTCTCAAGTAATCCTAGAACTGGGCGAATGCGATACTAGTGCGGTACTTAGTGCAGCGCTCACAAGAGCACAAATTAAAAACCTATATTTGTATCTACACAGAAATGTCTAAGATTTCATGTAATCCTTTATGTAAAGAAACAATTTGAATTTGAACTGACAAACAAGGTACAAAACATATCCTTACCTTCTCATACATCATAAGGTATGCAATGATGGCATCTTTCTTCTTGTCTTTTTCCTCTGCTTCGCAGAGTCCCACGTTCAGTCCCATTACGATGGTCTTCAGGAGATCACCTTCGCACGCGTCCCAAAGCATCTTGGGGGTGTAACACATCATTGCCTGGAACAAAATCTAGAGTTAATAGGTATCTTCTAGGTAAGCGTGTTACACCCTAGGCTGCAGCAATGCTTAACATCAGGCTGGCTGTAGTCAAACGTAAACCTAACCTACGAAAAAAAAAGAAAAAAGTTATACATCGTCCCGGCTGTTTCTCTAGTACGGCAGTCGTTAAGCCATGTCAGAGGCCCTCAGGGAGGCTTGATGAACGATCGACACCAGAGTTGGCCACTCTTATTCGATAAGAAGAAGAAGATGTAACTCTCACAAATATACCCACTATATCATAATAGGTGCTTGTAAGACACCATTACTATTAACGGTTTAAAAACTCCTGACGCCAGAGTTGGCAACTATCAACTAACTCACTTTTATCAGACCATAACTACAGGTAACAGCGTACAAAAAAGGACAAGAGCCATGATTAGCATCTTTGCTAAACTAACGGTGCTTATAAGTATGTCACTGTACATGACGAGGTCAAATACCTCGCAATAATTAAAGGTGCATACTGCATATTTAAATCATATCTCGGTTTTTAATTTACAGCTGAATTCATTTGCATGTAATTAACATAGAATTACTGTTTGTCTAGTACGGCAGTCGTTAAACCATGTCAGAGGCCCTTAGGGCGGCTTGATTAACTCTCGACACCAGAGTTGGCCACTCTCATTCGATAAGAAGAAGTTCCATTTTACATTTTAGGAACCGTACTTATAAAGAAACCCAATGCTTGGTTACCTATCAATGTATGAAATAGACAAATCATTTCTCTTTTATACGTAAGATGGTACAGGCTAGTCAGTAGTTATTAAAAGTCAGGCAGCCCCAAAAATAATTTGACATTCTGTCTTACCAACCGAATTTTGGTTATAAGTTTTTTTTCTACCTAGAAAAAGGTTCACCGTTTTAAAAAAAAAATATTAAAATTTGTAGAGAATTTTGTATTCTACAATATTGATCATATATACAAATAGCAAAAAACCCATAGCGAATGAGATATTTACAAAAAACCGATTTTTGTGACCTTTGAACCTTGAAATTTAATAGTCGCGCACACCCTACCATATTTAGGTTTTGAGACAACTTTTAGGGTGTCAATATACAAGTATTTACAGACTTACAGCTGGGTATCTCGAATTCCGAGATTCTTACCAAATTTAAGCTAAATTGACTGGACTATTATCCCTTCGTGGTTGCGAAGATCTGATGGCACTTTCTTTACAAAAGCCGGAATTCTGTCAAATTAAATCGGGAGGCGATTCTATAAATTAGAAACAAGGTCTCGATGTCTAGTAGTTTCAGGAGAAACATCTAGAAACCGCTAAGATTATACAGCCTTCAAGCAAGACTTTCTATAAACGGATAGGTCTTAACTCTGTACTACAAGTAGGGCAAAAAACTAGGCTAAACATAGATGTCTGGGTCAACTTCCTAGTACGATACAAGGTAGACTGTGGCCGCGAATCCTGCGTCATCTATAGCAAGTCTGTGACCGTTACCGAGTAAATAGGTATAGGTTATTGGACCAGACTGTGGATAGCCTTCCTTTTACTAACATTGATTACTTCTGTTGCAGATACAGATAAAGATGTTAAAGGGCAAGGTGTGAACCCCAGGGTTATTTTTTGCCAAGAAAATAGATAGAACCTGCCTGGAAGAGATCGCTCTACGCAATAAGGCCGCCCAATGTACCTAGGTTAAGTAATATTACTGTAAATTGTTTTGTATTTTTGTTTTCTGGTGTACGATAAAGCTATATTGATTGATTGATAGACGACAAAATAGTGATTATTCTTTTTAGGTGAATCTTGACTGGGTCAGGTGAAAAGATCTCGGCTGTTCTAGACGTAATTACGATTGGTAAGCTGCATTAGTGGTATCTACTATGATACCACTAGTGGTACTAGGGTAGCAAGTCTTTCAGTCTAACCTATTACAAGTTACATTTCGGGGAGTGTGCGGGGGATAGCATGATTTTATTAGCCTCCATTTTACCATCGCACGAGACAAGAAGGCACCGATATACAGTAGAGGTACCAAAGACTAACACCAAGCGTTTTGCTTCGACTTTCATCGTGCGAACAGCCAAAATGTGGAACTCGTTGCCGGAATCTCTATTCCCTTCGAACTATAATTTATCTGTCTTCAAGTCGAGAGTGAATCGGTTTCTTCTAGGCATTGCTAGATCTTATAATGTTGCTTAACATCAGGCGAGTTGAAGTCAAACGTGAGCCTTTTTAGTTTAAAAAACAAAAGGGTTGAATATTAAAAAAAAAATTGTTTCCGCCTCCACTAAACACAACTTTTCGCCCCGTCATCCATCCAAGGACTTAAGCTTTGATTTCCTAGGAAAGCGGTGCCTTCATATAGCGGCCGTAATACAGCGGTGAATGACGTCACTAAAACGTTGTCTATGTAAACGGAATGGCGCGGTTTCCTGGAGAGCGGTAACTTGCACCGTAATTTACTTATTTTAATTATTTTTGCGATCGTAATATCACGGCCGCTATACGATGGCACCGCTTTCCTAGGAAACCAAAGCTTAACCGAGACTTGGCAATTGCGAAGGTATACTGCAGTAAGTAAATAACTGGCGCTTCAGATACTCTATAAAACAAAGCAACAGAATTATACCAAACAATGCGCTTACTCCATAAAGCACAGTTACACGGTAAACAATAACAGTATCTGACTATTCAATTGTAAGGAGACAGTATCACGACCAGCCGTCACGTCATACAATCGTCATTCGTGAGTTAGCACGAAGGATATCTTGGGCTCGACAAGTAACTAACGTCACGAGGCAATAACCGGGTCGATCTTTGCATCATTTATAAGGTCAATATTATGATTTTTCGACAAGTTGTCCAAAAATCTGATATCAGAGATGAAATTCACTGTATCAGCATATCGCGATATTATGTGTTGAACCAGTCATTCTAATCGACACTTGGAATTGATAGGAAAACACGTTCCAAGAAATTTTGTCTGTTTATCTGTCTCTCTGTTTGTCTGTTTATTTAAACGCTCATGACGCAAAAACGACTGAACGGATTTTCATGATTTTATGTAGGTATGTACTTATTTAGGTAGTATTGGTCTTAGGAGAGTCATTGGCTACTTATATTTTTATCCTGCGAGCGAGGCCGCGGGTGTCCCCCAGTAAACAATATCATAGTATTCATAGAACGAGAAATCCAAGTAACCGATAAGTAAACGATCAATTTAATGTCACGTCATACAATCGTGATTTGTGTGTTAGCAAGGATCAATATTTTTGGGCTCGACAAGTTACATACTCGTATAACAAGGTAACGAGGTCAATAACCTGATAACAGTTATGCAATGTTTGTTTGGGCGAGTTTTAAGGTAAGCTGCTGTAGATTAAAATTATATCTACACATATAAAACTCAAAGGTGACTGACTGACTGATATAGTTATCTATCAACGCACAGCCCAAACCACTGGACGGATCGGGCTGAAATTTGGAATTAGAAGCTAGATGTTATGACGTAGGCATCCGCTAAGAAAGGATTTTTGGAAATGCCACTTTTAAAGGGGTGAAATAGGGGATGCAAGTTTTACTTCTTAATGCGACCAAAGCCGCGAGCACCCACTGATTAACTTATTTATTTATTATTGTACAGAGAGATCGTTTAACCATAATGTAAATTGACGATAGTTTAGAATTTTGAGTGTTACAAGTGGTCTTCACTATAGGATCAGTACCCTATGTACTAATAGAATAATTAACGAGTACTAGTGGACGCCCGCGGCTTTGCTCGCATTATTTAGGGATAAAAAGTAGCCTATGACACCTAAGACCTCATACTACCTACATACCAAAAATCATGTTGATCCGTTCAGCCGTTTTTGCGTGATGAGCTTTTAAATAAACAGAGACACAGATAATCAGATAAACAGACAACATTTCTAGAAATTGTTGGAACATGTTTTGCTGTTAATTCGCAGCATCGCTTATAATAATGTATTTTTTTAAATATCTTCAATGTTTAGACTTTCGACCCTCTTCAGCTTTATTATTATGCAAAGATAAAGATACATATAAAATATATGATTTGATCTTGATTTTTACGTCTTCGGTAAGTCTATCTTGGATACATCTTCAACGTGAAAGAGCTCATCCTCACATCTTGCAAAATTGAAGCTCTCACACAGTCCGGTTCATGCGGTCGTTTCTTCCGCGATTGCAAGATGTGGAACGATCTACCCTCGAGGTCTTTCCTGAGCTACAATATGTGGAGATTTAAAAAGGGTATTCTCAAAAACCTCTCTAAGATGGCAAAGTGCTGCAGCACCTCTGGAGTTGCAAGTGTCCAGGCGACGATGACTGCTTACCATCAGGCAGATCGTCTGCCTTTTTGCCACTTTTTTATAAAAAAAACCCACATAACTATGCTAGAAGAGACAGATGAAAACAGCCATTTTAATTGACTTAGCACTTGACAAAGAGCTAAAATACTACCGTTACAATAATCTCAGAAGTAGTTCGTTGACTCTAGTCAAGTTTAATCTAAGGAGCTGGGACGTGGGCGACCGGAATTAAATGTACGTGATTCACTGTCACGTAAACTAGCTGCCCCTTAGACAAGAGGCGAATTTTAGTGAGCGTACTGACGCATACTTATGGAAAAGATAAATTAAACTTCTTCTTATCGTATGAGAGTGGCCAACTCTGGTGTCGAGAGTTTGTCAAGCCGCCCTAAGGGCCTCTGACATGGCTTAACGACTGCCGCGCTAGACAAACAGCCGGGTCCTACAATTTAACGTGTCATTAGATCCACGAAAGCGCCCAAAATGGAATGCCACTTTTCGGTCACCCATCTAAGGACTGACCGCGTCGACCTTAGCTTTGTCTAGAACGGCAGTCGTTAAGCCATGTCAGAGGCCCTTAAGCTTTGATTTCCTAGGAAAGCGGTGCCTTCATATAGCGGCCGTAATACGGTGAATGACGTCACTAAAACGTTGTCTATGTAAACGAAATGGCGCGGTTTCCTGGAGAGCGGTAACTTGCACCGTAATTAACATTAATTATTTTTGCGTCCGTAATATCACGGCCGCTATACGATGGCACCGCTTTCCTAGGAAACCAAAGCTTTAGGGCGGCTTGATTCGACACTAGAGTTGGCCACTCTCATTCGATCAGAAGAAAAAGTATCTATAGGGTGTAAGAAAATTTGCCAAGTTATCTTATCTAGTACTTACTTGAAAGAACAGTACAAAGCACACCCACTGGTAGTAGGTGTAGTATTTCTTGTCCTGCGAACTGTCGTACTCGTTCATGACGCCAGGGTGCGCCACTTCTCTACCCACCTGGGGACAAACACAAGAACATATGTATGTAAGTAAAAATATAACTCACTTCCTATAATAAAGACGATAGTTTGTGCGTGAGTGTGCGTGTATGTTTACTACTTCTTGACGCTCAGAACTGATAAGTTAGAAAGAAAGAAATATTTCATTGAGACACACAAACTTACTAAACTTACATAAACATTATGATTGTGATGCCCCAATACAGCCGCAACTCAGCCTAATGCTGGCGGCACAGACAGGGCCGCCAGCGCTGATATTCTGTCGCGGCTGGCGGTGAGTTTACACCTACATTTATCCCGGAAACGATGCCTAACGCGTCGGCAAGTAATATGACCTCTTCCAACTCATAATGATGGGCAAAATCTTAAAGGACAAAGAAGTAGCCTAAGGTGAGAAGCTAGTGATGAGTCAACACTTCTTATCATATACAATATTCTTATCTTGTTGTCCCTGGAGCAGTAAGTACACACGTTTATTTTGCCACTAAGTTTCTTACATTTTATAATAAGAACCGTGAAGGGAGAGTCACTCATAGCTGGTGGTTTAACGCTTAGGTACAAATAATATAATATTACAAGACTTTTCGGCACGGTATGCAAAGAATCGTAGCGCGACTGTTGAAGGGAAGCAGGTATTATGCATGTGTTGTGATAGCTCTTGTCTATACATATAATAAAGCTGAAGAGGGAAGATATTAGAAAAATAAATGTTTGGTATACTTTAAATCCATAACAGCACACGTTATTATTTTTGTATGTTTATCTGTTTGTCTGTCTATTTAAACGCTAATCACGCAAAAATGACTGAACGGATCATCACATTTTTGTTATATACCTAGGTAGTAGGTATGAGATCTTAGGAGTGTCATAGGCTACTTTTTATCTCAAAATAATGCGAGCGAAACCGCGGGCGTCCACTAGCGTATTAATATAATTATATTCACACGTAAGTGATTCGTTTGTAATCTTTGTGTGATATAAAGTCTTTAAACCTTATCTGGTTGTATACTAAGTTCCAACCAACATTATCATTATCTAAATACATATATAAAGCTCAAAGGTGACTGAATGACTGACTGATATAGTGATCTATCAACGCACAACCCAAACCACTGGACGGATTGGGCTGAAATTTGGAATGAAGGTAGATGTTTTGACGTAGGCATCCGCTAAGAAAGGATTTTTTGGAAATGCTACTTTTAAAGGTGTGAAATAGGGGATGTAAGTTTTACTTCTTAATGCGAGCGAAGCCGCGAGCACCAACTAGTGCTAAATAATAACGTAACATTATGATGGAGTAGCAACTTGTGCCAGACACGTGGTAGGTACTGAACTCAAGGTCTGCAAAATGATAGGTTATTATAAAAATATGATGCTCATTCAACGGAACTACGTGTTCTTACGAACGTATAGGTAATTCGATACTTTAAGTGTATAAAAAAATGTGTCTAACGTCTGACTAGGTTTTTTACATGGATTTGCTTACGTTGTAGCCATAAATTATTACAAGTCATAACTGCCAGTCATAACTCAATAAGGTTTATTTTTATTTTTAGTAATTTTTTTTCTTAGCTTGGAAATCATACTTGAGTTTATATATATTTTGGCATGTTACTATTATTTATTACCACAGACTATAATTACGCAAAAAAGCGATGGATAATCCCGATTTATGTGTATGGAACACGCAGGGTGTTTTAAGAATACTACGCGAATATTCTTAGTAATGTCCATCCAAAAGGTTGCCTGGAAGAAATCGCCTAAGGCGATAAGGCCGCCCAATGTACAGTACTCTAATATATTTAAGCTTATTTCCTGTTTTGTTATTTATGTTTTACATTGGTGTACATTAAAGATATATTCTATTCTATTCTACGCGTGGTCACCTAGAGTGATAGGCCTGTAAGGTTTTGGTTATAAATATGAGGCAGTTTGGGAGTCCGATAAATTGAATTGGCAAAGATCAGACAATCGTCACATTCGAGCAGATTTTAGGTACCTACCTATATGTATATAAAAGACAGATGACGCATGACCAAAATGCTGGCCTTTTTCTGGCTCAACGTATAAGCATTGCCATCCAGCGTGGTAATGCGGCCAGTATGCTGGGCACGCTGCCCTCTGGTAGTGGGCTGGAGCACTTAGATTATCTTTAGGCTTTTTTAAACATTTTCTAAGTGCCTCTTTTTTGTAGTAGTTAGTAGTAGTATGTTTAGTTTTTTTTCCCTTGTTTTTATATTTTATTATTGTAAATAAAGAATGTTTATTTAAAGACAGATTTACCAACATCCAATAAAACACTATTCGAGATACAAAGACTCAGTCCAAAGTCCGCTAGAGGTATAACATTACGCAAAACAACTTACGTAAACATACAAAGATGCATACGACATTTAAATGCCGCTTATAAATCGAGGATAAAGGATCTCAATTTTAAATTAGTATCAGACTAATATTCTAAAAGAGAAAGTTTGTGTGTTTATCACTTCTTAGATCACAGATACCCATGTTAAGCAAAGGTCGACGCGGTCAGTCCTTGGATGGGTGACCGAAAAGTGGCTTTCCATTTTGGGCGCTTCCGTGGGTCGCATGACACGTTAAATTGTAGGTCGCGGCTGTTTGCCTAGTACGGCAGTCGTTAAGCCATGTCAGAGGCCCTTAGGGCGGCTTGATAAACTCGACACCATAGTTGGCCACTCTCATTCGATAAGAAGAAAAATATCACAGATATTCTTGCAATTTCGAAGCAATAGATTTACAGGTTAGTATGGTTTTAAAAATTATGGCTTTTACGAGCAAGCGCGATGCTTACTAATAAACATATTACTTTTTTTCTTATAAAGTGGTATTAAGAAAAAAAATGAAATGGCCTGTTACCTTAGTTGGTAGTGGCTCTGCCTTCTAATCTAGGGGTTGCGGGTTCGATTCCCGCCTGACACAAGTATTTATGCATTTTAAAAAAAATATATAATTTCTTGTGTTGAGTCTGGTTGTTTGTATATATAATAATTATGTATTTACAAAAGAAAAGTATATAAGTATTATATCCGTTATCTAGTACCCACGACACAAGCGTTTGCTTAGTGCGGGGCTAGCCCCACACTAAGTGGGACATTATTATTGGGTTATTTATTAGTGGGACATTGCACACAGCGCCATCTAGATGGCGCTGTGTGCAATGTCCCGAAAAATTTATTTATTTTATTTAAATAAAAGTTAGAAACCAGGCAGAAACCAAGGAGCCAATTTGTTCATGTTTCCAGGAATATTTATCAAGGTTTGATAAGCGACGTAAACAACACCAATTGCATTGTATTTTCTGTACAAGGAATCATAAAAAATAACCGAGAAAAAGTTTACAAAACAACTAGCTGTGCCCGCGACTTCGTCCGCGTGGAATAGTTATTACCATAAAAACGGTTCTAGTGAGTTAATCTTAAAACATAGACATATATACTGTTGCAGACATTTTATTAGATCATTTCAAGAGGAATCATTCTTTCATGCATATTTTTTTTCGCAGGGCACGCAACGTAAGCCCTTAAAGATGAATAATTTTCCCCGTTTTTTCCACATTGCTTCTTCGCTCCTATTAGTTGCAGCGTGATCTTATATAGCCAAAAGCCTTCCTCGATAAATGGTCTATTCAACAAAAAAAGATTTTTTCAAATCGCACCAGTAGTTCCTGAGATTAGCGCGTTCAAACAAACAAACTCTTCAGCGTTATAATATTAGAATGTTTGTAACTCTTTATCTCCGCGTACAGTTTTCTACAGCCGTTTTTATCCATGTATAGGACCTCGACTATATAATAAAATAAATATAATATTAGAAATATATGCAATGACAAAGCACAAATGCAAAGTCACTCTGACCAACTGGCTTCTTACCCTCGACTACGACGCAACGGAAAATCTTTTTGTAATTGAAAAATAGGACTTTTTTTTTTTTTTTTTCATGTACATTCTATCTTCTTACACACACATACAAAGACACTATTATCCAACTCTCTACGACAGTAAAAAACACACACACAAACAGACACAAACATTAAATCTCTAATTTCATACTTCTACACACATCAACATTCAATTTATACTATAAAACACACACACACCTAAATATGAACCTTAAAAAATGTATTTGTAATATAATCTTATAATAAGTTAGATGGCGTCAGCGGCGACCACTATCCATTTATTTTTAGTTACTAAGTTACTCTGTACCGATGTCCGAAAACAGGCCTTGCAGCCTTAAAGAGACATCGTACTGTGTAGGTGTTTACACTTTGATAAAAAAATACTTAATACTTGTAAGTCTTTGTTTCGATCCTTGGGGAAGATCTCCAGTATCTGACACACAAGCTTAAGCTTAGTTCGGGGCTGAGGGTCTACCTCCGGGATGGATCCACTGATGTTTCATGAACATATTATTTTTTGTATCACCTGCACATTGTTTTATGTAAACTTAAAGAAATAAAGATTTTTGTTTTTTTGTATTTTTTGTAGAATAGATAAAAGTTTAAGCCATATTGCTTCATAAACTTTTCCTCGCCGACGGTGTCGGTTAGTAAGACAGGCAGGTGATCTATATTTCTTCCTGGTTACTTTGAATTGTCAGTAAAGTGTATTTTACTTGAGTTGTGGACGTTCTGACATCTTCGTGTTGTTGACAAGGCTAAAATACTACATTTCAGAAACATATCCAATTGATTCTTGGTAAGGTACTTCACCAAACATAACTATTGGCTAGGACTATATCCATTCTAGGCAGAAGATTTTCTTTCAACGAGTTGGTAACGAACTCTGATTTTGATACTTTTTTTTTTATTTTTATTTATATTTAGGACAGTATAATTATGTTATAAAATCGTAAAATCAGTGTAAATATAGGCAAAGAAGCCTGCTGCGGCGGGAGGTACTGCAGTCTTGCAATTCAGGACCCTTGAGGTACCTTGTACAAGACTCAGTTACCATACCAACGTATGACACCGACGTAATTTACGTAAATTTTTATTACTCAAAGCTGTACCTACAACACTGTATTTTATGCACAATAAACAAATTATTATTATTATATTAATATACAAGTATCAGGATGAAAGTGATTATATATTAACTACATAAGTTTTTGTCCATAGGTATATATTTTATTCTGTATATCAGTATTTTATATGTATTAGTGTAGCCCTAGCTCTTATGTAATATCTTTTTTTTATTAATTTTATTTCATTTCTTCCACTACCAGTGTTCCTCTTTGTATACGTCCTTTGTTTGTTTGCCTGCCTTCTTGTACGTGCGTGACGTCACAGCCAGCCCCAACGGAAGACCAGCGCTGGTTGCTTCCATACAACCAGCATTATGCTGAGTTGGGGCTGTGTTGTGGCAGATTTTATGTTTGTTTTTTATGATTTTACTCCTGTGTGTTTTTAAAATCTGTCACAATAAATGTTTTCTTTCTTTCTTTTCTTTCTTCTTTCAACTAGTGGACGCCCGCGGCTTCGCTTGCATTTTTTCAGGATAAAAAGTAGCCCATGACACTCCTAAGATCTCATACTATCTATTTACCAAAAATCATGATGGGTTCAGCTGTTTTTGCGTGATGAGCGTTAATAAACAGACATACAGATAAACACAAAAAACTGCTATCAATTCGAGGTACATATCTCTAAAATTTGTTTTTTAAATAACTTCAACGTTCGGACTTTCGATCCTATTCAGCTTTATTATAATAAAAATAAAGAAGATAGATAGATAGCAAGTTTTAGATTTCAATCCTTCAAGAAATTGATTCTTTCTGTCATCATTTATGCATTAACAACACAAACGCGCATGCGTCCGTGAATAGGAGCCAGAGGCAAGACCCTCTGCGATCGCCGGAAGAGGCCGTTTACGGGACTCGGCGAGGGCAATTGGAAACGACTAATACCAGTGGATGCGTTAGTACGCACTCCTGCGCAGTAGAAGAGCTAACCTAACCTAAACTTTCCTTGAAAATGTCGGTGATAACTTTGGGAAGATGTATAATATTGTGCGTCTGCGACGACACTAAACGTCTTTTCAAAGATCTATTATGGTTTTCTGCAAAGGACCGCTGGATGCAATCTTTTAAAAAAGTAAGTATTATTGTAATGTTTCCGTTTATACCTACAATGTACCTAAGACACAATGTTATAAAGCAAAAGTTTCTTTAAGTGTGTGATAATTGTTTTTTTTTTGTATCCCTAAGCAACTGCAAAGAGGTTTAATTCAGGACTTACAAATTGACGCACTTAGCTCGTATGACATTCCTATACCCGCAGATGTCCGTATTAAGCTTACTCAGCTGTTATTTAATTCACGCTGCACTGAGTTGGATAACATTTAGTATTGATATAAAATAAATAAATATTCCGGGACATTGCACACAGCGCCATCTAGCACCACACTAAGCAAACGCTTGTGTAGGTACTAAGTACTATATAAAGCATATAAAACTTATGCACTCTTCTTTTGTAAATACATACTTATTATGCATAGAAATGACCAGATTCAACACAAATAAATATAATTTTAAAATACATAATTCGCAGGAATCGAAGCTGCACCCCTAGATTAGAAGGCAGATATTCATAATTATGATAGATTAAACCGTTACACAGGTACATATATTGTACACATATGTATGTACGTTTGTTATTGTGTACAGATGTGTACATATCATTACAATATTGTTATTGTTCCGCATCGTGTCCAGGTTGCGGTACAACTCTGGCTGGTTGCCAACCACGCTGATTGCTGTAAAGTTGCGCTACCGCGATCTCTTTGTTGCGCACTTAATCATGATTTGACGTTTTGGACGCTTGATTTCGTTACTGGCCGTGGTTTTACGTTTACGCAATGCTCAGATTGTTGTATTTTTTATCTTGTTACTGAATGAAATCTTAACAATATATTATTATTATGAGCTCGTTCCGTCCACTGCTGGGCATAGGCCTCTCTATGCTCTTTCTACTCATCTCTGTTTATTGATTAACTATAATAATAAATAATAATAAAACAACTGTATAGGTGTTATAAAGAATACTAAAATTTTTGGCTATTTCTTGTGTAACTAATTGGTGAAACTAAACTTTTATAATGGAGGAAGACGGAATAATAATGCCTTTTACATTGCTAAAATTTTAAATCTACACACATAAGAAAACTGTAAATAATACCACAGAACATAGAAGGACAATCTATCCGCAAAATACTTATAAGTACATAGTAGAAAATCTCTTGTTAATTTCGACTACAAAATGCAGTCAACAAATTTCTACTAAAAGTTTAGAGGCTCGACTAAACAAGCATACACCTATTTACACTTTCATTGTAGATGATAGATCCCTATATGTATATTTGCTATCGATGGAGCACACAACGCAAGCTGGACAATCAGTAGAACGTTGCGTGTGGCTGCCAGTCATTAAAATCGTATTGTGCTTAGGGCTTGTTCGAAAACGAATTGATGCCAATCGTGTTAGTTTTTTTTTTTTTTGATAACCTATACTGTCGCCCTCCTGGGCAAAGGTCTCCCCCAACTCCCTCCATGCGTCCCGGTCTCCGCCTCCTCACGCCAGGCGCCCCGAAACTGGTCGAGATTCTGACCTGAGCGGGTCTTGGGCCTTCCTCTACCACGTCGCCTTTGAGGTTCCCACGTTTAGACAATACTTAAGAATATTAATATCGCAATATTCACTTTTTGTGTTTTAATGGCGAATAGTGTATTTGGGTTAGTTTTGTTTATGTTTAATTTTGAGAGATCAAATTATCAAAAGTCGTACGTTCGTGTTGATGATTGATGAAATTTACCATTTTGACCTAAACCTTACTCCAAGTAAAATATGTAGATTAAGATGAAATAAAAAACATCACTAACGTTAACGGCTTAATAGTTTAGTTACTATATGTTTAGAGAAAACCGAGTTTTAGGATTTTTTGATTTTACAATTTGTATCAACTATACAATTATACATAAACTAGCTTTTGGGCCGCGGCTTTGCACGCGTTATTATACACATAAACCTTATCCTTGAATCACTATCTAGTAAAAAAAAATTGCATTAAAATCCTTTGTGTAGTTTTAAAGATCTAAACATAAATACCTATTACATACAGACAGACACGAAAAGCAACTTTGCAGAGATATCAACATTAACCGTGTTAAAAACACATCACCCGGTTGAAAATCACAACACTCCAAACTCAGCCTTTTACTATGAAATATTCTACAGAACTGACGTAACCCAGAAGTGGGTCAAGCTTCCAATTCAAGTTTGCTTTATCTGCTGTATGTTACACAAGTTATTGTACTTTAAGCTTACAGGTAAAATATCGTAGTTTTAAATCATTTTACACCTGTCAAAGTTTCTATGATTCGGTAAGTTTGAACGTAATGAAAATGATAATGTATTGTTTGTTGCATAAAGATAATTTGTTTGTTTGGAAATAAGCGTTTAAGCTAGTTTCATAATTCAAAATTCTTTAACAGGTACATAAATCATAAGATTGTTGTATTCATAGCTTATGTATCTGATTTGTTTTTGATGTTATTTGTTATGAAGAATGTGGAAATTTACTTTTTTTAACCGACTTCCAAAAAAAGGAGGATATCAAGTCTTCTGAAAGTTTTTTTTTTGTGGATATGTTACGCGATTTCTCCTTTGTTTATTAACCGATTTTAAAAATTCTTTTTTTATGCGATTAGGATAGTTTCCGAGATGGTCCCATAATAATTGTCTTTCGTACTTTTTGAGAAAAAACCAATAAACCAACAAATTGATAAAGTTTATGCATACAAATTTTACCCATATTTTCAAAACTACTAGTCGGATTTTGATGCAGTTTTTTGTGGTGTAGTTGGGGTTTAATGGGTGCATCTTTACGATGACAACTCACCAGGGAGCGCTGCTGTATACACTATATCTTCTGAATTATCAGCCCGATTTTGATGCAGTTTTCTCTGATAGGCTTAGATTTGTTTAGCAAATGAATTTATGTTGTAGTTTTTTTTTAATAGGCTTAGATTTGTTCAGTAACGTTACAGTAGAGTCGAAGTCGGTTTTTGCTTTTGTTTAAAATAATTATTGTCAAATATGTTGTTTATCTATTCTTGTATGATAGTATGCACACGTTACATAGGTACATATTTATACTTCAACTTTTTTAAGGCTAACTTCACAGTAGTAAACATAATTAGGAAACGTGTAGATGCATGTAATGCTACTGGTACGGACATAAAAACATCAAACACCGATAGTTTCTAGAGAACAATAAAGTTCACTATACATATGTATGTACATTATGTATAGGTGCAGTTATCCCATCCCACTAATATTAATTAAGTTGAAAGTTTGTGCGTGTGTGTGTCTGTGTATGTGTGTGTTGTTACTCTTTCACACTAAAACGACTGAACCAATTTGGATGTAATTTGGTGCGAATATCGGGTACACCCTGGATTAACGCATAGGCGTGTGTCCACTTGTTATTTAATTAAATAACAAGTGGACACACGCGGCTTCGCTCGCATTATTTCAGCATGAAAAGTAGCTTATGACACTCCTAAGACCTCATACTACTAGCTACATACCAAAAAAAATATGATCCGTTCAGCCATTTTTGCGTGATGAGCGTTTAAATAAACAGAAAACGGAAACAGATAAACAGACAAAATTTCTAAAAATTGGAACGTGTTCTGCTATCAATTCGAAGTATCTCATAACATTTTTTTTTAATATCTTCAATGTTCAGACTTTCGACTGTCTTCAGCCTTATTATATGTATAGTGTAGACTGTAGATGAATGATTTATGAAAATAATAAGAAACAATATTTACACATATTAACACTAATAGAACTAAAAAAGAGTATTTACATCTAAACTAAATTTAAACAATCTACATGTGGTATGGAGCCAAGAATGCTGGCTGCATTCCCACGCTGGATTGCTATAGAAATCCTTTGCGCAAGGAACCAGCCAGCGTTCTTGTCTCTAGTGATGTCAATCAACATTTTATTTAATTTTTTTTAAAAGACTTCGTGCTTTTTCCCCACGGACCAAAAGTTTCGAAGCCAAGCGGTACGAAAATATAATCAGTCGATAATGATGTATATTTTCGCCGCTTGGCTTCTAGTGTAGATTACTTTGATCATTATCTTTATCCTTACTATCGCAGATAAACCTTCGCTTTGGTTTCTTTTTTACATTAGATAGGCTCACGCTTGACTACAACTTGCCTGATGTTAAGCAACGTTGTAATCTACGATCTAGCGCGCTTGCCTAGAAGAAACAGGTTTACTCTCGACTTGAAGACCGACAAATTATAGTACACATAAGCATAGAATTGTGTTACCAGTGCAATAAATACAAATAAATTAACAAATACATACCTCTCTAACAAACGCATCTGGCATGGTGAACGTCGATGTTATCCAGCAGAAGGTATTAACCACGTGAGTGGGCAACCCGCTGACTATACATTGTATTGGACTACCGACCAGTTGCGTCGCTGTAATGATCATGGAACATGTCAACAGCAGCACTGTCGTGAAGATGTTGTGGAGTCTGAACACTGCATTGTCGGTCTTTATCGGCTGGTATTTGAAGTATATGCTCAGACCTCCGAGTAACTTGAACATTTTGGTTGACTTTCTCGATAAGCTTCTTTTCAATGCATAGTTCTGTTTCTAGTCTGTCAAGGTTTTCACGTTGTTGTTAGGTTTGTCAAGTCAGCTTGACATGTTTTGTTTTGGCTCAAATTTCTTTAGTCACTTGACAATTTAATTGATATTTAGTTCTTGCAGTTGATTTGATTTGATACTACTTGATAACTTTCTGATACACTGTGTCAACTTTTTGATACAATATATCAAATTATTGATACAAGTTGTCAACTTTCTGATACAAGCTGTCAATTCGCTGATTAATTTGTCACTTTAGTCTGATATATGTATATCTACTTGATATATAATGCAGACTTTTGTTCCTCTTCAAGAATGTGCGTTACCTATCTATTCAAAATCAGTCTTGTTTTAATTGATGTGAAACGATGATAATGGCGAGATTAATGTCGAGATTGCTGTTCAGTTCCGTTCCTGAAACAAGAGATAAGAATAATGTTACATATTGTCATCAAAACTGCTGAAATACATGCCATCATTTTATGGTCATAAGATGATGGTAAAACAGTAGATATATACTCCAAATGGTAAGCCTTTTAGTAATTGTGGGCTAAAATTATCGGACATTTAATTTCACGTATATTACGCTACCCTAATTTAAATACCCTACAAAGATTAATAGATAGCAATATAATAAATAATAAAGTACTTATTCTTATGTATTTAATTGTAAAGGGCCTCTCAGTGTTGGCTACGGCCCCACTGATGCCCCAAAAATACCGAGCGTAAAGCTCGAGAGAATGTAAACCGAAATAAACGTTAATAATAAATAAATAATTAAATAAATAAGATTCTAGTGGAAACTAAACGACATATCTGGGGGCACGGCAGTGCCCTCGCCAAGTCGAGCAAAAAGCGGCACAGCCGACCATTCTTTTCTCGAAGCAATTCAAGCCCATTTCGACTATAACTTTGTTGTTATCAATTTCTGTTAGCCATTGGTTTTCTTCACGAATGGGAACACGTCTCAAGTTAAAAAAGCATTCCAAAATACGTAATACCAAAAAACTGAAAATTAAATATCAGACGTAAAGAAACATAAGTGAACCAACTTGTAAATTCTCAATCAACAGTCTACCACATCTGTCAGCAATAGATTAATTCTTGTTTCGTCGAACGCATTACTTTAACGACCCAATATGGGCAGTTTAAGTTTAAACACTGTATTAAACATGACGTTTCTTGTCCTTTCAACACTGGGCAATAAAATGGAATAGCTTTGGAAGAGACATGTAGATTCTAATCAGTTCTTGAAGTCTGTTACTATTAGATTAGATACAGGGTTGTCTAAAGTGGGAACCAGAATTTTCCAAAAGCTTTCGCACTTACAGTGGCGAGATTTTATGTTGCAATCAACAAATAAAATTGTAACGATGAAGTTTTTTTTTTATTCAATGTGTTAATTTTAACACATCGAATAAAAAACCATATTGATAATTATATTTTGTATAGAATTTTGTTATGTATCTATAATTACATATTTACAAATTTAAGATTTTATATACATAAGATGATAGTTATGTAAATATGGAATGTTATAGAAGCAATGATTCAATAATTTATCTAATTACACTTCACAATATAGGTACAATTACATCATAGTGTAGCGAAAAAAAATTATTAGAACCTAAGTTTTACGAAATAAAGTTATTTTTATTTTTAACTAGTGGGTGCTCGCGACTTCGCTCGCCTTAAGAAGTAAAACTTGCATCCCTTATTTCACCCCTTTAAAATTGGCATTTACAAAAATCGTTTCTTAGCGGATGCCTACGTCATAATATCAACCTTCATTCCAAATTTCAATCCAATCTGTCCAGTGGTTTGGGCTGTGCGTCGATAGATCACTATATCAGTCAGTCAGTCAGTCAGTCACCTTGGAGTTTTAAATATTTAGATCTTATCTCTTACGTACAAACGTTCTCTATAAAAATCAATAAATTTCACGTTCATTCCTATCCAATGTAAAAAATATATATTTTACCTTTTGTCAAGATAACTAAAATAATTTACAGACAAACAGAGATCCAGATAAACAGAAAAAAATCTAGAAATTAATTTTGCGTCGTTTTATGGTTACCCTAATACATATTACATATGTACATATAATATATGAATAGAAGTCGTCTAACGGAATATTCCCACGTCTTATATATTTTTACAGTAAGTTTTTATTCATCTATCCACAAAATTCTCATAACACTGTACATATCCACGTAAATCTAAATTGAAACCATAAATCCCTCATTAGGTATTCATTGCTTCTAGATATCAAATGTTTACGGCCATATTGTGAAAATCGAGCTTCGGTTTTGAATCGGCATTTTTCAAGGAATTTTATACACATGGACTAAATCACTGGTATTGTTATTTTTAGTGTAAATTCTGTTTTAAGTGGAATAAAATCACTTGACACTAAATATTACACAACAGGCGAAAATTTGTAGGTATAAAGAAATGAAATTTATTTATGACTACGCCCGCGGCTTTGCTCGCCTTATTTTGAGATAACAAGTGGCCTATGACACTTGTAAGAACTCATACTACTTAAATACCAAAAATCAGAATGATCCGCGTTCAGCCGTTTTTGCGTGATGAGCTTTTAAATAAACAGACAAAAGTTCTAAAAACTGCTGAAACATGTATCTTCTAGGTAAACGTGTTACACCCTAGGCTGCAGCAATGCTTAACATCAGGCAGGCTGTAGTCAAACGTAAACCTATCACACGTAAAAAAAAAAAAATATTCTGTTATGGATTTAAAATATACCTAAACCATTTTTTTTTCTAATAGGTTCTATGTTCAGATTTTTGACCCGCTTCAGCGTTATTACATGTATGTCATCATCATCATCAGCCCGTTATCGCCAACTGCCGAGCATAGGCCTTTCTTCTTAGTATAAATTGTGATTTGTTGTAATTTAGTTGCTTCTTTAAGCTCATGCGGCTGGACTGATTTCGATAAAATTTTGTAAAGATACATCAGATATATTATTATAGTTTATTTCTATCTCTGATTAACGGAGGTAACACCACCACGCCGCTAAATGTCAAATTAGACTAAAAAAAATAGTTTCTAAAAAACTTTGTGATGTTTTCAGCACGACTTCCAAAGAAAGAAGAAAGAAAGAAAACATGTATTTTATGAAAGAAAATGTTATCTTCCACGTGTATTTAATAAATGTTGTATTATATAATTATTATTGGCTATTTGAAACAAGCGTGAGCTTAGTATGGGGCTAGATGGCGCTGCGTGATATGTCTTAAAATATCTATTTTATTATTTACTACTAAGTGCTCGCGAATTCGCTCGCATTAAGAAGTAAAGCTTGCATCCCCTATTTCACCCCTTTAAAAGTGGCATTTCCAAAAGTCCTTTCTTAGCATATGTCTTCGTCATAACATCTACCTTCATTCCAAATTTCAGCCCAACCCGTCCAGTGGTTTGGGCTGTGCGTTGATAGATCACTATATCAGTCAGTCAGTCAGTCACCTTTAAGTTTTATATATTTAGATTTACAAACTCTTACTTTAACCTGCTTCAACTATGCTTTAAATACACTAACAACAACTACAAACTGTTTTAGAAACTGTCACCGGCAAAACATTTAGCGATTTGGCTCAAATCCCCGTCCAAACAACAAACTAGGTACCACTTATTTAGCAGAATTAGTAAAGATGCACCACAATAGAAATGTCACTAACGTTAAAAAACTAAGTAAAAACTAAAAATCGTGAGCGAAAGGTTAGTGACGCTTTCTAACCGATGAAAATAAGACCGGTTTCTAATCGAACTGAAAATGGAGAAAATAAAAGTGTAACCACTGCACTATTCGTTGTATCTAGAGAGAACGAATATTAAAATAATGAATCTCTTTGCAAATAAAGAGACAAATTTAAAATAGAAGAAGGAAGATGGATGGACACCTTATACGACATGACGAATTTATGTAAAACATCATTGAGGGAAAATTGGAAGCCCGAAGAGGAAGAGGAAGGCCGAGAAGGTCATACATGGACCAAGTAAAAGGCAGGTGTTATGTCGTATAAGGAGATCAAGGAACTGGCAGAAGATCGGGAAGGATGGCGCCTCCACAGACAAGGGCCTTAACTGATGATGATTTGCAAATAAATATGCTTGCTTTATGCTTATTCAAATAATTCTCTATTAACTATTTGGCAAAATAGGTACAAGTTTTGTGTGCTATTAAAATTAAAACTCACTTTTTGTGGAATACTAGTGGACGCCCGCGGCTTTGCTCGCATTAATTCGGGATAAAAAGAAGCCTATGACACTCCTAAGACATCATTTTTGCGTGATAGGCGTTTAAATAAACAGACAAAAATTCTAAAAACTGATAAAACGTATTTTATTATGGATTTGAAGTATGCCCAAATATTTTCCCTCCGTCCACTTGGATCCCATGACGAGGCTCCCATGGGATCTTCAGATAAATTATTCGCCTCTTTACTCCTATATTTATTATGTATGTTAAGATTTTTGACCCTCTTCAGCTTTATTATATGTACTTATAGATAGATAGATATGTAATCTCTTTATTGTTGACACATATTAAAAACAGACAGTAAATAGTAGTAGTAGTATGTTTAGTTTTTTTTTCCCCTTGTTTTTATATTTTATGACAGTAAATAAAACAATGTATTATCTTAACTAGTGCCACAAGCGGCGGCCTTATCGCTGAAAGCGCTCTCTTCCAGGCAACCGTTGGCTGGAGAGAAATAACTACTTATAGATAATTAGGAAGCAATAGATTTACATATAAGACGAATATTTTGTAACCAAGTCACTATAACATTAATGAAATACGAGTAGGTATTTAAATTAGTTTTACAGTCACCTAAACACCAATTAATGGAACAGGAAAAGTTAGCAGCCAGGAAATAAAGCTGAAATAGTGAAATAAAACTAATTAATTAGGTCCATTTCGATAACAATTTCCTTCTATTATTAATATCGAGATTACAAGGTTAATTTTATAATTAAGTAAAAGGAAATTGGCCGGAACGATCATTTATTTATAATGTAATAAAATATATTTTTATTGGAGTATATTAGATTTGATTAAAAAATAAAAATACATAAGTACACTTGTTACATAAGTAAGTTCATATGAGAGTAGCCAACTCTGGTGTCAAAGTTTTCAAACCGCCCTCAAGGCCTCTAATATGGCTTGAAGACTGACGGATTATGACGAAGAGGCGGGACCGACAATTTAACGTGTCATCTGACCCACGGAAACGCCCAAAATGGAATGACATTTTTCGGTCACCCATCCGCGTACTGACCGCGTCGTCAGTTGCTTAACATTGGTAATCGCATGCGATTGACTCCGCTAGCTGAGCTACGGGCCACAGTCCATTCACACCAAGTGGGTGTAATTCTATCATTGTAGAAGCAAAAGGTCCATTCCATAGTTAGCATACATAAAAGATGTATGAATCAGGGAGTAAAGTGGTAGGAGGTGCGGGTCAATTGCCAATCTGCAGTAACTGTCTCACTTATATGCCCATCTATACATATAATAAAGCTGAAGCGGGTCGAATTTCTGAACATCGAATATATTATAAAAAAAATTTTGGAGATACTTCAAATTGAAATTGATAGCAGAACACGTTCCAACGATTTCTACAAACTTTTTGTTTTTTTGTATGTCTGTGTATCTGTTTATTTAAACACTAATAACGCAGAAAAAAGCTGATAATCATGATTTTTTGGCATGTACATACGTAGTATGAGTTCTTAGGAGTGTCATAGGCTACTTTTAATTCCGAAATAATGCGAGTGAAGCAGCGGGCGGCCACTAGTTAGACAAAACGTTTAAGTATATCAATAGTCTTTTAGTTCAGATTTTTGACCCTCTTCAGCTTTATTGTAGACTAGTGGGTGCTCGCGGCTTCGCTCGCATTTGAAAGTAAAACTTGCATCCCCTATTTCACCCCTTTAAAAGTGGCATTATGCCAAATTTCAGCCCGATCCGTCCAGTGGTTTGGGCTGTGCGTTGATAGATCACTATATCAAACAGTCAATCAGTCAGTCACCTTTGAGTTTTATATATATAGATAGATGTCATGTGGAATTTATTGTACACGCACAAATTGTTGATATTATTCACAAACAAACAGCTTTGTTTACTTTCATTGTACTATTCCATGTTTGTGGCAACATTATGTTAGTTTGATTGTTTACTAAATAATATCACGGCAATACTAGATGCCTGTGGCTGTAGTTCAGATGATAGTTTTTTTTTTTAACTTGAACGGGTTTGCACTTGACCATAGTTTACCTGATAGCAAGCAAAGGCTATGGCCTAAGATGGAGCGTGCTTACCCGATAAGAACCGATTCACTCTCGCTTTGAAGATCGCTGGATTATAGTGCGTGGGGAACAGAGAGTCAGGCAGGGAGTTCCACAACCTTGCGGATAGATACTCAGATAGCTAGATAAATAATTTATTAATCAATTTTAAACGAACTTATGAAAAACAATAGATCATGATAATCATCATCATAATTACTCATATTTTATGCAATTCCAACAATATCATAGTACTTATGTATGTAGTGAAAAGTTTCTCTTTGGAAGAGATCTGTTTTAAAAGATTGACCATGTCAAGCGCTCCTGAGGCGGTTTAAAAACATAAACTCATTATTTATTTGAACCAATCGTAGCTTACTGAAACCAAATTACCAATCACAAAGCTATATATGAATCTAGTGGGTGCTCGCGCCTTCGCTCGCATTAAGAAGTAAAACTTGCATCCCCTATTTCACCCCTTTAAAAGTGGCATTTCCAAAAATCCTTTCTTAGCGGATGCCTACGTCATAACATCTACCTTCATTCCAAATTTCAGACCAATCCCTCCAGTAGTTTGGGCTGTGCGTTGATAGATCACTAATATCAGTCAGTCAGTCAATCAGTCAGTCACCTTTGAGTTGTATATATACAGATAAATAGTACAAATACTACGTACAAAGCAATTTATGGCACACGTGTTAAATCAAATCAAAGGTCGCGGTCTTGACGAGATAAGAACAAACATTAACTAGTTATTTGCGTGCCCATAATCTGGCGAGATGACTTCATGAATTCATACTAACTAAAACGATTTATTTGACAAGTCAATTGGAATGACACTGGTGCTAATTTTTAGTTTGTCATGTTTACCTGAAATTCATATGTATATAAACTACAGTTTATATGTATTTCCGGTAACATACATGCATGTTATAAAGATATTGGGATTGCAGGAAATATGTGTAATTAAATTGATAATTTATAACGAAATTAATCATTCATTATCATCATTCTCAACCTAAAGTCATGCATTTCTGAAAACAGGTCTCTCCTAAGACACGCCACTCTCCACGCCGTCCTATTTTGCTTTTATAAACAAATAAAAAAATATTTGTAAATATTTCATTATTATACGCTTGTACCATGGGTACAGAGATGATACATACGAGTATATACTTTTCTTTTGTAAATACATACTTATGACAATGTAATACGGAAGTCTTTGATTAATAATTATGTAATACTTCAAATAATGTTCTTAGGAAATATGTTACAAAAAACTCGTAACCTTGGAGATCATGAACGAGTACCTTAGTCCAGTAAGCTACGAGCGCTTTTTCTAAGACCTACATAAGTGCTTTTGATAAGAGAAACCTAGGCACAATCAAAGCAATACAAAAAACAAACAAAACAAAGATTGTTCGAAGAATACCTTCTTACTATTACTCTAGGTACTTAACTTTGTCTAGTTCGGCAGTCGTTAAGCTATGTCAGAGGCCCTTAGGGCGGTTTGATAAACTCTCGAAACTAACAGAATTAAAAAATAACAACGAAAATAACAGATTTGTCCACTCTCATTTGATAAGAAGAAGTTAATTAAGCTCAGTAATGGGATTCAGTCAAGTAAATGAAATAATTCTAAAGTCATTGTAGGTATATTTACAATCTATCTATTTATATATATATAAAACTCAAAGGTGATTGACTGACTGACTGACTGATATAGTGATCTATCATCGCACAGCCCAAACCACTGGACGGATCGGGCTGAAATTTGGAATGAAGCTAGATGTTATGACGTAGGCATCCGCTAAGAAAGGATTTTCGGAAATGCCACTTTTAAAGGGGTGAAATAGGGGATGCAAGTTTTACTTCTTAATGCGAACGAAGCCGCGAGCACCCACTAGTTATGTATATTTTAAAATGTTCGTGTATTAATAAATGATTTTACTATTAAATGATTATATATTTACAATCAAAAGAAAATTTTAACTTTCGTAACCACATACGAACACCTAAGTCCACTGAGCTAATAACTAAGTAAAATCTAGGCAATTCAAAAAACAAACTCAACAAGGATCGTTCTAAGAATATCTTCTCACAATTCCGAGTAAATATAGCCCAGCGTTGGATTCGGTCAAGTAACCGTACCGCGATGACTTCATAGCAACTTGAAGAGATCTCTAGGGGTCGTCCATTAATCACGTGAGGCTCGAAAGGGGGGGGGGAGGGGTCCATAAAAAAGTCACGAAATATCACAAGGGGGGAGGGGGGGTGTAGTGACATATCACGTGTATTTATTTTTTCAACTAACGCGCGAAAAGCAAGAGCAATCTGCAGGTCCTGTAACCTTTCTGTTTACCGCTAGGCATTATTGTAATATTTAATTTGAATAAAGGTAGAAAATTAAGTTTTTTTGTACCTACGTCTAAAAATACACGTGATATATAGGGGCGGGGGGGTTAAAAAATGCCAAAAAAAACGTCACGTGATTAATGGACGGCCCCCTATCAAATATATATATATATATATACTAGCTGATGTGCGCGACTTCGTCCGCGTAGAATAGTTACTACCATAAACAAATACTGTTTTATATTAACAGTTAAAAGCGGACATTTTATTAGATTATTTCAAGAAAAATACCTAGTCAGGTCGAGCAGATAGATAGCAGAAAACGTTACAACAATTTCTAGAAAATTAGTGTATTTATTTGTTTCTCTGTGTCTCAGTTTGTCTGTGTACTTAAACGCTCATCACGCAAAAACGGCTGAACGGATCATCATATTTTTTGGTATGTAGGTAGTATGGGGTCTTAGTAGTGTCAAAGGCTACTTTTTATCCTGAAATGACGCGAGTGAAGCCGCCGGCGTCCACTAGTACAAAAAAATAAATTCATATTTTTACAGTTTCCGTAGCTAGCACACATTTACGTAGTTACTAGAACAAGTTGCATCGGCAGTCAAGGCATGCTCTTGACCTAATATCATAAACCTAACCTATTTATTAATCCGTCCTAAAAGACATATGACCACTTATGGCTTTGGTTCTGTGGATTATTTCAAGTTTAGAATAGAATAATATTTAATTGAGACAGATTTACAAACATTTAGTAGGTATTATACACATACATACATACATACATACAATATATAAGTATGTCCCAAGTCCCAACTCAGCATAATGCTGATTACTGGAAGCAATCAGTGCTGGTCACGTACGAGAGAATCATCATCATCATCAGCCTGCTATCGCCCACTGCTGAGCATAGGTATCTCTTCTTGTACGCCACTCCTCGCATTCCTGCGCAGATTGAATCCAGGTGCTCCCTGCGGTTGTTTTGTTCTAATATCGAGAGAATTATATATTATAATTATTAGTTAAATAAAATAAAAGTAAGTAATTTTATATCTCGTGCTATTCTGTAATCCAAAGATATAATAAGCTGCTAGAACAGGTTGCATTATCGGTCAAGGCAGGCTGGTGTACCACAGGCACCTGCTTTTGCCCTAATATCAAAAACCTCACCTATTAATGCACCCGTCCCAAAAGATGTATGACCACAATGACTGTGTTTTTATGTATTATTAAGTTTAAGTTTCCCTAACTTGTGCTATGCTGTTACCCACAGATATAGTGAACTGCTAGAACAGGTTGCATTGGCGGTCAAGGCAGGCTGGTTGGCAAGGTGTACAAGGCGCCTGCTCTTGCCCTATCGTATTGCACACTCACTCACCTCGGTAAGCGACCTGTGGCCAGTTTTCGCATATGTTGATTAATATGTTATATCATACTTATATCACTACATAGTATAAAGTAAAGCCTCTTCCCCCGTCTGTGCCTATGTCTGTATGTATACTTAGATCTTTAAAACCACACATTCGATTTTGATGAAGTTTTTTTAATGTATAGAGTGATTTAAGAGGAAGGTTTATATGTATAACAGTGCGTGCAAAGCCGCGAGCAAAAGCTAGTTAGACTCTCTCTTTCTTTTTGAGCCGTATTTCCTCATGACTACACCAATGACTTGAAAATACAAGTCATTGGTGTAGGGCCGGATTTGAACCAGCGTATGTCTGGATGAAAAGCTGACACTGGAACTGCTGACCTACACTTGCTTAGTTAGACTATATAGTGTTATTGGCAAAGAAATTTGGTACAACCTAGTACAACTATATTTGAGCTCCAGATATGCAAATTAAAGTGCTCGCTTAACTTCGGAAATAAGTAAATGACCTACATACTTGAAATTTTGGATTTTAAGCCTGGATTATAGCTTACTGGATGACGAAAATTTCCGCTTTCTGGTCTTATCCAGAGGTTCTCAAATAGGGGCCTAAAAATGCGGCGAAATGGTTCAGTAAATGATAGTACAGTCTTGTTTGGTACGGCAGTGTTTGCTTCGCGCTCGACTTGGGTTTTAGGTAAACTAGAGATTTAATGACACTAGTATTAAAAAAACAAATACCGCCTTGATATCTAATAGACTTTCTAGCAATTAGGGATAACCTTATCTTTTCAATAATATCTGCCTATTCGCCAAACAATTCAACAATTAAAAAGCAGGGTAAAATTTAAATACATTTCCACAATAAACAGTTACCAATTAGCAACCAATAAAAAACATGATAATCGGCTTTTTGTGCTATAGAAATATAACGGATTGTCAGGCCATCGCGTGATGGTGAAGCAAAGGGCATATTTCAACATCTAATTATAGGAAAACGCCCTTAGCATCGATGCAATGAATTGCATTGCCAATTTTATAAAAAATAATTGCAGCCACCACAGGAACCGATAATTTAAAAAGAGCTTCAAAATTAGTGGGGCAGGTCTTATAGGGTAGCATGCTACATTGCAGACAGCAATTTATTAATTTGCATCACACAAAATGTGGTTCAGTGCAAATCCGTTATTTAGCAATTTGTAAATAAAATATCATGTTATAAAACTACTTTTTATTTCAAAATAATGGGCGTCCACTAGTACTTATAGTTGTAATAATCGGCTAGCACTTACATCAATAATTATGTCGAAAGTTAGCTCGACAAGTTTCGGAAAACTGAGGTTTCCATCATCAGGAGGACGAGTCAGCACGCGCGTCCCGGTTGGCCGCCTCGTGCAAACGCCGCCGCAGTAAGTGCTAGCCGGTTATTACAACTAAATAGGTACATATAATAAAGCTGTAACCGGTCGATGTCTGTACATTGATGATAATAGGAAAATAAAAGTTGAGGGCTCTTTATTGATGCAATAGAACACAAAAATCATATTAAAAAAAAAATGTTTGTTTGTCGGTATGTTTGTTCGTTATAGACTCAAAAACGGCTGAACCGATTTGTCTACGGTTTTCACTAACATGTAGGTGCATTTTTAACTTAACATTTAGTATTTATTACATTTCAATCGGCTCGTAAATAAAAAAGTTATGTTCATTTTAAACCTTTTTATCTCAAAATAATGCGAGCGAAGCCGCGGGCGTCCACTAGTTACAACTAAATTTAATCATGCCTTACGGGAACTATAATACAGTGGTCTACTAGTACTTTATAATTTTTAACTTTGTTCCTAGTTATTGCAGTTCGTAGACCGAGCATCGCAGACCGTGTGATTCACAATACGTATTATTGAATTGACATTAAATTCTGTGTGTCCGTGCTATGGGCAGTAATAATTCGGAAATTATTTGATTGTTTCAAAGAACTGTATGATGTGAAATCACTGCGTTCCCAGGCGAATATCAATGTTACGAGGGAATTTAAATTCAATATGGTTTGAATTTAAATTCCCTCGTAACATCTCTCACGAGATATGTATATTCACTCGATATTCGTGAATTCATAGCATTAGGGCAATTCAGTCGCAAAGCCATGTCAGAGGCCCTTAGGGCGGCTTAACTCTCGACACTAGTGTTGGCCACTCTCATTCGATAAAAAGAAGATAAGAGCAACTTTTAGTGGTTTTTTTTCGTGGTATAGGTTTACGTTTGACCAAAGCCTGCCTGGGGATTGCTATAGTCTAGGGTGTAACACGCTTACCTAGAAGAAAATAAGCATAAGCTTATCGCTTGATTATATTACTTAGTATGACGAATTATGGTTTTCAAACAGCCCCACTGTTCTCTAACGCGGTTTACTAACTCGTGCTCTGTCATACACAATAAAATTAATCATGGTTTTTCTTCCTCTGAAACGCCCCGAGTTACAATTCTTTTCGCTTGAAAACTGAATCATAATTCACAAGTCTCATACGATTTTTTATAAGCAAGTTCACCAAGTTAGGATTACCTATATCCTAGCTTGATGAAGCAAACTGTATTAAAAACTATGCACTATTTTGTGGTAACCAACTTGGATCATGTCTCAAAAACATAGGGAACGAATAGAAGCATTTGAGATGTGGTGCTGTGTCGGATGGAGAAAATAAATTGGACAGAAAGTAAAACCACGTAGAACACAATAACGGCGACAATTGAAAACAGAAGATGGAAGATGGTTGGCCACCTTACATGCCGAATTTATGAAAAACATCATTGAGGGAAAACTGGAAGCACGCAGAGGAAGAGGAAGGCCGAGGAGGTCATATATGGACCAAGTTATGGAGAAGGCAGGTGTCATGTCGTATAAGGAGGTCAAAGAACTGGCAGAAGCTCGAGAAGGATGGCGCATGCTCCACAGACAAGGGTCTCGCCCTTAAATTTGTGATGATGATGATGATGATGAAGTAAAGCAAAGCGAGATTTTCTGTAAAAAAAATGCTCAAAACACCTGCGAACCCAAACCCAGGGGTCAACTTTTGGTAATAACACAAAGTGGGCGTCACCTAGACATGTTTCATTTCGAATATTATATCTTTGCCTCGAGGTACAAATAAAAAAATGAGTAGACCTTATTGCTGTGGAATAGAGGTGCTTTTTGTCCTGATAAAACGTGATTTGTTGAGTTCCGTGATCATTAAAGTGTAATAGCCTGATGGATTTTTTAAACAAACAGTTGTATGGTAAAATTCAAAAACTAAGAAAGATAAAATTATGATTTATTAGGCCTCGAAAGGAGAGCTCGCCCCTAGAAAATCAATCACTAAAATTTTACTCAGATATTTAAAAATATACATGTTTTCATTCTTAAAAGTTTTCTCACACCTACAAAACAATAATACCTTTAATATGTAGAATTTACATAGCAACAATTCACTAAGTCAAAAGTTTGTATAAACTCGCGCTCGGGCGACTACACGTTAAATTGGCTTTACAATAATTTGGAGCAGGATGAACTAAATTACACACTGCGGCGAGACGAGGAATGCTGCGGGCGACCTCTAGTGGTATTTGGAAGCATTGCCCACACAAATAGTTCATTTTAATTCTATATACCTATCTATACATATAATAAAACTGAAGAGGGTCGTAATTCTGAACCTCATACTACCTACATACCAAAAATAATGATGACCCGTTCAGCCGTTTCTGCGTGATAAGCGTTTAAATAAACAGAGACACAGATAAACAGACAAAAATATCTAGAACTTGTTGAAAAGTGTTGTGCTATCAATTTGAAATATCTCCAAACATTTTTTTATATCTTCAATATTCAGACTTTCAACCCTAGCCAGCTTTATTATATGGACCTAAGTATAGAGTCTCTATATAAACTCTTTACCAATTTCACTATAAATTACTAAAATCTATCTCAAATTGTGAATTAACCCAAGACCAATACCTAAGCAGATAAGGATATATATTATATAGGGATATTTATATTTATTAGTAGACAAAAAGGGTAAAAATCTAAAACTATTTTATATATTTTAAGAAATGTTAACCTCTTGTAATTTAATTATTTAAAACTTCAATTTATTGAGATAAAAAGAAAATTCAATTTGACGAGATATTGTAATTGGTGTAACATATTCTATGATTATAATATAACAATATTACCTATATTTGTGTGTTGCAACTTTACAGTCTCAATAAAGATTCTTTACCTTTAATAAGGTAAAAACAGTGCAGTGATACATCAGGCCACTTCAATCAAAAACGACATTAAAACCCCAAAACCTGTATTTTAGTGAAATACTAACTTTCACTTGAGTATTGTCTGGTAATGTTTGAATCTAGAAAGTTCTAATCTCCAGTCTAGCTTTTAAGAAGTCTAATAATGTACCTGTAGAATTGTTTTTTAACACTTGACCTTGTGATAATTATTTTATAGTTAGTGGGTGAATGTGTGACTTATTCTTCTTATCAAATGAGAGTGCCCAACTCTTCTGTCGAGAGTTAATCACGTTGTGGGCCTCTGCCTATCTAGAATTAATAAAAAAAACATACTAAAGAAGATGTTGAAAGAATGACACTTAGCAATAAGGTCACCAAATAGACCAGTAAGTAGTTAAGTACTTGTTGATAAGATTTTTACAATTATTTACTTATTGTGTTGATATAGATAGATAGATTAATGGTGTTGTGAAATCTTCGTTTCAAAGGGCAAGAAACTATTACTAACCATCATACAAAACTTATCTTAAATAAAATAAATAAATAAATAAATAAAAATAGCCTTTATTTCCCTATATAAAAATTTTTACATTACAATTTTTTATGTCATTTTGTTCATTTTTATAATATTTCTTTACAAATTCATAATGTCAAAAATTTCAATGCCAAATAAAATTTACGATGTCAGAATAGATGTCAAATTTTAATTTTAAATAAAGTTTCTTCTTTTATCCCGGGATCGTCCAGCTTTGGACGTAGGCCTCCTCCAACTCTTGCCATGTGCTCCTCGTCAATGCAGTCCTAGTCCATAATTTTCCCGCCACCAGCTCTATGTCATCTCTCCATCGTCTGACAGGGCGCCCGCGTTCTCTTTGTCCATTTCGTGGTTCCCAGTGGAGTATTTTTTCCGACCATCTATTGTCTTTTTGCCTCGCCGTGTGTCCCGCCCATTTCCATTTTAACTTTGCAATGACTTGTAGTGCATCGATGATTTTAGTTTTTTGTCGTATGGCTGTGCTATTGACACGATCGCGGAGTTTAAGACCTAACATACTTCTCTCTGTAGCTCTTTGGAATGTTCTGATTTTTCTAAGGACATCTTTGTTGGGCGCCCATGTCTGACATCCATATGTCAGTGTAGGTAGTACATTTGATTCGAAGATTTTCTTTTTCAAGTGCATGGGGAAATCTCCTTTAAATACTACTTTGTTTTGCCAAAATCTTTTCCAGCTTAGTGTTATACGCCTGTTTACTTCTTTTTCTGTCCGGTTTGTAAGTTCTATGTTCTGTCCAAGATAGATGTAGTTTTCTACGTAGTCAATATTGTAGTCTTCGATTATTATGGGTTTTTTATCCTTATTCGTCATAGCTTTTGTTTTCTCCTTGTTCATATGAAGGCCATAACGTCTACTTTCTTTGTCTAACTCTGTTATCATTTCTTGCAGCTCTTCATGACTTTCTGATAGAAGAATTATATCATCGGCGAACCGAAGATGGTTCAAGTGGTCTCAGTTTATGTTCAGTCCTAGTGTGGTCCAGTTAAGGTTTCGAAATATTTTTTCCAGTAGCGCTATGAATAGCTGTGGGGATATACAGTCACCTTGTCTTACGCCTTTCTCTATGGAGAATGGTTCACCCACTGCTTCTAATTTTATTTTGGCATTGCATTTATGGTATATATTTTTTATTAAGGATATGTATTTGCTTAAACTTATCATACTAACTTGTAATTAAGTTCCGTATGAGAGTGGCCATCTCTGGTGTCAGAGTTTCCAAACCAACCTTAGGGCCTATGACATGGCTTAGTGACTGACATACTAAGACAAACAGCCAGGACCTACAATTCATATTTTTGTAATTATTAATCACACTTAGATCAAGCTGTGTACACATGTTTTGGAATTTGTTCTAGATCGAAACCACCTTAAAATTTATACTCAGTTCATTTAAAAACATATTCTGTTTTGTGTGCCTTAATAAAATAAATAAAATTTTATTTACTAACTTGTAATACACATTCAATACAAGTTCTGTGCTTGTAGATATCATAAAATGACAGTGTAAATAAGCATCACTTTATGTGTGTAGGAATGCATTATTAATACCAACTTTACCAAGTAATCACTGTACAATATGATAAGGCATGTATTAAAAATAATGTTTTTAAAGATGTTTTAACCTTTGCCCAGGAGTGGGACAGCATAGGTTGATAAAAAAGATGTTTTATTGACTTTTAAAGCTTTTTTCCAGAGGCATTTGTTAGCTATAGTAAGTATATTTCTTTTTTAATTTACTTGTGACTTATGTACTTATATCCTAGGATTGTCAACTAAATACTCAAGTGCCCGTAGCTCAGCTAGCAGAGGCAATTACATGTGATTACCAATGCTAAGCAGTCCTTGGATGGGGGACAAAAAAGTCACATTCCATTTTGGGTGCTTCTGCAGGTCAGATGGCACGGTGAATTGTAGATCCCGGCTGTTTGTCTAGTATGGCAGTTGATGCTTGATAAACTCTCGACACCAGAGTTGACCACTTTCATTCGATAAGAAGAAGAAACACTAAATACTCATCTTGACACATTTCATAAAATGCCATCTACTGAAACCCAAAAACAAAAAAATAAATATACAGATTGTTCACATGAAATAAAGTAAATATATGTATGTACCTATGTCCACATTAAATGAGGATTTTTTCATTCAAATCAAAAATTGACTGAATTAAGTAAATGACTTGCCTATTCTTGGTCTTTGACTGATCTATACTAATATTATAAAGCTGAGGAGTTTGTTTGTTTGTTTGAGAGCGCTAATCTCAGGAACTACTGGTGCGAATTAAAAAATTCTTTTTGTGTTTAATAGACCATTTATGGAGGAAGGCTTTAGGCTATATAACATCATGCTGCAAGTAATAAGAGCGAAGAAACAATGGAAAAAAGGGGAAAGTTATTCAACTTTGAGGGCTTCCGTTGCGTGTGCTGCAAAAATGGTTCAAGATATCAAAAAAATATGTATGAAAGAATCAATGCGCAAAATAAGTATTCCACATGGATGAAGTCGCAGGCACAGCTAGTTCAAGATAAGGAGCAGTAAGAATTTTAAGTGGATAAAGTGACAGTGAAGTGAAGTACAGAGACAGATGTAATAAATGAAACTTCACAGAGTTATGCAACTAGCTGTACCATAAGATGGTTACAAATATCCTAATATTAATTAACTATCTAGTCTAAATATATAGATAACAGAACTACTTACCTACCTACCTTTTATATATGCTGAGTTAATTGTTAGGCAATATTAGTAATTATTTATCATTATGGAGCATTCTTTAATGCATATTGTAATAATTGCAGAGCTTTTCTATTCATAACTGTATATTGGTTGCTTTTTTATACCCTTGACTACATATAAACAACTTTTTTACATCACATAGAGTAAACTTACTGAAAAATGGTAACGATAGTGAATTTAGAGGCTGTTATTAACCTATTTCCGTTTAATTGTCACTTTATATCCTATAATTATGCTAATTGTTGTTGATGAGCTCAGCTGTAGTTACGGAATAAGAACCTTCACGTGAGCCATACCTGACGAAATTAACAATTGAACTATGAAACAAACTTTAAAACTCACCAGTTCAGGAATTCCTTCTTCTAAAACAGTACAGAAATCATGTATTCGAGTAAAAAATATATTTTGAAGCACAAAAGCATTCGTAAAATTACAATTATGATATTGTCTCTCCACAAACTTTGTAATTCTTCAAGGTTTAACGTTCTATTTGTTCGCCAAATACACAAAAGTCACATGAAACGCACGTTAACATTAGTTTACTATTTATGAAAACAGTGGAAACTCGCGAAATTATCAAAAACACTACAAAATACACAGCCACGCAACGTCAAGCAACTGCGTGCGTTTTGTTCTCCACTCTCGTCCTACTTTACTTTTTCGTTGAATCGGGCGAGAGAATCTACCGCTTTTCGGTAGTTCTACGGATACTTGTAGGTGAGGTAAACTTTTAAGTGTACGACATAAAAACATCACTATATTAATTTTATTTTTATTTAACTTTTTTTTACAATTTTAACATTATCTGCTTTTTTTATTTTATAAGCAAACAAGAATCTCGTAGACATGTAGTAATTTTATATAACTATCTACGGGTTTTTTGGTAGCAATTGCAATATAAATTGTTAAATGGCAACATTCTTTGGGTCTCATATGACGTTTGACATGTTATAATGCAGATGATTTTTCAGTACTTTTATTGAAACAAAGATCTTTTATGAGCAAAAAAGCTAAACGTATTTCAAAATATTTGCGACTTACAAGTATTGAATTTCAATGAAATAGATTATTTGAAATTTAAATAAGGTTAAATGTCAAGTGTTTCAAGCCAAATATAAAAAAGTTTACATGTATTGCCATTATTCAAAATGGTAGAAAATTATATTATGTATTACTAGATCACATAACTTTAGTAGATTTGATATACATTTTGGTAGAAACAATTTCTAACTAGGTAAGTGAACTAATGCTAGGGTACCGTTTATTTTATTGAAACAGCAGGCCATAGAGTAATATAATATCAGCTGCAGGATAATTAGACTATGGTCCAGTCAGAAGTCAGTTTAATAATACTCTATGCCTGTTATTTTGATACGTTTGACCACTATACTTCAAACTATTGGAAGGAACCTTGCTAATAAAGCCGTTTTAGTTGCGAGATCGTGTTATGATATGTTTAACATTAATTTTAAAAGCGTCGTTTAAAGCTCGCAGCCACGTCTTCTACATGGTCATTGAACCCAGACAAAAAAGAAACATGTTTGACCGTTCGCTGAAGCTAGACAAGATATTACGCGTGCGGATAAAATCGGAACTAAAAATGGGATAGTGGATAAACCAGGAACTTTGCAGAAATGCTGCCACCATTGCGCGCAAGTTATCTTATGTGGAGTCTAACGTCGATAGAAATCTATCTAGATTTTATTATTAGACAGGTTTAAGAGTTAGCCCTGTCTCCTAACCTGCAATTTGTTTGGAGTGTACATTAATGGTCGTTATTTTTGATGATGGGTTATTTTCTACCAACAACTAAGTAAGTATTTATAACAAGTAATTTATTATTATGAGCTATGAATTACGGTCAAGTGAAGACCAATTTATAAACTAGCTTTGGTTTTATTAATATACGTTACAAAGCTGTATCCTTACCAAATAAAACATGCGACCAGTATAGCCCAAAACACAAAAAAGCTTAATTAAAATATTCATATTTCTTATATACTTATTTACATTATTTTACATATAATATAATAAGTACAATATATTAAATTATACCTATTTGAAATTTGGCATTTCACTCTAGATTGCGAATTTGTGAAATGCCTTATTGGAACAAAATTACACAAAGTAAAATTTAATATCAATTTATTTTACAATGCACTTATTTTTTATAAATACTTAAGTACTTACTTATACCTTACAAAATAATTAACAGTTATAAACTATTCTTATTTATTTACAGTTCAGGGTATAATTTATAATAAAAAAATATAGATTTCGTATTTTTAAACAACTTCACTTCAAACAGCCAAGGCAAGAGGAATCTACTTATAATAATACTATTTTATGTATTTACCTTACTAATATTTTAATTCTACAAAATTGAAAATTCGTACGAAAAATATTACAAATGCATTTAAATACTGGGTACATTGATATAAAAACCTCTCTGATATATAAGAAAATTCGGTCTTTTGAATTCGGTCACTGCCAAATTTATTAATGTTCAAATTAATTCAACATGTTTATGTTGAATTAAATTGATGTACCTACCTAGTTCAATGAAAAAAGTTTGTTAAAACGACAATGCTTTTTTTCAGTCAACTAGCGGAAGATTATCATTGCAATTGTTGAAGCGGTCAGTTCTTGGATGGGTGAGCAAAAAGTGGCATTTCATCTTGAGCGTGTCCATCGGTCGAGTGTCAGGTTAAATTGTAGGTACCGGTTCTTTAATTCAAGCACGGAATTCAGGTCCTTCTAGTACTGCTGTCGGGTGGATCATGAGGCTCTTAGGGCGACTTAAATACTTTTGACACTAGAGTTAGCTACACTCATTCCATAGAAGATCATCATCAGCCTGTTATCGCCTACTGCTGAGCATAGGCCTCTCTTCTTGTTTCTTCGATAGAAGTTAACACTGACCAAATCAATAAATCTCAATCAAATGTCAACATTAAAATACAATGACATAATTGACTCTTTAAAATTTAAAGCCCTTTTTTTTTACTTGAACGGGTTTGCACTTGGCCATAGTTTGCCTGATAGCAAGCAAAGGCCTTAAGAAATCTTCAAATATTTCACACTTTTTTTTTCAATATCGCTGACCTATGAAGATTTTTTATCATCCTTGAGGGGGAGTGCCTCATCATCATACTGTATATTGCTGACCAGCACTGGCTCTGCTCCCTTCTCTTCATGACCTTGGTTATCATCAGGTAACTCCCGCTTCTCCAAGTCTTCGGCGAGACGGTTGAATAACTCTCTGGGGAAAAAATGAGATCTAAATTGTTATTCTACTAGGTTATTTATCAGTTCTAAGCGAGCGTGGCTCAGCGGTTCCAGTGTCTTATTTACATCCAGACGCATCTTGGTTCAAATCTGGCTATACAGTTTGACTTGTATTTTCAAGTTAAGTGTGGATTTTCAACGGTGAAGGAAAACATCGTAAGGAAACCAACATGGTTGAGTACCACAATATCCTAGGGCATGTCTATGCCCTCCGTGTCTGCCGTGTAGAGGTCTGGGCGCCCACCATGATGTATCTGCACAAGAGAACTACCCTAATGTATTGATTCTGCGGGGCAGTCCCGATGGGGATGTGAAAAAACGAAGAAATAAAACACAAGGATAACAGACAATAAAATGTACTAACTAGTTGTACGGGTTTTATCCTGTTAGAGTTAACTTTGCGGAACATAACTGACTTAACTAGGAGAGAAAGTGACGATAATTACCATCATCCTCAACGGACGTAAATACTTACCATCAAGCAGGTATCCATATACCATGTAGTCATTTTGCTACAGTAGGTACGTATGGATACAATAAGACGACGCACAGGCATTGAGACTTGAAATTCGGAATGATGAGAGAGAAAGAAAGAGGGCAAATCGCAGGCCATAGAGACTTAAAATTCGGAATGATGAGAAAGAAATATAAAAGATAATCAAACTTACTGGAACACAATCCCATGCATGTTCTTAGCCAAATAGTAGAGGAACAGCCAGTCCCCGAACTGGCAGCCATTAACCACCCGGATCACGTTGTACGGGTTGAACTTGCCGGAGTTTACTTTGCGGAACATCATTTCATTGAAGCGGAGGGAACGACGGTAAAGGAAATAGGAGGCTGCCCGCCAGATTACAGCTGGGAACAGAAATTACATTAAGGTTAAAACTTTTAATCTACTAAATCTTTTCGTCATCATCAGTTAGAGTCCGTACGCATAAATTTCCTCTTCATTGTAAACTAGTGGGTGCTCGTGGCTTCGCTCGCATTAAGAAGTAAAACTTGCATACTATTTCACCCCTTTAAAAGCGGCGTTTCCAAAAATCCGTTCTTAGCGGATGCCTACGTCATAACATCTACCTGCATGCCAAATTTCAGCCTGATCCATCCAGTGGTTTGGGCTGTGCGTTTATAGATCACTATATCAGTCAGTCAGTCAGTCACCTTTGAGTTTTATATTATTTAGATTGCACTGATGGAGCTATCAAACTTCTCTGTATCACTAGTGTTGCACAATATGCCGTCGTAAATATGCAAGTAGAAATAAAAAGTGAGTTATTGAATACTCGGTAGTAAGATAATGGAAGATTTTTAAGAAATTTGTAAAGACTCTGGCTAGATAAAGTCAAGCCATAGTCTCTTGCTACGCCCCAATACCTCGGGGCACATGTATTTTTTTTTGGAAAATTGTATGTGTGCAAGTATAAATAAATAAGTAGATGTAATCAGAAAATATTGTCTAATCATAAAGATTAGGCTAAGTAATAATATTAATTAACTCCGAATAGAAACAAGTGCATATTTAAAGAAAGGTATTGAAAGAGACTTGCTCATCGATGGGACAGTCAGTACAGCTCCTTTAGACAAGAGGCGTGTCTTAGTGAGCATACTGACGCTCACTTATGGAATAGAAAGACCAATGTATGGGAGTGACGTAATATTTCCCCCGCGGAGCGCGTCGCGATGTCACTCCCATACACTGCTCCTTCTATTCCAAAGGTGAGCGTCAGTACGCTCACCAAAATACGCCTCTAGTCTGAGGGGGCTAGTCTATTGATGAATTGTATTTGTACCTTCAAAAACTTACCAATAAGAGACACAATGAAGAGGAACAGGAACCAGAACCAGAGCACGGTGTAGATCTTCTCGTGGATGATGTTGAGCGCCATCACGCAGAGAGCGTCGTGCTGCTGGATGGATCCGCTCGGACCGTACTTGTGGAATATGCACTTTGTTACCTGTAAGATAAGGGTCATTGTTGAGCGTTTATCTCATGTTCACATTTTTTGAGAAACACATGATGACAACGTCTTTAGAAGTTCGTAGTTCGTACCTTAGGAAACACAGTCTCCAATGGATCCGAGATGCCGTTCCAGTTATCGTAGCCTATGATACTGGAGCCGAGCCCTATGAACTGCCCGTTCAGGAACATGTTCACGATCCATATTTGCAGCATCACGTGGAGGAGGTTGGTCACCTCCATCGCTACCAGCCAGGTCGACCATGTGCGGGTTATTCTTAACCTGTATAGCAGAAATAAAAAAGCAGTAAGTTTTAAGCAGTCGTTGAGCCATGTCAGAGGCCCTTAAGGCGGCTTGATAAACTCTCGACACCAGAGATAGCAACTCTCATTCGATAAGAAGAAGAATCATAAATAATATGAACTTAAATCCAATCTTATATGATTAATTCTGTTTGCTTGAAAGGGTGTTTTTGGCTGTTAGCATTCCTCGAACTGTAATCGTTCTTTACACTGCTTTCTTGGCTTTATAATGTGATAATTATATCGATAGACAAGACGCTAAATCGTAGATTACAACGTTGCTGAACATTAGGCGAGTTGAGTTGTAGTCAACCGTGAGCCTATATAGTTTTAAAAAAAAAACTTCAACGGGGTTTTTTTAAACTTACATCTCAGTGAATGATTCTCTATACAAATTCATATTTTGATTCAGCTTAAAAATTGCAACATAGCATTCGTTGTAAAAAAATTGCTTTCAGAAGCTATAATATAAGTATACATCATCATCATCAGCCTAATGGGATCCACTGCAGGGTATAGGCCTCCTCCCTCTTACGCCAATACTCCCTGTCTTGCGCTGTTCTTGCCCAGATGTTCCTTCTAACTTTCTAATATCATCCAGCAACCGTTGCACAGGTCTTCCTACACTTCGCTTACGTAGCCGTGGGTACCATTCAGTAATTGCTTTGCTCCATCTGCCGTCAGTACGTCTCGCCAATTGTCCAGCCCATCGCCACTTGAGTTTCGTAATACGAGACCCGAAGTCTTCCACCTTCGTACTGAGATACTGAGATCCGAAATATACATAAATTAATCATAAATCTTGTTACCTAAGTACAATATCCCTCTTGATGGAATCCAGTTTAGATTCGAGGTTCTTCTTGGAAGGTATGGTTCCTATGCCAAAGTTAACGTCATCGTCGTGAAGTGACATTGTCGCGTATTGCAGACCGTCCACTAACATACGTATTCTACCCCCTGCAAACAAAATATAATTTTTGTAGATAAGATATTGAATCAGGCGTAACTTTGCGGAAATCCATTATAAATGAAACTCTGGATAAACATATAATGTTTTCCGCTGCGACTGCTCCAACAACAAACTTGGTGGTTTATAGGTGTTTTCCTCCATCACCACAGTCCACCTCTCCTCCTAACCAAAGTGGCTTCCGTGGCTCTTAAGATCTTAAGTTTGCGATTTGAAGTCGGTTAAGGAGCAGTCGCAGCGGAAAAAGCAGTATATATTTATCCAGAGTTTCTTTTATTATTTTTCTAAAAAAAAGGTTTTAAATTTGGAAACTTGTGTAAACGAATGCAGCTAGAATGCATAAAAGTAGCTTATTCAAGTACGTAAATATTCAGTTATAACTTTAATTTCAATATAGGTATGTATGTATGTATACAAAACAATCCGTTATCTAGTACCCAATACCCATAGCACAATCGTTTGCTTAGTATGGGGTTAGAAAATAAGATATATCTGTTTTGTTTCTGAATCTCTCTCTGAGTTTTGAACTTCTAAACCAAATATATCTATAGTAGGCATATGGTAGGCACAATAATTTATGTTTAAGTCTTTCCTGTTGCATAAAATGACAACTAAGCATCGTTATCGCACTAACAAAGAGAGTTCAACTTACCTTCTTTCTTCTTCCATATATAATGCGGCATGTAGAAGCATATGCTCTGTATGAAGAGGACGAAGGGCACCCACTGGTAGTAGGTGTGAGTTAGAGTCTCGTCAGAATCCGAGAGGGGGCCTACGCCCGGGTGGGGCAGGAACCCGGCTTGGAGGAGGCTCTCGTTGTAGTGACGGACCTGGGGGAAAGATAGAGAAGATTTTATTATATTTTGTTGGACTAACAAATAGTTAAATAACTTAATTTTGCTGTATTTAGCAGTAATAGTTTTAATTTTAGCTACACCTTAATTAATTTAAACAGGGTACATGTAAATTTAACATTTAAGCTAATAAAGAAATTGAAATAAAATTAGGAACACTAAAAGTTTCACAATTATAACCCAGGGGTCTTCAAATCTAGAGTAAATAGGTTTCTTCTAGGCAAGCGTGCTACGTCTTAGACTATAGTGGTGCTTAACATCATGCAGGCTATAGTCAAACGTAAGCCTATTTAATGTAAAAAAAGCCATAAACTTGTTTATCACTCACAGCATCGCAGTATCGCAGTTGGAAGGATAGTGAAATTAAATAAAAAAACAAAATGAACTGCTTCTTACATATTATGATTAAAACAAAGTCATATTATGACTAAACACCAGGAAATAACAAATAAAAACTAAAAATAACCACCACTACCATTGAACCACTTAAAAAAAAAAAATCACGACTGGCAGGATTCGATATAGCGTACTTATATCTGATTACCAGCCAGGTCGCCTTAACCGCTGAGCTACGCCTACAAACTGCCAAGCATGAAAATCAACAGTAATTTCCAAATACTTCACCTAAGCGGCTGATGGCGCCACTTGTGCTGTTAGAATATGTCTAACAAGCAATATTTTCCAATAAAAGTTTGAATTATAAATATTATTTCTCCATTTGCATGTCTCAGCGTGTATACTTACAATAGTAAATGTAGCCATGAAGAAGCAGTAAGTCTGAATAACATGGTCAGGGACACCCTGATCTGATATGCATCTGATATGGTCTCCAAAATACTCTCTCGCGCATACAAGAATGACGAATGCCAGAAGAATAGTGACTGTTAGTTGGTAGTGAAGTTTGAAGGCGACGTTTTCTATGACTGCCTTGTGGAACTGAAAGCGCATGCGCGGGACCAGCGTGTTGATTGTTGAGGCTAGCATCTTGAGGTGGGGTTAGTTGTTCTGGAAACAAGAGAGAAATGTATAAATTAATCAATAAATAATATTGACAAGCGTTTGCATAGTGTGTGGCTAGATGGCGCTGTGTGCGTTGTCCCGGAGTATTTATTTATAAATTAAACATAAATAAATACTCCGGGACAACGCACACAGCGCCATCTAGCCACACTAAGCAAATGCTTGTCGTGGGTACTAGATAAAGGACTTACTTACATACTTTTTTGTAAAATCATACTTATTATTCATAGAAACGACCAGACTCGGCACAAGTAATTACACTTTTTTTTATTCATATTGACTTGTGTCATGCGGGAACCGAACCCGCAGAGAGAAGGCAGTGTCACTACCAACTAATCTAATAGGCTAGTCTAAAGTATGAAACAGTTTAGACAACTTACATCGATCAAAAATAGTAGCCTAGCGCTTTTAAGTAAACTGATATCATATAACTTGGTATAGTGTCGAGATTTATCTGACTGAAATTTGAGATAGTATTTATCTCAAATTTCTCAAATCTCAAATTTGACTTAATACCCGATCCACTAAAGCAGGGTCTGACAGTTCTCAGCACTGAATGAAGTAATTTTAGTTTTTATAGTATTTCAAACATAAAGATTACCTTAACAACTTTGATACAATGCTAATTGAAACTATTAACTAATGGAAAAACTGACAGCCTCATACTATGTCTGTCTAGTGTTTAACACTATTGAATGCCACGATGCAACTAATAATCACTAATAACTAGCAAAAATAATGACGAATTGATCTAAGGTATCTTCCAACTTTGGTCGGCCATGGTTAAATGTTGTCATTCAACCTTAAAGTTTGAGGAATTGAGCTTTAGTGTAAACTATAAAATCAACACATTGATGACAGAGTCAAATATATGACGTCAGCGGTTTAGCTGCATCGCTGTACCAGGCTGTACCTAAGCGAAGGACCCGTAAGCTCAGCTAGCGGAGGCAATCGCATGCGATTACCAATGTTAAGCAAAGGTCGACGCGGTCAGTCCTTGGATGTGTGACCAAAAAGTAGCATTCTATTCTGGGCGCGTCCGTGGGTCGGATTCCACGTTAAATTGCAGGTCCCGGCTGTTTGTTATAATACGCAGAGGTCCTTAGGGCGGTTTGATTAACTTTCGACACCAGACTTGGCCACTTTCATTTGATAAGAAGAAGACCAATGTTAGGCAGCTTGGATGGGTGACCAACGAGTGGTGTTCCAAGGGTCCCATTAAAACAAAACTTTGTAAGCTATCTCGAAGTTCCGTAAGTTGTTTTGAAAACTTTCGATACTAGAGCTGGCATTAACCAAAGTACCGCAAGATATAATAAATAGATATATGGATAATTCTTTATTGTCACACCCATTTAAAACAAAAATAATAAAATTACATACAAAAACTATTCTAGTGTCACAAGTGGACAATATAATGTAAGTTTGTTTTACCTGTTTAATAATAAAGAGAACATGTCTTTGATAATTTTAAACCTTCGTTCGTTCAAGGTTCAATTTCTAATTAGTACTACAACTTATATCGGTAATTGAAACTTTCGATTTAATATAAAATGTGTACATTCAAATACAATAATATCTAAGAATAGAATAGAATTTCTTATGGAGTTCTGAATTCTATGTTCTAGTAGTTATAGCTAGAAAAATATTTGAATACTTGTTGCACTTTTATTGTTAACCTACTTTCAGGGATAAAGCCGCCATTTTTGATGCACTTTCAAAGTATTTTTTTTTGTATTGTATGTTAGTTCTAATCAAGCGTAAAATTTATCTATCAACTACTATTAAGAATTATTACCACACACATAGTCTATTGTCTAAATATTTAAAAAAACTCACCCTTATAAAATGTAAAACGTCACAGCACAATTTTATCACAGTTTAAAAAGACGTACATAGTATTTCAACACATACTGCCTGTCTCTTGTTCTATTTAGTACTGAGTGTGTCACAGGCGTATCTTGCAGATAACGATAAGATATGATTAGTTTTAAACTTGATGGATTCGTCAATTTTATTCCGAGAGGTGAGAATATAGGACTTTTGTGAGTAATTGGGCAAATAATGCAATTTGAGGACTGTTTACAGCAGAATGCGTATGGATTATTATACATGTATTTGTTCAGGAATCGATGTTTCACCGTCAATAAATGAGTGAAATAAGTTTTTTTATAGGTATACATTTAATTAACCCTTGTGTAGTCCGTATGCGCCTCGAACGCTGGGCTGGGGTCGTGACACAGTGGGAACCTCGAGGGCGAGGTGGTAGAGGAAGGCCCAAGAACCGCTAAGGATCTCGACCGGTTTCGGGGTGCCTGGCGTGAGAAGGCGGAGACCGGGACGCATGGAGGGAGTTGGGGGAGAGCTTTGCCCAGGAGTGGGACAATATAGGCTGTGGTATAGGTTAATAAAAATAACCCTTATCACACATAAAAAAAAACTCGTCAGAAGTAAAATGACGACGAATGTATTTTTCTATATTGTATTTATCAAATTATCAGTCATGGACGGAGTAAGACGTAGTTTTGAAATACAAAACTAGACGTTTCACTGCGTCTGCATCTAATTTGGTTTGTCATCTGGTGACATAGTGATCAACCCCACTTCATTAAACTTCCTCAGATACCGTTCGATCCTCTATCGTTTTTTCTTTTACATTTTTTATATTTGTAGATAAAAAATATTGATGTCACTATTATCATATTGATCCGAAAAATCAGTAGACATACACATACGAAATTTGTCACACGATTTAGGAAGGAATAGATCTAATCATCAATGTTTTCAAATTTTATCCAATATCAGAGATGCAAGTATTATGCTGAGTTGGGGTTGTATTGTGGCAAATATGTATATGTATTTTATTTAAGTAGTTTTAAGTATAGGTTTATTTTTAAATTTATATATTTCTTGTTTGTACTTATTTCATTATTATTTGCTACAATAAATGTTTTTCTTTCTTTTCTTTCTTTCTTTCAAGTGAAATTGATAGAATTTACTTTTCTGAAAATGTCTGTTATAAATAACACAAGTAAGTGTGGTAGTAAATATAAATAAGTACTGCATTTATGTTTATTCTGTGCCTAGATAAAACTGATTTGTCGATTATTAAATGATTTTGTTTGTTACTGGCGTTCTCTAGTTTTTAAAAAGAAAGGAAATCTGAATTACTGACCAACTAATTCCCAAGTAGCACATAAGTTCTGTATATCAGCTGTTAACAAGGCCACATGGAAACTGTTAGCAGTTCTGATGTGCTGCATATCAAAGTTATATCCTACTATAGTGCTGTTATAATGCTGATTTGGGCACAAATTAAACAGCAACTAGCTGTATATTGTCTGTTTAATAACAACTTATAATGCTGGAATAACCGATGTGAACCGATATAATTCAGTTTTGTGCTACTTGGGTTGTTTCTTGATCTCGGATTTATAACCATTAACGTGTGTTTTGACTGAAAAGTATGACAATTTTCAGTTTCCTTATCAACTTAATCTTGTAATCCCGATATCTCTGACAATTTCCTTGAAAAATTGTCAATTCAAGAAAGTACTTTTGTTTTCACAATCTAGTGCCACGACAATCTTATTTATATTGCATAAGAAAAACACAAACAGATTTCATACAATATCCAATATAGTATATTTTTTTAATTCATGTACTTACCTATCAAATTATTCATAATTTTTTTTTAAATTAACTACAACGTAAATTTTAAATAGTAATTTGAAACTAAAACATAGAAATTATCTATTCTGAAGTAGTGGAAGGAAATATACAACTAAATAGATCTACTTAAACTTATTTCTGCCTAAAAAAAACTAATAAAAAGAGTCAATGCACATAAATCAGAACATTTAATTTTGTATTCTTAACTTCTAACTTTAAAATTGTACAACAAAATACTTTTTTATTAAACAATCAAAATATAATAATTGTAATAAAAACACAAGAATTTACAACACAATTTAATCTCTGTAAATGCAGTTTTGGTGTCGTTATCACAGGCGCGGCGTTACTATAATCGAAATAAAAAAAAATATGGCACAGTTTTATAACTTAGATAATTCTAAATAAAAGCAGTTATATCAGACAACAGAGTTACTGGACAAGCGTACAAACTATTCTTATTGTCATCATCAGCCTGTTATCGCCCACTGCTGAGCGCAGGCCTCTCTTCTTATACGCCACTCGTACCGCTCCTGCGAAGATTGAATCGAGAAAAACATTTTTATACAACACTAGTGGGTGCTCGCGGCTTCGCTCGCATTAAGAAGTGAAACTTGCATCCCCTATTTCACCCCTTTAAAAATGGCATTTCCAAAAATCCTTTCTTAGCGGATGCCTACGTCATAACATCTACCTGCATGCCAAATTTCAGCCCAATCCGTCCAGTGGTTTGGGCTGTGCGTTGATAGATCACTATATCAGTCAGTCAGTCAGTCAGTCCATCAGTCAGTCACATTTGAGTTTTAAATATATAGTAGATTGTTACCAAACTTACACGTTGTCCTACGACATTTAGTATTTGCTAACTCTAAAACTTCACGATGTTTTCCTTCACAGTTATACGATTGCAAGCAAATCCACGCACGAGACAACCACACACAGATTATATTTTGTCAGAGATCTCCTATTTCACCAGTTTGTTATATTACCACTTGTTACGCTTTTTGGTTGCTTACTAACAGAACATCTATGAGAATAGCTATCCGTTCGGCGGTCTTGATGGCAATCGCTCTTTGTAAAAACCGGTATTCTGTCACATCACTTACTCTTATCATAAATCGATCCCATAAATTGGGAACATGGATTAGAGAAAAAATAACAACTTTTTAAACTTTTTAACACATCTTGTCACACTTAGAATCAACGCAGTCGAGGCTCGGATATAAGCATTTCTCTTCGTACATGGGTTCGAAGCCTAGTTTCTTGTAGCCGAGGCCATCTATCAGTTCTTGCTTGTCTAACTCCTCCACTACCAGCTTTAGGAGTTTTCTGAGAAATAAATAAAAAATACTGTTAAAAATTCCGGAACATTGCACACAGCGCCATCTAGCTTCACAATAAGCAATCGTTTGTGTTGTGGGTACTAAATAACGGATATAATACTTATATACTTACATACTTTTCATTTGTAAATGCATACTTTTCTTATTTATACATAGAAACGACGAGATAAATGTAGATTTAAAATTCATAATTACTTCTGTCATGCGGGAATCGAACCCACAACCCTAGATGAGAAGAAATATAAATAAGTTCGTATGAGTTTGCTGCACACAGTTTTAGATAATTTATCACATAATATTTCGATATCATTCAATTCTTCTGAAAGATTTTTTTCTCTAGTGTTGCAGTAGATATGACTTACGGGAAAGCCACAGCATTCATATTCTTGGCCAAGTAGTAGAGGAACATCCAGTCTCCATAATTGCAACCAGCCACCACCCTTGCGACCTGGCCAGGGTCCAGCTTGGCGGAGCAGGCGCGGTGGAACAACTCCTGGCTGAAGTCAGGGGAGCGCAGGTACAGGATGTAGGAGACTATGCGCCAGATCACGGCTGGAAAGAACGGAAGACCAGCAATCAGCGTCAGTCTCAAATGCACATACCAAAACAGCTGATGCAAATGGAAAGCAAATAATATCCCAGCAACCCAAAGCCGTGCTTCGTTATTTCAGGGAGCTCGGTTGGTTGGAGCAAGTCTGGTAAGATTTGTGCACAATAATGGCACGATTGAAAACAGAAGAGAAAAGATGGTTGGCCACTTTATACGACATGACGACTTTCTGAAAAACATCATTGAAGGGAAACTAGAAACAAAAAGAGGAAGAGTAAGTAAGGAGGTCCTACATGGACCTAGTAATGGATAAGACAGGCGCTATGTCGTATAAGGTGGGCAAAGCATTGGCAGAAGATCGGAAAGAATGGCTCCACAGACAAATTCAAATCAAATTAAATTTTTTATTGAACTAAAATCTACCTATTTACAAAATTTGTAGCTTAAGACTAAGATAATCAAACTTACAACTAAAATAATTTAAGTGCTACAATTTAATTATGAACTGGTGCCTCTGAACTAAGCTACTAAGCTAGGCTTGTATCACACAGGAACCACTTCCCCATGTGTATTGACATTAAGACGAGGGCCTCGCCCTTAAATTTGTGATGATAAATAAAAAATAACTCACCAATAACAGAGATAACCGCAAGAGACATCAGCCAGAACCAGAGAGAGACGAAGAACTTCTCATGGATCACGTTGAGAGCCATCACACACATGACGTCTTTGTTCTCCACAGTGCCACTGTCTCCGAACTTGTGGTAGATGCACTTTGTTACCTGGTGAAAGATATTTACTCATTAATAAAATTAAAATAAATAAATAAATATTCCGGGACATTGCACACAGCACTATCTATATATAGGTATATATCTATTTATTCATTAAAACGGTCAAAACCAGTTACATTTATTAATCAATACTTATTGTTCTTCTTATTGAATGACAGTGGCCAAATCTGGTATTGAGAATTTATCGAGCCGCCCTAAGGGCGTTCTGTTCTGTCTCTGTTTATTTAAACGCTCATAAATCAGAAACGGCTGGACGGATCATCATGATTTTTGGTAAGTAGGTAGTATGAGGTCTTTAAGTGTCATAGGCTACTTTTATCCTGAAATAATACATGCATTTCTGGTGAGAGCGAGTGTGAGTTACAATGCTGCTGACAAACGGTTGGGGCTGGATCCATACAGGTGTAGCTTGGCTTCGTTGAGGCGGCGGCTGAGCAGCGAGTTCTTTGTTTGATTTGTGTGTTTGTTGTTAATTATGAAATTGTATAGGTTTATTCTGTTTTAAGTAAGTTAAGTGTATGTTTGTGAGTATTTGTGTTGTTGATGTAGGTGTGGTGTTTTTGTGTTCATAGTTTTTTGTATATATATTGTGTTGTTACCCGTGTTGTCCTCTAATTGGATTTTTGTTTATATCATTATTTGCTATTGTGTGTCTGTGTCCGTTGGACAACTTGTAAATTAAATAAATAAATAAATGTAAATAATGCGGAGCCACGGGTGTCCCGGGGGTCGGGGTAATTATTATAATATTCTTAATTAATGTAATGTGTACCTTGGGAAATATAGGTTCTAAAGGAGTAATCTTGGCAGTAGACCAATCCTGAAAATTGACGACACTGGGTCCAAGCCCCAGGAACTTGCCACCCAAAAAGCAGTTCAGGATCCAGATTTGTAAGATGACGTGCACCAGGTTCAGGGTCTCCATGGAGATCAGCCAGAAGGACCAGTTCCAGTTTGAACTTAGCCTGAAGAAAAATAAATTGGTAATTGTTTTTATTCGCATGTATCAAAAGTGTTTGACTTCTTCTTATCGAATGAGAGTGGCCAACTCTTGTGTCGAGAGTATATCAAACTGCCCTAAGGGCCTTTGACAAGACTTAACGACTGTCGTACTAACGTGTCATCCGACCCACGTAAGCAGAAATACTATGTACTAAGGTAGCAGAAATGAAGAAGCCATTTATTTTTTATTTATTACCTGAGTAAAATATCTTTCTTCACAATGTTCAGTTTGTTGTCCAACGTCTTTTTCGAGGGTATGTTGAGTTTGTTCACTTTCAGGTCCTGCTCCCCACACACGGCGGCGTACTGTAGACCGTCTACCAGGGCTTTTATTCTACCACCTGCAAAATCACCATATTTTGATGAAATATTCTTCTTACTTGAAGAGTCTAGGCTCTTTTCTATGGAGTATGCAACATCTCTTTTGGTGTTGACATCTTTTTTTTTACATGAGATAGTCTCACGCTTGACTACAACATGCCTGATGTTGAGCAACGTTGTAATCTACGATCTTACGCGCTTAATAGTAGAAACCGGTTTACTCTCGACTTAAAGAACGACAAATTATAGTTTATGGGGAATAAAGATACAACCCTACTTTTACCAAAAATCTATTTGCGCCTGGCAGTTAGTAGACCGTGGCCGAGGGGTTCAGGCGTTCTGGCTGGCAATCAGAAATACGCAGGTTCGAATCCTGTCAGTCGCGATTATTTTCGCTCATTTTCCAATCAAAAAGTTTAAATGCAAAAATTATAATGTAAGATATTATAACGGTATTATGGCCAATATGGTGGGCACGCTGCCCTCTGGTAGCGGAGCACTTAGACCATATAGTTCTGTTTTTTTTTATTAAAGATATTATATTTGTTGTGTAATTAATTATAATCATCATCATCCACAGCCTTTCCTATCCCACTTCTGGGCATAGGCTTCTCTTTGAATGTGCCAGCTGCGTCGATCCTAAGCAGAACTCATCCATAAATAACCCACAATTATTGTACCTATAATTGCAATATCTCTTTAACTCCTTCTTCTTCTTATCGAATGAGAGTGGCTAACTCTGGTGGCGAGAGTTTCTCAAGCCGCCCCTAAGGCATCAGAAAATATCGTTACCTTCTTTCTTCTTCCATATATAATAGGGCATGTAGAAGCAGATAGCCTCGATGAAGAGCACGAACGGCACCCACTGGTAAAACTTGTGCTGGAGTGTCTTGTCAGTAAACGGGTTGTAAGGTCCTGGAATATAATAAAGATAAAATATATATTATAGTGCAATACAAATTGTTTATTTACACAGGGTGCACAGCACACCACATAATTATGTATAGGCATGCACTAGTTTTAATTAGTGTTTGAAATAAAGTTTCTTTTTATTCTCTTCGGTTCCGTTCGTTCCAATCCGTTCCGTTCCGTTCCGTTGCGTTCGTTCCGTTCGTTCCGTTCCTTTCCATTCTGTTCTAACAAGCTACAGAAGAAGATTAAGTCGCTTACCTACTCCCGGGTGTGGTATCGCTCTGAAGGCGTAGTGTGCGATGGAGTCGAAGTACTGTTTGTTGATGTGGTAGTTGGGAGGCAGGACGTCTGTCACTAGCTGCTCGTCGTATAGTTTCTCCTATAACAATAAATGCACTAATATTTAACACACTCGGTTTTTTACACGCCTAAGTACATATAAATGTGTGTAGTTATAAATAAATAATTTTCTTTCCTTCTTTCTTTATCTTTTTTTCTTTGTATGGGATTAGATGTAGCGATATATCCAGAATTAATTGTGGGGCTGGGATAAGACTCCACTACGGACTAAAACCTTTCGTTTCGCGGGCAAACGAGCAATACTCCTCGATAACGAATTCGATTAGTTAACAATACTTAATTAGTTAGTTGACTGCTCTGTTGGCTTAGTTGGTAGTGGCTCTGCCTTCTAATCTAGGTGCGGGTTCGATTCCCGCATAACACAAGTAATTATGAATTAAAAAAAAATGTAATTACTTTAGCGACACAAGCGTTTGCTTCGTGCGGAGCTAGATGGCGCTGTGTGCAATGACCCGGCATATTTATTTATTTAATAAAAAATTACTTCCTCATAATGTATATTTATGATAGAATACTTACAACAGTAAACGTGGCCATATTGAAACAGTAATTGTTAATCCACTTCCCGAACTTTTCCGTCGCGTCATGTTCGCCAAAACACCGTATATGTTCCCCAAACATCTCTCGAGCACACACGAGTGATGTGCCAAGCAGTAGTATGGCTACGGTGTACCTGTAGTGCATTTTGAATGCTATGTTGGTGATTACTGGACTGGCGAGCTTGAGTTTCATGCGAGGGACCAGGTTTTGGAACGCCGCTGCCAACATCTTGAAGGCTGGAAGAAAAAGGTTTTTTTTTCGTGGGATAGGTTTACGTTTGACTACAGCCTGCCTGCCTGCATTGCTGCAGTCTAGGGTGTAACAATGTATGTTTGTAGACGTGGTAAAGGGGAAATCGTGTTGAATTTGTATTGATTTGAAAGAAAATTACTAATATTTGGTATCTCATTAGCCGCCTATCGATAATTTAGCAACTGCAGGGATATTCATTTGACAACCATCTATATAATAAAGCTGAAGAGGGTCGAAGGTTTGACCTTTGAGATATTTAAAAAAAAGTTTCAGACTTTGAATTGATAACAGAACACGCTCCAACAATTTCTAGAATGTTTATCTGTATTTTTGTTTGTCTGTTTATTTATACTCTCATAATGCAAAGACGGCTAAAGGGATCATCATAATTTTGAGTATCTAGGAAGTATGAGGTCCTTAAAGTGTCAAAGTTATCGAAACCGCGGGCATCCACTAGTATTTTATTATACAAGCACTATTCTGTAAGTTGTCAACATACCTGATGTAATATAAAAAGAATCAGCTCGCAACCAGTGTCACTAATAGTTTTCTATAAATCCGTGGAAAGGAATACGTAATTCGCCATATATGGGCATTGAAGTTCTGAAGAATAGCTTCCTTCTTTTAGAAGGCGATAGAATATTCAAAATAAATTCTTTAATTAAAAAATAGTTACATTTCTGCTTTTGAGAGTTGTTTAAAAATCCACGCCTATTTCTTAGAAGTGAATATTACAATAATAAAACGTACTTACCGTTTTATATTTACGTAATAACGAAGTAACAATAAATTCACTAATTAAAAGGAATACGACACGTTGTCTAAATTTATTAGCATTTCAAATAAATGCTAGTTCTTTCACTAAGAAAATAAAATTATTACTTATTTAATTTTGCTCATAAACCAATAGGATATATCAGCCTTCTTTAGTAACTGAATGTCTAAATAATACTGAATCAGGAATGTGGTATTTATTAGGGAAAATGTTGGAATATAATAATTATGTGTCATGTAATCATGTCATTCGTTGTTTGTTAGTTACTGTAATTATTGTATACTTAAGCACGGCATAATAAATTTGTCACCTTATCCCTCTGCTGTGTATAAATGAAAATAAAATAACAAAAAACAAAGTTGTGGACTCCCTGCCTGATCTCTGTTCCCAACGCACTTTAATCCAGCGATTCGCGATCTTCAAACGGAGAAAGAATCAGTTCTTATCGGTTAAGCACGCTCCATGTTAGGCCATAGCCTTTGCTTACCATCAGGCAAACTATGGCCAAGTGCAAACCCATTTCTGTCAGAAAAAAACAAGTGACAATTTGGAAAATTAAACCAACGCGACGCAAATTTCTATACAACAATGTCTTACTAAAGCATTTAAAAGCTTTTGTAAAAGATTTCGTCTAGACATACAAAATGCCCATAATAATATATAATAAATAAATATTTCAGGACATATCACACAGCGCCATCTAGTCCCATACTAAGCTTACGCTTGTATCTTGGGGGCATATTCATTATATAAATTCATTGTTTACTACTTAATGATGTAATTGAGGAAGTTTGAGCCTTATCTCTCTTTCAGACGTACTCCCCCTTAGAATTAATTCGTTAGGGGAGATACATCGTGGTGGGCGCCCAGGTCCTTCCACGGTAGACACATGTCCTCGGATTTTGTGCTCTGCAAAAATATCGGTCTGCTCACGATGTTTTCCTTCACCGCTGTGTAAATCTACATATAACTTGAAAATACAAGTAATTGGTGTAGGGCCGAATTCGAACCAGATTGCGGCAGGCCGCAGGATGAAAGCAGACGCCGAGCTACACTCGCTAAAAAAAAGGACGAGATATTGACCGCACCCTATAAATATCTTATCACATTTACTAATGCAAGATATCGCTAATCAAATCCTTTGATAAATATTTTTCCACTACACTTTTTAAAATAAATAATTAATACAATAAATACTCATATTTATCAGCATTATATTTATGGCGGGGTTTAAAATAAGTTTATTATAGGTAATTAAACGTGTATTAGAAATAACTTGGAATTAGTTTAGCAGAGATTGATGGTTTAGATAAAGCGAAAATTAAGCTTAAGATAATTAAATTCGAATGTACCTTTTGAAAAAAAAAATCCTTGACATTAGGCGTACGTCACGTGTAATTTATTAGACTTCGTGTTTTTTTGTTATAAAGTTACTGTTTACTTGTCTGTTAGTTCATTGCTTTAGATTTAAATAGTTTAATACTGTATTTGCAACATGGAAATTAATGGTTTGAGCTACCGTCTTAACCATCACCATGAGCTAAGAATTACTTTAATTTTCGTCTTTTTTAAAATGGAATAGGCCGTCGTTTGACTACAGCCTGCCTGATGTCAAGCATCACTGTAGTCTAAGATGTTGCACGTTTGCCCAGGAGAAACTTATTTACTCTGGATTTATAATTTTCTGGAAAAAGGGCTCCATACTTAAAACTGTTGTTGAAATATATATTTACTTATTATGTCAATACTGTGGAGTAACGTACATTTTTATATGTAAAATTACCATACTCAGAAAGCCTGCCGCTTCCTGGTCCAAATGCCCTGCCTGACTCCCTGTTCCCCGCGGAATATAACCTTGCGATTTTCAAAGCGAGAGTGTATCGGTTCTTACTGGGTAAGCTCATTCCATCCTAGACCGTAATGATTGCTTACCATCAGGCGAATTAAGGTCAAGTGCAAACCCATCTCTTGTAAAAAAAAAGCCTAAGCATCAAACATTTCCAGGTCGAACTTATAACCTCATTTTTATAGCTCATTACAAAATATAAATATATCCTTGTCTTTTGTCGAATCATAGTACCATGTTAACCACGAGGAAGTTAAAAATTGGTGGTAAAGTGGCTCACCATAGTAACTACTTACGACTTTATTAAAATACTAGTGGACGCCCGCGGCTGCGCTCGCATTATTTCGGGATAAAAAGGTAGCCTAAGACACTCCTAAGATCTCATACCAGCTACAAACCAAAAATCATGATGATGCCTTTACCGTTTTTGTTTATTTAAATAAAAAGACAAACAATGAAACAGATAAATAGACAAAAATCTGTAAATTGTCGGATTGATGATATTTATTATCAAACGTAAGTGTAGTAAATGGTTGCATGAGTTGGATTTAGGTTATCAACTTATATGATGGCCCGGATATACCGGGTGCTAGCGGCAGCCAAGCAGCGAGGTGAGTACCCCCTGCCCGTGGAGGTGCGGCGCTTACGGCAACAAGCCCGGGACGATGCCATCGAAAGGTGGCAGCGGCGGCTCGAAGAGCCTACCGCGGGTGTGCGGACGATGGAGGCAATCCGCCCTGTCCTCGTGCAGTGGTTGACGAGGCAGCACGGGTCTCTCTCCTTCCGTGTCACGCAGCTCCTGACAGGCCATGGCTGTTTTGGCCGATTCCTGTTCGGGGTTGTGCAGAGGGAGGAGACACCAGCCTGTCACCATTGCGGGGACCCGGAGGACACGGCGGAGCACACCCTCGCGGAGTGCTCGGCGTGGGAGGAACAGAGGGCGCGGCTTGTGGCTGCCATAGACCGGAGGCTGTCGCTCCCGGCCGTTGCGAAAGCGATGGTCGAGAGCGACGTTGGTTGGGACGCGGTGCGAGACTTCTGCGAAGAAGTTCTCGCACTGAAGGAGGAGGCGGAGCGCGCGCGGGAGAGGCTTGCGGAGCCAAACTCCCTGCGCAGGAGGCGCGTTGGAGGACGGCGCTTGGCGCACGACCGCCGACCTCCGTAAAGGGGACTCCGGGCGGCAGGTCGGGGAACCTGTTGCCATTAGGACTATGTCCCCACAGGATGCACGACGTGTCCCGTGTTCCGACACGTCGTCCATTAGAGGGTCGAGCAAAAGCTCCCCGAGACGGGGCCTGATTCCGGGCCAGCATCGCCAGGGCTGCGGACGCATGCATCGCACTCTCGGGGCCCTGATCGCGATGCAGAGGTGGAACACCCCAGGTTTTTAGTGGGTATGCCGGCCTTCTGGCGGAGACTCCCACATAACCACTCGCCCTCCCCGGGGTCGAGTGGTACTTTTAAAAGGTTTTCCTGGGTCAAAAAAAAAAAAAAAAAAAAAAAATAGGTTATCAACTTATTGATAAACTTGTGTTCGATTCGTGCGCCGTTCGTGCAAGAAAACCGGTGATAGTTGATAAAGAAATCTTTAGACGACCTTTAAGACATTTTTTATTACTCTGGTTACACCCTGTTTTCTTTTAATTCTTAAACATACAATTTCAGTTATTTTACTGAGCAACAATGAAAACCATTTACATGAACCTGACACATGGAAGTTCATCATCATCAGCCTATTTATATCTGTCCACTGCTGGATGTAGGCCTCTCCCAATGTTTTGCACAATGCAGGTCTTCCGCTTTCCGTATCCAATGCCTGCCAGCCACCTGTTGTTCAGTCGTCACCCGACCTGGTCTGGCCGGTTGGCTTCCCAGTCTTCCAACGCTACATCTACTGGAACGCGGTCTGCACTCCAAGTTCCGCTTACTCCACCGGTCATCAGATCTTCTACAGATATGGCCAGCCCATTGCCACTTGCTAATCTTGCGAGCTATTTCGGTTACAGAAATTTGGGCGTGGTTATTTAAACTTAAAGCTAACCTTAACCTTAAACACTTTTTAATTAAATAAATATTCATGTTACCCTACTGCTTTATGAAAATAAAAAAATTAGCTCACAAAATAGATGAAATATAAAAGTTGCAATGTAAACTAGCTGTGTCTTGCGGTGTTACTCGTGTTAAGACGCCTAGACATAGTTTGCTTGGTGTTGGGCTAGATGGCGCTGTGTACAATGACCTGGTTTTTTTTTGGGATTTTTTTCTATATGTTAAAGTCGGTTTTGTATATACTTGTGTAATAAATGTAAATATTAGTAGTTTTTCGTATATGTTACTACTCGTATACTTGGAAAGTAATAAAATTGTAAGAAGGAAGCTGAGAAACTAAACAAAAAAGGCATATATATACATTTTACATCATCGTTTTTAATAAAAAATTTCATTCACGTCAAAAGATGGAGTGTACATGCGTAGAATAGGTATTTTTATGTATTTATCTATCAGTACCGTTGTGTATGATTCAGATTAGCAAGATTAGTTTGAAAATCAGCCACTTTTCAGCATGACTACAATGATACGTAAGTTTTATTGTAATTCGTCACGTTACGTTATACTAACGCATACTTTTTACTATTTCCGGTTGTTATCGTTTAGTCATTTTGTTCCTGAAAGTAATTATGTATTTTACAAAGGTTTTGGTAACTTACAGACAATTTTTTATTCTTATGTCTATATAAACAATTTTTGTTGACGTCTTTTAGAAATTCTCGAAAAAACTGTTATCATTAAAAATGTTAATGACACCTCCTTACGAAATTTTTACAAAAGAATTTACTGACTTTTTTTTTTTTTTAACTTGAACGGGGTTGCACTTGACCATAGTTTACCTGATAGCAAGTAAGGCTATGGCCTAAGATGGAGCGTGCTTACCCGATAAGAACCGATTCACTCTCGCTTTGAAGATCGCATTACGTAATACGACGTATTTCCAAATTTGTGCGTAAAATTAAACAACTTCGTATTTTTAATGCTTAATTTAACTAGAATTATTAATTTAATTAAGTAAGTAACCAATTCTTACATAGGTCAAATGACAATGTCAATTACTGACACCAGAGATGGCCACCCATACGGTCATACTTACTTATTGGTCAAATACCCAACCTTTTTTATATCAGGTAATCTATATAAAACTTAAAGGTGACTGACTGACTGGCCGACTGACTGATATAGTGATCTATCAACGCACAGCCCAAACCACTGGACGGATTGGGCTGATATTTGGAATGAAGGTAGATGTTATGTCGTAGGCATCCGCTAAAAAAGGATTTTTGGAAATGCCACTTTTAAAGGGGTGAAATAGGGGATGCAAATTTTACTTCTTAATGCGAGCGAAGCCGCGAGCACTTACTTGTTAAGTATAAAACTTAAGTTAAATGAACTCATAAGCATGGCATAGGACATTCCATTCTATTACTAATACAATAAGATATACAGGCTGCACTAAACTGAACCGGTCGACAAAACTTTATGGCCAAGTGCTGGTCGATCTATTCGTCAGATAATTCTTCAGGGTTCCGTAGCTCGCTTTACTACAACCCTTTTTATTCTAAGAAATTATTTAGTATCTAGAAGAAAACATCGCGCAAACACTCTAAACTTGACTAGAGCACTTGGGCTAGAGATTGTCGACGATTTCATATACCTCGGATCCACCATAAGTAACAATGGCTCCTGTGAAACAGACGTGCGCCGACGTATCGGAATGGCTAAAAATGCTATGGCTCAGCTTCAAAAGATCTGGAGAAATAGAGGCATAAGGCTGAAGACAAAGACCAGGCTAGTGCGGACTCTAGTTTTTTCGATCTTCTTTTATGGAGTTGAGACTTGGACCCTAAAAACAGCGGACCGAAAGCGCATCGATGCTTTTGAAATGTGGTGCTGGCGACGCATGCTGAGAATACCGTGGACAGCTTTCCGTACTAACGTGTCGATACTAAAACAACTGGGCATCAAAACCAGACTATCCACTTTATGTCTGAAACGGATCCTCGAATATTTAGGTCATATTGCCCGGAAAGATGGCGACAACCTGGAAAAACTGATGATCACAGGAAAAGTAGAAGGCAATCGATCCCGAGGCCGCAGCCCAACACGTTGGTCGGACCAAATTCGCACCACTTTAGACACTACAGTCTATAATGCATTGCATGTTGCCGAGGACAGAAGGAAGTGGAAAGATGTCATCAAGGAGAAGGTGCTGGGAGGTGGTGGTCACGATCCTCAGACATGAGGGATACGATTCAAGGAGGAGGAGAAGAAAACATAAAATAATCATCATCATCAGCCTGCTATTACCCTCTGCTGAGCATAGGCCTCTCTTCTTGTACGCCACAGTCCTACGCAGATTGAATCCAGGTGCTCCCTGCAGTTGTTCTAATGTTGTCAATGTCAACCCACTGAATGGTGGGATAAATTATGTATAATATTTTTACCCCAAAACAACACTGGTTTTAATATGATGCATTTCCTCCTCTTTAGTTGTATTCCTCATGACTGAGGGTCGCAACTCCCCCGCCGATACAATTCTTTAGAGGAGTTCTCTGTTAAGCATTCCTTGGTGGATGGTGGAAGCTCCTTGTTTCCATGCAACCCTAATATATCCCAATGTGTTAGTTACACACACACATAGACCAGTTTGGTGGACTACTTTAAGTAAAGAATACAGAGTGGTTAAAGAATACAGAGAGTTCATTCTTCTTTGGGAACTTTGGGACTGTAATGTATAGAATTAAAAAAGCTGAAGAAGGTAAAAAATCTGAACACAAACGATACTAGGAAAAAAGTGTTTGGGTATGCTTATATCGATAATAAAACACGTTTCAGCTGTTTTTTATATTTTTGTCTGTTTATCTGTGTCTCTGTTTGTCTGTTAATATAAACGCTCATCACGCAAAAACGGATAAACGAATCATCATGATTTTCGGTATGTGGATAGTATTAAGTCCTGAAAATGTCATAGGCTACTTTTTATCCCGAAATAATGCGAGCGAAGCCACGGGCGTTCATTAGCACACTTGTATTGGTTACAATTGTACTTCCGTATACAGTGATATCGAGCTAGGATAAAACTTTAGAACTAATTTATCTTAAAAAGTATTTTTTTATTTCGATTCTTAGGATACTATTCGTTGTAGGTACTAAATCCTCTTCTAAAGATCGCTAAACATTAAGATAATAGTATTAAAACTTTACATACCATGGTAGCTCCCATACACACACATACACAACATTCGTATGTATGTGTGTTTGTGTGTGTGTGTGTGTGTGTATGTGTTGTATGATGTATTGATGTGTGTACGGAGCCCGCAAAACTGCATTCCTTTCCATGATGTCTGTAAGGTATGAGAAAGCTGTTAGCTGGAGAAATTAGTACCTACTTAACTTTAAAACGATTCTGGTTTCTTTCATTATTGGTTTTAGTTTTTTTAGGAAAGCGTGTCGTGTTGTATGTTATATAAATAAATAAATAAAAATTTAGTTTATTGCTCCAAAAACATAATAAAACTATACATAAATGCACTATAAACAACGCACTAGGCGAACCTGTGTCGCGGTGTAATTGCCATCTCGTTCCAGACATTACTAATAACAATAAAGAAAATAATATATACAGATAGCAGTACATAATAAACTTTGTTTAAATTTCTAAGGTATCTTAACAATTACAACGTTGCTTCGCTTATTATCATGTAAGGATTAGTCTCTCTTGGGTCGTATTTCCTCATGACTGAGGGTCGTGACTCCTCCGCAGAATTAATTCGTTAGGGGAGTTCTCTTGTGCAGATACATCATGGTGGGCGCCCAGCTCCTTCCACGGAAGACACATGTCCTCGAACATTGTGGTCCTCAAATATGTCGGTTTACTCACGATGTTTTCCTTCACCGCCAAGTTAAAGAAAATAAGCAAAAGGAAGTAGGTAGTAGGTACCTATCTACTAATAAGAAGGGATTAATATTTAAATGTAGCTTCGATTTTTTTACTACAATATCTTCATAACTAAATGTTCTGTTACTTAGAGATTCCTTTTGCAAATCTCTTAAATATATAAAGCCATTTTCACTACGTGATTTTAACGCTAAGTCTGTTAAAGGTTTAAGTCGTCTTAAGTTAGAAATTAGTAAGTAAGTATATTATCTCTTATCACATTAGTCAAGCGTGAGCCTATACAATGTAAAAAAACATTGTTTTTGAATGTCTTGTAAAGTCGTCATTCGATAATGGTCGAGTTATTTCACAATGATATAACGTCTCAACTTTCAGCTCTTATCAAATGTCATTGCTAATAAAATGGCCGCATGTTTAAACTGACCGTTTGACCTGCACACACACACACACACACACTCGCATACACAACATGTATATTCACTTGTGCAGTATACACACCAAACTCACACATACATTAAAGAAACTTGTCTGTATATTATCCTACATAGGGATATTGGAAAAAATCTCGTATACATAATATATACATAATATGTAGTTTATATGACTCTGTTACCAAAATATGAGTCAAATAATTTCAAGTAAGTTTTCTTATGAAATATTACTCCATCTTTCACATTTTACGCTTGTGTGTGTTAGATGTGTTTAATTTCGGGACATTGTAATCTTTAAGACATTATCTCTTACCACAGAATACAGCTCCTACTATTTTTTTAACTTCTAACTTCTATTAAAAAATAAGTTGAGGAGTGGCAAACTCCAGTGTCAACGTTTTTCAAACCAGCCTTAGGGTATCTGACCGCTGTACTATGACTAGCAATAAGGTACTTTTTATGTGTCATCAGACCTACGTAAGCGCCCTATTGTAAATGCCTTATTCTCTTTGTATAGTCATGCAAGGAAAGTCCAAAATGCAAAACTTTAGTTTATGTATGTAGTACTTAACAAAACTACGATCTCTTTAGAAACTTGCTTAGTAAATGTGAGTAACTTGTAATAATAGCATCTTGTTAAAATAACGAAATGTCTGTCTATCTATCTTTTAACTTGGGTCTCTACAACCGGTCTTGTCGAAGACAAATGACATAATAACCAAGAGAAGTCTCATTGTGGTGAGAATTCCACAGCACATATGATAAATAAATTGACGTAATACAAAATAAAAACAAATTACATAAAACGAGAAAGATGAACTATGGTGTCGACATTTTTATATCCAAAACACCCTCAGATATATTAGCATAAATAGATAATGGTAGATTTGCATGCTTATTGTTCATTAATTCACCGCCTATGCCACCATGAATAAGAGATCATAATAGGTACATTGTCGATTGCTTCACACAAACATGTACATACATGTACCAATACTCCTTGTACCAGATTGTAAAGTAATAAAGATGTTTATTGTTTACCGAGTAGATCTCTGCTCATCATCATCATCATACACAGCCTTCTCTATCTTGCAGCTGGGTATAGGCCTCACTATGAATGTGCCAGCTGCGTCGATCTTGTGCAGACCACATCCATAACGAACCCACGACTCGAATAATGTCGTTGACCCATCTCGCTGCCAGAAGACCCACTCCTCGTCTGCTCATTCGCGCAGTATACTTAAGCATTGTATAAAATTGTTGGATTGTATGTTTGTTAGTCCATTGATACGTCTTTCACTTACAATATCAAAAGTGTATATTGAGTTAATTTAAGAACATATTCTGTTTTGTGTGCCTTAATAAAATAAATATGTTTTTTGTAATCTCTGGCCTTATGCTAGTCGTGATGGATTGTAATTTTAATTAGGAGTTTAACAGTATTAAGTCTATGTTCCGGGCAGTCTGGTCGGGAGGTCGCACGCATGTCAATTCCAAGAAACCAGTCGAATTGAGAACTTAACTTTTTTGCCGATTCAGAAAGAATGTCGGCTTATGGAGACATTTTTTATTCTGACTCAGACTTTACTCCTGTGTCTGTGACATAGCTAAAGGTGGGTGTAATAAAAACTAGAAATTTACTAGTAGGTGCTAGTGGCTTCGCTCGCATTATGAAGTAAAACTTGCATCCCATATTTCATCCCTTTAAAAGTGGCATTTTCAAAAATACTTTCTAGCGGATGCGTACGTTTCAGCCCGATCCGTTTTGTAGTTTGGACTATGCGTTGATAGATCACTATGTCAGTCAGTCACCTTTAGGCTTTATATATTTAGAAATTTATGTAACAAACTTGATAGTAAGTAACACATAATAAATTCTATTATCAGTCTTATAAGGCGAAGTTTGTGTCTATACTTACTGTTTTTACTTGTTACTCCTTCGCGTTCGAACGGTTGAAGGTTTCAGACCCTAGGTTTTTAGCCAGGATTATGTGTTGATAAAAGCAATCTATCTATTTAACACATATTTAAGCGCATGCTTGGTGACTGAATTAATAGAAGAACATCTATGTACGCATCTGAATCTTCTTCTTATCAAATGAGAGTGGCCAACTCTGGTGTCGAGAGTTTTCAAATCACCCTAAGGGCTCCTGAGATAGCTTAACAACTGCCGCACTGGACAAATAGCTGGGTCCTACAATTTCACGTGTTATCCGACCCACAGAAGTGCCTAATACGGAATGCCACTTTTCGGTCACCCATCTAAGGACTGACCGCGTCAACCTTTGCTTAACATTGGTAATCGCATGCGATTGCCTCCGCTAGCTGAGCTACGGGCGCTTCATAGTATCTGAATAAAAAGCCTTTTTCTATGTTACAACATAAATCTATTCAATAAGTTCCTGTCGTTAAATAATACTCAATTAAGTCTTTTATCGAACCTTCCCACCTTTTTGTCTGTCTGTCCGAGTTACCAACGCCTTAAACCAGAAAGAGAAAAAAGATGGTAGTTGAGAAAGAAAGAAAGAGATGATGAATGATCCGTTAGAGGCTAGGACTACCGCATTTACGCGACTAGTGATGTGTGTAGTAGTGTGAAAAAGATTTATCGATAAACCTGTACCAGCAAATCGACAAATTTATCTATCTTAAGTTTTGAAAAATTTCGGCAATTGATGTAATCAGCTGATTTAAAACTTTTGATTGTTCTAAAATATACCAGCTAGAAAATTGTATTATGATACCACACAAACATACATACCTACCTACACACAAGTTGATGTGTAACACCGCGGGGCGCTAATGCTACTATATGTACATAACGTTATCTGATTACCATAGCGCACTGCCTTCTTTTATTTCTTTGTATAAAATAAATAAATAAATATTTAAAGACAATGTACACAGCGCCATCTAGCCCCACACTAAGCCAACGTTTGTGTCGTGGGTACTATATAACTGACATAATAGTTATATGTAAATATACCTACTTTTCTTTTGTAAATACATTCTTATTAATTATTGGAATCGTTTCATAAATAACGGAGCAATCGCGTAGCATACACACAAAAAAAATCAGAATACTTGATAACCTCTATTTTTTAGGCCGGTTAAAAAAGAATTAACAATGTGTGTCACTGTATAGTTCCCGTGAGGCATGATTAAATTTAACTTGTCGAGCTAATCTTTCGATATAATTATTGACGTAAGTGCTGGCCGGTTATTACAACTAAATTTAACAATGTGTGTATTTGTCTATCGATATTCGTGTCCCATCCCTTCATAAACTGGATCTACATGACCGTCTGCTTTACAAACTGCTGTATATTCAACGCTGCATGTTGACTCACCCACATTCATCACTACCTGGGCTCTTTGAAAGGCTTTCGGTGGTTTTCGACATGATTCATGTACCTTTACATTCATGGCATTACATTTCTCAGCTAGTTCTGGATGGCTGGTTATATTCTTTATTTATTTATTTATGAAGGTATGACTTTAATAATAATTAATTATATGTTCAATAATAATAAACAATATATACATATATAAACACTAAACTAAAAAAGAGTATATAGGTACATTTTACCTAAATTTAAAACATCCACATGTGGAATGGAGCTAAGAACGCTGGCTGCATTCCCACGCTGGATTGCTATAGAAATCCTTTGTGCAAGGAACCAGCCAGCGTATTTATTTATTCATAATTGACACAAAAACAACTTATAAAAACTAAAACTTATAATAAAATAGAAACATGATCTAATAGGATATGTAAGACAATTGTAAATTTATAAGTCTAACTGTTGTGTACAACTTTCTTTACAATATAATGATACTGTACGTAGGTTAGTATCTAAGAATGATGTAGGTACAAAAATTATGAATAAATTAATTTTAAATTTGAATTTGAATAATGATAATATATTTATGATTTATTTATACCATTTAAATAAGTGCACCTCACATCCAATCCAAATCGCACACTTATGATTAATTGAACTTAATACATAAACAACACAACAAGAAAAAACACAGAAATGCTGGCCTTTTTCTGGCTCAACGTATCAGCATTGCCATCCAGCGTGGTAATGCGGCCAAACATTTTAGAAATTGTTGGAATTTGTTCATCTATCAATTCGAAGTATCTACAAACTATTTTTTTGAATATCTTCAATGTTCAGACTTTTGACCCTGGTATATTTTATTACTCTATGCTTTCGACCCTCTTCAACTTTATTATATGTATAGATGGTAACTCCTGACGTAAGCAACATGCCAGTGGTCACATAACACTAATTGGCTGCCCCTGGCTGGCTCGTTGAGCGGGAAGCGGACACCAGCTGATTGGTATGGCCTTGCCACTGTTACAGACTTACGTACACTGTTTATTTTTATTTATAGTAACGCTAGAATATGGGGACTAGATACATAGACACAGAGTATATTACTACGACGTTCTAATAAACTTCTTTTTATCGAATGAGAGCCTTCTCTGGTGTCGAGAGTTTACCAAGCCGCCCTGAGGGCCTCTGGCATGGCTTAACGACTGCTGCTCTAGACAGCCGGGACCTAAAATGTAACGTGTCATCCGACCTACGAAAGCACCCAAGATGAAATGCCTCTTTTCGGTCACCCATCCAGGGACTGACCGCGTTGACTATTGCTTGACATTGGCTCGCATGCGATTGCCTCCGCCAGCTGAGCTACGGCCTTAGTTTACATTGTCATTTGGCATATCTTTCAAGCACCGCGGCGAGGCTCTAAAACTAAAAATAGATAGATAGATAATTCTTTATTGTCACACACATATAAAACAAAATTAATAAAAAATACTTACATAAACTACTCTAGTGCCACAAGTGGCGGCCTTATTGCTAAAAGCAATCTCTTCCAGGCAACCATTGGATAGAGGGGAATAAATAAAGGATTATAAAGGACGTGGTGTACAACAGAAATCTTATATACATATAAAAATGAATCGCAAAATGTGTTGGTAAGCGCATAACTCAACAACGCCTGGACCGATTCGGCTAATTCTTTATTTTTAATATTCATTGAAGTTCAAGGATGGTTTTTACGGCGAGAAATGAAATAATAATTAAATTAAAATGTTAATATGCAGCAGGCGGTGTACGGGGCCGGCCCTTACATTCTTCGATCTCCAAAACTACGCAACGGGGTTGTTGTGGTTTTTTAACAGCTAGTGTTTTAAGAGGACGGGTTTTAAGTATATAACGCGTGACCGAGCAAAGCCGGGCAGAGCATCTAGTATAAAATATAAACAACTATATAGTGGATGCTCGCGGCTTCGCTCGCATTAAGGAGTAAAACTTGCATCCCCTATTTCACCCTTTTAAAAGCGGCATTTCCAAAAATCCTTTCTTAGCGGAAGTCTACGTCATAACATCTATTGTACCTGTATGCCAAATTTCAGGCCGATCCATCCAGTGATTTGGGCTGTGCGTTGATAGATCTCTATATCAGTCAGTCAATCAGTCAGTCAGTCCTTTGAGTTTTATATATTTAGATTTTTCAAGAAGCTACTCATTGTAAAGATCATAGTAGCTCAATTACCATAAAAAGCCCATAGCCATAACTTCTAACTGTATCGCACCTAAGAGCTTTCACCTAGAATGTCAATAAGCACTGATGTACTGAATGCTTCGCCCACTATACACTCTTGCGTAAGCACACATACCAAATACATATGCACTTAAGACATATAATCGCCTAAGGCGATAAGGCCGCCCAATGTACAGACTTTAATATATTTAAGCTTATGTCCTGTTTTGTTATTTCTATGTTTTATGGTGTACATTAAAGATATATTCTATTATATTCTATAATCAAACTAGCTTTTCCCCGCGGCTTAGCACGCGTTATTATACTTATAAACTTTCCTCTTGAATCAATCTATCTAATTATAATAAACTGCATCAAAATCCGTTGTGTGGTTTTAAAGATCTAGGAATACATACGTTCATAAATTAATACCGATATGCAGACAGATGCGGGTAGCAACTTTGTTTAATCTATACTAATATTATAAAGCTGAAGAGTTTGTTTGTTTGAACGCGCTAATCTAAGGAACTACTGGTGCGAATTGAAAAATTATTTTTGTGTTGGATAGACCATTTATCGAGGAAGGCTATATAACATCATGCTGCAACTAATATGAGCGAAGAAACAATGGGAAATGTGAAAAAAAACGGGGGAAATTATTCATCTTTGAGGGCTTCCGTTGCGTGTGCTGCGAAAACGGTTCAAGATATCAAAAAAATATGTATGAAATAATTATTCCTTTTGAAATGATCTAACAAAATGTCTGCATCAGTATATGTCTATCTTTTAAGATTAACTCGCTAGAACTGTTTTTTATGGTAATAACTAAGTATTTCATGCGGACGAAGTCACTGGCACAGCTAGTAGTATATAGTAATGTGAAGTACACATAGGTACTGAATACTATAAAAATACTGTAATATTTTTTATTAATAATTGTGATTTAAATGTAATGTTAAATAAAATATTATTGGTTAGATTTGGATATGTTTTACTATGCGTACGGTGTGATTATTAGAAAGTAGCTTCTTCTTCTTCACGAAAGAGGGTGGCCAACTCTGGTGTCGACAGTTTATCAAGCCGACCATAGGGCCTCTGACATGGTTTAACAACTGCCGTACTATGACAAACAGCCGGGACCTACAATTTAACGTGTCATCCGACCCACGGAAGCGCCCAAAATGCAATGCCACTTTTTGGTCACCAATCCAAGGGCTGACCTCGTAAACGTTAGCATTGGTAATCGCATGCGATTACCGGCGTAAGCCGAGTTATGGGATCTTCAAAAGTAGCTGAAAACGTGCTGTCAATAAATATGCATATTTCTCGGTACAAAATCGATTCTCAGACCATCACTACTCAGAATGAGTCCAAGTGAGTTGTAACTGTAAAGACTGCATCGTTATGCACGAAGGACAATACGGAAGGGATTCACCACTTCAGTACATACTCAGAATACAACACATAAGGCTATTATCGTCTACCGCGCATATATTTCGCGCGGGCGTAAACTGCCATCTCACGTCACAGGGTCCTCGAGTCCTAGTGTGAGATGGCAGAGGATCCCAATGCACCAACATTATTACAGGTATGTAATGATTGTATATATAAATTAGTTTATAAGGGTGTAAGTTAAGTTTTTTTGTAAATAAAGTAATTTTGTATTGTATTTGTATAATAAAGTTGAAGAGGGCCAAAAATCTGTACATTGAAAGATATAAGGAAAAAATGTTTGGGACTTTATTTTTTACATGATGTAGGCTTACGCTTGACAACAACTTGCCTAATGTTAAGGTATAATCTACGATCTAGCGCGCTTGCCTAGAAGAAACCGGTAAAAAGGTAAACTAAACTTGGGTATTCCTTAACTGCGGAAACGTGTTCTGTTATCGAACAAAACACGTTGCCGCAATTTTGAGAACTTTTGTCTGTTTGTCTGTCTCTGTGTTTATTTAAACGCTCATCACGCAAAAACGGCTGAACAGATTATCATGATTTTTGGTATGTAGATAGCCAGAGGTCTTAGAAGTGTCATAGGCTACTTTTTATCCTGAAATAACGCGAGAGAAGCCATGTGCGTCTACTAGTTACTTGATAAATGATGACTATAAATATAATTAAATGCTGGACAAATCCATAACAAACTATTATCTCGTTGTAACCTGCTTGAGGACAAACAAACAAGAGTTGACTGATAAGAAGGACCGAGACATAGTGATCTACATTATGTATAATTATGTATGTACATAAGGATAAAGAAACTAGATTTTGTATGCCCACCTACTTAGTTTTGTGACAAATAGTAAACTAAAATGTGTAATTAACTAAAAATGGTATGATCTTATTTCTAGATAAAAAAATATGCATATTATGTAGGTCGTGGTTGTTGTCATTGTAAATGAAACCCCGGAGAAATATATAGTGTTTTTTCCGCTGCGACTGCTCCTTAACCGACTTCAAACAACAAACTGGGTGGTTTTAGGTGTGTTCCTCCATATACCCCCGCCACACCTCACCTCCTAACCAAAATGGCCTCCGTGGCTCTCAAGATCTTACCTACACCGCACCTTGTGTCTTCAAGTTCTGTTGTTCTCCTTCGGCAAGATATTCTCGTCGACACGTGTTTCGCCTCTCCACGAGGTATCCTCAACACGTGTTGACTCCACAACGTAGTTCGTGGATTTCCGCAAAGAAACGCCTGATTTAATATCTGAATTTTATCATTGTTTGATATAATTAAAGATTAGTCAGCAGCTCTGGATACTTCGAGGGTTTACTGTAGTTATTTTTTTAATTTGAATGTTTTTCAATATTAAAGTAAAACAATTAAGCAAGACTATGCCACAATCACGACATCGTCAAAGTCGAGGGTCCAACCTGGATGAGGTCTGGTCTGCACAAGATCGATGCAGATGGCTCATACAAAGGGAGGCCTATGCCCAGCAGTGGGATCCCAAGGGCTGTGGTTTTTTTTTACATGAAATAGGCTCACGCTTGACTACAACTTGCCTGATGTTACGCAACGTTATAATCTACGATCTAGCGCGCTTGCCTAGAAGAAACCGGTTTACTCCCGACTTGATGAAGATGATGACGCCACAATCCAAAGATAATGGGGCACAAACAAAGAAATCCACCAATAAAAGATGAATAAATTGGCATATTCATAAGAATTTTAAGATTATAGGTCCAAAAGCATTACATTTTAATAACAACAGAAAAGTTACTTTATTTGAATTTTTCAAATACTTACTAAATAAAGCGACTCTTAAAAGTTTAAAAGGTTATGCATTAGCTAATGTCACAAGCTACAAGTAATCCTTAGTACCTATAACCAGTAAAACCTTATGTATAAATAAAACAATTTTAATTAAAACATAACCATCCAACATCCATATTAGGCAAGGAATACGTGACCTAAAGCACATTGTTTCCCTTCTCAAATTACGTCAATTCATGCAAAAGTCCAAGCAACGACAACGGTTAACACAAATATAATTATATTACATATAACTATTAGAATATTTACAGTTAATTTTACAGAACACTGTTTGTTTTCGTTAATTCAGTAAATTATTACTTACTGTTCATATCGTAATATTTCAGTCAAGGCAAATAAGGGCTTTTTTATTTTATTTATTTTATTATCATGATAGTAGGTATTAATATTAGGTAGCATTTTGCCAAGATGGTTTTTTTTTTATAACAACGGTGATTAAATTTTTTTTATGTTAATCCCGGACAAAATCGGAGGCCTTATTATCTCTTCTCATTAATTCTAGTTCTTGCATTTATTTATATGCCTCTCGCATTTTCGCGCTTAATACTATTTTTCCTTTCAACTTTCATCTTTCTTTCTTTCGTTGGTAGACTGCCAACTATCCTATGCTAAATAAAAAGTTATTTAAAGAATATTGCCATTTTACGAAACGTTCGAGGTACGGCAAGGAGGCACCGTTATACAGTTGAGGTTCTAAAGACTCGCACCAATCGTTTTGCTTCGACTTTCATCGCGCGAACAGCCAGACTGTGGAACTCCTTGCCCGAATCTCTATTCCCCTTTAACTATAATTTGACGGACTTCAAGTCAAGAGTAAACCGGTTTCCTCTAGGCAAGCGCGCTAGATCGTAGATTATAACGTTGCTTAACATCAGGCAAGACATAGTCAAGCGTGAGCCAATCTCAAGTAAAAAAAATCCCTTGGCTGAGGCCTGTTGGCAATCGCTCTGTGTAAAAACCGGTCTTTTTTGAACCGATCCCATATTATGTAAACATGGCTAAGAGGAACAGGCATTGATAATTTTAATAAAAAAAATTATAAAGTTCACCAATATATGTATCTCAAATTGTGTAAAAAAAAATACGCAGATAGTTTTTCACGAAAACTACATAATTATGCAACATGATGTATTTACCTAATTGCAAAAGTTTGAAGTAACTCATTATAAAAAAATATAGTTCAAGGGAAGGTTTATTATAGTTCCTATACTTTTTTCTGTGTGTAAGGGATTTTTGTTTAGTACTTATAATGAGGAAAAGCTTTTTAATGTAAATGCGTAATAAATGCAACATAATGCGTACAATGTAAATTCAATGAATTAATCTATACTAATATTATAAAGCTGAAGAGTTTGTTTGTTTGTTTGTTTGAACGCGCTAATCTCAGGAACTACTGGTGCGAATTGAAAAATTCTTTTTGTGTTGGATAGACCAGTTATCAAGGAAGGCTTTAGGCTATATAACATCACGCTGCAACTAATAGGAGCGAAGAAACAATGGAAAATGTGAAAATTAACGGGGAAAATTATTCATCTTTGAGGGCTTCCGTTGCGTGCGCTGCGAAAACGGTTCAAGATATCAAAAAAAATCGTATGAAAGAATTATTTCTCTTTAAATAATCTAACAAAATGTCCGTAACAGTATAATATGTCTATGTTTTAAGGTTAACTCACTAGAACCGTTTTTATGGTAATAACTATTCCACGCGGACGAAGTCGCGCGCAACAGCTAGTAGATTATAACTGGAAAGTACGCGTCGACTTTGGATTGTATAGTTAAATACCTTTCTATCCGTATTTTCCTGTATTTTTAAACGACTTTTAAGTCACAACAAAAAATAAAAAGTACGAAACACGTAGTAGACAGACTAGTACGTTTTTGTAGGATAAAAATAAGGTGAAATCATGTTTATAGAACAAAACGTTAGTAAACGATGGCGATGACGGATGACGCGTCAGTACGCGGATGGGTGACCGTAAAGTGGCGTTACGAGTATATTTTAAGCGCTTCCCTGGGTCGGAACACAAGTTCAATTATAAGTCCTGCCTGTTTGTCTTGTAAGACAGTCGTAAAGCCACGTCAGAGGCCTTTCGAGCGGTTTGATATACCTACTCTGGACACCAGAGTTGGCCACTCTCATTCGAAAAGAAGAAGAAGCTACTTTCTAGCAATCAAACCGTACGTATAGTAAACATTAAAATAAAACCAATAATATCTTATTTAAGAAGAATAGAAGAAGCAGAAGATTGTATCGTAAAAGTTTCTTAGGCCAATAAAGTGACATAGAATATAATGTGTACTTCTAATATATTGTGGTACAACTTCTTACTAAATCAACGTCTTTGTTAACAATAAAAAGTTTATCTATTAATTTATTAACAATAATTTTATGTTATTGAAGTTCCTTGTGGTGTCCATAAATAAAACATTAAGCAGTAAAATTATGCTTTCAATAACACTTACTATCTGAGAAGTTTATGACATACAAACATAAATCTTCTTATACCTATATTTATGTAAAAATGAATCGCAAAATGTGTTGGTAAGCGTATAACTCAACAACGCCTGGACCGATTTGCCCAATTTTTATTCGTTCAAGGATGGTTGCTACGGCAAGAAAAAATCGAAAAAATGCCGGAAAATCCCTATAACCCGCCCTTTTCTTTTTACCATAATAAACGTTTTCTAACTAACTAAAGAGTAAAAGAGTCAACAGACAGGACGAAGTCTGTCGGGTCTGCTAATACAAAATATTATTCAATTTCTACAACATCATATGGATACATAAATATCTACAACCTTAAGGGAATAAAATGAGTATTACAACTTATAGATTTTCATCTTTAACAACAAGAACAAAGAAATAAAACGAGCAACACATTCGCGTAAAGTTACTCATATAAGCCATACACATTACAACATATTTTCTCACTGTAAGGTATGACCATATAATGACCTACAAAGATTATATTTATGTATAAAGTGACCCGACCAGCTTCACCAGATAAGGCTTTATTAACCGATTACAGGCTTGATAGGTATATAAAACACTAGTAGACGCTCGTGGCTTCACTCGCATTATTTCAGGATACCATGTAGCCTATGACACTGCTAAGACCTCATACTATCTACATAACAAAAATCATGATGATCCGTTCAGCCGTTTTTGCCTTATGAGCGTTTAAATGAACAGAGATACAGATAAAAAGACAACATTTCTAGAAATCGTTGGAACATGTTCTGCTATCAATTGGAAGTATCTCCAAACAATTTCTTTTGAATATTTTCTATGTTCAGATTTTCGACCCTCGATTATATGTATATAGATTACTGTCTATATATATAAAACTCAATGGTGACTGGACTGATTGACTGACTGACTAACTGATATAGTGATCTATCAACGCACAGCCCAAACCACTGGACGGATTGGGCTGAAATTTGGAATGAAGGTAGATGTTATGACGTAGGCATCCGCTAAGAGAGGATTTTTGGAAATGCCACTTTTAAAGGGTCGCGAGCACTACTAGCCAAATATAAATGCAATAGCTAGAAAAAAAAATAGCCATGAAATGATGTCTTTTCGCGATGTGCAAAGAGTCGTGTTGAAAAAGTATTCTGAATAGGTATTGCATTTCAAAACCTTGACTGACTACTTTATCATGACATGATACTGGGACAATGGAGCGGGAGTATTAATCTTGTAATTCACGCAAAATTTCGTGCGGATAATTTTTGGTATTAGAAAGTTGTGACCATCATACGACTACCAGAATATCAGATAGATAGATAGATAGATAAAGATCTTTATTGTAACACACATTGAAAAAAAGACAAACAGAACCACAAAAGACTAAAAAAAATAGTGCCACAACTGGCGGCCTTATCGCTAATAGCGATTTCTTCCAGGCAACACTGCACTGGTAACCGGTGCCAACATAGTTGAGTATGGGTTTGTTTATACGCCTACATTTAAGTCTGTAATTCTATCAATAAATAATTTTCTTTCTTTCTTTCTTTCAAATATTACTATTACGATAGGGGAAACTCAATTAGATATAAGAAGCAATTACTATAATAAGTTAGTTGATTTAAGATTTTTGACTCGGTAGCTATTCTATGTTCGAAATTACGTCAGTATATGAATTATCTAATTTTCTTTCATTTAAAGTTGACAGTTTCCATTCCTGTACAGGCCTGTATTCTATAGTACACGTAGGTTCAACAATGGAAAGAAAGAAAGAAACAAAGACAGAAAGAAAACACTTTTTAGCACAGGTTTTATGAACATACACCAAAAAAACAACAATTAAGTACATAATGAAACATAAAACCTGCCAGAACACAGCCCCAACTCAGCATAATGCCATGCAAGGGCCACAGTGGCAATAGGGAGAAGATTGCTTCAGGTGATCTAACAAAGGCTTCTATAACCACAGTAAATTAAAATGTAAAAATATTTGTATTGAAGCCAGTAAATGGCATAAGTGCTGCTATAAATTCTGTGCAAAGTAATGTTGTTCGTGTTTAATTCTGCTATCAAGCCACGCGAGCTCCATTTGACTTCTGACCTGATGATGAGACATATTGGATCCGCTGGGAACGAACAACGTGACCTTTATCCTTTATATGTAAAAAAATATTGTTAATATATACATATAAAATAGCTGATAAGGGTAAAAAATCTGAATATAGAAGATATTAGAAACAAAATTGTTTGTGTATAAGTACTTTAAAACCGTAACAGAACACGTTTAACAATTTCTAGAAATTTTGTCTGATTATTTGTTTCTCTGTTTATCTGTGTCTCTGTTTGTCTGTTTATTAAAACGCTCATAACGCAAGAACGGCTGAACGGATCATCGTGGTTTTTTTATATGTACCTACATATCAAAATCACGATCCGTTCAGCCGTTTTTAGTATGAGGTCTTAGGAGTCGTAGGCTAATTTTTATCTCGAAATAACGCGAACAAAGCCGCGGGTGCTTCTGTATGTATCTTGAACCAAATAGACAGTCGCCATGTACACGTTTTAGTTACATAATAGCAGTTCATGAAAACTGTCGTCAAAGATAGTTTGAAAACCTTTGACACCAGAGTTTGCCACCCTTATACGCGCTATCTGTAGGAGTTATATAACCCTTATAATCCCACAGTCATTATAACTAACCTAATAGCTTTGACTGACCTGTTAGCTTAGTTGGTAGTGGCTCTGCTTTCTAATCTAAAGATCGCGGGTTCAATTCCCGCATGACACAAGTATTTATGTACTTTAAAAGAAATATATATAATTACTTGTGTTGAGTCTGGTCGTTTGTATGTATTTACAAAAAAAGTATATAAGTATTATATCCGTTGTCTAGTAGCCACGACACAAGCGTTTGCTTAGTGTGGGGCTAGATGGCGCTATGTGCAATGTCTCGGTTTTTTTTTGACAAAGCAGTCGGTTTATAAAAGTCACCCTGTACGAGTACCTAGCTACTTGTTTACCACACACATTCACATTGTTTGTGACATGACTGACGTAATAACATTCCGATAGCATGTATGTATGTATGTATGTATAATGCAGACCATATGGTCACTGGACAACTGGTCAGATATACATAGGTATAGGCTATAGTAGGTATTGGTTTGGTCTTGGTTTAGAAGTTTACGTCCATAATTTAGAAATCAGCATCACCAGCACTATATATATTTTATATAGGCCACAAAAAATATATTTTACTTCCTATAATTAATGGCGTATCATTATTTATTATCATTTTACTTACTACTTTTGTTTTACGATTGTTGGTCGCAAATTGCTAAAAGGTCGTCGTTCAAATTTATTGCATTTGATGTATTGTACACTATTAAGAGGTTACGCTTAGTTACCAGATCCGTGGGTCGGATGACACGTTAAATTATAGGTCCCGGCTGTTTGTCTAGTACGCCAGTCGTCAAGCCATGTCAGAGTCCCTTAGAGCGGCTTGATAAACTCCCGACTCCAGAGTTGGCCACTCTCATTCGATAAGAAGAAGATTCATTGGTAGATTGGATTTTAATTTTAGACACATTTTTGTCGACAATGTAGCTCGGTGTCACAAAGACAGCACTCTTGTTAAGAATCTTATCATTCGACACAAGTATGGACCTTGACATCAAGATAATATTTATAGGTATGAACCAGATAAATGGGGCGCTGAAATAAATAAATATTAGGTACAATATACAACAAATGTATTTTGGAAAGTCAAGTCAAGTATGTTTTTCACTTAAAAACACCTTATTGCCTTCTAATCTAAGGGTCGCGGGTTCGATTCCCGCGTGACACAAGTATTTATGAATTTTAAATATTTATAATTACATGTGATAAGTCTTGTCGTTTATAAAGTATTTACAAAAGAATATATTATATCCATGGGCTGGCCATGTTTGCAGAAGGACCGATAATCGGTGGAGTAAGCGGATCCTAGAGTGGAGACCGCGTGTCGGTACACGTAGTGTGGGAGGCCAATTGGCCAGATGGAGCGACGACCTGAGGAAGGTGGCTGGGAAGCACTGGATGCGTAAAGCAGGAGACCGTGCAGTGTGGCGATCATTGGGAGAGGCCTATGTCCAACAGTGGACGAATATAAGATGATGATGATGATGATATTATATCCGTTATCTAGTACCCACGATACAAGCGTAAGCTTATTATGGGGCTAGATGGCGCTGTGTGATATGTCCTGAAATATTTATTTATATTTATTATAATATTTGCTAAGCAAAGAAAGTCATGCATATTTATTGCATTCTGGTCTTTTATTAGGCAATGTAGGTACATATTATGTACTACATTGATTTCTTCTGTGCTACATAATTATGTAAAGTATCAATTTCTCTTGTGATAGAGATTACAAGTAACTTAAGACGCACATACGTACGTGCTTACATCAGTTCTTACACATTCAGGGTGGTAATATTTATCTAAACCTTCGTATGCAGTTTGTCTATCTGTCTGTTGCTAAGCAAGCAATGTCAAGTTATTAATCAGGGCTACTACACAGAGCGTTTTTCCATATTGTATGTTAACCATGTTTTTTTTTCAGAGTACAAAGTGGTTTTGTATTTCTGGGGAGCTTGAAAAAAAAAACTAAAACCATGCTAGAAATCGTGATCATCGGCTTGTAAATTACCAACATATTTTAATTTTTCTTATGTTGTACATAGATTTTTTAATATTTTTACAATATGACATATGTATGTGATGTGATGTGTATAATAGTAAAGATCCATTAAAAATCAAACTTTCGAGAACAAAAGAATATCATCAAACACTGTAGCACAAACTTTGTTTAATCACACCAGTAAAATTATAAATTTAATATTGACAGTTGAGCATATAGCTAGACAAAGGAATGAGGATAGTTTCACATCGTTCGAGACATGACTAGCTCATCTAAACTACACATTTGAGTAAAATCAGTGCTAAGACTTCAACTTCTAACAACTCTATAAAGTATCACCATGTCCCCATTCCAAAAAAGCTACTAAATATGGTAATTTATAAAATGTACAGTATCAAACAGGTAGCTTGGCCTGCCTTGCAGACGTAGCGGGGGCTGGCAACACAGGGGGGAGGGGGAATGAGTAACACGGAACCTGTCAAACCTGCAGGCTGGTGTACTACAGCCTCCTTAGTCACAACTCTTTACAATGATGTACAACCAAAGAGAACCGTATGCTCGAGAGCTAAGGACCTCTTTTGTGCAGCATTTGTTGGAGTGTAAAAACTTTTTGGTGTCTGAATAGTTCGTAGTAACGCTCTTAGCGGTCGTCTCGAGAGTGAAGACCTCTTTCTTTTGCAAATTAGGACACGGACAAGGGAAAGTGTGCTTTATTTTCGAATAAGTAGAAACCAAAATTGGAAAATGGATCGAAAGAGGATTTAACACAGGTTCTATTTCTTTCTGTTCAACCTCTTTTCAAACGGTTTCAAAATGGTGGATTATCTCTTAACTTATGGCCTTTCTACGAGTAATTTGAAGTTCTTTTGAAAGGCATGGCATAATTAATTTACTAAAGGTATAAGTAACCGAAATATACAAATGTATGATAATAATACATATGAAGTCCATAAAAACAAAAACTTACAAAAAATATTCTATGTACCTATTTGAGAATCTCTTCCGTTTATTCCTAAAAATACAAAGCACATTTTTTTTTGTTATGGCTTTTGCGAATATATGAGTTCGCAATTCTGCCAATGTCAAGTGGGAAGATAGGCCATCAAACTGAGAAATTTTATGTGAAATATCGATATGTACGGTTAAATTGCACAGTTGAGTGTTTTTAGGGTTCCGTACCTCAAAAGGAAAAAACGGAACCCTTATAGGATCACTTTGTTGTCCGTCTGTCCGTCCGTCCGTCCGTCTGTCAAGACCCTTTTTCTCAGGAACGCGTAGAGGTATGAAGCTGAAATTTATATCAATTACTCAGGTCTACTGTCCCTTGAAGCTGTGAAAAAATCAAACTTCTAAGCCAACGCAATCAAAAGATACAGCCATTTATGCCGCAAATTTTCGACACTTGCAAGGGAATCAAAACCTACAGGGTGCTTCCCGTGAACTCAGAATCTTGAAATTTGGTACGAAGCAACGTCTTATAGCATAGATTTTGATTTTGTGTTGGATAGACCATTTATTAAGGAAAGCTTTAAGCTATACAACATCACGCTGCAACTAATATGAGCGAAGAAACAATGGAAAATGTGGAAAAAAAACGGGGAAAATTATTCATCTTTGAGGGCTTCAGTTATGTGCTGTGAAAACGGTTCAAGATATTAAAAAAATATGTATGAAAGAATTATTCCTCTTAAAATGATCTAACAAAATATCTGGAACAGTATATGTCTATCTTTTAAGATTAACTCACTAGAACCGTTTTATGGTAATAACTATTCCATGCGGACGAAGTCGCTGGCACAGCTAGTTATACATATGTACGTAGTATGATAAGTTTTTATACTTTAGATAGATTACGCTTACAATAAGTTGGTGATGACGTGTCATGATTTTCAGGCTATTTGTGTTATATTAATATGAAATTGTGGATAAGACATGTGATGTAAAGTATTTAAGCTTGTGAAGAGACGACGAACTGCGTATCTACTATCTTATCAACATAAGAAAGAACGGACATTATTTGAATGACAGTTCATGTTCCGTCCCCTTTCTTGTTATTTATTTGTTAGATTGATAGATTTTTTAATGGCAAGACACGATATAAAATACAAAGAAAGAAAACAAAAAATCTTTACTAGCGCTACAAGTATATTGTACATAGGGTATTAGTTTATTGGGCTGCTCTGCGTCTGTACTTTGTAAAGAATAGATCCTACAAAAGAATCGTAACAAACAAAAACTTTCAGAAGACTTGATACGATTAGAAACTATTCTACATATACTCTGTGGTAAAACGTGAGAAACACCCGTAGGCATAATCTCCATAATTTGTTTATTGGTCTTTAACTTACGTGTATGTACAATTAGGGTACTTATGAAAAAAGCTTAAAAACTATTTAGGTACATTATTTTAAAAGTAGAAAATAATTTATATATGGAGATAAAATTAAAAAAGTTATTAAAGCGAATAAGTAAATTTAGACAATATCAGTCAAAATTGTCGTACTAATTTAATAAATTAGTTTTTAGGATCGACTTCCAGCGTGGTAATGCCTGCCCTCTGGCAGTGAGAAAGATTTTTTAAGTACCCCCTTATTTATTGTTTGTTGTAAGTAGTTTAAAGTAGTATGTTTAGTTGTTCTTCCTTTGTTTTTATGTATTATATTGTAAATAAATGATTTCAATATGTTTTTGTATTCATAACCACAATTATTATTACTAACTGATATTGGTTTGATGATTTGGCTCATAGCACATAATTTGATTAATATAAAACATTCTTTAGTTCATATATACAGCAGCAAATAAATAAATAGGTAGTTAGATACTTGAATATAGCCCTACCTTATTTACAAGGTCCCTTGCTATAAAACCATTGTTATCAAAAGGGTGCGGCCATTTTTATCAATTAGTATTTTTTGTTATCATTCTCTTACCTAAATATCGTTTACTGAATCTTGAATTGTACTTCATATCTTAGTTGCTAAAATACAGGCCTTATTTATCTAGGTGTTAAAAAGTAACAGCCAATCAGGGAAGGGCAAAATGACGTTATATTGGGCTTTGTGAACTTGGCACCCGACAATAGAAAAGTAGTTTTTTTTTTGCTCGAATGAGGTATTAGGGTATGTAGTTGATTACTGTAGCTATTTTTGTTTGTACTTGCACCAAAAACTTGTCTTAACCTATACAATTCCTCCTCCTCGAGTCGAATTCTTCATTACTTAGGATCGTGATTGTTCCGTATAATTAATTAATCTTTTTTTTAATCTGGGGGCACGGCAGTGCCCCCGCCAAGTCGAGCGCGAAGCAAACACTGCCGTACCATCCTTTTCTCGAACCGTTTCGCCGCATTTTCAGCCCCCTAATATGACAAGTTGAATGTAATTTATAATTTATTGTTATCTTTTTTGTGAACGTAATGATACTTATTAATTTTAAAGATATCTAATTAAGTTGCTACTTAAGTAAATAATTCATTTCTTTATTAATGTAATTGGTTGTTACCGTTTTAATTAAGTAAATAAATAAAAAAATCATAAAATGGTCTAATTGTGATTTATACTCATAAGTATACCTACATATACAATTCTAATCATGATAATAAGAAGTAGGATATCAAGTAGCTATACAAGGCAATAGAAGTTTATCATAATGCCGGTAGAATAAACCGATTTAACTTGTCAAAAACATATCTTTTATCTTTTATAGGTTCGGCGTAGGTTTGCCTTGAGCTAGTTACACAGTTTTATTTATTTTTCATATATTGGCCTATTCATATTGGCCTCCCTTTGTATGTGCCATCTGCATCGATCTTGTGCAAACCACATCCAGGTTAGACCTCGACTTTGACGACCCACTCCTCGTCTGCCAGTTCTAAAGCAAGTATTATTTATTAAGATTTTTTAAAGAAAGTGACATGTTTTGGGACCACAAAATCTGAGAAAATGGTTTGTGTCTTCCGTGGAAATCTGAGCGCCACCACGATGTATGAATGAATGAATTATTTTTTGGTCTGTGAAACTAGGTGCTAAGGTGTTACAGTAGTTTGTAGTTTTGCCCAAGAGAACTCCTTTAGCGAATTAATTCTGCATGGGAGTACGACCCTCAGTCATGAGTACATACGACTCAAGAGAGATTGAAATAAAAATATTGTGCAAATAAGTTCCTACTAAACTAAAACTGTGTAAGCCAAAAAAACCAGTCAATCATTGTGAGTCGATTGCTGAATCACGGTTTTGCAATTCAATGCAATATTGCTTCATCCGCTATAAGTTAAAGCACTTTCCTTGAACGACCGCAGGTTTTTTGTACCTATAGCTTTTTCACTTAACTACTTAAAATGCAGGAAAAGTTTATTCAAAAAGATTTACAGTATCCAAGACTTAAACATGACGTGAGGAATGAATCTATCTATCTATACATATAATGAAGCTGAAGAGGGTCGAAAGTCAGATTCGTCTGTGTTCTTGTTTATCTGAATAAGAAAAAAAAAATCATTTATTGAAACATGAAACCTAAAATTAGACGAAAACAACCAAAATTAGCCAAAAATATATAATATACAAAATTTGAGTAAGTTGAAAGTTTCACGTCACAACTCGGCTCCAACTCAGCATTTGTGCTGGATGCAAGCATCCAGCGCTGGTCTTCCGTCGGGACCGGCAGGTGACATCACGCACGTAAGTAAAACAAAGTACGCGTACAGCAAAGAAGTAAAACACAATGAAACCAATACTGGTTAAATAATCTAAGCAAGAGTTCAAACAAATAAACACAAAATTTAACAAAATCACTAATTAGGAATTGGGAAAAATAGAGGCATAATTACTAAGTACCTATACAGCTCGAACTTTTTTGTTCGATCTGTCACCCCATGGGGACAGAGCAGGGTGACAGATCGGAATATTTCCTTAGTTTCATCTGTGTCTCTGTTTTAACATAAGTATTATAAATGTCGTTGGTTTAACGCTCATCACGCAAAAACGGCTGAACGTTTCATGATTTTTGATATGTAGGTAGTATTAGGATCCTGAAATAATGCGAGAGAAGCTGAGGGCGTCAACTAGTTAAATATATACACATAAGTACGTAGGCCGAACGTAGGGTATATACCCTAGCTTATAGTTGACTGACTTTTGTATATAATACTAACTGTGCGCGCGACTTCGTCCGCGTGGAATAGTTATTTTGGGCATTGTATTTATTTTTGCTCATCACCTCTTCAGCTTTATAAATTATAGCAGCTCGCAGCTCACGCAACGAAAGCCCTTAAAGATTAATAATTTTCTCCGTTTTTTTCCACAATTTCTATTGTTTCTTCGCTCCTATTAGTTGCAGCGTGATGTTATAAAGCCTTCCTCGATAAATGGTCTATTAAACACAAAAATAATTTTTCAATTCACACCAGTAGTTCCTGAGATTAGCGCGTTCAAACAAACAAACTCTTCAGCTTTATAATATTAGTATAGATAGATTTTGAATCTTTGAGTCTCTTTCATTGAATCAAACATACCTTTTATATGTATTGCCCGGCCCTCTTGTATGTAAAATAGCTATTACCTACTTACTACCCAGTTTTAGTTCACACGGTTCCCCATGTTAGTATTCTATCCGTACTTATAGTTTAAAGCCAAGTCAAGAATACCAATGCGATTTTTTTTACATGATATAGGCTTACGCTTGACTACAACTTGCCTGATTTCTATAACAAGTGAAATAGTAAAGATTATAGCGAACTTTGATGTGGAGATTTTTTGTATAAAGATAAAGATAAAAGATAAGTGCCGTAGTTTAGTTATAGTTATATAGTAAGCTATATAACTATAACTAAACTACGGCAGCTGCTACGCCATTTCAGAGGCCCTTAGGGCGATTGATAAGCTTTCGACACCAGATTTGGCCACTCTCTTTCGATAAGAAGAAGAAAGACAACTAAACTAGTAGTACTTTATATGTATTATAAACAATAACATATTTATTAAGTTTACTTTACAAACCACCCTAAGAGGAAATTCATTCTTTGTGCTTTGATATCATAAAAGCATTTTATTTATTTTTAAATAGTCAACAAATACTAAGATAAATTTGACAGGAACTACAAAGATCATTTTATACAATAAGCACAAGTAAGTAATTAAGTTTACTTTACAAACCACCCTAAGAGGAAATTCATTCTTTGTGCTTTGATATCATAAAAGCATTTTATTTATTTTTAAATAGTCAACAAATACTAAGATAAATTTGACAGGAACTACAAAGATCATTTTATACAATAAGCACAAGTAAGTAATTAAGTTTACTTTACAAACCACCCTAAGAGGAAATTCATTCTTTGTGCTTTGATATCATAAAAGCATTTTATTTATTTTTAAATAGTCAACAAATACTAAGATAAATTTGACAGGAACTACAAAGATCATTTTATACAATAAGCACAAGTAAGTAATTAAGTTTACTTTACAAACCACCCTAAGAGGAAATTCATTCTTTGTGCTTTGATATCATAAAAGCATTTTATTTATTTTTAAATAGTCAACAAATACTAAGATAAATTTGACAGGAACTACAAAGATCATTTTATACAATAAGCACAAGTAAGTAATTAAGTTTACTTTACAAACCACCCTAAGAGGAAATTCATTCTTTGTGCTTTGATATCATAAAAGCATTTTATTTATTTCTAAATAGTCAACAAATACTAAGATAAATTTGACAGGAACTACAAAGATCATTTTATACAATAAGCACATACATAGAAAATTATGTTTTTACAAAATAAATTCTTTTGTTAATTTACTCTCCGTATTATGTTAAGTTTAACCCTAAATTGCAAGCATTGTCCCGTTAGAGGTATGTTCCCAATTTTTGGGGAAGACTTTCAAATTAATTATTTGAAGAAAAAACAACCTTAACCATCTTTACCTTTACTTTTTGCAGAATACGTACCTAAGTTTGAATGTAAAATTCCTGCAAAGAGTCACGTAGCCTAAACCACTTCGTTCTGATTCATACATAGTTATATGTTAATAATGCATCTGTCTACACATTTTAACACCCCTATTGTTATTGAATTCTATGAAATGGCATTATGCGCCTTTCGAAATATATTAGGTACAAAAGTAACCACAAAACAAGTACGTGTGTTTGAAAAATATTAAGTGAAATATGTTCATATAGGTTGTTTTTACTTATCATAAACTTTTGTTTAAAATTTTCCATAAAGACTGTTGTAAAACTCTCAACACAAAAAAATTGCAGTGACTGATTTTATATTATTTATTTACTAATACTAATTATCAATGAATATTTTTTTGTCTAAATTAGGTAATTAATCAATTAATGAATTTTTTTGCAAGCAAGGATTGTTGTAGTGTGGTATTGTTTTATTACAAATAATTGAAATGCTAAAGTATCAAAAAGTTTTCGTCATCATTCCTATAATTTTCTGTGTCAGGCACTTACGTACATCAAAATATCAAGAAATGTCTATTGATAAGTAATAATCTGTCCTTTTTGATAAGATTGTGTTGGAGTACAGATGACAGGGACGATATACGTACCTACGGCGTAAAAAGTAAAGTAAGTATTGACTAATATATTTACTTAAACATTTTAAAGAAATTTATGAACTAAACCAGATTAAATTGTATGAATAATTTGTTTTTCTACACAGTTATGTGAGTAATGTGGACATCTGGGCATTATTTTATGAAAAATGTAAAAAAGTGACTTATTACCTACGAGGAAAAACATACATAACTTGCTTTTTGATGTTAATTAATTTATACCTGTAGGTACTTATATTTTTTCATTCATATATTTTTGTTAGTGCTAACTAACACAATGGTCCCGTAGTTTGTATGAAAAGTTGTAGACTACAAAAAAATATTAGTGATTAAAAGGCAACTTGCAACTTATAAAGTATGAAAGTAAAGTATCAAAAATGTTTGGCATAAAATATGCTACGTTTGACTGTAAATTACCGTAAACTCCTTGGAAAAATATTATTTATAGCCAAAACAACAAACACCGTATGCCATCATTTCCTGAAATAGTCTTATGACATAATAATAGTCACTTAATGACAAATAATTGATCATTCACACCCATTTAAAGATAAGCACTATCATTACAACTATGACGTAGTGTAGTTCATAGGATTGGTTTACTAACCATCATCATCATCAGCGTATTTTGCACGGTTCCAAACCTTTGAAATGTTTGTTGCGTTATGATTTCATCATGTTACAATTTATTTTATATCTTAAGTTAACAGTAAAGTGATTAGCTTTACTTTTTAGATTGGCTTTACATCAGATGTGCCATTTGCTTTATCACCATTTACTAGATATAAACAAAACAAATACTGAACTTAGTTACTAGTTATAAACCAAAAAGGATCATTATTAAAGAATTTCGGGGACCCGGAAATCTCAAAATGTAACAACTAAACTTGATGCCTGTTTTCAATCACAAATCCTACAGTTACCGTGGTATTATTATGACTCATTGTTAGATTTATCGCAGTTTGAGTAAAGTACAGTACAGGAAACCGCTAACTGCAATTAACAGAGATTTGGCGCTAATACATAAGTATTATTTACATTTCCGCCTACATATGCTGTAACAAATGTAACTAGGTACTTATGTCTCATGATTGGTGTGCCATTTACCCTAATTGAATGACTTGTTCTCAGCTAAAAGAATGTCGCGACTTGTGAGATGTGTAGCCGACGGGCTCGCCGCAGCCATGCACGTAGCGCGTCGCCGTGGCTACCAGATGACGCCATGAATAGGTTCGTAAGTTCGTAAATAGGGTCAGTCTGAGCTGCGGTGTGTCGTTGATCCGAGCCGAGGCAGTGTGCAAGCTAGCGGGGGCCGGGAGCGGAGCTCCACTCTCTTTACCCCGCGCCCCGCTCGGCCTGCGCCCTCCTCGGCGAGCGCGCCTCCCCACCACTCAGCATTCCACAGTTGACGCGAGGGCGAAGCGCACGCCCGTTATCCTCGATCGCGACTGACGCGCCGCGCGCCGCGGCTAGTAAACGACCGCCATGTTTGACGTATTCGGCTCCGTGAAGGGGCTTCTCAAGCTCGACTCTGTGTGCATCGACAACAATGTGTTCCGACTCCACTACAAAGCCACCGTGATCATCTTGATCGCGTTCTCGTTGCTCGTTACGTCACGGCAATACATCGGTGACCCCATCGACTGCATCGTCGATGAGATTCCGCTCGCGGTAATGGACACGTACTGCTGGATTTACTCGACTTTCACCATCCCCAACCGCCTCGTGGGCAAAGTGGGCAAGGACTATGCTCAGCCCGGCGTGGCCTCGCACGTGGACGGGCAAGATGAAGTTAAGTACCACAAATACTACCAGTGGGTGTGTTTCGTGCTATTTTTCCAAGCAATCCTGTTTTACGTACCGCGTTACCTGTGGAAGACGTGGGAAGGAGGCCGCATCAAGATGCTTGTGCTTGACCTGAACTGCCCCGTAGTGGGAGACGACTGCAAGAAAGATCGTAAGAAGTTACTAGTAGACTACTTCTACACTAATTTGCACACCCAAAACTTCTATGCATTCCGCTTCTTCATTTGCGAAGTTCTAAACTTTATCAACGTTGTGGGTCAAATATTCTTTATGGACTTTTTCCTGGACGGGGAATTCTCAACATACGGCAGTGACGTCGTCAGTTTCACAGAAATGGAACCAGAAGAACGCATCGACCCCATGGCTCGGGTGTTTCCTAAAGTGACCAAATGCACCTTCCACAAATACGGTCCTTCAGGAACCGTACAAAAGTTCGACGGCTTGTGCGTGCTGCCGCTGAACATTGTCAACGAGAAGATCTACGTGTTCCTGTGGTTCTGGTTTATGATCCTGTCAATTCTGAGCGGAATCTCGCTGCTGTACCGCATGGCGGTGGTCGCAGGACCCCGAGTGCGCCTCTACCTGCTCCGTGCCCGCAGCCGCCTTGCTCCTCAGGAGCAAGTGGAGTCTGTGGCCCGCAAACTGCAGATCGGAGACTGGTTCGTGCTCTACCAGCTCGGGAAGAACATCGACCCTCTAATCTACAAGGAGCTGATGGGAGAACTCGCGGATAAGTTCGAAGGAAAGGACACTGTGTAGTCAACCGGGCAATGTGAGAGGACTGTAGACTTCGGGTCGGACTTGTGACGTGTTGAAACGAGATGGCGGTCCGCGGTGCAGCGCTGCTACCTGCCGCGCCGCGCCGCGGACGGCGGGGCGGGCGTCCGGCGCACACAAAGGGCGTCGGGAGCGGCTGCGAGCCGACATTCCATTACCTAGTCCGCGCGGGGAACGACCTCGCGGGCTGCACTCATTGTATTCCACAAACCGCTTTAATGACAATCGACTGCCACCGATGGGCAGCCTCTTCCAAGCACAACACTGACTGAGGCGCGCCCGAGCCGCCACGGGCGCGCGCGCATTTAGCGTATCGTTTTGGGGCATGTTTACTAAATAGTCGTAGTCGTAGGTAGATCTCGTGCCTTCATTTTGTATTCTATATTTTACGTGTGCGAGTGAATGATGTTGAAGAGACGTCTCAATGTGATATGTAATTATTATAATATCTAAATTAAGTGTTTATCGTGTAATTAGGTTGCTGGAGTGTTCGACTGACAATGTTTGAAAGTTATCTTTGTCGCCTTTGTTATCGAATGTCATAGTACTCGATACCTAAACGATATTGTGTAAAGCAATAAACTATTAAGCATAGATTAATCAATTACTTCGAATTCTATGAAGACAATATTGTAGTAATAATAAGTATTATATTGTTCGATAGATTTATACTAATGCGTATGAACTTTTTACACTGACGAAATCGAGTCGATTCACCGTTGAATATTTTTTAAATAAACTATTTACTGCTACATATGACATGGTTTTCATTTTTAATCCTCATTATGTTTATATGATACCCTAAGTACACTTATGATTCTATGTCTCATTAATAAGGAAATTCTCAAGATGCGTCATAGGTTAGAAACAATACACGCTAAGTTGCAGTACTAGTAAATCACGCCTTTGTTTCCTACAGTTTACAAAGAACCTGCCTGACAGCGACATCTATTGATGGCACGAAGAACTATTACGCGACAGATGCTACCTCACTCTAGTCTTGTCGTCTCAATTGTCTACAATTTGGCAAGGAAGGAAAGAATTCTTAGAATATTTTTTACACTGTTCCCAAATAGAAAGTGGTCCTAAAATTCAGTACGCATTTTAGGGTTAAGAATTATAATAGGTACCATAAAATATTTCTACTGTAATAGTAACTTGTAAAGGTATTATATTAAAAAAAAATTGATGAAATGAATTGAACTAAACCTAGTTTTTAAATTGTGTGCAGGTAAATATATAGATACATAAAGAAAGTAATTATCTTACATTACCTACCAATTAGTTAATTATTTATTTATCAGGCTGATCAATTACGGTTAAAAGTATTTTAAATCGATAAGTAAGTATATATTCTATACATAATCTTCTTCTCTCAGACGCACGGGTTTGCATTCGTTGGGAAGCTCTTGGGCTCCGTGAGGTTTATAGCAAAGAAAATTCAGGAAAAAATTCAACAGAAAAGCGGGAAAACAGGGAAAAAAATTTTCGCATACCACGCCATCTGGTGGCGAAATGGAGTTTGCCAGGTTTGCTAGTTAAGCATAAAATAAATAAAGGTAGGTATTTGGAGCTACTAGTTATGTTTTTTATTTTATCTAGAAAGGAACACTAAAATATAATAACAACATACTTACATTAACTTCTGAAAAGTTAGTTACGTATGTAAATTTCAAATTAGAAAGACAATTCAATAATATTCAGGATAAGAGGAAAGGTCAATTAAATTTACAACTTCCTCTTTTTAAAAGTCAGTTGTAAAGTAATTTTAAAGATAGCCCAATTACTTCAATGTCTAGTATATGTAAAGTACTTATGTAATAGTAAACATACCTAAACAGTATCGTATATAAGTAAGTGTGTCTCTATGTACATAGGTAGGTACATAATAATAAATTACCTATGTCTATTCATAGACCGACCTTGACTCAGGTGTATGAATGGGTAAATAATAGGTACCTATGTAATTAATAGCTGATAGGCATCTATGTAATCATGTATGTAAACGTTTGTAGGCTAATGTATTTAACCTGTGAATTAAGTTAGTACGATAGTGGCGACAGCTGGCGTCGAGATTTGAAACCATCAACATCATTGCATTAGTTTCGTTTCGATGCGCCCGTAGCTCAGCTAGCGGAGGCAATCGCATGCGATTACCAATGTGACCGAACAGTGGCATTCCATTTTCCATAGTCCCAGATGTTTGTCTAGTACGACAGTCGTTATTAATGTCAGAGGCCCTTAGGGCGACTTGATAATTTCTCGACACCAAAGTTAGCCACTCTCATTCGATAAGAAGAAGTTTTGATCCGATAGAACGTATTACAATAAACTAAACGATAGATTTGTATCTTGAGATAATTATTAAAACAACGCCAGAAAATATTACCAACAATATTATTTAGATTGAGTACAATAAAAAACCGGAGATTTTTAAATCCAAGGTGTTTTTTCTCATCAAAAGAGTTACTAGATCTTAGACTACAGCCAATATATAAAGACTAAGGTAGTATAACCAAAAGCAAAGTATATAATTATATCCGTTATCTAGTACCCACGACACAAGCGTTTGCTTAGTATGGGGCTAGATGGCGCTGTGTGCAATGCCCTGGAATATTTATTACTATTATTTATTTCATCATCATCATAAATTTAAGGGCAGGGCCCTTGTCTGTGGAGCATGCGCCATCCTTCCCGATCTTCTGCCAATTCCATGACCTCCTTATACAACATGACGCCCGCCTTTTCTTTTTTTTGGTCCATGTATGACCTTCTCGGCCTTCCTCTTCCTCTTCGGGCTTCCAATTTTCCTTCCATGATGTTTTTCATAAATTCGTCATGTCGTATAAGGTGGCCAACCATCTTCCCTTCCATTATTTATTTATAGTGTAAAAATAATGTAAAATAAGCGGGCTGTAGTCAAACGTAACGAACGATGTCGATAGCTGCTGAACTTTGATGATCGTGTGCGAATATCTCCGCTAGCTGAGCTACGGGTGCTACCTCAGCTATAGCACAGGCACGGACGAAGTCGCAGGCACATATAATTTTGTAGTAGGTAATGCTAATTTTATTTACTTAGATTGAATAATTAACTTGTAAAAACTTATTTATCAATAAAAACTTTGTATTTATTTTAATAAGCTGTGCCTGCGACTTCGTCCGCGTGTAATAGTTTTGAGCATCATATTTATTTTTGCAAAAAACCTCTTCAGCTTTATAAATTATATGTTGCTGCTACTCACGACTTGAACCGTTTTCGCAGCGCACGCAACGGAAGCCCTCAAAGATGAATAATTTTCCACGTTTTTTCCAGGTTTTCCATTGTTTCTTCGCTTCTATTAGTTGCATCGTGATGTTATATAGCCTAAAGCCCTCCTCGATAAATGGTCTATTCAACACAAAAATATTTTTTCAATTCGCACCAGTAGTTCCTGAGATTAGCGCGTTCAAACAAACAAACTCTTCAGCTTTATAATACTGGTACTAGTATGATGAATGATTTCAGTATAGATAATTATATAGTCATATGTATAATATAGATAGTATAGAAAGAGCAACGTAGACAGTTGCTGGACTTTGATGATCGCGTGCGAATAAGCTTAGCTACGAGCGCTTCCTTCTTAGAGAGATGGTAATGTGGTAGGTGATAGGTATGTTACCAGATAAGATATTGAATCAGGCGTTACTCTGCGGAAATCCATTTTGAATGAAACTCTGGAGAAATATATAGTGTTTGAACAACAAGTTGTTAGAAGCCGGTTAAGGAGCAGTCGCAGCGGAAAAACGCTACATATTTCTCCAGAGGTTCGTTTAGGTATGTTACCATTTATGAGAGAATGATTGCAATCGCGTTGCCAGGCTGACTGTTGACATAACAAACCCAGGTGGCTGGGATTACGGCTCACTTGTGTTTGAACAGGGTTATTAGAGAATTATGTAGATATTATTATATTATCTACATACTGTAGGCTCTACGCTAATCTCATACAAAAATTTACATGAAAATACAGATATATTTTTTATTTTCCATATCATTGATATCACAGTGCAATTCTTTTTCAGTTGGCTATTTCCATGGCAACGATAATAATAGGTAATCTAAAACTGTCAATCATGCAACTGTCATTGGTTTTACTTTTAAAAAGTCTATAGTGTATAAAAGGAAATGAGAGAGCTGATCAAATTGCTAATGACGCTACAGGGTGTGGAGATATGTATCCATACATCAATTATTGCCATGATATAGCAACTTTACCTAAATTATATCTCCAGAATGCCTGGAGAGATATATGGGAGAAGTCTGCAATATTAACTGGAAAACATTATTATTCTATACAAAGTCACTTGCAAATTAAACCATGGTTTTCTAAAATGTTATTAGGAAAAAGGGCCACTTCATCCTTAATAAGATTACGCGTTGGACATGTTTGTAGTCCTGCACACCTTCATAAATTTAGAATCGTAGACAATCCTTCATGCTCGTGTGGTGAACCGGTTGCTGATGTCAATCATCTACTACTCGAATGCCCTCTAACTGATGTAACCAACTTTTACGAAAGCTTAATAGAACTGGAGATTCCGTTTCCAATAAATGTATCCTCCCTTATAACATACAAAACAAAAGCAGTATATGGCGCACTGTCAAAGTTAATCATAGATAACGACCTCAAATTGTAAATTTATTCCCTTCCTTTTAATGTACCTAAATATAGTAGTTACGTGTTAAGTTAATTTGTTAGGTTGTATATATGTAAAGCTTTCTGATCACTTAATACTTACTTATAGTTAATTTCGCGTGCTTTTTTGGGGGATATGAAGATTCCCCGTTTTTACTTGAGAACTGGCACAATACAAAGTTATGGCCAAATAATAAAAAAAAAGTCTATAGTTACAAAAGAGTTTTTCATTATCAGATTTGACTCCTTTATTAATTAATAAGGTTTAATACCGTAACATATCCCGAAAAACCAAGGTGAGGCTGGTGCGTACGTTGGTATTCTCTATCTTCTTCTACGGCGCCGAATCCTGGACAATTAGGAAGAAAGAAAGAGACAAAATAGATGCGTTTGAGATGTGGTGTTGGAGACGGATGTTGCGTATCCCGTGGACTGCACGCCGAACCAACGTATCTATTCTAAAAGAGCTCAAGATAACCACAAGACGGTCTGCTATCTGCTTTCAGCGAATTCTCAAATATTTCGGACACATTGCTCGTAGGGACCCTGACAGTTTAGAAAAACTGATCGTAATTTGCAAAGTCGATGGGAGAAGATCACGCGGCCGCTCACCTACCCGCTAATCTGACCTAGTTAAGACCCTTACAGGCTTGCCAATAACCCAAGCTCTCAAGACCGCGGAGGACAGGACATCATGGAGAAGCATAGTGCACCAAGTGATCAAGACTTCAAGCTAGATACGACTTTCAGCAATGAAGACAACGACTAAGAAGAAGAATACCTTATTACAACCATTTTACGACCAGTTACCTTTGTACAGTCTTTTTGATTAGGGCATACTTTTATACACGGTTATTGGGGAACGTTCTATAAACCTTTTTACCGTCATATTTGTTAAAATGATAATATAGGATCTTCAAATCCTGATTTAAAATTTAAATAAGCTTTCTTCTGTAACACTTGCTACTTCCTACACTAGAGCTACATGTAACACCAGGCTGGCTGTAATAAAACGTAACGTTTTCTATATTTCATGTTGTTGTTTTTTTTTTTTTTTTTTAACTTGAACGGGTTTGCACTTGACCATAGTTTACCTGATAGCAAGTAAGGCTATGGCCTAAGATGGAGCGTGCTTACCCGATAAGAACCGATTCACTCTCTTTTTGAAGATCGCTGGATTATAGTGCGTGGGGAACAGAGAGCCAGGCAGGGAGTTCCACAACCTAGCGGTACGAACAATAAAGGTGGAGGCGTACCGTTTCGTGCGGGTCTTAGGAACTTCCACCATAAACCGGTGTCGTCCTGCCGTACCTCTACTCGTCCGGTGAAAGAAGGGCGCGGGCGGAATTAGTTCGTGCAATTCCGCAATCAAATCAATCAATTCAACAATTCATTCAATCAATTTTCATTTCAATTTTTATTTTGTTTTTTAATTGTAGACCTTAGTGATACGATTAGGTATATGCTTTCTAAATAAGAATCAGCAGGATTGAGGAACTCATTTGTGTAAATATACCCCTATGAATAATAAATAATAAATACTTTTGACAAATATCAAATTATTATTATAATATTATGCAGTCAAAAACACACAGAAAACGTGTTGCGAAAGAAAAAAATATGAAAATACAGTTTAATATACAGATTAAATCACAAATTAGACATTACATTAGTTAGTTAGTTGTCGTGCGAACAGCCAAACTGTGGAATAACTCCTTGCCCGAATCTCTATTCGCCTCGAACTTCTACTCGTCGACTCTCGACACCAGAGTTGGCCACTCTCATTCAATAAGAAGAAGATCAGGTAAGTTGTAGTCAAGCGTGAGCCTATCTCAAGTAAAAATAAATCAGACCCAGCTTATCTATAACCCTGTATAAGTACCTAGTAACATAATGTAAACCGATACGACTGTGAGCACAGAATATGCTGTGAGTCTGTAACTCAGCACCGTCGCGTCGTGCAATAAACGAAGATGTCCTAGATCAGCATTATTTAATGGGATGCTGGTATCAACTGTGTAATAATAGGTTAGGATAGGTATATATGTAACGAGCATCGAACATATAATATAATAGGGATACCTTCTTACCTACTACGCGAGTGTATTTTTATAATTTATATATTTATTTGTACTTATATAAGTATTTTAGATTATATGTATAGCTGTTAATTTATAGTATTTTTAAGTTTATGGTAAGGTTTAGCTTTTAATTCGTTACTATTATATCCCTATGTTTTGTAAGTTGTTTTGAATAAATATTTATTTTATTCATACTTGCACACATATAATTTTAGATAAAATTAAATATAATTTCAGATAAATGTTGCTTACCTACATACATCTAAATTTTTGTAGTAAAAGCATAGGTTCCATTCATATCCATCAGTACAAGTACGCACTGATGGAAATCAATGATAGGTTCCAAGTAAGTACATAATTATTTTATTGAATTCATACTTGGCTCATTTATTTCAATTTTAAAATACGTTACATGTAATACAACCCTCCGTAATGAGGAACGACTGCGACTTATGGAGTAGGTATAGGTCATAGTTTTGGCTTTTATAACGATTATGTGTTGACCTTTGAATATGTCAAAGGTGTTGATCGATGATCGAAAATTCTGTTACGGAAAAAGTAATAAGGTTAACCTTTGAACAATAACAGCTTTAGTAGGTAAGTCTTAGTTGTTAAGTTTGTATGAGAGTAACGCAGTGTTAAGGGCCCTAAAGGTGCTTTGAAAACATTTAGATTAACGGAACGACTGCTAAAAGTAGTTTCTGTGCTAAGGCAACCACTACAGAAGCCCTCGAGACAGTTTGAAAACTCTCGACACTAGATCTCACCACTCTCATACCTACCAACTTACTTATAAACACACAAGAATTTAATTCAGTTGACATCCAATTGTGATCAATAAAAGATGAACCTGCGTAGGCGGCACCTAGGCAACTAGTGCTTATTCTATGATCTAGGTTTTAGAAGTACCCGCATCGAATTGTATCTAGTGACCCCGCAGTTGGCCTTATTGTAGATGGATCTAGGTAGTACATCATTATTAGGTCTTAGTGGATGCCTGTGGCGTTGCTTTGAGATAAAAAGAAGCAAATCTTCTTAAGCCTATTAAGTACTTTGGACCAACCACTTAACAAATATCACCGTGATTCGTTGCTTTGTGGCAACGTCATAAAGAACAAATATGAACTAACTTACAAAAAAGCTTAATTTTATGAAATAAGTCATGATTATGAAAAGTTTCGGCTCAAAGAAAAACTAATAAAAATGCAATATTTGAAACTAAACCATTCATAGCATTTCATTTGCATACCTAGTAGTCCACATCCATGACAAGCAACGCCATCTCTGTTGCCGCTGTAACACTATTTTAGCAGGTGCAGTCAAACATTACATACGATTTGCATGACAAGAAAAGATGTCGTTTATATAATCAATCGGAAATAAAGTGGGTCGCGATATTGGTTCCGATATGTTTACGATATGTTGTGTCGTAATGTTATGGTCACGGATAACTGATTCCATTGATAAGCAACAACCCCATATCACCCTTGGTAGAATTTCAAATTATATTTTTGCAACACTGTAACTAGAAATGTCAGCTGTCAAAACGCTGATGACATTGACAACGACAGCTTTCTTCCTCTCAAAGTTGAATGAATGTCAAATACTTTTTTGTGCGCTTGCTTGGTTTCGTTTTGCTCGTTCGCCTTCGTTCGTGTGTTTGTTGTATCAATTTGTGTGTCAATTATCAATTAACCCTCGTTTATAATGGCCCGTTATTAATCAAAAAGCTGTGGCGTGTGCTGATAGTATCGATGTGCAACGCATTGTAGTGTAGAAATGGCTGCTGGCGGGGAAGATTTGTGGCGAGAGTGCGCGGCCTGGTTGACGCGATGTGGGCTGCTGCGGCCCGATCACAAAGCGAACTGGGAGACCAGCACCATTCACGACCTGGCGTACACGCTGAGAGATGGAGTGCTGCTGTGCAACCTGCTCAACGAGCTGTACCCAACCTGCATCGACATGAAGGAAGTGAACCAGCGCCCGCAGATGGCCCAGGTACATGCGAGCGTGACCTTCGCTCTAATTACTCCAAACATCGCTTTCGGCCTCTAACAACACGAAATTGGGTTAAACTTTCCAAAGCCGCCATTCAAGGGGGGGTTGGGGGGGAGGGGGGGGGAGGGAGGGGGGGAGTGGGTAAGCCCTCCCCTAAAAGGGGGGGGTGCGGAGATCAATAGTTTTCGAGATATGACCATTTTTGTATTTTGAGGTTAAGTACTACGATTTCACTATGGGGTACTTAACTACCTAACCCAACACTTGCACTACAACAGGACTTGGCTCCTCCTCGCTTCGCTCGTCGTCGCATGTGCGTGGTAGAAAGCAACCTAACGAACCTAATCTACCTTCTGTCACAGACAAGTAACTTCGAGTCCAACACTTGCACTACAACAGGACTTGGCTCCTCCTCGCTTCGCTCGTCGTCGCATGTGCGTGGTAGAAAGCAACCTAACGAACCTAATCTACCTTCTGACACAGACAAGTGACTTCGAGTCCAACACTAGCACTACAACAGGACTTGGCTCCTCCTCGCTTCGCTCGTCGTCGCATGTGCGTGGTAGAAAGCAACCTAACGAACCTAATCTACCTTCTGACACAGACAAGTGACTTCGAGTCCAACACTAGCACTACAACAGGACTTGGCTCCTCCTCGCTTCGCTCGTCGTCGCATGTGCGTGGTAGAAAGCAACCTAACGAACCTAATCTACCTTCTGACACAGACAAGTGACTTCGAGTCCAACACTTGCACTACAACAGGTTAGGTTAGGTTTAGCGTCCCGTAAAGTACACCCCAACCCGCTACGCTCGCTCACTCGACCCCGCCATCCCCTTCTATTCTAACCTAACCTCAAGCATGCATCGAAGAAGAAAGAAAATTACTTGACACTGGCAAATACGCGAAGAGTGTAACGCCAATACTAAAAAAAAACAATGGCGTCACGTTTCGTTCATCAAGTTACAAGTTACACACAAAATATTATAACTACGTAAAAATTTGCGATCAAATAATAAATAAAATTACGTATTATATGTATTTTTCATCAATATATACGTAATTGTGACAAAAACTAAACATTACATACACATTAGCAAATAAATATAATAGTTTGATAAGTCGCACGCTTGTATGTAATAGCAGTCCGTAAAACGAAACGCTAATGGCCGTCATAGTGTCAAGAAACTGTCAAAACGAAGGATTATTTTTCGATTTTAAAAAATTAATATCTCGTAAACTAAGCGTCTCCGCACTTAAATATTTAACGTGTAGCCTTTTCTAAATATTATCTACTTCTTAAAAAATTGTGGACCTCCAACGCGGGTGGCGGCTTTGGAAAGTTGAGCCCGAAATTGCACCTAACATAGACTAGACCATTCATTTTTTATGCCACTGGTCAAGGCAATATGTTGGACATATTCTCGTGTCTATACGAAACTTCGCACGTATTTTTATCGCAGTTTTCATTTATAATACGGTACCGTTTCCTCTGTCTTGCGTTGAATTTGATTTATAACTGTGTAGTGTAAGGATGCTAGTTAATTATTCATGCAGGGAATGAATGGAGCTATTGATGTATATAGATTTAATGTATGTTATCTCAATTGTAAATTTATTATGAATGGCTTGTCCACAGCCCCTCCATTCATAAAATAGTTCAGTGATAAGTTTGGGTAAAAGCTTTATCAGTGTGCTTATCAGCTTTGGGTTTTGGATGTCTAGAACTAATTTGGGTCATACAACTTGGCATTTTTGAAACATATAATTTTAGTCAACTTTTTAATGTCCACTATGTACTTAACTACTCGACTCGCAGCGCGGAATAATTTGTTCTTATCATTGTTACCTACCGTAGACTCGAAGCGCGAACAAATTATTCCTCGCTCGCCGACAAAATTAAAAAGTCGTATTTGTGTAGCTTTCTCTATCCAAATCCATAGTGTTTGTATGGAAAAGACAAATAAATCTTCTTTATTTTGGTGTATAATACTCGTCTATTATTGTCGACGGCATTGGGAACCTACCATTAGAAAAAAAAGTGAAAAATCGGCATTTTTGCGTTCGGGATTCGCGGTGTTTTGTGAAGATTATTGAATTGTTTGTTAGTTAAACTAAATACACAGGATTTTTAGGCACATATTTATAATTACAATGAGCTTAAATTAAATTTATAAAGTTGGCTAAAATTTAAATATACAGTATTTTTGTAAACACCTCATACATTTCCGTGTGTGTAAGTTTTAACAAAAAAATTATAAATGTACGAGATGATAAATACTATTGGTTTTCATATAAAATATAACTGCATCATTATACTACAGTTTTTTTCTTACACTGCATAAAATCTTTTAGTAGTTTCTGAAAAATCGCAATTTTAGTGAACGTCAAAATATTTTTCGCCGCACCGCCATTTGCGCTGCGAGCTTACGGTAGTAACGTTTGACAGGTGTCAGTAGAGTCGAAGGGTTAAGTATAAAAAATAAATACTTACACTTTTTCAACATTTTTTTTTTTTTAAATTAATATGTATTTCAAGTGTTAATTGCACTTTTAATGTAAAATTTTCTTATGAATGAATAGGTCTGTACTTAGAAAATGCATATTATAAAGTTCCCCATTTTTATAAAGCAAATGCCTACATCATATCATCTATCTACATGCAGAATTTCAGCCCGATCCATCCAGTGGTTTGGGCTGTGTATTGATAGATCACTATATCAGTCAGTCAGAGTTTTATAAGTTCAGATATGATTCTCCTTGTTCCAGTTCCTATGCATGAGGAACATAAAGGTGTTCCTCCGCACATGCCACGAGGAGTTTGAGCTCCGAGAGACCGACCTGTTTGACCCCTCCATGCTGTTTGACCTGTCCAACTTCCACCGGGTTCTCTGTACACTGGCCAAACTGAGCCAGTCACCTAAAGCATTGGCTAAGAATATCAAGTAAGTAAATACATGAATATATAACATAATGTTAGAGTCATAATGCATTCCTTACTGATATATAACTTATGTATTTATGGTATTTTAACCACCTTTTTTTCATGTTTTCCTGTTAAATATCTGTAGCCAGGTGCATATTTGTGTTATTTCCTCATAAAAATATAATAAACAAGCTACCAACCTACCTAGATTAAACAATTAAATACTTACATAATTTTAATCAGTATTATTTGCATATGTGTGCATTTATTAAATTAAATGACTAACTATACTATTACTTACCATTGAAATGAATTATATGTATAAGTTTCTCAAATTAAATAAATTATAATTATAGAATAACAAAGTATAAGAATTCTTGGCTTAATAAAATCATCTTTGACTTCCTAAAACTTCATTATATACACACAAACAAGCTAAATGCATTTAGTTTTAAGTGTTAGCCTCAAATAATCAATTATTCAAAAATCCAGCTTAGATAACTAAAAATAAAACTTGACATTTAGAAACTGCAACCAAACATAGAAAAGGCCTAAAACTATTGTATATTAATTGAAATATGAAATTTTGAATGTGTAGGTTAAGTTTTCAAATGGCAAGTAAACTTATTTTTACTTACTTTTTACTTTTAAAGCAAACTTGTAAGCTATCATTGACCTATTTATTAATATCTAACTTACTTACTTTTTCACACAGCAACAGTATGGATTATGTGCTAAGTTTTTTGTAAAATTAAATGTGTTTTGTGAGTTTATTTTCTTTATTCTTCTGTATGTATGTAATCTTTATATATATGTAAATAAACTTACATTTTTTTTTATTCTATTAACATGGTATAGGTTTACGTTTGACTACAGCCTGCCTGATGTTAAGCATTGCTGCAGCCTAGGGTGTTACATGTTACCAAGAAGATACCTACTAACTCTAGATTTGAAAACCCCTGGATTGTAGTTCGCAGGAAACACAGCTTCTGGTAAAGTGTTCCAAAGCTTTGCTGTCCGTACAATAAATGTAGAGGCAAAGCACTGTGTTCGATACTTTGGCACTTCCACCAAAAAACGGTCTCTACCTGCGGACTTTCTGCTTGTTTGGTTATAGAAAGGAGCTGAGGGAATCAATTAAATATATTTTGATTGATACTAAAATACCGGTTTTTTTTTCAGACCATTCTCGGCACACAGAACACAGTCAGAAGAAGATATTTACAAAGATCTGCAGTCTGTGTAAGTACTCAAATATTTATTATTTTTTACATTGTGGTGACATAATTTTTACTAAACATTTTTTATCATTTGTATTAAGATTTATGTGTGCCAAACCTGGTTTACGAAACTTATCAAGTTGATATACAGAGAGGTCTCTGATTACAGAAAAATACAATGTCAGAGAATTTAGAAACAGTTCAAATAACTTGATGAATAAGTACATTTTAGTATCCAGGTCTGGTATTTGCAAATGTTTACATTAACTTTAATGAAAAGTATTCTTTATGAAAATTATTAAGAAAATAGTAGAATTTTGAATATTAATATGAATGAATAAATGGTATATGAACTACCATTTCTTTGTGTGTCTACTCAGATAGGTATTTATTAAATTGATAGCAGTAACTTGAATATATTAATTAAATTTAGTAAAAGACAGGAAAAATATTCTTTTACATACATTGTTTACATCGATAGATTTTTTTAGAAATGTTTATTTATATATTTATTTTACACAGAACAGATTACAGTTATTTTGATTGAAATAATTTCGAGCTGAGTTATATTCCTAAATATGTGTATATAACACGATCATTTGTTAAGCACTTTATACCTAATGACATTACAAATGTTGAAGTAAAGAAGAGAATACCTACCTATAAAAAATTATATGTATATTTTTTTTTTTTTTTTACACGAAATAGGCTTACGTTTGACTATAGCCTGCCTGATGTTAAGCACCGCTATAGTATAAGATGTAGCACGCTTGCCTAGAAGAAACCTATTTACTCTAGATTTGAAGACCCCTGGGTTATAATTAACTGGGAACAGGGCTCCAGGTAGAGAGTTCCATAGTCTCATGTCATGTGCTGTGAATATAATTTTTCCAACGTCGTTATTTTTTTTGTTTTTTTTTTTTTAATTTTGAGACATTGTAGTTGTTTCAATATCAATCTATATAATATATAGTAGCGGGAGTGCAATGGAGGTGGCGTACAGCGCACCGCAGAGCCCTGCCAACGGCTGCGAAGCCCCCTGGGTGCAGTTCACAATACCCAGTGCATCCTGCGAGGACAGAGTCGAGGAGATATATGAGGACCTGTGCTATGTCAAGTTCACTTCTGCGATGCCTGAGGTGCTTAGTCTTTGGGCTGGTGGTTTGCTCGATCTGATTGTATATTTTTGGAATAAATACGTATAAATAGTTTGTTCTTCAGAAAAGTTTATAAAATCGTCTCATCAAATGAGAGTGGCCAACTCTGGTGTTGAGAGTTTATCAAGCCATCCTAAGGGTCTCTGAAAAAACCAAATAACTGTCAGTTTACATTTAAATTTTGTAAATTACATTGTTACAATGGTAGTCTAGCTAGGTTTTGCCCAAGTGATATTACCCAAAAGAAATCTACTGAACTTCAATACTTAGGGTATATGACAAAAAAAACCACTCACAATATTTTTAAAGTTTTTTTTTTACGTGGGATAGGTTTACGTTTGACTATACCCTGCCTGATGTTAAGCATTGCTGCAGCCTGGGATGTAACACGCTTACCTAGAAGATACCTATTAACTCTAGGTTTGAAGACCCCTGGATAGTAGTTTGCAGGAAACACGGCTTCTATCAGTATCCGATGATAATTTATTATATACTTTTTCACTCACGATTTTTCTCATTTTTGCTGGCAAAGTAAAAAATTCGTTTCAAATTCGTGTTCTTAATGAAGTAAACGTGAAATTTTCTCAACCATTGGCCTTGCAAATGTAGTTCAATCGCGAAACTAATCAATAAGTTTAAGAACTACGTAAAATTTACGAAATAATCGCAGAAGATTCATTCGATCAGAATTTGAGGAGTAATCAAGCTACATAGGTACATAAAAAATATAAGTAGAGACGAATTTAGAAACTCCTCCTGTTTTTGAAATCGGTTAATAATTTAAAAAATGTTAGTAGTTCATGTTATGATCGGGTCGAGCAAACCAATCAGATATTTGTATAGTGTACAGGTTTATTTTGTTTGATTTTTTTTTGTGGGTAGTTTTTGTATGATTCTGGTAGTTTTTTTTTCTATGATTTGGTTAGTTTTGGCAAAGCTTGGTACCCGACTGCGCTTACGCACGCTTCCCCACTGTAAATACGCACGGGGTTTGACTTTTAATTAGCATTTTTTTTAATGATTTGTTTCTTATCGTATTTTTAGTACTTGTACATTTATAAGAAAATATTGCCTTATATAAGAGCTGTATAAAGTACTCGTGATAATTGTCTATTTCTAAGCATATTATTTTAATGTAAGTACATAGTTGTACCTTGTAATGAAAAGGCAACAATAAACAAAACATTAATAATTATTAGTTGGTTAATAATACATTTTCAAACTTTTTACTTGCGCCTCTCTTTCAAAGAAACAAATAGGAATTCTTATGATAAGTTTCCTTACGCGACGTATTAAATATAGTGTGGCAATGTTGTAGGCCTCAATTATGTTTATAATATCTACATATAATAAGAACATAACATGAACATAACATCTAAAGTATTCGTAGAGCAGTGTCGCCACAGCTGCACGAATGTGCATTTTACAGTTACTGCGAACTGTACACCTCGAATTTTCTATCCTATTTTCTCCTTATAACAACAACTACTACTACTACTATTCAATATTATGTGTGTCGCTGAACAGATGTGAATACAAATACAAATAAAAAATATTTATTTGCCAAAAAAACAAAAACTTTTTCACAAAATGTTTCGAATCCTCTGACCACTGGATGAAATTTACTATCCATTTCTGGTAGGTTCGATACTGGGTAACATAATTATAGACTTCTTCTTATCCCAAACTGAAGCAGCTAAAACCGATAAAAAAAAACCGTGACACCGAGCAATTTCAAGTAGCCATACCAAATTTCATCCATATTAATTTACTCACGAAAGTTTGAATATTAAAACATATTAATTTATTTGAGTGTGAAGAGGAACATATGAGTCCATACATACAATAACGTACCCACTAACTTTCACTTTCCAAATATTAGTATCATTAGCATATAACAATCACACAATATTATTAAAAAAAACCCTAATTTCTAAATTGCTTCGCTCGTTGCGTTCGCTCGTTGCGTTCGCTCGTCCAGCGAGCAATTTGCTAAGATCGCCCGCCGCAATTAAACCGTATGTGATGCAACTCGAGCGGAAAGTAATCGAGAGAAAATATATACTTGTCGCGTTTTATGTGCTTATGTTGGTTTTGTAGGTTATATGTAATAGTCCTTTTTTATCCAATGTCTATGGTAATAGTCTACATGAAACATTTATTCGAACACTAGTAAACAATTCGTGGAAGAACCTGGGCGCCCACCACGATGTGTCTGCCCAAGAGAACTCCCCTAACGAATTTATTCTGCGGGGGAGTCACGACCCTCAGTCATGAGGAAATACGACTCAAGAGAGTAAACAATATACATATATCGATATTTGAAGATTATACATATATCGATAGATATATGTACAATCTGAAATACATACCTACATAGTTGAAACACAATTAATAATTTTAAAGAATTAATGTTGTTATCACCATGTTGTCTCATTTGAGCCACTTCTATTCGAATATAGACATAAAAGATGTATAAAATATTTTTATCTGCAAATCATAAAAATAATTATTACATTTGTACTCTTATAACTTCTGCTGATGTTTTTACGTTCCATAACCCTTTAAGTGTTTAATTAAAATCGGATACGTGTTTAAATATGTAGTAAAATAAATTGAGACCGTACTTTTTCTGAAGTCGGTTTCAAAATCCATTCTAAATTTAACTACTACTGAATAGGAGGTCGACATTAAAACATTAAAAACTATTTTAAAAGCGCAAACATTAAAAGTGCTTTTCTCATACCAAAGAAATCTCTCTTTGAGTCGTATTTCCTCATGACTGAGGGTCGTGGCTCCCCCGCAGAATTAATTCGTTAGGGGAGTTTTCTTGGGCAGATACATCGTGGTGGGCGCCCAGGTCCTTCCACGGAAGACGCATGTCCTCGGATATTGTGGTCCTCAAACATGTCGGTTTCCTCACGATGTTTTCCTTCACCGCTAAGCGAGTGCAAATCTACACATAACTTGAAAATACAAGTCATTGGTGTAGGGCGGATTCGAACCAGGGTACGTCTGGATGAAAAGCAGACACTGGAACCGCTGAGCCACACTCGCTTATAAATAGAAATAGTGATATATTTACTAATCTTAAATCTATCAATTACTTGTAGTTACGTCTAAGTTTATATAAGAGATTATCTTACTCTTAATTTATGTAATGTCTGGAGTAACTCAACGCCCACTATGTTTTATACCTATTTCATACTAGCGACGCATTGCGGTTTCACTTCATATAGAAGCACATTCTTATTCAACCACCGTTTTTTTTAAGATTTCAAAATTTACTACTTATGCAATAACATTATAGGTGCTTAATAATAATCATCGAATAAAAAAAAAATAATGATTGAAGTCGGTGTATAAATAACGGAGTAATTGCGTAACATACCCACAAAATAAGAAAAAAAAATTGTAAACCTACTTTTTTGAAGTTAGTTAAAATTAATTTATCACATCCATCGCTTGAAGTCGGTAAAACGCGTTACTCTGCAGAATTAAGTATTTGTTGTCGTTCCTTAGATATCTTACAAACGGACAAACTACTCGTACATGGTATATGTATTGTATTAGCATAGCCATACAGATGCTTGCAAACCTACGCAGGTATTAAATAAGGAAGAGGCAAAGAGCATACAATTTGTGGAATGCATTCGATTTAATTATAATACAGTTTTACTATTTGCAATTGGCCTTTCAAGACATTAGGATGTAAAAAGTCTTTTTCCGGACATTTACCGTGCTTTTGCCACTGGTATTCCATTTTGGACGCTTCCTTGGGTCGGGAGACACGTTAAATTATAGGTCCCGGCTGTTTGTCTGGCACGGCAGTCGGTAAGCCATGTCAGAGGCCCTCAGGGCGGCCACTTTCATTCGATAAGATAAAGACCGTGCCTTTCAAATAGTTAGTAAAATCTCTTTCAACTGTTTGCTTTATTTTTTTTTACATGGGATAGGTTTCCGTTTGACTACAGCCTGCCTGATGTTAAGCATTCCTTGTCTAGGGCATTCTATAGGTAATCTGATCCGTGGCACGAGCGTGGGCGTCCAGTACATTTCAATAGGTCAAAGTTTATTCAAGGGTAATCTAATTATTTTAGACTAAACCTAAAAATAGTGCAATCTTTGGTCACTTTTGCATGCGAAAAGTTTGTTTAATTTGTACGAAAGTGATGAGTTCTAGTGTCTAGGGTTTTTGATACGCTTTAGGGGCGTTTAATTTGAGTAATCAGCTGTAGTGTACTGTACCGTACTGTACCTACAATTGAATGTGTCACTCGAACCACGGAAAAGCATGGTTGTGTCCACTTATTACTTTTTCACTTCAATAAAGCTCTTTATAAAACAACTAGTAGACGCCCGCGGCTTTGCTCGCATTATTTCAGGATAAACAGTAGCTTATGACATTCCTAAGACCTCATACTACCTATACATACATACCAAAAATCATGATGATTAGTTCAGCCGTTTTTACGTGATGAGCGTTTAAATAAACAGACAAACAGAGACACAGATAAACAGACAAAAATTCTAGAAATTGTTGAACCGTGTTCTGTTTTCAATTCAAAGTATCTGCAAACATTTTTTTAAATTTATTTAATTATTCATATTAGACACAAAAACCACTTACAAACTAAAACTTATAATAAAATAGAAATAGAAAATGTGAAACAATTTTAAATTTATAAGTCTAACTATTGTGTATAACTTTCTTTACAATTTAAAAAAAAATATCTTCAATGTTCAGACTTTCAGCTTTATTATATGTATAGATAGATAGATGTATAGATCAAGTATTGAAAAGTGATTATTTTCGTTTCCACTCACTGTAAACAATCAGTGAAAAAACCATGTGTTCGAGGAATTAAACAATAATAAATATTCCGGGACATTGCACACAGCGCCATCTAGTCCCACACTAACGCTTGTGTCGTGGGTACAAGATAACGGATATATAATATGTATACTTACATACTTTTTTTTGTAAATACATAGGTACTTATTATACATACAAACGACCAGACTCAACACAAGTAATTATATAATTTTTTAAATGCATAAATACTTGTGTCACGTGGGAATCGAACCCCCAACCCCTACATTAGAAGGCAGAGCCACTACCAACTAAGCTAACAGGCCAGTGAAATTAAATCTAGTCACGGTTTTACTTTCACATGTTGAGTTGTATCCAACTTTACTTATTCACGGCAATCTTGGAAGGTCAGGCTGGTTAATTTACATGCAAGTTTTATGCGACAAACTCGGCGGCCCGCCGCTATCCTTCAAACTTGTGTTGATGGTGTATGTATAATGTTGGCCTGGTTTTTGTCATCTACGAATAATCTCTCTCTGTGAGTCGTATTTCCTCATGACTGAGGGTCGTGACTCCCCTGCAGAATAAATTCGTCAGGGGAGTTCTCTTGGGCAGATACATCGTGGTGGGCGTCCAGGACATTCCACGGAAGACACATGTCCTCGGATATTGTGGTCCTCAAACATGTCGGTTTCCTCACGATGTTTTCCTTCACCGTTAAGCGAGTGCAAATCGACACAAAACTTGAAAATACAAGTCATTGGTGTAGGGCCGGATTCGAACCAGGGTGCGTCTGGATGAAAAGCAGACACTGGCACCACTGAGCCACACTCGCTTATAGCTACGAATACAATGTAATGTATACCTGAAATTGATAACCCTTACAAATTCCGCGTGAAAAAGTGAGTGTGGCTCAGCGGTTCCAGTGTCTGCTTTTTATCCGGACGCACCCTGGTTTATATCCGACCCTACACCAATGACTTATATTTTCAAGTGTGGATTTGCACTCGTTTAGGTGTTAATGCAAACATCGTGAGGAAACCGGCATGTTTGAGGGCCACAATATCCGAGGACATGTGTCTTCCGTGGAAGGACCTGGGCGCCCACCACGATGTATCTGCACAGGAGAACTCCCCTAACGAATTAATTCTGCGAGAGAGTCATATCAAATCAGCAAGTCAATCCTATGTTTAGTCCTAATTGCAACACATCAGTAAAATAATATTAAATATATCAATACCATATGTAGGTACTAGCGGTTACCAACGCCAGCTCCAAAGATATGATAACGAAAGTGCCCTTTATCACGATTCAGTATTTCCACAAAATATACATATTTCTAAGAAAGTACTCTACTTATCTGGCGCGGTCGTTATATTCTGTTTCATGAAAAGATGCCATTGTTCTGTTTGTTATTCATGCCACATCTACGTAATCCGATATTGCTTCTTGTGAAAATAAGCTCTGACACAAAAAGAGTTATATATATGTTATGGTTTTATGTAAGTCATGTATGAGCTAAGAAAACTTTCTTAGTTTATTAGTCTCTGCGGGGAGTTGCGACCCCCAGTGTTGTAAGCGTGGGGCTTTAATAAAACCGGAACTGGTCAGTTCCTAGTTTCTGAAGGTGATTTATCAAATTATATTGAAGTAATGATACTTGTAGATTTATCAATTAATTTCTTATAATGAATTAACAGGGATCTGCGATGCGTCAGCCTTGTACCAAGTGCATAGATAAAGATAACGTTATCAAGCAAAAATGTAGGTACTTTACAACTTTGTTCCGTACACTCCACACTAGGATGTAATTTACCTGTATTGTGGAGTGTAGGCTCTTCCTTAGGTTTAGACATACATTTTAATAGGCTGGCAGGTGCCTAGAAAGAGATGATGTCCTTGTATTGCAAGACAAAATAAGTAGAACCATTGCTGTGATTATACATTTTAAAGGCTAGTTTCTTATCGTTTGTAAAAGATCTACGTCGTTTTGTTTTGATAAGATTTTGATATGTTGTATTTAGGAGTTCGAGCCTTAAGGCTTGAACCACCTTGAAATTTGGGTGGTTCAAGCCTAGCGGCTGATTCCTAAATAAGCTTTTTCAGCCATTCGGGGGGAAAACGCCACTATTTCGAGTTTTCTATAAGGCTTTAATAAAACCGGAACCAGTAAGTTCCTAGTTTCTGATTAAAGGTGATTAATCAAATTATATTGAAGTAATGATACTTATAGATTTATCAATTAATTACTTATAATGAAGTAATAGGGATCGTGCGATGCGTCAGCATTGTACCAAGTGCATAGATAATACATTTAAAAGGCTAGTTTCTTATCGATTGTAAAAGATCTACGTCGTTTTGTTTTGATAAGATTTTGATAATGTTGTATTTAGGAGTTCGAGCCTTAAGGCTTGAACCACCTTGAAATTTGGGTAGTTCAAGCCTAGCGGCCGAATCCTAAATAAGCTTTTTCTGCCATTCGGGGGGAAAACGCCACTATTTCGAGTTTTCTATATGCATGATTGGTTAGCTCCGTTTTTAGCTTTAAAAGTAATTTTGTTAATTATGTTAGCAGTAATTATTTTCTCACTTTTCCCTCATATTATAAAGGCGACAGTTAGTGTGTTGTTTATTCATACCAAAATGCCCAAAACGATTTAGATGTTTGGTTTAACTTTTTATCCTGGATTACTGTATGTGATATTAAAAAATATTTTGTTAGTACATAACATACTTGTCGGTGCAGTTTTAGTTTTTTTTCCTTATTTAGATAACTTATCGGGCGTACGCCTAAGTTGCGTGTTTATTTAGGGTGTTTTATATAACATTATTTTAGCAGTTGCTGTCATTTATTTTTGGTACCCTTATGTTTATGATTTTCTAAGAGGCACACCATAATACACACACACACACACACGCATAGTATTGTATCATATCTTTATTTCTCTTCACAGATTCTCGGGCCTTACGCCCGGTATTTTTAAGGCATCAGTGGGGCCGTAGCCAACACTGAGAGGCCTTTTACAATATTATAGGTACTTAAAATTAAGTAAAAATTACAGATAGAGGATGTTAGGTATATAAAGTAACTATTGCAGACATGGTATTAATATTACAGGCTATTGTGTTGAGTGGTTCATTGACTTAATTGTATTGTATCATATATTATTATTGTTGTTGCCTTCGCGAATCCAACGTAGAAAGAAGTACGAAAGTGTCTCAACAACGACTAAAATTTAGAACTAAGTATGAATGAAACTATAAAATGCTGTTATCACAATTTATGGCAGAAAAATACAGAAACAAAACTACAGAATGCCTTACTATCATTTGCGTGCTAAATTAAAAAATAACACAATGCAAAAAAATATAGCAACTGTTTATATTCATTGCATTCGAAATTCAAAATATCAACACAATGTAAAAAAGCACAGTAACCTTTATTATCCGTTGCGTTTGAAATTCAAACGACAACGAATCACACACCCAAGCTTTGCTGTATGATTGGCTATCCCCGGCACAGCGGCGTGTCCCCGGCGCAGGAGTACGCGAGCTACAACGCGCGCCTGCATGACGAGGAGATCTACCACGACCTCTGTGCTGTGAAGGCGTCGGCGCGCGAACCGCCGCTGGCCACGCACGCGCCTGTACGCTTGGTTTGCTTCTTTTATGTTTATTTTTTTTATTTATTTATAAGGGTTTTTTTAAGTGAGTAAGGAGAAGGAAAATGACAAAAAATCTTACCAGGTTTTGTATGTATTTATTTGTTCTTTTTAAGTGTGTAAGGAAAGGAAAACGAAATAAAGTATTTTTTTCGTTAACAGACATTTAGAGTTACCTATCTTTGAGAGTTTTCTTCCCATTTTTCTACAACAGTTATTTATATATTTCTTTCAAAATTTCCTTACCTTTTCTTTAAATATTTTTACTTATTTGTTTGTTTTTTAAGATATTGGAAAGGGAATGCTTAAGTCGAGAAGCCCAGTTTCCTTCCTAATTTTCGTTTTTCGTTTTTTTTTCGTTTTTCACTTAATTTTGTTAATTTTTTGCTGTTTTTGTTGCGTCCGAGAAATAAATCGGTCTATGTGCGTGTGATAAAGAACGCTGTCTAGAGAACAGATCATGTATAGTTTGGTAATTTATTTACACTACTTAACACAAAATAGATCTAATTGTACATATTGATAAACAATTGTTTGAAATATTTTTGTTATTTTTACGTATAATTGAAAACAATACCTATCAAAATAGTAGAGGAATTGTGCTAAAATAAGTCAAAATCAAATTCAAAATGTCCAAAACTCTTGAAAAAAAGAAAGCAACATTCATTATGACAGATTTAACACATACCAACAATTACACAAAAAACATAAAATCTGCCACAACACAGCCCCGACTTAGCAAAATCTCTTCATAACTGAGACATCTTTGTTATTTGAGATCTAATTTCCAATGAAGACTTATGTACGCATGAAAACTCGCCCGTTAATCCTATCACGACCGAAAACAAACGATTTTAACACCTAAATCTACCAACATAAAGACCATTTTACAATTCTCAACTGTATTCTCTTCCGTCAAACGATTTTAACACTTATATCTCTTATTTTAAAAACTATGTTTTTACAGATTTCTTGAAACAAAGAGGTTTGAGACTTGTTTGGCCCAAACCCCAAATAAGTAAATAAAAATAAATAAAACAGTATCAGAAGGAAACAAGAGATCATAAAACACAAAAAAATATGTCTTCAAAAATATAGCAAAATAATCTAATAAGAAAAACAAGTAACTGTCTGTATATCACAATATATAATCAATCCTTCATGCATATCTACCAATCAACCGGCAAAGATGAACAGATAGGCTAATATGCGGAATAGAAAGATGTTGTATACTCGAATGTAGAGTAACAATTTGCTAAAGAAATGATAATATTCTGTGAGGCTAATTAAATGTATGGGCACGTATTCTTACATTGTGTTACTAGTGGACGCCCGCGGCTTCGCTCGCATTATTTAAGGTTAAAAAGTAGCCTATGACATTTCTAAGACCTCATACTACATACACACCAAAAATCATGATGATCCGTTAAGCCGTTTTTGCGTTACGGGCGTTTAAATAAACATATAAACAGACAAAAAATCTAAAAACTGTTGAAACTTGTCCTGTAATGGATTTATTTATCTCAAAATAATGCGAGCGAAGCCGCGGCCGTCCACTAGTTATCAATAACCATGTAACGCCGGCGACAAATCCGCACTCGCAAAACTTTCGCCGTTCCGGACAACGACTGAATTATTCATGGAGCCATTATTTCTCGGGCGACTAATTTTTTTTTGCGGTAGTCATTAGCTATCTACACTTTTTGCTAAATGTATTCGTTTTTTGCACAAATCAAATGCAGTAGAATGGTTCGGTGTTGCCATTAGTAGAGGCGCATGCGCTTTTCTCTTTTTAAAATTTGACCGTTTGATAATGGAGCGCGTTCTAATTGGTGGTTTTGTTTTTCAGTTGGCGACGTCATCGCATAGTTTAGAGAAAAGAGACTATGTTATAAGGGAGCTGGTGGATACGGAATGCAATTACGTGGACGTTTTAAGTAAAATTATTAAGTATTTTCTGAGGCCCCTGGTGCCGTATTTAAAGCAGCAGGACCTGCACGTCATATTCTTCGGTATTAAGGTGAGTTTTTTTTTAAATTAATTAATTAGTTAATAGCGGCCAGAATGAAATGAAATATTTATTTGCTTAAGAATGTAGGTTACAAAGATGACAGGTACATATTTATGCAATTTGACGTTCCGTACATTCGACCAATAGATGGCGTGCAAATGTTAGACAAGATTGATAACTAAGCTAAGGCAGGTAAATAAGATAGAACCAGGGATCAGCTAATCTTCATATAAGAGTGGCCAAAATCTAGTAGTACCGAGAGTTTGTAAACCGCCCCTTGGGGCTTCTGATGTCAGAGGCTTGATCAACTGATGAAAAAGTCGGACATCAATTGAAAAAGTTGTCTCTCAAAATTGAAATATTTTGCCACCAGAGGACGCCACAAAAATATGAATTGATAGATTAAATTATTTTCAAACATAATTTTTACTTGCATCTCTTTCAAAAATTACTAATAGCTGGAATATTACAACTCTCTAGACGACTGAAGTTGTAAATCTCAATTCGCTACGATGTTTCTAAATTTTGTTAATCTTAGTTGTAAAATGCATTAAGTAAACTGTTATGTAAAATGGAACTTATTCATTTGTAATAGAGCTCAGCATTGTTTCAAAATAATCTTGTCAGTGATTTAACAAAGATAATTCAATTTGGATATGGTCAAATTTTGTAAATACAGTGCAATCATGTTAAGCAAAGGTCGACGCGGTCAGTTCTTGGATGGGTGACCGAAAAGTGGCATTCCATTTTGGGCGCTTCCGTGGGTCGGATGACACGTTAAATTGTAGGTCCCGGCTGTTTGTCTAGTACGGCAGTTGTAAAGCTAATTCAGAGGCCCTTAGGGCGGCTTGATAAACTCTCGACACCAGAGTTGGCCACTCTCATTCGATAAGAAGAAGAAGTGCAATCATTCGCTACTGCATTAAGATTTCCTCACGATGTTTTCCTTCACCGTTAAGCGAGTGCAAATCCTCACTTAGCTTGCAAATACGTGCGTGTAAGGCCGGTTTCGAACCAGGGTGCGTCTGCATGAAAGGCAGACACTGGAACCGCCGAGCCACACTCGCTTTTTAAATAATAATTATTATAAGATATTGAATCAGGCGTTACTTTGCGAAAATCCACAAGATAAGATCACGTCCTGAGGATGCCTCGTGGAGAGGCGAAACACGTGTCGACGAAAACATCTTGCCGAAGGAGAACTACAAAGCTTCAAGACACAAGGTGCGGTGTTAGTAAGATCTTAAGATCCACGGAGGCCACGTTGGTTAGGAGGTGAGGTGTGGCGGTGGTATATGGAGGAACACACCTAAAAACCATCAAGTTTGTTGTTTGATGTCGGTTAAGGAGCAGTCGCAGCGGAAAAACACTACAGATTTCTCCAGAGTTTCAGTTATAATAATTACTATTAATAGTATATAGTTGGATAAATTATTTTAAATCAATAGCTACTAGGTACTAATTAAATAACAATGAATAAAATCAATGTGTACATATTTTGCAACACTTACTACCTACTATATTTTAAGAGAGATCGGAAACAGATGTGTACAAAGTAAACACAACACATTTACAGGTTGTTTCCTAATTGAAGCTTTAAATAGACCAAGTGTACGTAGGAGTGACGTTAGACACGTGTTTTGGGAAGTTATTTAAATATATTTCATTGTATGAGTATCATAAGTGAGTGTAGCTCAGCGGTTCCAATGTCTGATTTTTATCCAGACGCACCCTGGTTCGAATCCAGCCCTACACCAATGACTTATATTTTCAAGTTATGTGTGGATTTGTACGCGCTTAGCGGTGAAGCAAAACATCTTGAGGAAACCGACATGTTTGAGAACCAAAATATCCGAGGACATGTGTCTACCGTGGAAGGACCTGGGCGCCAACCACGATGTATCTGCCCAAGAGAACTCCCCTAAATAATTAATTCTGCGGGTGAGTCACGACCCTAAGTCATGAAGAAATATGACTCCAGAGAGAGAGGGTGTAACACTCTTAATAATCACGTTTAATTGCTAATAACGCTGTCTTCTCATTTCCAGGAGCTTCACGAGATTCACGTAGGCCTATTACGTCAACTGAAGCTAGCCACGGAAGCCTGCGTGCCGGGCAGCGGCGTACCTCGCCTCTCCGACGTGTTCCTCGCGTGGCGGGAGCGCCTGCTGCTGTACGGGGACTACTGCTCTAATCTCACGCATGCGCAGGACACGCTCAAAGTGCTTGAGCACAGAGATACCACCTTCAATAAGCAGCTACAGGTGAGTAGCGAGCGAAGAGAAGAATCTATAAATCATCCCAAGACTAAAACTGTCTACACCAGCTCAGCACAAGACAAAAGTCGATCGAGTTGCTAAAAACTATCTAACATCATCAGTTTGAGCAAGGTTATGCTCAAATCGCTTGGAGTCTCACTGTAACTGTTGTTTTGTTACAGAAATGTCAGAAAGAGCACAGCGACGGGCGCATCCAGCTCCGAGATATCTTATCGGTGCCGATGCAGCGCGTGCTGAAATACCACCTGTTGCTGGACAAACTTGTGCACGAGACTCAACCTGTGAGTACTACCGATTTTTTTGACCATAACTTTGTATTGTTTTTTTTTACGTGATATAGGCTTACGCTTGACTACAACTTGCCTAATGTTAAGCAACGTTATAGTCTACGGTCTAGCGCGCTTGCCTAGAAGAAACCGGTTTACTCTCGACGTGAAGACCGACAAATTATAGTTCAAGGGGAATAGAGATTCGGGCAAGGAGTTCCACAGTCTGGCTGGTCGCACGATGTAAGCCAGTAAGTATTGTGCCAGTTAAGTACTACCAGTTTGCAGGTTCACGTGAAACAGGTTTTTTTTCTTATGCCCTCTGCGGTGTTGCCGCAATTTCGCCAATGTCACGTCTCAAGATAGTCACGTGGAATAGTTATATTCTAATCTTGGTTGTGGCCTCTGCGCTATGGCCGCCATTTTTGCCAAACGTTTTTTTTTACCTGGGATAGGTTTACGTTAGACTACAGCCTGCCTGATGTTAGCATTGCTGCAGCCTAGGGTGTAACACGCTAACCTAGAAGATACCTATTAACTCTAGATTAGAATTAAATTAAAAAGAAGAAGAAAAGAATTAGATTATTACGTGGAATAGTTGTAGGGTCCCGTTAACTTTTTGTAACCGTTTATGTGAAAAAAAAAATAACAGGCGTAAACCAACCAAGAGGCTAGCTTGAATCCTTTTCAAAGTCAAAGTCAAATCATTTATTATTGTGTTTTCAATAAAATGTTGCAGATCTTATGCATAATTTGGTACCTGAAGAACACAATATACCCTCAAACGGTGTTTACAAATAATAATTGTGTGCGGGGCGGTCTATTTGTTTTTTTTTATTATATTGTGTTTGTATAAAAAAATCATCATTTAAATTACCATCATTAATATATTCGTCAACTTTATATGTAGTAGCATTTATGTATCAATATTTTTTTTAATCTGTTCTCGAAAATGATGGATTTTAAAAATATTTTTTTTACTCTTGCCTGCCTGATGTTAAGCATTGCTGCAGCCTAGGGTGTTACACGCTTACCTAGAAAATACCTATAAACTCTAGATTTGAAAACCCCTGGATTATAGTTCGCAGGAAACACAGCTTCTGGTTAAGTGTTCCAAAGCTAAGCTATTTGGTTGGGTAATTTAGAAATATTATTTTCCGAATAGAGTTTATTATTAAAACTTTTGTGTGGGTTTTACTACAATTCCATTACGTAGTTTTTTTAGTTTTGAATGACCATGGATTATTGGAAATAGCCTGTTTGTAATTTGACTTGTTACAACCGGAAGTCTATTTGCCACTGTTATTTTTTTTATTAACACTTCTCTAATAAATATTTCCAGAATCATGAAGAGTTCCGTGGTCTCGAGCGAGCTAAAGAAGCAATGGTGGATGTCGCGCAATACATTAATGAAGTCAAACGGGACTCAGAGGTGCTCGCGTTGCTTGCTAAAGTACAGGTAAAGTAGCCATTAAATATCAATATAATTAATTACGTTACACGTCGGTTCTACATACAAAGTGTTGTCATAATCCAGTTTTTTACGCAAAGAAGTTTTAATATAGGTACAAAAAAGTCAATTTTTAACGAACATCTAACTGACATCAGTTCTAGAACGAGAGAGATGACACTCCACAGACTCTGTCTAAGGAATAAGCACTTTAAACTCGTTATTCGACTGGCCTGTTAGCTTAGTTAGAAGTGGCTCTTCCTATTAATCTAGGGGTGCGGGTTCGATACCCGCGTGACACAAGTGTTTATGAATTTAAAAATTTGCAATTACTTGTCTTGAGTCTGGTCGTTTCTATGTATTATATGATAAGTATATATTTACTAAAAAAATATACAAGTATTATATCCGTCTAGTACCCACGACACAAGCGTTTGCTTAGTGTTGGGCTAGATGGCGCTGTGTGCAATGTCCCAGAATATTTATTGAATCGCCCGACTGTTAAGTTTACTAGAAAACTTAAAAATGCCAATTTTATTAAGGAAGTCATCGGTACAGTTTACATTAAACAATAATTATTTTTTAACTAGAACGGGTTTGCACTTAGCCATAGTTTGCCATAAACATAAAAAAAAAACAAAAATATATAAATTAACCAACCATCCAGCGTGGTAATGCGGCCAGTGGGCTGGAGCACTTAGACCATCTTTAGGCTTTTTAAAATTTTTTTATATGCCCACCTTTTTATGTTGAATGTAGTTAGAAGTAGTATGTTTAGTTATTCTCCCCTCATTTTCATATTTTATTATTGTCAATAAAGAATACTTAAAATCTCACATATACACAATGTTACCAAATTATGGGGTGTATGTATGTGTGATAAATAATACTACCTCATTTTTACATATGAAAATGAACACCATGTTCTCGTATTGTACCAGGAGAGCATAATAGACTGGGAGGGCGCGGCGCTGGGCGCGGGCGGCGCCGGGCTGGCGGCGTACGGCCGCCTGCTGCTCGACGGGGAGCTCAAGGTGAAGGCGCACGAGGACCAGAAGCTGCGCGCCAGATACGTGTTTGTGTTCGACAAGCTGATGCTGCTGTGCAAACCTGTCAAGGTGAGATTTAAACAGCTATAGATAGAGTGTCTTTCCACAGGGAATAATAGTCTTTTACCCTTTTACTGGATAAACTAAATTTGATGAAATTTTGCGTGGAGATAGCTTAGACCTTAAATAAAGACATAGGCTATGTTTCATCCCGGATTAACATCACAAGATAGTCTAAAGTTATTCCCAAACGTAGCGTCTCTCTTTACAAAAGTACCAGGAGAATATAACATCTAAGGAGGTCGGTTGCTCGACGGGGAGCTCAAGGTGAAGGCGCACGAGGACCAGAAGCTGCGCGCCAGATACGTGTTCGTGTTCGACAAGCTGATGCTGCTGTGCAAACCTGTCAAGGTGAGATTGAAGAAATATAGATGGAGTGTCCATAATATAAATAGTCCATATAATAGGCCTTCGCGCTAAAATGGCTTAAAAAAAACATTATGAGATTTAGCATGGAGATAGCTTAGACTTTAAATTAAGACATAGGCTATGTTTCATCCCGGATTAACATCACAAGATAGTCTAAAGTTATTCCCAAACGTAGCGTCTCTCTTTACAAAAGTACCAGGAGAATATAACATCTAAGGAGGTCGGTTGCTCGACGGGGAGCTCAAGGTGAAGGCGCACGAGGACCAGAAGCTGCGCGCCAGATACGTGTTCGTGTTCGACAAGCTGATGCTGCTGTGCAAACCTGTCAAGGTGAGATTGAAGGAATATAGATGGAGTGTCCATAATATAAATAGTCCATATAATAGGCCTTCGCGCTAAAATGGCTTAAAAAAAACATTATGAGATTTAGCATGGAGATAGCTTAGACTTTAAATTAAGACATAGGCTATGTTTCATCCCGGATTAACATCACAAGATAGTCTAAAGTTATTCCCAAACGTAGCGTCTCTCTTTACAAAAGTACCAGGAGAATATAACATCTAAGGAGGTCGGTTGCTCGACGGGGAGCTCAAGGTGAAGGCGCACGAGGACCAGAAGCTGCGCGCCAGATACGTGTTCGTGTTCGACAAGCTGATGCTGCTGTGCAAACCTGTCAAGGTGAGATTGAAGAAATATAGATGGAGTGTCCATAATATAAATAGTCCATATAATAGGCCTTCGCGCTTAAATGGCTTAAAAAAAACATTATGAGGTTTAGCATGGAGATAGCTTAGACTTTAAATTAAGACATAGGCTATGTTCCATCCTTTTTTTGGTCCCAGGAAAACCTTTTAAAGGTAGCACCCCACCACGGGGGAGAGGGAGTGTTATGTGGGTGTCTCCGTATATAAAAGGTTCGTCGGCTATTAATCAATAAAAACGGATATATTCGTTTACTGAAAGTATTACATACAACCTTGAACTAATATTTATCTTATTTATAGAGGTTTGTTTAGAGGAAGAATTTTAATATATGACATTATTCTCTATATTTTCAGGACAACCAATACTCCTACCGCGTCGGTATCCGTCTAGCCGAGTACAGAGTAGAGGAAGGCTGCGGCCGACGAGCGCTGCGCGGCGACGGACGATGGAGCGCACACTTCTACCTTGTACGACGTACCAAGGACGCCACATTCACGCTGTACGCCAGGACGGACGACTGCAAGAGGAAGTGGGTCAAAGCTATACGGGACGCCATGTGAGTAGTGTTACATTCAAGCAATATTCAGTCTTGTTACCTTAGGTATAAGATCTAAATTAGCATATATCGAGGTGATGGACGATAGAGCAAAGCTATATGGGATGCCAGGTAAGGGATATTTAGGTTTTAACTGACAGAATGTTAAAATATAGGTTTTGTTTTTCACTAAATAAAACTGGCTATAACGCCTACAGAAAAAAGTGAGCGATTAAACAGAAAAAATAATTAGGAATATTTCAACAGAAGATGCGGTCGTATCACTTGTTAACCAAATTTCATCTAATTTGGACACCGGAAAAAAGTTCCTGGGGGTGTTTCTTGACTTGGCCAAGGCCTTCGACACAGTATCTTGGGTGATTCTACTCAGAAAGTTAGAATCCTTAGGAGTGCGTGGGTCTGCCTTAAATTGGTTTCGATCATACCTCACCAACAGGAAACAAAAAGTACGTCTCTCAGACCATTTTAGTGAGTATGAAACGCTATCTTTCGGCGTTCCCCAGGGAAGTGTACTCGGGCCGACGCTCTTTTTGACATACGTGAATGACCTCTGTGAGGTCAAGGTCAACCAAGGTCATATTTTTACTTTCTGTGATGATACTGCGCTAATATTCCACGGAAAAGATTGACCAGAGGTCATAAACGTAGCTCAACAAGGACTTGCCCTAATTTCAGACTGGTTGAGTAACAACCTACTTACACTCAACACTGACAAAACTAAATTTGTGACCTTTCAATCAACCAACAAAACGTTGCCTAGAAATATAGATATAACACTTCATTCTTGTGGAATCCATTCAAATGAAAGCTGCTCATGTCCCAAACTAGAACGAATAAGCAAGATTAAGTACCTTGGAATAACCCTAGATCACACACTCAAGTTCGATTCACACATATTATCACTAAAAACCCGTCTCCGCAAAATGCTACACGTCTTCAAAAGATTAAGTTCAGTAGCTGACCCACCAACTGTGCGAACCGTGTACATGGCATTGTGTCAATCAGTCCTCAGCTACTGCATCACATGTTGGGGGTCAGCCGCTAAAAAACACTTAAAAAAGGTCGAAGTAGCCCAAAGAGCAGTGCTAAAGGTTGCCTATAAGAAGCCATTCAGACACCCGACCCATGAGCTTTTATCAAGAGACAAAATTTTAACGGTTAGGCAATTATACATATTGTTCGTGATCCTTCGGTTCCATAAATCTGCCCCAGTCACAGCTCACACTACGAAACCAACATCGCGCCGCAACACCTGGAACATCCCCGCCACCAACACACGACTAGCACAACGTGCGTACTATTACAAAGGCCCTGCTTTATACTCCAAATTCGAATGTGAACTTAATCTACTTAATACTACCAGATTTGTCTGTAAAAAGAAAATCATCACCTGGCTACAAACATTAAACTACCGGGACACGGAATCATTATTACAGTTCGTATCTTAACTACCACCAACTACTATTTGATAACACTCATATATCTCAACACACACTACATCACATACACAGACATCAAACACCAGCGCGTATTTTAGAGACTACTAATTAAAACAAACTGTATAATTTAAAAATGTAATACTTAATTAAGATACTGTACCTATATTTTTCAAAATTGCTTGGGAGGTGCCAATAATCAAATCAAAATGCACATACCACTAGTGTGGCTCAGACTGACCAAGTCTTACAACACAGGCTTAGCCTAGTGTAGGACGTGGAATGCCTGCGCCAGTCACAGCGATTATCTTAAAGAGGTATCTTAGCCTGCAACATAAGTACATAATCATTGAAATAATAGATCAATGACATAATCTCTCTCTTGGCGCCTACCAATCATAAACACACGAAAAACTGATTTTATGTTTTTAACTGTAAATCAATGTATTACCTATAATCTGTATACCCTAAGGAAGAGCCTACACTCCACAATACAGGTACATTACATCCTAGTGTGGAGTGTAGCGATCAAAATTGTATTAGAACCTAAGTTTTTGATCAATAAAGTTATCTTATCTTATCTTATACCTAGTACAAAAAGGTGAGCAACAAATTTTGGTCACTTACCATTATTTGAATCACTTACTATTATTAACGAAATCTGAAGCGCCCGTAGCTTAGCTAGAGGAGGCAATCGCATGCGATTACCAAAGTTAAGCAAAGGTCGAAGCGGTCAGTTCTTGGATGGGTGACCGGAAAGTGGCATTCCATTTTGGGCGCTTCCGTGTGTCGGATGACACGTTAAATTGTAGGTCTCGGCTGTTAGTCTAGTAAGGCAGTCGTTAAGCGGAAAAAAAAATTGGTACCAGACTTGGCCACTCTCATTCGAAGACGGCACTTCTTAGAAGAAACGAAATCAACAGATGTTTTTTTTTGTTTTTATGTATAATTATAATGTTTCCAGCGACAACCTGGAGCCGTCTGGCTGCCGCAGCACCAACCACAAGTTCGTGCTGCACACGTTCGAGAAGCCAGCTACCTGCCACCACTGCTCCAAGTTCCTCAAGGGACGGATATTTCAGGTAAATATAAGCCTTTTCTCTCTAGTAACAAGGTCTATAATGGCATCCATCGTTGTATGTACCGCTGAGATGTGGAACTCTGCCTGATTCCTTGTTCTCTTATATATCTATATATAAAAAACTCAAAGGCGACTGACTGACTGACTGACATAGTGATGTATCAACGCACAGCCCAAACCACTGGACGGATTGGGCTGAAATTTGGCATGTAGGCATATGTTATGACGTAGGCATCCGCTAAGAAAGGATTTTTGGAAATTCCACTTTTATAGGAGTGAAATAGGGGATGCAAGTTTTACTTTTTAATGCGAGCTAAGCCGCGAGCACCCACTAGTTATGATGTATTACGTTCCAGGGCTACCTATGTACAGTCTGCAACGCGTGCGCTCACAAAGACTGCATCGCGCTGTCGGGGCGCTGCGGAGGAGGCCTGTCACCAGCACCGCCGCCCCCGCACAACCACCCGCCCGAGCAGGCGCTGCATTATTATATGTGGTGAGTTTAATGGCCCTTAGGGCGGCTTGATAAACCCTAAACTCAGAAGTCGCCCACCAATGCGGTGGGTTGACGACATTAGAATAACCGCAGGGAGCACCTGGATTCAATCTGCGCAGGACCGGGACGAGTGGCGTGCAAGAAGAGAGGCCTATGCTCTGCAGTGGGCGATAACAGGCTGATGATGATGTTGATAAACTCTTGATATCATATTTGGCTACTTTAGATAAAAAGAAGAAGTATCCAGTTATTTAATTAATAAATAAATATTCCGGGACATTACACACAGCGCCATCTAGCCCCACACTAAGCAAACGCTTGTGTCGTGGGTACTAGGTAACGGATATAATACTTATATACTTTTCTTTTGTAAATACATACTTATTATACATACAAACGACCAGACTCAACACAAGTAATTATAATTTTTTATAATGCATAAATACTTGTGTCATTTATTTAGCAGTTTATTTAGTTTACCCCTAGGTGTAGAAATCCGCGCCAGACCTTAGCGTTTCGGTTAAATAAGACCACAAAGACGGATATTTTTGTTACGATTCGAAGGAACAGGTTTATTAATAATAGGTCTTTACCTATGAAATTGCCGTTTATTTTCTTACATTTTAATCTGTTTGTAACTTTTACGTACAGCTATATATTTTTCCAAATACAATTTTTATTGTATCAATTGTTGAATTATGTACCTTTTAGATACAAAAAAAGTTACTAGTGCATATTTACTTATAGGGAAGTCATTGAAAACACCTCTTTCAATGTGTCGGTTTCACTACTTTAACTAGGTATATTTCTATCATATACTCTGTTTTTGAGAAATTGATATACGCAGTGCATAGCTTTTTTCCATCTAACGATAGTTATCAATTGCATATAAATCTGTTCCGACATTCATCATTTTTCTCAATTTCGTCTTACAAATCGGCAATTTCATAGGTAAAGACCTATTATATCTTTTTCTCCAGGTACGTCGGCGAGATGGGTCGCGAGACGGCCACGGCGCGGCTGGAGCGGCGCGTGGACGGCACGTTCCTGCTGCGCGTGCGGCCGCAGCCCGCGCTCGCGCCGCACGACACGCACTACGCGCTCTCACTCAAGTAAACAAATCTAAATATGTAATAAAAAAAAATATACATAGTAACTGGTAACGTATGCAAAACGATAACGGTGTCGATTGTTTACCGACTTCCAAAAAGAAAGATAGAAATAAAATATTTATTAAAAATTAAACATTTATTTTGATTGGTTTATCAAAACTTCGTAAAGTTTTTTTGTGTGGGTATGTTATGCGATTACTCTCTTATTTATGAACCGATCACAATTATTTATTACTAGCTGTGCCCGCGACTTCGTCCGCGTGGAATAGTTATTTTGGGCATCATATTTTTTTTTGCAAGCAACCTCTTCAGCTTTATAAATTATAGCTGTTACCTACGACTTGAAGTTTTCGCAGCGCACGCAACGGAAGCCCCAAAGGTGAATAACTTTCCCCGTTTTTTCCACATTTACTATTGTTTCTTCGCTCCTATTAGTTGCATCGTGATGTTATATAGCCTAAAGCCTTCCTCGATAAATGGTCTATTCAACAAAAAATCAATTTTTCAATTCTCACCAGTAGTTCCTGAGATAACGCGTTGAAATAAACAAACAAACTCTTGAGCTTAATAATATTAGTATTGATTATTTTATTCGATGAAGATTGTTTCCGGATGGCCTCATAAAATTATCTTTTCATTCGGTCCAGCATTATTTTAAGAAAAATCCAATAAACCAACAAATTTTATTTATACATATTTCCAAAACGACTACTCGAATTTTGATGCAGTTTTCTGTGATGTGTTTTTATTGGTGCATGTTTCTAGCTATTTGTTGCGATGACATCTCACCAGGGGGCGCTGCTGTATACATTATATGTTTTAACTAGCGCTATTTTGATGCAGTTTTCTTTGATAGGCATAGATTTGTTCAGTAAAGTGACAGTAGACTTGAAGTCGGTTTTTTTTATAATGATTTTTATATATTTATTTCCAGAACCGACAACACAGTGAAACACATGCGAGTATGCAAGAAAGCTATAGACCAAGTGATACACTACTTCCTGTCTGAGTCGCGTTTCTTCCGGAGCGTAGTCGAACTGGTCTCCTACTACGAGAAGACCAGTCTTTCGGAGAATTTTGAAGGGTAAGTTTACATATAAAGTGGATTATTTGTTTAAACAGAGTTTAATCTATCTCTGTACCAAATTTCATCCAAATCGGTTCAGCCGTTTGAGCGTGAAGAGGTAAAAAGTATTTTTATATAAAGTAGATTACCTATATATGTATATAACAAAACATAGCGACATAATATTCTACTGCTATACAAATATTATATAAAGCTGCTGTGTACACTCACCTGAGGAATTTGTTCTGGTTCAAAACCAGTTTTGAATGTGTATTTGGCTTATATATGAACTCATTCTGTTATGTGTACCGTTATAAATAAATAAATAGATCGGAGCCAATAGGCATATGTATTAATAGAGAGGCATATGCCCAGCAATGGGACGAAACCGGCTGTAGATGATCATGTGTAGGGTCTAATCTACCTTTGTACTAAATTTCATCAATATCTGATCAGCTGTTTAAGCTAGAAAAAGAAACAAATTTACAAACAAACTTGCGTCTTTATAATAGAAGTAGGAAGGATTTAACCCTTTTTTCAGTTTTACTTTAAGTTAGTATTATTACATTTTTACTTTTGTGAACTTATAACAATAAATAAATAAATAAACGTCACATATAGTACGATGAAATCGTCTTATTTACAGTAAATTAAGTATTTCAATATGTTTTTCTTATGGTAATCTCAGCAGTTTTAATTGAGATCTAAATCTTTTACAAGAATAATGATATAGCCTATATGTAAAGGAAAGAGTGCAGAATGTTAGGGAAATAATTTTTGAAATGATTTTAGGCAATCATAGATAAATTCAAACAAACTCTCTAATTTTAAAACTCTCAAATCGCAAATTGTTCCTCGACATGTTGAAAGTTAGCGTAGATGTAAACTAGATGGCGCTAGTATCGCCACACGACTGAATCTCGTTTGTGTGTTGTGTAATTATTAATTGTGTACACAATTGTAACACTACATAAATTGGTACAAGATATGTTTTTTAGTGGATGTATACCTGTAGAGCAAACAATTTTTTTTAACTGACTCCCAAAAAAAATTGCTTATCATGTCTTCTGAAAGTTTTTTGTATGTATCTTCATCATCTACAGCCGGTTTTTTTCCAATTGCTGGGTATAGGCCTACCTTTGTATGTGCCATGTGATGTAAAGTAAATCTATTTATTATAAAAAAAAACAAAGATAAATAATCTTTATTGATACTGTGAAGTTTGCAACACACACATATAAAATTGAAATATAGTCATAGAAAATGGTACACAAAATGATAAAAAAAAATTAATTTACTACATATTATCCCATTTTTTTAAAATAATTGACAAGATCAAGTTTTATAATTAAAATAATTTCAATGTTGTTTAGTTTTCTTCTATAAGATATTGAATCAGGCGTTACTTTGCGGAAATCCATTGTTACTGAAACTCTGGAGAAATATGTAGTGTTTTTCCGCTGTGACTGCTCCTTAACCGACATCAAACAACAAACTTGATGGTTTTTAGGTGTGTTTCGGACCGACGTTCGGAGAGTCAACACGAGTCCTGAGGATGCCTCGTGGAGAGGCGAAACACGTGTCGACTAGAATATCTTGCCGAAAGAGAACAGCAAAGCTTCAAGACACAAGGTGCGGTGGTGGGAAGATCTTGAGATCCACGGAGGCCACGTTGGTTAGGAGGTGAGGTGTGGCGGTGGTATATGGAGGAACACACCTAAAAACCATCAAGTTTGTTGTTTGATGTCGGTTAAGGAGCAGTCGCAGCGGAAAAACACTACATATTTCTCCAGAGTTTCAGTAGTTTTCTTCTTCTTATCGAATGAGAGTGGCCAACTCTGGTGTCGAGAGTTTATCAAGCCGCCCTAAGGGCCTCTATAATCATGTCAAACACATTATATTATGTATATGTCCGATCATCATCATGGCAGCCCGTGCTCACCCACTGCTGAGTATAGGCCTCCTCTTCAACGTGCCACATAGTACGGTCTCCATGATATATATATATATGTCTCGACTTACTCAAATCTATATAACTTCCAGTCTGAACTCCAACCTACGCTGGCCGTTCCGTCGCGTCGTGGCCACAGTGATACACGACTTCCGTCCCCTGGAGGCGTCCCAGCTGGCGCTGAGACCTGGCGCCAAGGTGCTGGTGCTGAGCAAGGAGGGGGACTCACGGGGATGGTGGAAAGGACGAGCGCTGGATAAGGTACAACACTATTACTAACATCATCATCATCATCAGCTATACTTCCGTCCCCTGGAGGCGTCCCAGTTGGCCCTGAGACCTGGCGCCAAGGTGCTGGTGCTGAGCCAGGAGGGGGACTCACGGGGCTGGTGGAAAGGACGAGCGCTGGATAAGGTACAACACTATTACTAACATCATCATCATCATCAGCTATACTTCCGTCCCCTGGAGGCGTCCCAGTTGGCGCTGAGACCTGGCGCCAAGGTGCTGGTGCTGAGCCAGGAGGGGGACTCACGGGGCTGGTGGAAAGGACGAGCGCTGGATAAGGAACAACACTATTACTAACTTCATCATCATCATCAGCTATACTTCCGTCCCCTGGAGGCGTCCCAGCTGGCGCTGAGACCTGGCGCCAAGGTGCTGGTGCTGAGCAAGGAGGGGGACTCACGGGGCTGGTGGAAAGGACGAGCGATGGATAAGGTACAACACTATCTCCAACGACACTGGAGATATATGTAGTGTTTTTCCGCTGCGACATACTACATACATATTTATATTTTTTAATTTATTTTCAATATCTTAACTATCTTCAAAATTAATTAACATCATCATCACCAGCTTTACATTTGAAAGTTAAGACATTTCAGCTGGCAGTGGTCCATCGACATCATTTCAAGTTAAACTTAAGTCTACAGCAATCATCTAAACTATAGTGACAAGGTGGTGTAAGTAGTAACCGACTGCTAACGTAAAAATATGATTACCGTGAGATGTTTTTTTTTTTTACTTGAACGGGTTTTCACTTGACCATAGTTTACCTGATAGCAAGCAAAGGCTAAAGGCCTAAGATGGAGCGTGCTTACCCGATTAGAACCGATTCACTCTCGCATTGAAGATCGCTGGATGTTGCATACTAACGCCATCTAGTCTGGACTTCTTATCTTGGCAGCTGCGTCGATCTTGTGCAGATCTCATCCAAAGGACCCGCGACTCGTACAAAAACTGTAGCTAACTAACATATCCAGTGGGTGCTCGCATTAAGAAGTAAAACTTGCATCCCATATTTCACTCCTTTAAAAGTGGCATTTCTAAACATCCTTTCTTAGCGGATGCCTACGTCATAACATCTCCTTTAATTCCAAATTTTAGCCAGATCCGTCCAATGGTTTGGGCTGTGCGTTAATAGATCTCTATGTCAGTCAGTCAGACAGTCGAACACCTTTGAGTTGTATTTATTTAGATTCTCATTTTACTTTCAGGGCGACACTCGGTCCGGCTACTTCCCCAAGGAGTGCGTGCGGGAGGAGCCAGAGTGCATCGGCGCGCTCGACTGATGTCAGCTTTGCGCCGCCGGGCGCGACCTGCCGCAGCAGACGCAGCGACACGTGGAGGAGACGCAGCGGTACGCGCAGGAGACGCAGCGGTACGCGACAGAGCTGCAGAGGTACGTCGACCAACCAGACAGATACAACACGACAAAACACGGAGAGCAGAGATTCGCGGAGGAATCCCAGCGGTTCGCGTTAGAATCGCAGAGGTACAATGAACAGTCGATGCGGTACGCGGAGGAGACGCAGAGGTACGCGGAACAACCGCTCAGATGTGGGGAGAAACAGAAATGTGTGGGGGAACAGAGTTGTGTAGAGGAATGTCAGAGATATGTTGAAAGACCGCATATATATACAAACGAAACGCAGCAATATGTTGAGAAACCGCAGAAATATGTGGAAGAAGCACATCGGTGTGTTGAAAAACCTCATATATATACAAACGAAGCGCTCCAATATGTTGAAAATCCGCTAAGATACGCAGAAGAAACGCAGCGATACGTCGACAAACCGCACATATATACAAACGAATTGGAACGTTACGTTGACGTTGTAAAACCAAACAAACCGTTAAAATTCGCCGACCAATCGCAGCGATACGTACAAGAATCGCACAGATACATGGAAGAAACGCATCGCTGTACTGAAAAGTCGCAGCGACACGCAGAGAAATCGCACCGACACGCACACCCGCCGCTACCACCTCCACACGCAAGCGACAATGTCGATGCAGCGGATTTAGTTTGAATATTAACTACATAATATTTGAAGAATTTTTATAATATGGTTCAGCCAATTGAGCCAGACTTGGTTAAAACAACAGCTGCATATATATTATGAAGTATATAAGTGTTATATCTGTTATCTAGTACCCACGACACAAGCGTTTGCTTAGTGTGGGGCCAGATGGCGCTGTGTGCAATGTCGCTGAATATATATTTACTTATTTATATCTGAAGATATTGTACATATGTGGTTCAAAATTAAGTTAACAACAAAGGCCACTGAAAAGCTACAGTTACATAATAATTGAAGATGTGTTTGACCATTATGTGGTTCAGAATGAACTTTACTGTTATAACCAAATTCTTAAGACCAACAGATCAATTTTTTCTTCTTATCGAATGAGAGTGGCCAACTCTGGTTTCGAGAGTTAATCAAGCCGCCCTAAGGGCCTCTGGCATGGCTTAACGACTGCCGTAATATGACAAACTCCCGCAACATACATTTAACGTGTGGACTCTGGTGCCGACTAATAAAAAATAATACGATCATGACACAAAAGAAAAAAACATGACATAATGTATGTGAAATAGGTGGAAGTGAAATAACTGATTGACAACAAAATTTTACTCAAGAAAAGTGTAAAATTCATGTGTATTTTATTGTGAGAACAACCGCTACTCTCTCTTGAGTCGTATTCCTCATGACTGAGGGTCGTGACTGCCCCGCAGAATTCGTCCGTTAGGGGAGTTCAACTGCTACTAAAAGTGGTTTTAATATAAATATGAAATAGTGATTGATATGAACAAAATATCTTATGTGATATATGCATATAAAAGTGAGAAATCATCAAGACGGAACTGTTTATGTATATACATACCTATGTGTAGTGCTCTCTGTAAAAAAAAGTATTTGTGAATATCGACTGCTTATGATTGTGCAAAAGTGAACTTTATTCCTTCGTGATAAGGTTTGAAGTGAAAGTGCATTTCTGTCAAAATTTTAAATGGTTAAGTTTAATATAAGTTTGACTAAAGAGTATAAATCAAGTTGTTTAATACATGGACTATATGAAATGAACTCTAGAATACGATATGCATCTGTAAGTATACATACATCCATATATTACATATGTATCTTTGAGTATACATATACCCATATATTATATTATTTACTTGTGAGATATAAAGGGACTTTCCGTAATAACTAACACATAATCTTTAGTATGTAATGAACAACTTTTTAACCGACTTCAAAAAGGAGGTTATAAAGTCATGTGAAAGTTTTTTTTTTGTCTTTTTTTTGTGGGTACATTAATCCATTAGTTATAATAATTCAATAAATCTTTTTTTTTATTTAGTGAGGATTATTTCCGAGATGGTTCCATTTTTTTTTAATATAATACGTACATAGATTTTTATTTACAATAATAAAATATAAAAACAAGGTAAGAAAAACTAAACATACTACTTCTAACTACTACAAAAAGGGCATTTAGAAAATCTTTAGAAAAGCCTAAAGATAATATTTTTTTTTGTTTTACTACTAATTGGAAATTAAACTATTGTTGTGTGTTAGTTATTATATAAACCTTGTATAAAAATCTGTGGAATTCTGAATATGAATGAAATTTGCTCCAATAGGAAAACTTGTAACTTGTCAAAAACCAGTGATAAAGATAATATTTAGAATTGAAGTTATATAGTAGTAAGTAATCCAATTTTAATGCAAACATTACGTAGATAGTTCTCAAAATGGTCGTCTTTATGTAGCTTACAAATAGAAAACTTTATCTAATGACGAAAAATCTATAAAAAAGTGTCTACAAAATTATAAATAGATGTTCATAGTTATAAAAAAATAACACTGAATGTGAAATACGTGTTACACCCTAGGCTGCAGCAATGCTTAACATCAGGCAGGCTGTAGTCAAACGCAAACCTATCCCACGTAAAAAAATAAAATAAAAATAAAATATATCCTTTCCTTTGTTTATAATTCAATATAGAGGCTACAAAATATATAAAAAAACAACACTATTATATATATATAAGTATATCTAGATCTATCTCCACAAATTTATCTACTTTAATGTCTCAAAAATATTAATATTGTTAAAATATGTACAGCAGTTACATGAAAAACTTTCAATTATAGTATATCATCGCTGTTTCAGTGAATCACAATATGATTCACATTCAAATCTTATTAGATTGTGACTGTTTAGTTTGTTATATGAAAAGTTGTTGATCGGCAAATCATATAGCAGGATTCGAAGTGTGAATTGAAGAGGTTAGTTGGTGATTCTTTGTATGAATTGAAGCACAAGCATGTTTAAGATATTAGATTTATATTACGAGTAGATGGTGCGCAAATAAAGTAATCATGAATTAACATATATTTTCATATTATAGTCAAACATACATATAAGTCATTTTATTGATGGAAATCATATATACACAAATACATAAATAAATTCAATTTAATCATAATCTTATGTATTAGTTTCTTTACAATATGAAGTAAGTAAAGGTGCAAATGTGAAATATATTTAAATTTTATGACAGATTGAAATCTCAAAGTTAAATTTAAGCTTAAATGATACAAGATGATGCATTTTAAATCTTTGTAGTTATAAAATATATGGATATATTTTCTTATAATTAGGATCTTAGATAGAATTCGATGTTTCAAGTTTTTCCCTTCAAATGTAGTAATTAAGATAATGTACGATGCGATTTAAATAACATTTGACTGTTTAGCGCCGCCATTTTAAAAATATTTACTATAAATAATAAATGTTATCCGATTTGATACATATATTAGATTTTCTATTACAAAAATCAGATCTATATTTTTTTTAAAGAAAAGTGTTATGTAATTTGGAAACACTACAAACACTTTTGACTAGAAAAAAAATACAAATTCGTTCTCCACATTGCGTTTTAATGTAAAACTAATTAATTAAAATTATTAAATTCAATTGTTCATACTTAAGCTGACAAACTTTGAAACTTTTCTCAGCAATTTTTGGATAGGTAATAGATGGCGTTGTGCGTAAAGTTTTTGAATCGCATCGTACGCGGCGCTCTGTTTCAATGTTCGACGGAGCATCGATGGTGCAAAGAAATGCTTTAATCTATGCAAGTAATTGTTATTGTACGTAGCTAGGGATTCGTGCGTTTCGAATAACTAATATTTCTGTAATATTTCTGAGTGAGAGCTTTTCATTCGACCGCGCACCACAAAGGAGGGCTATGTGTTTATTCCCTCTGTAATTTTCAACAGAAACGGTGATTCACATTATGATTTTTACTGGCCTGTTAGCTTACTTGGTAGTGACTCTGCCTTCTAATCTCGGGGTGAGGGTTCGATTCCCGCAAAGCACAAGTAATTATGAATTTTAAAATTTGTAATTATTAGTGTTGAGTCTGGTCGTTTAAATATATATGTGTTATATCCATTATCTAGTACTCATGATACAAGCGTAAGCTTAGTATGGGGCTAGATGGCGCTGTGTGATGTGTCCTGAAATATTTATTTTATTTAAAAGTAAATGTTTGGAGGTATCTGAATATAAAAATTAAAAAATAACGTGTTGTTCGAAACGCATAGTAGAAATGACATTGTGAGACTAATAATCTAAACCTGGCAATTATTTACGGCGAAAACGTGTCGTTGGGAAAAGAATCCACAAATCAAAGAAACTCAATATAACTATTAAAACTAATGACATAATTTTGAGCTTCTTTGATTGGGTTTTCTTTCTTAGATAAGTTTTCTTGTAAATGTCTTAAGGTTATTTGTCACATAACTATTGTTAAATACAATTACCTAGGGTATTTTAATGTTGGTGTTCAAACTCTTCGTCTATTAGTTGTTAAAGGTCACGAAACACATTGTCAAGGAATCTCGGACGTTGACCTTTTATGTACCTGTCTCTTTTGCACTCGTTTTAAAATATTGCAGTCTCGGTCATGTGCGAACGAGAGAGAGAGAGAACCAGAAAGAAAGAAATAAACAAATAAATATATGAATTTTGCAACACTATGATTTCTTGTCATAACAGTCATGTATGTTGCAATACTTTTCGGCTGTAGTGATATAGATAGATATACACAGGTCAACGACCGATATTCCACGTGTGTCGCGACGGTACTATACATAAATAAGTGAATTAACTTACCTAAGTGAGAACTAGTCGCGTTTGATTTTAGTCTTCCTCTCCTTACAACTTTAAATAAAATAATGGCGCTTAATACAATACAGCAATACAATAATCAGGAAACAAGTTGGTACGTTTTTACCACTGTGCATGTAAGGTTTTGCGTCTTATTACAAAACGTGGTTTAACTATTAGCCCAGAACTTTTATTTTCAGAGTCGAACTAATAATTTAAACCACGTTTTGTAATAAGACTGAATAAGTTTATCAAGTTTGTCTTGTCACTCATTGTCAAAAATCTGATCAATTAATCACTGCTTGATTCCGGGTTTTAGTAAAGTCGATAGATTATCCTGTCAGATAAGTGATTCAGATTCAGTATTGCTATTACAACTATGCTAAGGCCACGGCACATTTCTTAGAAAATTTACTTTGTGTTTCTTCCATATTGCATTCACCATGTCTATGCTCAAGTCAAATTGTATTTACTATCTTTAAATAATGTTCTATCGAAGTTTGTCTGAAAAGTTTACATTTCGTCGAAATAATAATATCTACCTTCATGTGCCAAATGTTTACGATTTAGTTAGCTCTCTTATTCTATGTAGATCTAATTATTCTAATATTATAGAAAAATCTATAACTTGGTCGAGACGCTAAGTTTTTTTTTACATTTCCGTCACGCTCTGAATTGACTAAACCGGTATCTTTAAGGCAAGCGCATTAGATCGTAGATTGCGTTGCTAACCATCAGACGAGTTATAGAGAAGCGTGGTCCAATCTAGGTTTAAAAAAATTGGTGCGAACGTGGCGGAAAATTCTTCTTGTTCTTTTTTACATGACTTTAGTGATCTTACATTAATGTTAGCAATCAATTTTTTATTATTTCCATTTCTGCGGACATTCCAGTAAGTATTACGTAATGCAATATAATATAGAACTATATTTAATACAAAACCGATTCTTCCACAAATTAAAAATTAAAACTTTATTAAAAAATGTCTTTGTGAATTCCTTCGTAAATTGTTGTGAACTTTAAATCTTAAGCAGATTTAGTTCAAAAAATTTGTAGTTATTTAAAAAAAAACAATGGGCTCTCACAAATCATATCAAAATATCTATTTTCACTCAAAAAACAACCTACTTATATTCACATACGATTTTATTACTAATTAAGAAGTCTTTCTGCGTCCTTAGCACAGACAAAAGCAATATTATATGCGGTTCTCTTTGTGAACGGTCATCCAATCACAGCATTCGTTGGATCACGTGCCTAAGATTGGTGGAATGGAAAACGGAATCACTTAAGAATTGCTTTTTACTATGCTAAGCCTCATGTTGAAATCTAGATATTTCTGTACATACTTGTTATCTTATTCTACGTCTTGTTATAGCATAAGAATTAGTGTATCGATCGCCATATGCACAATTTAATGTTACCTTCCCAATGTTTCTAGCACCAATATATAAAAGCAAAAACTGATTCTATTTTACGGAGCTTTAGCAAATCGCAGTCGAGTTACGTGTACTGCTCTGTGATTGGCTGGTCAAAAAATGAATCACTTCTAACGTTGTTTTTGTATATGTGCTATGGACATTTTTCGTAGCATTGTAGTTCCTAAAATTTAAACAAATGTATTTATTACTATTGTGCGATTTTTTGCAATGCTTTTGTTTGTTTTGGCAATATAGTCATATCACAAAGATATCCTTAACTCATGATATATGAAATATATAAAAATAAATATTTTTTTGCGCATAATTTATATTGTGCTTTGAAAATTTGTTAAATAATGCAACTTATAAAAGAAATATGGATTTTAAGATACTACAAAAATCTTGTCCATGGCGACAGGGTTTTGTTTTTTTATTATAAAATTATGCAAAAGAAATGCATATTAAAATTATATTATGTAAAACAATAGAATAATCTAAGAAATAAATATGGTTGTTGTACCTTTAATAGAATATATTTTTTCTATTTGGTTCGGCAACGGATATGAAAAAATGCAAATATATTTGGTACATACATTTATTAATTTAAAAGTTATAATATTAGGAATTCTTTCACAAAGAGTGCTTTATATGAATGTAGGGAATATAGGAGCGTATATTTATTTTTGGTAATATTGTTGACATATTATGCACAAAATATAAACTGTACAGGATTATTCAGAACTTAAACTTTTGATAGCGTCTTTGGCAGCTCTCAATAAAAAATCTATTCGTATTAAGAATATGAAAAAAAAAACATTAGAATAACATTTTCGTCAGCTATTCTATTTCAATCTTTTGTTATTTGATAGGATGGTTCTGATTTGGTTAAAATAATTATTGTTCCTTAGATTTTAAAACTTTATTTTGACATTTGATGTTATATATATCACCGTTAGATTGTAAAGATCGTTAGATTACAATCTATCTAGCGAGATTGTAAACTATCGAAAGATTGTGAACCGTATCATTATGATTGCAATTTGACTCATTATTCTTCGCTATATTGTAATCTACCGAAGTGAAGCCGTCAAATTGTGAACCGGCGTAGGACGGAATGCAACTCGCGCTCTATGTTTAGGTATTGCGAAGTCACTTGTCTGTGACAGGAGGTAAGATTAGGTTCGTTAGGTTGCTTTCTACTACGCACATGCGACGACGAGCGAAGCGAGGAGGAGCCAAGTCCTGTTGTAGTGCAAGTGTTGGACTCGAAGATGATACGGTTCACAATCTATCGATAGTCTACAATCTCGCTAGATAGATTGTAATCTAACGATCTTTACAATCTTACGGTGACATATATGTACCTCCATACACAGAAATTTGACAAGAATAGTACTCTTAGGTGCAAAAGTACAGATGAATATTTTTTTCGTGAAAAATATTCTGTTTAAAAGATGATTTGGCGTTTGTAAAATTTTATTTATTTAAGTTTTGAGTAACCCCGTATTATTAAATATTATTATATTAGAAATCTCGCTTTCACGGCTTTTATGTAAATATGATTAATTATATAATATTAGATATTAATAGGCATTTACCACAAAACTTTTTGAATTGAAACACGCGATTGAAGGAAAATTAGAAAAAATTATGGTATTTTGATATTATTTATGTTAATGTTTGTAAATAGTATAATTATTATACAGAAATGGCATATCTCTGTTCTGGATTAGATAAGGAAATAAATAAATACATGTCGATGATATTTTTGAGTTTTTATTTCAAATTTCTTTACAAATAGTCTTAGAATTATGATAGTTAAGATAAATAGAAATCCTTCTTAAACTATAACAATACGTTCATTAAAAATATATCTGAAACCTTTAATAAGAATGGGTCCCAAAAATCCCTATTACCACATTGATTGAATTAAAGTACCTAGATTTTTTCTGATGTAATATGTATTGTATTTTTTGTATCACAGTTTTTTACAAGTATCAACATATAACACTCAATAACATGTAATAATGACTTGCTTATTTTGATACCTATTTTACTTTACTGAAAATTTGTTGTTTGGGGCAGCTATATTTTCGCAAATTTCCATAGTCAAATAAAAAATATAGTTCCAAAATAATGTAAGCCACCTAGTTCATTTAGCTTCTGGTGTTTTCAAGAACCCTGTACAGTATATATTTGTTCTAATAAGGACATAACATTGCATTAAAATTTGCTCGGTGAAACTAATCTAAGTTTACATGAGTTGATCCCTGGCTACCGCTGTAGGATTTCCCTGTGTTGCGGTGAAAGAGTTCTTCAGATTGACGAACTTTATAAACAAGTAAGTAGAAGGTAGAGCACTAAGTAAGCGGATGAGCTAGCTGGCTTGACCTATAGCATGATCATCTTAACAACTCTGATATTTAAAAAAATATGCAATTGTGACGTAAAGAACTTATACAGACAGCCATGTAACCTTAAATGCTAAAGCTATATTTTAAAATGTTTTCTCTCTCTTGCTATATTGGACGTTCCAAACAGTTTAATTTCTCTTTGAGACGTTTATGACTAAATTAAGCGAGACTGGCCTGTTAGCTTAGTTAGTAGTGGCTCTGCCTTCTAATCTAGGGGTTGCGGGTTCGATTCCCGCGTGACACAAGTATTTATGCATTTAAAAAAATATAATTACTTGTGTTGAGTCTGGTCGTTTGTATGTATAATAAGTATGTATTTACAAAAGAAAAGTATATAAGTACTCGTATTATATACGTTATCTAGTACGTTTGCTTAGTGTTGGGCTAGATGGCGATGTGTGCAATGTCTCGGAATATTTATTTTATTTTTATTTTACATTTGTAGGTCTATGTAATAAATAGAATAGTTATTTAAGATCCGGCGTGCTGCTCCCGAGGTAGGTGCGTAGGTCCGACACGGTAGAGCGGATGAGCTTGGCTGGGATGGTGGGTCGCTGCAGGCGCTGGTACGCTGCGAAGCGGTGGCAGCCGCCGAAACTGGGGAGAGATGGATATATTTGTTGTGATTCGTAAATATATTTATTCAGAAATAACAAATAATAATCGTGCCGCGGGTTGAGGTATGATTTGTCCCACCCGTAGGCTCAGCCAATGGGACGACAATGTGCGGCGGGATAGGAACGGCACCTTTAGACAAGAGGCGTATTTTAGTGAGCGTACTGTCGCTCACTTATGGAATAGAAAGACCAATGTATGGGAGTGACGTAATATTTCCCCCCCAGTACGCTCACTAAAATACGCCTCTTGTCTAAGGGGGCTGCGTCATTCTAGTATCGCCAGGACTAATTACCTGTAATATCCGGCCGCGGTCGATTGCCAGGCACAAAATACCCTTACTCGGGATCTATGCCCAATTAAACTAGGTATGGGTAGATAAAATACTTTTAATACCAGATATAAACACAAGGAACCACTACTACTACTACTACCTACTACTTAGGCTACTTGTAGGTATAGCTACTACCTATGTAATTGGTATATTTTTGCATTTGTCCGACGCTATCGTCAGTCGAAACACTTAAATTTGGTTAAGGTATATAAAACTCAAATGTGACTGACTGACATAGTGATGTATCAACGCACAGCCCAAACCACTGGACGGATAAGGCTGAAATTTGGCATGCAAGTAGATGTTATGACGTAGGCATCTGCTAAGACATGACACAAGTATTTATGTACTTTAAAAAGATTATAATTACTTGTGTTGAGTCTGGTCGTTTGTATGTATAATAAGTATGTATTTACAAAAGAAAAGTATATAAGTATTAGTATAGTATCCGTTATCTAGTACCCATGATACAAGCGTAAGCTTAGTATGGGCCTAGATGGCGCTGTGTGTGTGCAATGTCCCGAAATATTTATTATTTATTATTAAGAAAGGAAGTTTGGAAATGCCACTTTTAAATGGGAGAAATAGGGGATGCAAGTTTTACTTTTTAATGCGAGCGAAACCGCGAGCACCCACTAAGTAGTTAAATTATAGGTTTGGGCTGTAAGTATAGTGTACCTACGTACTGTAAAAGTATCATAGTATTTAATATATAGTATCATTTATAGATAGATAAGTACTTTATTTACTTATTTATAATGGCACACAAAACAGAATGTGTTTTTATATGAACTGAATATACCTACATTTAAAGCTTTTGATCCCGAACACATTCCAAAATATGTGAACACAGCTTGATCTACGTAAATGTGATAATAATTACATACTGTACCTGTAATAATACTGCCCGCCTTCCTTGCCCTCTATCCACAAGACGTCGATTGGTGGGACATTACCGCGCTCATCTTCTTTCTGCGTTAGAGAAAAAAATATGTTAGACCCAGGATTAGGTACCACATTGATTACATTTTGTTACGCGAGCGACACTATTGGGCGCCGCTAGATATAACAAAACATAGGAAATAAACTTTCTGAAGACTTGATAGCCTTCTTTTTTGAAGTTGGTTAAAAATGTTACTAATATCACCTAAAACAAGTAAGTACTTACAACACATTATATATATAAACTAGTGGATGCTCGCGGCTTCGCTCGCATTAAGAAGTAAAACTTGCATCCCCTATTTCACCCCTTTAAAAGCGGCTTTTCCAAAAATCCTTTCTTAGCGGATGCCTACGTCATAACATCTACCTGCATGCCAAATTTCAGCCCGATCCGTCCAGTGGTTTGGGCTGTGCGTTGATAGATCACTATATCAGTCAGTCAGTCACCTTTGAGTTTTATAGGTATATTTAGATATTTAGCAGTGTACCTACCTAGTGTACCTACAGACAGTTAAAATCACGCAACTTACTCGTAACTGTTTAATTATAGCACCAAAACACCGCCACTAATAAGATCGATCACAAGTAAGCCTCAAATTGCAAAGCTCGGGCCCAACTGCAATGGCCATAACAACATTTAATAAACTCCCGACTTATCTAAAAAGCATTGAAAAAGTTAACTTATTTGAGAAAACACTTAAAAATTTATTGATACATAAATGTTATTACTCTGTTGACGAATTTATAAAAGATGAAAACTTAAATGACGACTATCTGTACAAATACAATATAATAAATTAACAAATAGACCGGCCCGCACCGAACCAAAATACATTGCAAACTCCCAATTAGGGTATATTGTGTTTCTCTGACTTCGACTTCGACTTCTAAGTTAAATTGAAACACTACCTTCTTCTTATCGAATACGAGTCGCCAATTCTGTATACGGTTCATCAAGCTGCCCTAATGGCCTCTGACATGGCTTAACGACTGTCGTACTAGACAAACAGCCGGGACCATCAATTTAACGTGTCATCACCCACGGAAGCGCACAAAATGGAATGCCACTTTTCGGTCACCCATCCAAAGACTGACCGCTTCGACCTTTGCTTAACATTGGTAATAGCATGTGATTGCCTCCGCTAGCTGAGCTACGGGCGCTTCCTAATATCTACTTACCTAAAATATTAATGTCACTTAATTAACTAGAGAGACAGTTTGATTGCGTTTGCAACATAATGTAGTTATATCGGATCTGTTGACATAATATCCTCAAACAGATAAAATCAATAGAACCAGTTCCTAGTTAGTACCCAGGACATGAAGCAAAAGTAAAATTAACATTTAAAGTAAAATGTTGTCATTTAGGTCAATGGAGAACTCGACAACAAGTACCTACCTACTTGCTTGTCTACGTAATTTTACAAAGTAACTGGTATCTATATCTATACTCTCTCTCTCTCTCTCTCTTGAGTCGTATTTCCTCATGACTGAGGGTCGTGACTCCCCCACAGAATTAATTCCTTAGGGGAGTTTTCTTGGGCAGATACATCGTGGTGGGCGCCCAGGTCCTTCCACGGAAGACGCATGTCCTCGGATATTGTGGCCCTCAAACATGTCGGTTTCCTCACGATGTTTTCCTTCACCGTTAAGCGAGTGCAAATCCACACTTAACTTTAAAACACAAGTCATTGGTGTAGGGCCGTATTCGAACCAGGGTGCATCTTGATGAAAAGCAGACACTGGAACCGCTGAGCCACAATCGCTTATCTATACAATACATATAATAAAGCTGAAGAGCGTCGAAAGTTTGAACATAAAAGATAAATATTAGAAAATAAAAATGTTTGGAGATACTTAGAATTGATAACAGTTCACACGTTAACGACAATTTCTAGAATTTTGTCTGTTTATTTAAACGCTTATGTCATGACGCGAAAACGGCTGAACGGATCATCATGATTTTTGGTATGTAGGTAGTATGAGGTCTTAGGAGTATCATAGGCTACTTTACATCCTGAAATAATGCGAGCGAAGCCGCGGGCGTCCACTTGTATAAAATAAAACAGTTTAGCTCAGAATTCACTAACCTGAATAGTCTCCATCAGCGACTGCACCTTCTCTTCATCCAAGATGGAAGGTATCGGCCTCGTGATCACCTCCATCGGCACATCATGCACTTCTGTCACGTACGCGCTGTGCACGCTCGTCATTCTGGCAGCTGTCAACGTCAATGTCAACGGGATAAGGTAGAGAATCGCTTGGCAGAGGGCGGCCATCTTGATGGCCATAGATTAGGTAATAGTGTGAAGTATACTGTGAGGGTAGGCCGAAATTCCTTTTTTATGACAATTTTAACGCACTTTATTAGTAAAAAGGAGCAGGTTCTCAGGACCCAATTTTTTTTCACACGAGTCTCGAAAAGTTGGTTCCCAATAACCGTGTATATTTGTATAATGAAGGTACTTTTAATTTGATTACTTTTTCTTAATCTTACTGTGATCTAAGTTACGATCGTTATAAAATTGTTTTTCTAAACGTTTCACTTTATCAAACTTAACTTAACTTCTTACAAGTAAATTCAAAATTAACAATGTTTAAACAATTAGGTAGGTACTACGGAATGTAAAGAATGAACGACCTCTATAAAAGTTAATTTAAAATGATGAACAACAGAGTTAAAAGTCACTATCTACCTACATACAGGTAAGTTTTGAAAGTTGACCTTGTGCAATTATATTAGTAATTCCAAGCAGATAAGAAATCATTGATTTGTAACTAAACACCTTTAATCTCGCTATCTTTCAATAAACACGCAATTTCTTAACTCTTCGCTATCAGTTAAAGATTTTCATAATAAAAAATAAATCGTTATAAAATTACCTAAGTACTCGGTGTAAACGATCTGTACTGATAAAACACGATCAGCCACACAAAGAAAACAAACAATAAGCAATATCTAGGTAAAATAGATACTAAGATTTAGGTAGGTAGGTACCTACATATTGAGACGCTAACAGTAATTTCAAATAAAATCGATAGCAACACAAGAGGCGCAAATATGCTAGCCTCGGTCGGGGTTACTTATTTGAAAGAAAGAAAGAAACATTTTATGACAGAATTCACAGGAAAACACGCCAACAACAACAATCACACAAAAACCGCCAATCTGACACAACTCCGGACCAACTTAGCATACCTAAAAAACTAGCATTATACTTATAATGCTATTTGAACATAATGTAGCACTTTGACCATCTTAAAGATTTTCTAAAGATTATCTTAGTGCTATTTTTAATGTGTAGATATTAGGAGATGGTGATGAGGTATGTTCTGGTTTTCTTTCATTGGTATGGTAATCAACGCATATTTGTATACTTACTTAAAAAAATCAAATACCTAGGTATGATGCATTGAGCGAGCAGATCTCGTAACTATTAAATTTAAGAACAGTTAATAATGATTAATCAAATACATTATGTTTCCTTATTTACGAATAGTTTGAAAAAGTTACGTTAACTTTACTCCAGTACCTACCTACCGAATACAAACAAGCAGCTAATATAATTATAATAAAAAAATTGCCGGTCTTTTTATATTTATTGAGTTAAATTAAGATCAGTCAAGCAGTTTAGAAAAACAACAACAGCTACAAAATCATTTTTTTTAGTTAATATTTCAGGACCAAAGTACAAAATTGAACTTTGCATGACAAAATCAATTCAACATAATATTCCTAATTGGCTTTCCTATTCGTACCTACTGTAAACACGAATAATATTATGAAATCTAAACACCTTGAAAATGTCATTAAACACCCTTAAAAAATTTAACATTATTCAAATTCTTAAAACCATACTTACATTGTTTTCCAAAAGTAGCCGCAGACGCTAAATTGAAGAAAGATTTTAACATGAGTAAATATAAACGTAAAATAAAACTACACACGAGCGTTTGAGATGAATGATATCACCGCACTAGAATATTGACAGTGACAGGAGATTATAGTGCTAAATGAAATAGGTATGCTGAGTCACTTAGCACTTCAAGGTTATTTGTACGTTCTGTTTGTATTCTATGCATTTTACACCTTATTTTATCCTGATAAAGGTTGCCTGGAACCAATCGATCAGCGATAAGGCTGCCCAGCATAATAATATCTGTACCTACCTGTATAAGTATCTCCCAGATCTTCACTCAAAATTCTATCAATTCAACCAAAATGAGATAGACTTGTTGGGAAAAATGTGTACAACAAAAACTATTTTTAATGTATCTATATGAATACTTAAAATATTAGAGTAATCGTCAGGAAAACTACAAAAGTGTAACATGACAAGTGGCGCCCTCCATTCATTGCAACACTTTTTTGACAATCTATAAAAATCCTATAAAGCTTTACTAGATATTATTTACCTAAACACCTCGTCTACCATTATACTTGCGTCTTATCCCTGCCAGATTGGTTGCCTGGAAGAGATCGCTTTTAGCGATAAGGTCGCCATTTAAGACACTAAGTAACAGGTTTAAGTTTTTTTTATAAATTTCTGTTATTTGCTGATTTTTTTAATAAAGTGTATATCTATCTATCTATAATTAATGAGAGTGCACCACTTTAGACACTACAGTTTATAATGCATTGCATGTTGCCGAGGACAGAAGGCAGTGAAAAGATGTCATCAAGGAGAAGGTGCTGGAAGGTGCTGGTAGATCCTCAGACATGAGGGCTACGATTCGGAGGAGGATAGTTAATAAAATAAAACACCAAAAAATAACTACACAAAAATGTATTTAATCAATCTGATGGTCGTAATAACATACATCTTCGTATACAAGTGGTTCGCGCCGCCTCAATATTGCCTCTACCATATAACCTCTATTGTATACAATGCGAACGGCGAAAGAAGAGCTGTGGACTAACTTGCTATGACAACTTTTTTAACAGTTAGGACGTTAACTCGCCTAATGGTAAACTAAACTAAGCTTCAAACTTCAAACAAGCAACAGGGTCACACAATATTTTTTTTTAGAATAAGTACTACAATCCAGGGGTTTTCAAATCTAGAGTTAATAGGTATCTTCTAGGTAAACGTGTTACACCCTAGGCTGCAGCAATGCTTAACATCAGGCAGGCTGTAGTCAAACGTAAACCTATCACACGTAAAAAAAAAAAAAAAGTTCTAAAATGTAATTTTGTATTGTGTACAGCATAAATAAATAAATGGTAAGCGATTATTATGGTCTACGATGGAGGCCAAACAGCCGATTCACTTATTTGAAGTTGAGTGGTTAGTTTTAGTGTCAAGCATTTTCAAGCATTTGTCAGATCTTTAAAATGAGTAATAGGTATATTTGTGTTTTTTTTTACAAGGAATGTGTTTGCTCTTGGCCGCAATTCGCCTGATGGTAAGCAATCAACATGGTATTTACAACAATTATTATTATTTCGGTGATCCAATAATCAAGAACAATAATAATTAAGTTGCATTATTCATCACAGCATAATTCATATCGCTCAATGCCTAGATTTCATTATGTACTTTTACAATTATTTTTACGTGTACAAATCGCACACTCAAATTTAACGTAAACATATTTCTTTGTCAACAGCCAACTACCCACAACTCCACCACCGCCGTATAATTTCTAATGCGTAATTCAAGATGGCGGCGCGAGTTCAATGACCGCGGTAAATATCAACAATCAATCGAATTGTTATAGTTTTTTTTCTCGTATACTTACTGTCAGATATTCCGTCACAGAACACATCAACTTAACGTCTAAAAACATCCGCCGAAATTATACTAAACACAATTTTTTATGCACTTCTAGTATGGGTAGCTTCATTTTTAATATGGTATTATATTTCTAGTCCAAATATATTGGTAAAACAATTGAAGAGCGATGCTATAAGATACAAAAGTAACATTATTGCATATCTGTTCTTTTTAAAATCGTAGGTATATATTATGTACTAGCATAAAAGCATAGGCAGTCGTCATATATCATAGAAAACTAGTAAAAAAGTCCCATTCTAAAAGTACTGCAGACAAAAATAATAATAACATTCACTTACCAGCTAAAGTAAATATAATATTATAAAATTATAATAGTGCTAAATAAATGATAGCACCGCGCAGAGTGCCTTCAATAAAAAATGATCGTGAATTTATTGCAAGACAGAACCGAATAACATGAGATAGAAATTCGTAAAAGAAATGCTGTAATACCAACGGCTCAAACAAATGTGTGATATGTCCTGAAATATTTATTTAAATCATGGTATTTGATCAGAAGATTTATTATTTTATCGTATACTAGTAGACGCCCGCGGCTTCGCTCGCATTATTTTGGGATAAAAAGTAGCATATTAAACTTCTAACTTCACATACTACTTACATACTAAAAATCATGATGATCCGTTCAGCCGTTCTTGCGTTACGAGCGTTTAAACAAACAGACAAAATATCTAAAACCTGCTGAAACGTGTTCTGTTATGGATTTAAAGTATACCCAAACAATTTTTTTTAATATGTTTTATGTTCAGATTTTTGACTCTTCAGCTTTATTATATGTATAGATTATAATTGTTGCAGTTGAAGCACCATCTTCAGCCAATGCAATGGTCGCTTGGCGTTGTCAATTTTGTCATTAAAAAAACGCATAAGTATTAGGTATATTTCCACTTTTCGGTTACGTCGAAATCTCAAATTATTCACGATCATTTTTTCAGCGAACCGATGCTAGTTTTACAGGATTGCTGCTAACAAAACAGTTAGATTTAACTTGAAAACTGGCACAAAACAAAGTTATGGCCGTAGAAGAAAAAAAAGATTTAAAATAAAAGGTTACAATATTCTTCTGCTCTCAATTCTGGAAATTATTATTTAAAAAAAGTATTTTATGTAATAGAGTCTACAGTTCCATCATTTTCATGGGACATGCAATTTGAGATATACAGTTTTTTAACAAGGAATAGGCCAACGTTTGACTACAGCCTGCCTGATGTTAAGCACCGCTGTAGTCTAAAACGTTGCACGTTTGCCTAGGAGAAACCTAAAAAAAACAATAAAAAAATTATATAAACCAAGTCTTTGTCAGCAGTAACCCTGAAGTGATATTCTAGCTCCTTGTAAGAGTAGTGACATACTCGAGCGTTGTTTGTGAGTGCATTGTGTATGTGATGTATGGCGTACAGGAAGATATAGCGTGTGCGACGACTAAACACCCGAAACGGTTAGTTTATTTGGATTTTGTATGTTGCAATTAAATTGTTTCAAAACTAGCTGTCCCGGCAGACTTCGTACTGCCTCAATCGATAAATAAAAGACCTAAACTTTTGTATAAATTAATTTCATTTTTTTTCTCTTTTAAACCTTCCCTAGACCTCCACGAACATTTCAAGACTAAGATAAGATAAATCCGTTCAGCCGTTCTCGAGTTTTAGTGAGACTAACGAACAGCAATTCATTTTTATATATATAGATTGACAAAATGGATGGATAATGGATAGTCCTCTAGTCTAGACACCAATTAGGTACTAGAAGAGAGGCCTATGCTCAGAAGTGGCGATAACGGTCTGATGATGATGATGTCTATTAAATTACGAATTCGTTGGTCCGTAACTTAAATTTCAAATTGTCATCGGATTTCAATGAAAATTGAACAACCTACTGGTTTTAGGCCAACAAAATTCTGTCGAAAAGTAGACATCATATATCATTATCATAAATAAATATGTTCTTTCTTCTTCTATTTTTGGCGAATGAGAGTGGCCAACGCTGGGGTCGAGAGTTTAACAAACCGCCCTAGGGGCCTCTCACATGTCGTTTCTCAATATAATTAAGTTTCATACATAATCCAAATAAACTATTCGCCGTATTCGGGCTCAACACAACCGTAGCGACTAAAGTATTAAATTGCACACAACTATGCAGACATCGCCGACGCAGGATTACATACATTTTATTTATTTGTAAGTACATATTCTCGGCACAATCAAAATTAATTACAGTGTTTTTTTTTTACATATTTTCATAAGATTTCAGATTCCGTCTATAGATTTTTATATGTAGGTTAATTTTATTTATTTCCAAGTACATATTCTCGGCACATTTAAAAAAATGTACTTACAGTGCTTTTTTTTTTCATTTTTTATACGATTTTACATTCCATACATAGATTTTTATATATGTAATTGTAAGTACAGTTTTAGGCAAGAAAACGTATTTTTTACACTTTTGAAAGAACGATAATCAATCAATCAGTTATAGTCCGGTTAATTGAAACATTCGAAGCTACATAAATTCCCATAAAGCTAAAAACCAGTAAGGTTGTTAAAAATATGACTAAAACTAAATTTTAAAGTTCCCCATCATTCCCCTGTATGGATTTCAATGGAATCATTGATCAGTTTTTAATTCCAGTTTTTCGTACCTTTATCAATGTTTTTTTTTTACATGAAATGGGTTTGCACTTGACCGTAATTCGCCTGATGGTAAGCAATCATTACGGTCTAGGATGGAACGTGCTTACCCAGTAAGAACCGATTCACTCTCGCTTTGAAGATGGCGAGGTTATATTCCGCGGGGAACAGGGAGTCAGCCAGGGAGTTGTGTATATGTTGCTATTTTCATCAGTAAATGCGTTATGTGCGCCGGCGCATGTCCACACATACATACGACACTAGTCACAAAATATCTGAATACTTACATTAGTTACACTATATAGCTTACACACTATCGTATATTTATATATCCACCGTACAGAAGATTAATTTATTCACGTAGAGGGAAAAACAGCTAGAAATTGAGTAGAGTAGCGGCCTCTGATGTCGAGATTTTTCAAACTATCCGCATAATATAGTATAGATTAAGGACCATACTTATAATTTCTTTTTAAAAAGACATATTTAATAAAATTGTATGTGATTAGTTGTAATTGAATGCATTCTTACTCTATGTATATAAAAAGTATACTTTGCGTATGATTCTTGTATACCATCGTATACTAGTATTAATTTCAGATTTTATAAATCTTTGCCAAAATGTTAATAAAAAAAGTATATCGTTATCTAGTACCCACGACACAAGCTTTTGCTTAGTGTGAGGCTAGATGGCGCTGGGTGCAATGTCCGGGAATATTTATTTATTTTTTATAGAAAGAATCAAAGAACTTTTTGTTTCAAAGAATAGGGCAAAAGTCTGAAAGAGACAGACTATGATACTGTCAATGGCAAATGTATATTATATTAATATACCTATTTCTATACTACTTTTGTCGTTATTTTTAACCGACTTCAAAAAAAGGAGGTTATCAAGTCTTCTGAAACTTTGTGGGTATGTTTACGCGATTACTCCTTTATATTTACTGTTTCTTATTATTTATAGACTCACCCTCGACCACAATATGTCAGATATTAACCAACATCAAAGCCTATACAATCTACACCACAGTTTAAGTATTTTTTTAACTAAGACAGGCTTGCACTTGACCATAGTTTGCCTGATGGTAAGCAATAGCTATGGTCTAAGACGGATCGTGCTTACCATCGCCGTATACAGCGCTTGCCTAGAAGAAACCGGTTCACTTGTTTTATACTATCTCTCTAGCTGTTTTTGCCCTCTGCGTTTATCGTCAACAAATATAACGAGATCCCACCGCTTCGATCGATGCACGAATTCCATGAAAATTTTAATACTGCATAATTACTTTTCGAAAACAAATATCTGGGATTTGAAACGCCGATTTTGATATATTAAAGTTTCTTGCACGTTAATTAAATATCATTTTGTGTATGGTAAAGTCTAAATTTGATTTATTTACTCTTGATTTTTCTTGCCTAACAAAAATTGTAAAAGGTTCATTATTTTATCAAAAACATTGCATTTTTAATATCGCTCTTCAAATTTATTCAAACGGGCAAGAAACTAAGATACCACAAAACGAATACAACATTAACTGGTATACAATAATACTATAACAAAAAGTTGCCAGTTCCGATTTAAAATAAAATAAAAAATACATTTCAATTAATAAAAAATAATATAAAAAAACGAAATACTGAATAGCCAGTCGTATAGATTAAAAATATTAATACAAATAAAATACGTATCCATTTGATTTACATGTCCGTCCAAAAATACGATGCGCTACTTTAGTAATAAACGCGTAAAGTGAAGTTCACGTCTAACGAGCGACGCAGGGGAAAGGAAATTAGAACTTATACAGTTCGATTTAAATGTCATAATTCCATCAAATTTCAGCCTGATTTTAAGTACTTTACCTATGTTGAATTTAAATTTTATAATAATACTAGCTGTCCCGGCGAACTCTGTTCCGCCTTTGAGGCAATAATTAAGCAGATTTTGGATTTTATTCAATTTAATTAAAAAAACGGGATAAAAGGTATCCTATGTCCGTCTGCTGGTTCTAAGCTACTTCCCCACCAATTTTCAGCTAAATCCGTTCCGCCGTTCTTAAGTTATAAGTGGTGTAACTAACACCACTTTCTTTTATATTTATAGAAAATTGATAAATAAATCCCGCGTGAGAATAAAAACTTTTTCCATTTGCTTTTGATCATATTTAAGCTTATAAATAATAACAACTTTCTTGTTCGAATGATCTTTGTAGTTATGGTCAACTCTAGTTTCGAGTTCTGAAACCGCCCCAGGGGCCGCTGACATCGCTTAATAAATTAAATAAAAGTGACCAAACCAGAAGCGTTTTTTCCCTTCTCCACTGAGTTGTATAGCGTCGCTCGCTGGACATAAGCCCCACGCGTTGCTTAGTATACGAGTGCAGCGGGGTGAGCCGCCTAGTTAGTACATCTGTAGTTTGCTACCTAACGTTATAGTTATGTAAATGGCAAATGTGTGGAAGCTGCACAATAGTGTGGCGCGCCCCGCCTGCCTGGAAGGAGAAAGTATGTTTTTGTTAATAGAGAAAGGTTATTATAAATATATTTTTTACATGATATAGGCTTACGCTTGACTACAACTTGCCTGATGGTAAGCAACGTTATAGTCTACGATCTAGCGCGCTTGCCTAGAAGAAACCGGTTTACTCTCGACTTGAAGACCGACAAATTATAGTTCAACGGGAATAGAGATTCGGGCAAGGAGTTCCACAGTTGGGCTAAGTAATTAGAGACTATCAAACCAAAAAACAATTTTGTGAATGCCAGCGGTTTGCTGCCTACTTACCTTACGGAACGAGTCACCTACATACCGACACATCGGATATAAGTCTATGAAAACAACCGCTTGAGCTTTCTACGGTACATTCATCATTTTATTTTAGTTTTTTTTTTGGGAAACTCACAACTAATTTATATTATAAAACAAAAACTATAAAAATGGGTACAAGCCTGAAATAAATGACTTTTATTTATTTATTTTATAAAAAAGGTTTAAAACTAAGACAATTTTTTTTACACAAATATAACTAACTGTAGGTTATTTACAAATTTTAGATATTGAATACATAATTAATAAAGATTGGTTTAGTAAGTAAAAGTTATTAATAATTAAAAAATAACATCATCAAAGTAAACATAGGTACCTTCTAGGTAAGCAAGCATGTTACATCCTAGACTGCAGCAATGCTTAACATCAGGCAGGCTGTAGTCAAACGTGAACCTATCGCACGTAAAAAAATATCATCATCATCACAGCAGCACCATCGCCCAAAAGATGTAAACCACTCTTTGTTTTCTTTTTTGTTGTTCTGTCTATACTTCCTCCGACAATGGATGTCAGAGACATTGTTAGACTAAACATATTGCTTGCGCTGTTTACTTTGTTTTTTCATGTGGTCGGTAAATAATTTCACCTTTTTTTTTCGTTTTAATAATGTAACACTTTAAGAACCGGCTTGATGGCTGGTTACAGAAAACCAAAAAATCTCTTGTAAACTCGTGATCATTGCACCAGTGTACTGTATAAATTTGAACTTTGTATGGACTATATAAAACAATTTTGTCACAGTGTGATATGGGCACATCAGCAATTTGCTGCTCGCCCATTAATCAAACAAATAAAAAAAATAGCAATTATAGGTTTATAAATCTTACATACATTACAAAACCTCATTGCAGCCACGAGGCGAACCATCATAAACGAAGGTGCATGTAAACCACTCACCAGGGCGGCCCTAGGGCGAGAGGTCCTGGTGCATGGGATCGTAGCCCATGGAGCCGTCGTAGCCCGGCTGCGGCTGGTCGTAGCCCGGCGCCGGCAGGCTGTAGCCCATCGAGTCCTGCGTGGGCGCCGGGGACATCATCGGCGTGGCCGTGCCGCTCGCGCCGCCCAGCGAGTAGGGAGACGCGCCCGCTGACAGACAAGTAACAAGCTATATACATCTGGTGGGATTCTCAAGCATGGTGGGAAATTGGATAAGCTGGTTTACCATTTCATCAAAGTCACGAAACACATAGAAACAAAGTCGTTGACCCTTGATTGCCTGTGCATAGTACATTTACCCAAATTACAAGTACGCTGTCTCATAAATTACCTCATAATTAAAATTACATGTATTTTAACCTAAACGGTTTTCACTCACGTGTAATTCGCGTATGTTGTTTACGCGTTTCGGGATGTTATGATTTAATATTGGTGTCAAATGATCTTGTGAAAAAAATATTACCGTAAGTCAATGAAAGACAACAAACTATGACCTTTGATTGCCTGTGCATAGTACATTTACCTAAATTTACAAGTACTTTGTCTTAAATTATCTAATAATTAAAATTGCATGTCATACAATTCTCGGTGTCAAATGATCTCGTGAAAAAAGTATTGCCGTAAGTCAATAATGACAACAAACTGTACTATGTGAAAGAGACAGAAATACTTTATCAAAAGAGATAGACATACAGGTCAACGGCCGAGATTCTATGTGTGTCGCAACAAGACTATTCTTTTTAGATTTTCAGGTAATTATCATTATTAAAGACATAGGAATACTTAGCACATCTTATCGTCATCGTGGTTTTAGTACTCTATTAACCCAAAATTAAAATTAAAAATATAATTAAGCAATTTGCCCTACAGCCATGAGCCGCAATACATGTACAAGCCATATCAAAGTGGACATTTACCGCTTTACTTATAAAAAACTGATTATTGCTTAAATAGCTGCATAGTAAACAATCAATATGTTAACTAAACGGTTTTCACTCACGTGTAATTCGCGTATGTTGTTTACGCGTTTCGGATGTAATGACATCCATCTTCAGAACGTGCGTTCTGGGGCCGCGGCAGCACGCGTAAACAACATACGCGAATTACACGTGAGTGAAAACCGTTTAGTTAACATATTGATAAAATGTCTCACGAAAGTTTTAATAGTTAAACAATGTTCTGTCACGTTCACTCATTGATAGTTTTGACAAGGAGCGAGTGTAGATCAGTGGATAAAGTGAACGTCTTATAATTTGATGCACCCTAGTTTGATTCTAGCTCTACACCGATAGCTTGTTTTCAAATTAAGGTGCAATTCCTACTTTCATAACGGCGAAGGAAAACATCGTAAGAAAATCGACATGTTTGAAGATCACAAAATCATCATACCCACCACAATGTATCTGCCTACCCTGGTCCTTCTACGGAAGACCTCGAATATTGTGGTCCTCAAACATGTCGGTTCCCTACGATGTTTTCCTTCACCGCTAAGCGAGTGCATATCCACACATAACTTGAAAATACGAGTCATTGGTGCAGGGCTGGATTCGAACCAGGGTGCGTCTGGATAAGAAGCAGACACTGGAACCGCAGAGCCACACTCGCTTAATTCGATTCGATTTGATAATGAATGTAGGGTATGTATGGCGTGTACACATGGCTCATAGTGGTCTATGGTGTATATTACTGTAATAGGAGGGCGGCCTGCCGTCGGGCGAGCTCGCTTCGCGTCTCGCGCCGATCCACGGCAGGTCTGTGTGCGGAAACAAGGCGAGTCACTACCGGTCAACCCCCGATCATTCTGATATATTCATATACTAGTGGACGCCCGCGGCTTCGCTCGCATTATTTCAGGATAAGGAGCCTAAGACATCATACTACCTACATACCAAAAATCATGATGATCCGTTCAGCCGTTTTTGCGAGATGAGCGTTTAAATAAACAGATAAACAGACAAAAAATATGAAAACTGCTGAAATGTGCTGTATTATTAGATTTAAAGTATACCCAAACACTTTTTTTTTCTCACACATATTTATGTTCACATTTTTGACCCTCTTCAGCTTTATTATATGTATAGATGTACATTATGTATACTCACCGGCAGCCTTCTTGGCCGCGTACAGGTTGGCCTCCTCCTGCGCCTTGCCGATGTTCTTCTTGTAGCGGATACGCTTGTTGCCGAACCAGTTGGAAACCTGCGTACAATATACATGATTTAACATACTCTCTCTTTGAGTCGTATTTCCTCATGGCTGAGAGACGTGAGTCCCCCGCAGAATTGATTCGTTAGGGGAGTTTTCTTGGGCAAATACATAGTGGTGGGCGCCCAGGTCCTTCCACGGGAGACATATATCCCTCAAACATGTCGGTTTCCTCACGATGTTCTCCTTTACCGTTAAACGAGTGCAAATTTACGCATAAAAATCCTGAAATAAATTCCTGTCCATCCAAATGTTTATCATCATCATACACAGCCTTCTCAATCCCACTGTTGGGCATATGCCTCTCTTTATATGTGCAATCTTTCATCCAAAGGTTCCCTGGAAGAAATCGCCTTATGCGATAAGGCAGCCCAATGTGCATTAAATTAGTTTTTAAATTTCTTTCTTTAGGTAATTTCTTTGGTGTACATTAAAGACATATCTTGTAACTTGAAAATACAAGTCATTGGTGTAGGGCCGGATTCGAACTAGGGACCGTCTGGATGAACATACTACTATCTAGATTTTAGATATTTTTTTTACTTGATATGGGTTTACGTTGGACTACAACCTGCCTGATGATAAGCACTGCAGCCTAGGGTGTTACACACTAACCTAGAAAATACCTATTAAATCTAGATTTGAAGACCCCTAGATTAAAGTTCGCAGGATACACAGCTTCCGGTAAAGTGTTCCAAAGATTAACATAGTAACTTAGTAACAAGTAGGATGTATGTTACTTCTAGGACTTTACACTATCACTATACCAAAACTTAGTGATCATAAGTTCTTCCGTTGTGGAACGTAAGAGGAACTAAGAGTCCAAGCAACACTAATTCGCCTTTATATAATGAAACAACTAAGTATATTGTAAAAAAATATGGTATGAAAAACCTAAAAGATGAGCAACCACGCAGGACTAGGGTAGTTTACATCATATACAACGACATTTGTCTTTGCGTAAAATAATGATTTTACGCAAATTTATAGTAGGTATGAAACAATTAAGTTTTTCGGTAGTATTTTTTAGAGAGTACAAAACCTTTCGTGTTCGAGTTTGACGCGCATTTAAAATAATATTATAATTACTTACTTATTCATCAGTTATGTAGGCTATCAAGATATTCCCCTTCAGTGATATCAAAAAATTAGATACAAAGAAACCGATTTTTTTGGTTACCTGTGAGACGGTGATACCACACTGCAAAGCCAATTCTGCTTTCACATCTTCACTTGGATAAGGATTAAGCATAGAAGTACTTTTGGACCGACGTTCGAGGAGTCATCACGTCCTGAGGATGCCTCGTGGAGAGGCGAAACACGTGTGTCGACGAGAATATCTTGCCGAAGGAGAACTACAAAGCTTCAAGACACAAGGTGCGGTGTTGGTAAGATCTTGAGAGCCACGGAGGCCACGTTGGTTAGGAGGTGAGGTGTGGCGGTGGTATATGGAGGATCACACCTAAAACCATCAAGTTTGTTGTTTGATGTCTGTTAAGGACCAGTCGCAGCGGAAAGACACTACATATTTCTCCAGAGTTTCAGTTACAATGGATTTCCGCAAAGTAACGCCTGATTCAATATCTTATAGAAGTACTCATCGAGCAGGTCCAGAGCTCGCTTGGAGAAGTTTCTCCGTCTCCTTCGGTGATCTGAAAAACTGCAAGACAGAAAATAGATGACTAGTGTTTTGGTTACCTGTGAGACGGTGATACCACACTGTAAAGCTAATTCTGCTTTCATATCTTCATTTGGGTAAGGATTAGCTAGATGTGCATAGAAATACTCATTTAGCAGGTCCAGAGCTCGCTTGGAAAAGTTTCTCCGTCTCCTTCGGTGATCTAAAAAACTGTAAGTCAGAAAGAGGTGACTAGTGTTTGGTTACCTGTGAGACGGTGATACCGCACTTGCGAGCCAGCTCCTCTTTCGCCTCTTCGCTGGGGTAGGGGTTGGAGAGGTGCGAATAGAAATATTCGTTCAGTATTTCCGATGCTTGCTTCGAGAAGTTGCGGCGCTTGCGGCGCGCGTCCAGGAAACTGTGAGAGGCCAAAGTTGAGCTGGGGTTATACGGGGAATGCAATTTTGAAAAGCACGGTTTGTAAACCTTGTATAGGTGTATATAGTATGTAGTTTATGGCCAATTTTGAGAGTGATATTGTTTGCGAAGAAATAAAAAAAAAGCTATTGGATTTTAAGTTGCAGAATCAATCAAATGCAATATAATTATAAAATTAATAAGACAACACAGATAGATTTATCACATTAAAAAACTACACTATATGATAAGCATTTTATGAAGAAAACATTTAGTAAAATTAATTTAAAATTGGAAATTAAGCTTGCAACAATAGAAAAATTAACAAAGTATAGGCCAGTCGGATGTCCCAAGTACCGCTGGAAGGAGCAGATAGAGGAGGATCTGCAACAACTCCATGCTACCGAGTGCAGGAGATGGCGCAGAACCGAGAGGAGTGGCGTCTCCACGTGTCTGAGGCCAGGATCCACATTAGTAAGTAAGTATAAGTATCTACATATTTATAGCTCAAAGTAAACAATAAAAAGATAAAAATATATACCAACATATACATAAAATTGAAATCTGAAAGAAAAACATTTATAAGAAGCTATTTATACATGTACTCGTAAGTATTGAAGGCACTGACCGAGAGCGCAGGATCATGACCGCCTCGCAGGTGGACTGCTTCAGCTGCATCTGGATGGAGCTGAACTTCTTGTGGATGATCTGCACCATGCGCTCTATCTCCTGCGGGCCGGGGAGAATGTCGTTAGTAGCGGCGTTTTTTGTTTTGGGTAGGATGACACGTTAAATTGTAGGTCCCGGCTGTTTGTCTATGTACGTACCGTACGTAGTAGAGCAGTCGTTAAGCTATGTCAGGAGCCCTTAGGGCGGTATGAAAACTCGACACCAGAGTTGGCCACTCTCATACGATAAGAAGCGGCGTTATTGGAATTATTAAAATAATACCCAGATTTTTTCACCAGAGCAAATCGAAATCGAAATTACCCCCTAGGAACCATATGCTAATAAACTAGCAGTCCAAGAATGTAGCCTCAAATTGCAAAGCTCGGGCCCAACTGCAATGGTCATAACAGTATTCAATAAACTCCAAATTCAACTGAAAATTGTATTGTATTATTAATTGTATTGAAAAACAAATATATTTAAGAAAACACTTAAAATCTTATTAAAACATAAATGTTATTATTCTGTTGATGAATTTATAAAAGACTAGCTGTGCCTGCTACTTCGTCCGCGTGGAATAGTTATTATTTTTTGAATTTCGAACCGTTTTCGCAGCGCACGCAACGGAAGCCCTCAAAGATGAATAATTTTCCCCGTTTTTTCCACATTTTCCATTGTTTCTTCGCTCCTATTAGTTGCAACGTGATGTTATATAGCCTAAAGCTTTCCTCGATAAATGGTCTATTCAACACAAAAAGATTTTTTCAATTCGCACCAGTAGTTTCTGAGATGAGCGCGTTCAAACAAACAAACTCTTCCGCTTTAAAATATTAGTATATAATATTAGTATATAGATAAAAACTTAAATGACAACTATACAAATATAACATAATAAATAAACAAATAAACCGGCCCTCACTAACTTAAATACATTGCCAACGCCCAATTAGGGTATATTGTGTTTCACTGACTCAATACCTTAGCATAAGATAGCTATCTGATCTGCTCACCATAAATGTATATGTAAGTATCACACAATTATGCAATAAATACTTTAGAATTATATTGAGTAGTAAATGTTTAAGCTTGCCAGCCCCCTTAGACAAGAGGCGTATTTCAGTGAGTGTTAATGTCTTATGAAATAGAAATACCAATGTATGGGATTGACATGGCGACGCACTCGAATGTTCAGACGTTCGACTCTCTTCAGCTTCGTTATATATTTATTTGAATAATGGGCGAGCAGCAAATTGCTGCTGCAGCTGATGTGCCCATATCACACTGTGTCAAAATTGTTTTATATAGTCCACACAAAGATAAAAAAAAATAATTAAACAGTCCACTGGTGCAATGATCACAAGTTAACAAGAGATTTTTTGGTTTTTCATTATGTATAGATTGTATGTTACCTTGGGTGTGATGGGCCTGGTGCGGCTCTGCTCGCGCAGCAGGTTCATCACGTGCGTGGTGAACTCGTTGCACGCGTTCTCGTACTTGTCCAGCTCCTGGTGGTAGATCTGCCGGATCTGCGCCAGCTTGGCGCGGTAGTCCGAGTGCTCGATAGCGTTGTCTGCAAAAACGGATAGTCTCTTATTATTTAAAACTTTCCTCTTCTTATCGAATGAGAGTGGGAGAGTTTTCAAACCACCCTAAGGGCCTCTGATATGGCTTAACGACTGCCGTAGTAGATAAACATAGACCTACAATTTAACGTGTCATCCATCATGTTAAAATATCCTCTTATCATGCTCCTCTTTGATTGTTTCTTTGTCTAAGTTTCCTCAAATTCATTAGATTTAAAATCTACCACGGTCTATTATAAGATGGCCAAGTAACTAAAATGTTACCCCACTCCCCAGCAGCAGCAGAAGCGGAGGCAGCAGCCCCGGCACCACCTCCCTTTTCCGGCCCGGCAACACCCTCGGCAATCAGCATGTTGTCCAACCTCATTAGCTGTGGGTCTGGGGGCTCCTCCTCTTGGGTGTTGCGGAGGGACAGCACTTGAAATAAGGAAATGCCGACATAATAAGCAAGATAGCAGAAGAATTTTGACATGGTGTGATATAGGCATAAAAGCAAATTGCTGCTCACTAATCTATCTATACATATAATAAAGCTAAAGATGGTTGAAAATCTGTACATTGATTGAAGATATTAAAAACAAAATGTTTAGGGATACATAGCAGAACATGTTCCAAAAATTTATAGAACTTTTGTCTGTTTATCTATTCTTCCACTAGTAGGTATTTAGATAGTTACAAAATAATTCTTCTTTCTTTCAAATTGAAAGAATATCAATTTTCCAGTGCCTATACATGTACATGTATACTTGTAGAATGTTCACATATCCATATCACAGAAATAAAATAATCTAATACAAAAACAAATCATGCCAAAACAATTACTTAAGTGTAATATTTTTTTGAGCAAATATACACTTAAAATTTAAAACACATTTTTATCAAATTCAGATATTACAAACATAGGTAAAGGTTGAATTCTAATAGGGTAAGTTCGCCCTTTCGCGTCCATCGCCCAATTCGCGTCCATTTTACGGACCTGCTATTAAAAATACTCGAAAATAAGTATATTATCACACTAATTAAATGTTAAGTGATTACTGTCAATACCCCAATGTATAAGAATCACGCACACATAGACTAATGTTCCGTGCGCCTACTCAACCTGTTTAAAAATAATAATAATGAAAAAACTAACTATATTAAGTATGAGTTTGCTTTTTTTTATCTATTAATTAGTTAAAATAAGGTGGACGCGAATTACTACACTGAATTTATAAAACTAGCACTATGCGTCCACAGTGGACGCGAACTCATCCATTAACGTTTTAGTTAGTTGTTTATTTTTATGTAATTAAAATATCAGTAGAAATTGGGATTCCGTTCATTTTGAAATTAGTATTACACGCTTGTAATACCCAATTTGCGTCCACATTATTATGAGTGTAGAAACACACAAAGATCTATAATAACACGTGGACGCAAACTATTCGTATGGGATATAATCTTGTAACAAATCGCGTCCATTTTATGAAATACAGATGATAGCAAAAATATTTTTTTTTATATTTTTAAAATTCTATTTTTTATAAATCTAGATAAGAATCTTTTTTTAAGATGAGTTCATCGGAGCTAATCGAAACAAGAAGGAAAAGGAAAGATATTTTGAAGAAAATTGAAGAAAGTGCTAAGCAACTATCAGAAGAAAAATAAATTAATAAGACAAATACGCAAAGATAATGGTAATCCCAAGACTGTGGTCTTGGGATTACCATATTGGATAAAATCGAATATATGTAAGAAAAAAACATTGGTTTTTTTAATTTAAGGTCCTTACTATGCTGAGAAAAATAAGTATTTTAATTTTTTTTAAAGAGATTTATAAAATGATCTTTATGTTGTTTTTAAGTAATTATATTCTTGAATAAATCAATTATTAAGATCCAGTCTTTTTTTTGCATTTCCTTAAAAATATCACCCCCACATACCTTCTTTAAGCTGGTGGACGCAAAATGGTCCACGGGTGGACGCAATTTGGATTTTGTGGATGCAAACTAGGTGAAAAGCCAAATTTCGAAATTTGCCTTTTAAAAAAAAACACAAAATGTTTCGAACAAAACTGAAACTTAATATTAAAATAGACTATATAATGATCACATAACATTTTTTTTTTCATTGAAACTAGTGCTGCAACATGTTTATTTTTTCCTTCAAACTTGCCAACTACACTAAATGGATGTGAACAGGCGAAATGACCCTATATTGATATTATTAACAGTTTGTAAAAATAATAAATGTAAATCCAGTGTACTGTATCTCTATGCAAAATTTTATACAAATTAATTCAGCTAATAAGTGTAAACAATGGACACAGATACAAAATTTATGTTATCACTCAAAGTGAGATGGAATAGGTTAATCATTGTTGAAAGAACTATATTAGTATGAGTTACAACAACCATTGAGCCATTATTTATTTATTCTGTCAGATGGGATGCTCAAAAACAGATGTTTTGGTAACCATGGGTGAACAAAATTTATAAATAACAAATAATATTGCATAAAATATGTAATACTCAAAGTTATTTATTTTACTTCTTACTTGAATACTTGTTAATTTTACAAGATAATTCACAATACATCAAAGTTGTTCAAGATTCATAATAATGCAAGGACATATAATCCTGTAGTTATGTATGTATACATAAGTACTGCAGTCTTGCCCAGAATCTCAAAACCTGTTTGACTACTATTGTGGAGTATTATGATCAAAATTCTTACCTGTTTTCTCTTTGATTTCACACAACACTGAAAATAGGGCAGGCTTCATTCTGTGACAGTTCAGTGTATGTTTTCTGGCTTGCGCCTCGTCGAGGCTCTGGTCAGTAATGTTCATGATCTGCTGCAGGATCTCGCCTATGTCCTGCTTGCGTGCTTCGCCTTCGCCGGAGGCCGGCGTGCCTTCGCCCCCGGGCAGGCCGTAGCCCTGAGGCCCCATCAACCCACCGCTATGCGCCATCATTCTATTCGGATCATCCATTTTAGCTTCGCTTCAGTACATTCACGCGTTTCGACTTACACTAAAACCGTATACTGTTTTGTACGTGGATTGAAATGGGGTTTTACAAAATATAAACCTACTAAAACACAATAACAACGCTTCACTGGGGCAAAAAGCCACAGCTTCGCCACCGTTCGCTAATCAGCAATAAAATAAAATGGCCGCCGAGCTTTCCTTCCCCTTCCCGTCTTTTGGGCTTATGAACCAAAGTACTAGAACTATATTTATCTTATTTTCACTTGGGATTTTCTGCTCTCAAATTACCAGAGCGAAAGAGATGGCATGTAAATTTAAATGGCTCTCAATAAGGGTGCGTTCTCAACTTGGTATCTTTTGCGGCTAGTATACCATACAGTGTACACACCTTTACTGATCAAACCAGTCATAACCAGTACATTTTTTTTCACGGAATTACCCCTGTAACAACTAAATGTCATAAGCATATGAGATTTCACTGTCAAATTTGACATACAGCTGAACTGCGACGTGAAATCCGTGTGAGATTTTCGTTTTCGTCATTTCATATTTCACCACGCCAACAAAACCTAATTACCGGCTAAATGTAACAATTTAGAACCAGCTGTTTCACTTTTATAGTTAAATGAGAAACATTCTCACTTTAGTAGTTAAGCGTAGTTTACGTAGTTACCGCGCGCCTGTGGTGTGCACTCAAATCAGACTATCTCACATCGAGCACTGGGGGAGCAATAAGCTTCACCGGAAGATCAAGATCCCCAATCCTGTACGAGACGCAGTCATGGCTGACCCCAAGGTTGAAGAGATCCTCGCGCCTCTGCGCGCCCTTGTCAAGGAGCAAGGCGATTTGGTGCGAAAACTGAAGCAGGAGAAAGCTCCAGAAATCGACATCAAGAAAGCTGTAGCTGAATTAAAGACGCGCAAAAAAGTATTAGAAGACAAAGAGCTGAGCCTTGCCCCGTCCGAGGAACTGTTCGACCGCGCTAAGATGGAAGATCTGATCAAGAGAAGGTTTTTCTATGACCAGTCCTTTGCTATCTATGGTGGCATCACTGGCCAGTTCGACTTCGGCCCCATGGGCTGCGCGCTCAAGAGCAACATGATCCAGCTGTGGAGAAAGTACTTCATCCTTCAAGAACAGATGCTGGAAGTAGACTGCTCCATATTGACACCTGAACCTGTCCTCAAAGCGTCAGGCCATGTGGAGAGATTTGCTGACCTCATGACTAAAGATGTCAAGTCTGGAGAATGCTTCAGACTAGACCATCTCATCAAAGCTCATCTGGAGAAGATTAAGAGTGAGAAGAACACTAAAGCTGAACTGAAGGCAGAGATTGAAGATATTCTGGTGAAACTGGATGGTATGAATGCTGATGAGATGTCAGCTCTCATGAAGAGGTTTGATATGAAGTCTCCAATCAGTGGCAATGAGCTCACGCCACCCATAGAGTTCAACCTCATGTTCAACACTCAAATTGGCCCATCTGGTTTAGTAAAGGGCTTCTTGAGGCCAGAGACAGCACAGGGTATCTTTGTAAACTTCAAGAGGCTGCTAGAGTTCAACCAGGGTCGCCTACCATTTGCCGCAGCTCAGATTGGCAACTCCTTCAGGAATGAAATCTCACCAAGATCTGGCTTGCTTCGAGTCAGAGAGTTCACTATGTGTGAAATTGAACACTTCTGTGACAGCAAAGAGCATCCAAAGTTTGAATCTGTCAAAGACACCCAGATGCTGTTCTACTCGGCTGATAATCAAGAGCAGGGTAAAGCTGCTGAAATCATGACCATTGGTGATGCTGTCTCCAAAGGAATAGTCAACAATGAGACCCTCGGTTACTTCATGGCGAGAATCTACCTTTACTTAGTAGCTGTTGGCATAGACCCCAAGAAGCTGAGATTCAGACAACATATGGGCAATGAAATGGCCCATTATGCTTGTGACTGTTGGGATGCAGAAATCCTTTGCAGCTATGGCTGGGTAGAATGTGTGGGCTGCGCTGACAGATCTGCCTATGACTTGACTCAACACACTAAAGCTACAGGCATCAGGCTAGCTGCTGAGAAAAAGCTACCGGCTCCCAAACAAATTGAGGTTGTGGAAGCAGTGGCTAACAAAGCTGCTATTGGTAAAGAGTTCAAGAAAGATGCTAAGGTCATCAATGATGCTCTGGCAGCTCTAGACAATACTGGCTTGGAAGAAATGCAGAGCAAGTTGGAAAGTGATGGAGAATATCTTCTGTCTACTCCAAATGGCGAGTTCAAACTGACACCTAACCTGGTCAGTGTAAAGAAAACTCAAAAAACAGTACATGTAGAGGAAATAATCCCGAGCGTTATTGAACCATCCTTTGGTGTGGGCAGAATCTTGTACTGCATTTTGGAGCACAACTTCAAGATGAGAGAGGGTGACGAGCAGAGAACGTACTTCTCTTTACCACCTTCAGTAGCTCCCATGAAATGTGCTGTCTTGCCATTAAGCGGCAACACTGAGTTCCAGCCGTTTGTACGAGAATTGAACCAGGAATTAACCTCTGTGGATGTCTCCCACAAGGTTGATGATTCTTCCGGCTCCATCGGCCGTCGTTATGCTAGAACAGACGAGCTGGGTGTCCCATATGCTATTACGGTTGACTTTGACACAACCAAGGAACCACATACGGTTACGCTGAGAGAAAGAGACAATATGAGTCAAGTGAGACTGCCTATGTCTGATGTTCCAGCAGTTGTAAGGGACTTGTCCAATAGTAAGATTACTTGGGCTGATGTAGAGAGCAAATACCCCAAGTTTGAACAACAGGAGACCGTCAAAAGTGCTGCAGCGTAGTATGACATCTGTTTAAACAAGTGCTTCACTCTTGCAAAACATATTTATTCTTAGCTAAGCTGAATTTTCAATCGTGAAAAAACTGCCCAGATAGTGTTTTAAATTATTTCTTTACAGAATGCATTTCTTGATTTACTGTTAGTTTTAGCTAAGCTGAAATTGATGTTATTAAATAATTTTTCATGCAAGTTGTATGTACTCAGATTTTTAATTAAAAATTATTTCTTTTAATCTATTTTGTTTTGATGTCATAATAGGTATGTTCTATCAAGATTCATAATCTAATCAATCTAAACTTAGGTAATCTATTACGAGTTTAGACATGTGCCTCTATCTGTGTTGAGTATGTAAGAGTTTTTGAATGAAAATTATCACACAATCATTGTCATCAGAACCACAGAATAAAATAATAGTTAATGTTGGCACAGATGTTGCTTACCATCATGATAGCTTTTCGCTACACCCGTATCTAAGCTCTGGTGAAACGTAAATATTGATAGGAACATAAAATAAAGCTGAAGAGGGTCAAAAATCTGTACATATATATTAGAAAAAAAATGTTTGGGTATACCACATAATATACTTGGGTACCTATACTTAGAATCAATAAAAACACGTTTCAGCAGTTTTTAGAATTTTCGTCTGTTCATTAAACGCTCATCATGCAAAAACGGCTGAACAGATCATCATGACTTTTGGTATGTAGGTAGTATGTTATCTTAGGAATGTCATAGGCTACTTTTTATCCCGAAATAATGCGAGAGAAGCCGCAGGTGTCCCCTAATTATAAAATAAGTTATCTCTAGCTTTATTATTATGTATAGGATAATTATATAAAATAAAACAACCAATAAATAATCAACAAAAGTATCTTTATTAGAACCAAGGCACTTAATTGATATTACATTACAATATACTAAGTAAATGTGTACATAATATCACATGGTATTAAATTTATGACATGCTTTTTATTGTTGCTTCATTTCATTCAAAAATAAATAGAATCATAGGAAAAATAGGTAATGAAGCTATACAGAACTTCTACTAAAGAATAATAAAAGGCAGTAATTTTTAGACTTTTCTTTTGCCTTAAGCAAGGTATACATATTTATATTAATTAAACATCTGAACTCAACACTGTTTTTGATTATAACTCTTACAAAATTTAAAAATGTTCCTATTGTAAGGCTGGAAATGTAAGTGGTAACATCGGTATGCACCATTGCACAAACACACACAAAATCTCATGAAATGCATAAACTCAAAAAATATTATGTTTGAAGAATAACATATTAAAACAAGTAAAGAAAATTGGCAATATAGTAGGGTACTAGGGCTATTTTCAGACTTTTCCTAAAGATTTACCTAGTATTTAATATTTTGTATGGGCACAGAATACATAATGCAAGTATGGGTAAGGTAGTATTTTTTTTAAATTTTCTTTTGAAATATTTTAGTATATCTATTATCTCCAACCATCACAAGTGTTGGCTTAGTATGGGGCTAGATGGCGCTGTGTGAAATGTCCCGGAATATAACTTATTTTCTCAACAAAGGCATTGTAGGCTTAGTATAGTAATATTTGTGTTGATTGGAATATTTAATTTGTTGAAACTTTAAATTTAGACAGATAAATAAAAACCTAGGGTCCTAACTCACTACTGCAATATTACTGAAGTTTAGTAATTTTTTTCTAAGAAGTAAAACATTGAATTAAAATTCATTTTTGGTAAAACAAATTTACAGAAACTGCAATTATGTGAATAACAAATCTTATTTAAGGGTACAGTAGCCTAAGTTTATTTCCATACAAACTGGTTATATATGTCTATGTCTCTTTTGTGATCGTGACAAACATACAAACAAACAGACAGCTCTTTGTTTTTATAACTAAAAATGTATACTAACAAAATTGACTATATCAAATTTGAATATACCTATATTGTATGTACATAGGTACATACAACAGTTTTGTATGGAATACTTGTATTGTATGTAGGTACATACAACAGTTTTGTATGGAACACTTGTATTGTACGTAGGTACATACAACAGTTTTGTATGGAACACTGGTGCCACTCCACGTTAACAAAACACTTATAACTACGAGTTATCTTGTGAATCACTGTGGTCCGCGTCACTAGCTTCTGTGCTCGGCTTCGGTTGCTTTTCCTTCTTGGGCCGATCTTCGAATTTGGACACGTAAACCTTTTTGCCGGCGATCTTGAGGTCTGTGGTCAGTTTTAGGGCGTTCTCTACGGAGGCCGGCCCGTCGAGCTCGACGAAAAATGTGGCTGAAAACAAAGGAAAATGATAACTAAAATAGTGTATTATTTTATTTTTGTACCTATTCAGTATGATATGTATTAGGATGTTTGTTTTTATGTTTATGTACATTATAACTATGATTGTTTGTGTTATTTTATCTCTTCTATTTCTATTGTACACCACATCCTTTATAATCCTTTATTTATTCCTCTCCATCCAATAGTTGCCTGGAAGAGATTGCTTTTAGCAATAAGGCCGCCACTTGTGGCACTAGAGTAATTTTTATTAATTTAGTTTTATATATAAGCTATCTATATTTACAAATAACAAAACTCATGTCCTAAAAAAAATCTTCTTGGTATTGGTATAAATAATTCACATATGACCAAAGTTGAAGGCAAAAAGTTAGTTGAGTGACTTATTTCTTTTCTAAAATATTATAAAATAGGAGATAAAGACACATTTATTATAGTTATTTTCATTCTACTATTTTTTTAGTTTCCAATTTTTGTTGTGATTGTAATTTTGTGTGTGTAATTAAGATAAATTATTTCTTTTGACATTAATAAGATTTTGGACATTAGTATTAGTATGTGTATAATATTTTAGTTATGAATGGACTCTGTCTGAAATAAACGCTTTTATTATTGTATTATTATATTTTAAAACTTACTCATCATATGTTATATTCTTAGTGACTTATATAATACCTGTGATAATACATAAGAGGTTAATTCTTAGCTTCATACAGAGGTGCCTATTCCATACTTTACTTAAGACTAGAATGGACTACTATTGTAGTCCAACTAAGTGAATTACTTCTACAAAAGCTGGAACTGTGTATGTAGTCACAGCCAGCCCCCACAAAAGACCAGCGCTGATTGCTTCCAGTAATCAGCATTACACTGAGTTGGGGCAGACTTATTTATTGTTTGTATGTGTGTGTGTGTAATATTTATTAATATTTGGTAAATCTGTCTCAATAAATGTTTTCCTATTCTATTTAGTGACTCACACATAGTGTTCCTGCCTTTGACTGGATGCCGTATGTCCCTGATAGGGCCGGCGGCGTGCAGCGCGCTGGTGATGGCGGCCTCGCTGAGGGGCGCGTACGAACGGACCACTATGGTAGTCGAGGTGGGGGGGAGCGCGCGGCGGACTCTGATTGGCCGGCCTTCCAGCATCCACTCGTCTGATAATGCCTGGGGAAAGAAGTCAAATTTATGAGTACAGAATTGACACTCTATCATCAATCAGTTTAATCTACTATAATAGATAGATAGATTAATGCTTTATTGGACACAGAATAAAACACAATACAAATTAATCTTGTGGCACAAACGGCGGCCTTATCGCTGCGAGCGATCTCTTCCAGGCAATTTACCATAAGATGGAGGGGATATCATAGAGAATATTATCACAATAAGTTATTAAAGTCTCTTTTATTAAGTCTGCTCATATACATGTGATACATATTAAATATTTATTTTGTTTATGGTATTATATATGTATTACATATACATTTAGGTGTTAAAGTTAGGGTTACAGCATCTTAGCACAGTGAACTTACATACATACTAATGTATGTAAGTTCATATGATAGTAGCCAACTGTGATAATAAAATATTTCAAACATTTCTGTTGCTTAGATAATAGTAAAAATATGTCCCTACAAAGTTGATGATATTTTAAATGAAATATGTTGAACACATCCAAAGTTTTATATAAAATAAGTATTATGTTAAGTTTGTTTCAAAATATAATAAGATGCAAGTAAAGTATAGTAGACTATAATTAGATGCAAGCATATTTGTAAAGACACTGGCTAGCCTAGCATATAAGCAATGTCTCTTGCTACGCCCCAATACCTCATACCCCAATATTCAAAAAATTCAAATTCAAAATTATTTATTTTCATAAAAATGCACACATACTAAATATCACTAAAGCACCGTACTAGACGCCGGTGCGTCTGTGTCACGGAGATTAGTTCCTTCCGGGGTCTTATTTTTGGAATGTATACATTTTAAATTTTAAATATTTACTTTTACAAAATAGAATTTAGAATTTAAATTACATTACATTAAATTAAAATATAGTACAATTACAAACATCAGAAAAGGTCAAATTGTTAAGTATTTAGTCAAAATAATTAATGAAAAGAATTAGAATTATAGTCTTACAAATCTAAGTTTAACAGTTCACATTTGTTCAATAGATGTGTGTGTTTGATGCACAGAATGGATCATTACTTTTAAAGTGTTATGCTTTTACTCGTGTATTATCTGTGTATTGTGTTGTGTGCCAAATAAAATAGAAAGAATGTAAAAGATAAAAAAAAACCTTTGTTGTGGCAGACACAGGAAAAATGATAATATACCTCTGTAGCTGCACCATCACTGTAGAAATGGACAGTTGTTGTGAACACTGGAGCCGACACTTTGCTCGGATACAACTCTGCTATCCTGAAATCAATAAAAATATATTACAATAACAGTCAGCAAGCACTATTGTTATTAAACACCCAATTAGAGTATATGGTGTTCCACTGACTCGATACCTTAGCATAAGATCTGCTCACCATAAATGTATCTATCAATTATGCAATAAATAATTTGACATTGTTTATTATAGTAATAACAGGAATACTTGGGAATTCTTCATCTCTAACAAGGGACTAATTTTCCTGAAAATTGCAATCTAATGCTATTGAAATATTTTTTAGCTATGCTACAAACTACTGTACTGCTTAACATCAGGTCGGCTGGTTTTTTTTTAACTTGCACAGGTTTGCACTTGGCCATAGTTTACCTGTTAGCAAGCAAAGGCCTAAGATGGAGTGTGCTAACCCGATAAGAACCCATTCACTCTCACTTTGAAGATCGAAGTTTGAGAATAAATGAAGGAGAAATAATTCACAAATAATATTTCACCCTGATAGGTAATCTTAGTAGATTGCTCTTACATTTAAGTTTTTAATGAATATTCTTTTATCTACTAAGAAATCTAACTCACCCAACACTCCTAACAAGACCATACTTCACATAATGCTCGGCCAACACTTTCTTATAACTAAGCAACAAGGACATTGGCACATTCTCAACAACCACAGTATTGTCCACGCCTTCTTTATCTCCTTTGTGTTCCTTATTCCATTTACGTCTCATCCATTTAACTTTTTCTTGTGCCTCTTCATTTGTTTCTGGAGATGATTTTGAATCTGTATTACTTTTGTCGCCTTTAGGTTTCTTATTCTTAGTTTTGTGTTTCAGTTTCTTGCGTTTGTTTTTGTCAAGGACAGACATTTCGTCTAAGAGGTTGGTTAATGTGTGTGCATTGTCACCGATGCTCAAATTTTCTAAATCTGTAACCACATCTGGTTGTGAATCTGTTTTCCGGGATTTGGAGACTGGTTCCTCCGTTTCGATTTGGGGTTTATCTTGATGCTTCTTCTTTTTAGGTTTCTTGGTCTTTTCTGTAACTTCTTGGTTTACGGGTTCTGATGTATTTTCTTCAGTAGGTTTGTGTGTTTTGACTTTTTTTCCTTTTTTATTCTTTCTCTTAATTTGATCTGAATTTTCAACTTGACTATCATCACCTCCAGGGTCAGATACATCCATAACACTTGACTTTTCTGATTGTTCATCCAACTTCTTATTTTTATCTTTTTTCCTATCTTTACTTGGAGTTTCTACACTTTGCTGATTTTTATCTTTATTCTTTTCTTTTTTCTTGTCTTTAACAGGAGTTTCTACATTTTTCTGGTTGGAATCTACCAAGTTTTCTTTCTCAGATAACTTGTTCTTTTTGGTCTTTTTATATTTTCTTTTTACCTTCAAGGAAACATCAGTTTTTGAGTTGTCAGTAGACTCATCTGATTTTGTCTTTTTGTGACTGACCTGTTCCTGGTCTTCCAGCATGAAGCTGACTGATTTGTTTCGTTTTTTAGGTTTAGTACTGGAAGTTTCCAAGTCTGTATCGACTGTGGTATCATATTCATGTGCAGAGGCGTGTTTCATGATGGATTTAACTTTACTTTTACTTTCCTTGCGGTCAGGGAGCGGAGTTGAAGTCACTTTAGGCGTTTTCATGACTGAGCCTGCGACACTGCTGTTACCAGGCTCATCTATGTTCATAACAGAAATATCAACAGGCTCCCGCTTACTTTTCTTCCCTTTAAGAGGAGAACGCTCGCGATTCGCTGACTCTGATTTCATATTAGGACTTGATAACTGGCCACTGTCCTTAAGTAGAACACCTCCGCCGCCCGAAGCACTGGCATTTGAAGTATTTGTGTACAATTGGACAAAATCAAAAACTCGCTTTTGCTTCTCATGGTCTGCTTGTCCGTGGCCTATATGTAGCGATTTCGACTTCATTGTCGGTACTACCATATCTGTTTTCTATTACTTATCTAAATTTCAGCAAGAAACAGACAATATACGTTTTATTTACTTTCCTGCATTTTCTTTTTAGGTTATTTTATTTTGAGGTTGTTTTCATTCTCGACTCTCGTTGATTTTCGGACCAGTTATTCCATACACAGTATCGTACATTCGCGAATGAACATGTTCATAATAACGTTCATTCTATACAGATATCAAATATACGGCTTAGTTCATTCATTCATAGATTAAATTTGACTGTCAGTGTCAAAGCTTAGTACTTTTTTTAAAAATGGCTTCGATAAAATTTTGTCTTCTCTTCTCATTAATTTCTTTCTTCAATCCTTAATCGGATTTTTTAAATTATTATTTTCTTTTCTACTGTCATACTAAATAATTCTATACCGCCCCGTATATTATATTACTCTATGACCGCCCCTCTCTGGGGGGTGGCAGAAGATACAACGATCAACTTAATAATTCAATTATATGACAAAAAAAAACACATAAGTGTGACGTAAATTTAATTTATTTGTATATATACAAAACTAAACAGGAAAACAGATAATTTAACAAAAAACTTAGCACACCGTCCTTACTGTCGCTGTGCGGCAGAGTGCCAAGTTTCCTTTTCCTGTGCTTTAATGAATTCAAACAATGAAAAAAAAATATACTTAGATAGGTACAAATAACAATAACGCAACCAGAAAACAATCTAAGTTTATACCTATATAAAAATGAATTGCTTTTCGTTAGTCTCACTAAAACTCGAGAACGGCTGAACGGATTTACCTTATCTTAGTCTTGAAATGTTCGTGGAGGTCTAGGGAAGGATTAAAAGGGAAAAAAAATTGAAATTAATTTATACAAAAGTTTGGAAGTCGAAGTTACGAAGTCTGCCGGGACAGCTAGTAAGTACTATGGCGTTTGAAACAGGCTTCGCGTGACCAAAATGCTGGCTTGTACTTTGCCCAAAAGATTAGTCTAGCTATTCAACGGGGAAATGCAGCCAGCATTTTGGGTACGCTACCTTTTGAAAATGTAGATTAGTTTTTTTTTTTTTAATATGTATATATAATGTTTATTTTTTTATTATTATTTGGAAGTGTTACTATTAATTTTTGTTGTTTTGAAATAAATATAATATGTAAGTACATAAAAACTAAATACACAATGGTACATAATTGGAATATTTTATCTTTCAGATATTTTCCATTTAGGTAGGTACTTTACAAATAAAATCACAGCTTCAAAACTCAGTAAAGTTCCTGAACTTTTGCACAAAGTTCTTCAAAGTCATCTACATTCCATTTCTTCAGTTCGGCTTCCAAATCACTGGCCTGCAGGTTTTCATATGCTTCCAGGAGCTGGAAACGAAATTAAACAATTTATTTATGAAGTAAAGCGTCATACAAAAGTTCATGGCTTTTATATCAGCGCCCTAGCGTCTAAATTGGGAAGTTTTGCGTATAAAATTGCAAGCTATTTTATGAAACGCAAAAGAATAATAAAAAAATAAAAATAAAATAATGTTTAGATAATAATAAACATAATATTGGTACTTAATACAGATTTGTTTTGTAGTTTTTTTTCTAGTTTTGTATATAAAGTATTCTTAGTACAGTCAGGGATTTATAGGACTTTCAAATGTTTGACTTACTATGTGAAAAATAAGTAACTTTACAAAACACTTACAATAAACAGTGATCCACCCACTAAGTTCCAAAGCAGCTACATTAAAATCACCAAACTCCTTAACACCGGCCACACTCTTTCTAGGATAAATGAATACAGACACACAATCTTCTTTCATTGCTGTAAAAGAAATGGTATTTAATTATACAATTATCTAGTAACTAGCTGTGCGCGCGACTTCGTCCGCGTGGAATAGTTATTTTGGGCATCATATTTATTTTTGCAAACAACCTCTTCAGCTTTATAAATTATAGCTGTTACCCACGACTTAAACCGTTTTCGCAGCTCACGCAACGGAAGCCCCAAAGATGAATAATTTTCCCCGTTTTTACCATTGTTTCTTGGCTCCTATTAGTTGCAGCGCGATGTTATATAGCCTAAAGCCTTCCTCGATAAATGGTCTATTCAACACAGAAAGAATTTTTTAATTCGCATCAGTAGTTCCTGAGACAAACAAAGAGTGCGTTCAAACAAACAACACTTCAGCTTTATAATATTAGTATAGATTAGTGTTCAATAAAATTTATTCCTTTCATTTAAAATATGGTTGTGAAATACTCACTTTCCTAAATATTATTGGTGAAAATTTCAGACTAATAAAATAAGTAGGGTCTATTATAGCGAATTATAGTTAAAGGTTCAAGATTAATGGTACCTACTTAATTGTAGGTATGTACATAGAATATTCTCAATAGATGGTGAGAGACGGAGCTATTACAGTTCTGTGAACAGGTGATGCGTTTGCAGTACATAATTTGTCTTTTTGGTCTGTTGTCAGGTTAAAACGCGTTGACGCCTGTCGCGGAACGCGAATACCTGAGTTGCTGCCGGGTTGATGGGCTGATGCTGCCGGGTTGATGGGCTGATGCTGCCGGGTTGATGGGCTGATGCTGCCCGGCGCATAGCGCCCTGAAACTTGTGCAAATTTTTGAAGACGCGTGTCTACTTTTTATTCCTGTCTACATGCTGAATAGCTCAAGTCGGAGCTCTTGCCAGGGGATCCAAGAACCCTATCCCCTGGTGTGAAAGCTTTTCGCTTGGCGAAAAGTCATCGGGTCGGGTGATTACACGGCCCCTGACCCGGTGTAGTTTTTTTTTAGTTAGTTTTTTTAGTTATCTCGGTAGGGGCCCATACCGAGGTTTATTGCATGTTTGTAACATATTCCATTTTGATTGGATGTTTGAGAAGGACGAGTAGTCTTGTTTGTTTGACAAAAACTAACAAATTAACGGTGCTTGGTTACGTACTGTGGGTTTTTGAATAATTTTTGCCTTTGTCCTCAGAAAACGGTAATGATGAAGGCACTGAATGCTTAGATCCAAGACTAGGGGCTTGCACGCGCTTTCCGTGTGCTGTTGAGCGCACTCTTCGTGTGCTGTTGCGCGCACTCCTGGTGTGCTGCTGCGCGAGCTCTTTGTGTGCTGTTGAGCGCACTCCTGGTGCGCTGCTGCGCGCGCTCTTCGCCTGCTGTAGATTTCAAATTGTTAAAATAAATGAAGGTAGTTGTTGCTACTTGTGTTTTTTTTTAAATTAAATCTACTTCTGATCTCTAATATTATCTTTTCTTACTACAGGTTGCCGGTGGCCAAACTGAGGTTGGAGGGGTTGCTGCGAGACATCCAGGACTCGTACTGCCACCACCAGCACACCGCCATGCTGGCTTACTGTCAGGTACCTACTGCCTACCAATAATAGTATTTTATACACTTGATAGACACATCTAGCATGCTTGGCTAGAAGAAACTAGCTTACTCTTGACTTGAAGACCAACGAATTATAGTTACAGGTTCAAGATTAATGGTACCTACTTAATTGTGTGTACATAGAATATTCTCAATAGATGGTGAGAGACGGAGCTATTAGAGGTCTGTGAACAGGTGATGCGTTTGCAGTACATAATTTGTCTTTTTGGTCTGTTGTCAGGTTAAAACGCGTTGACGCCTGTCGCGGAACGCGAATACCTGAGTTGCTGCCGGGTTGATGGGCTGATGCTGCCTGGCGCATAGCAACCTGAAACTTGTGCAAATTTTTGAAGACGCGTGTCCACTTTTTATTCCTGTCTACATGCTGAATAGCTCAAGTCGGAGCTCTTGCCAGGGGATCCAAGAACCCTATCCCCTGGTGTGAAAGCTTTTCGCTTGGCGAAAAGTCATCGGGTCGGGTGATTACACGGCCCCTGACCCGGTGTAGTTTTTTTTTAGTTAGTTTTTTTAGTTATCTCGGTAGGGGCCCATACCGAGGTTTATTGCATGTTTGTAACATATTCCATTTTGATTGGATGTTTGAGAAGGACGAGTAGTCTTGTAAAACTAACAAATTAACGGTGCTTGGTTACGTACTGTGGGTTTTTGAATAATTTTTGCCTTTGTCCTCAGAAAACGGTAATGATGAAGGCACTGAATGCTTAGATCCAAGACTAGGGGCTTGCACGCGCTTTCCGTGTGCTGTTGAGCGCACTCTTCGTGTGCTGTTGCACGCACTCCTGGTGTGCTGCTGCGCGCGCTCTTTGTGTGCTGTTGAGCGCACTCCTGGTGCGCTGCTGCGCGCGCTCATCGCCTGCTGTAGATTTCAAATTGTTAAAATAAATGAAGGTAGTTGTTGCTTCTTGTGTTTTTTTTAAATTAAATCTACTTCTGATCTCTAATATTATCTTTTCTTACTACAGGTTGCCGGTGGCCAAACTGAGGTTGGAGGGGTTGCTGCAAGACATCCAGGACTCGTACTGCCACCACCAGCACACCGCCATGCTGGCTTACTGCCAGGTACCTACTGCCTACCAATAATAGTATTTTATACACTTGATAGACACATCTAGCATGCTTGGCTAGAAGAAACTAGCTTACTCTTGACTTGAAGACCAACGAATTATAGTTAAAGGTTCAAGATTAATGGTACCTACTTAAGTGTGTGTACATAGAATATTCTCAATAGATGGTGAGAGACGGAGCTATTAGAGTTCTGTGAACAGGTGATGCGTTTGCAGTACATAATTTGTCTTTATGGTCTGTTGTCAGGTTAAAACGCGTTGACGCCTGTCGCGGAACGCGAATACCTGAGTTGCTGCCGGGTTGATGGGCTGATGCTGCCTGGCGCATAGCGCCCTGAAACTTGGGCAAATTTTTGAAGACGCGTGTCCACTTTTTATTCCTGTCTACATGCTGAATAGCTCAAGTCGGAGCTCTTGCCAGGGGATCCAAGAACCCTACCCCCTGGTGTGAAAGCTTTTCGCTTGGCGAAAAGTCATCGGGTCGGGTTATTACACGGCCCCTGAACCGGTGTAGATTTTTTTTAGTTAGTTTTTTTAGTTATCGCGGTAGGGGCCCATACCGAGGTTTATTGCATGTTTGTAACATATTCCATTTTGATTGGATGTTTGAGAAGGACGAGTAGTCTTGTAAAACTAACAAATTAACGGTGCTTGGTTACGTACTGTGGGTTTTTGAATAATTTTTGCCTTTGTCCTCAGAAAACGGTAATGATGAAGGCACTGAATGCTTAGATCCAAGACTAGGGGCTTGCACGCGCTTTCCGTGTGCTGTTGAGCGCACTCTTCGTGTGCTGTTGCGCGCACTCCTGGTGTGCTGCTGCGCGCGCTCTTTGTGTGCTGTTGAGCGCACTCCTGGTGCGCTGCTGCGCGCGCTCATCGCCTGCTGTAGATTTCAAATTGTTAAAATAAATGAAGGTAGTTGTTGCTACTTGTGTTTTTTTTTAAATTAAATCTACTTCTGATCTCTAATATAATCTTTTCTTACTACAGGTTGCCGGTGGCCAAACTGAGGTTGGAGGGGTTGCTGCAAGACATCCAGGACTCGTACTGCCACCACCAGCACACCGCCATGCTGGCTTACTGCCAGGTACCTACTGCCTACCAATAATAGTATTTTATACACTTGATAGACACATCTAGCATGCTTGGCTAGAAGAAACTAGCTTACTCTTGACTTGAAGACCAACGAATTATAGTTAAAGGTTCAAGATTAATGGTACCTACTTAATTGTGTGTACATAGAATATTCTCAATAGATGGTGAGAGACGGAGCTATTAGAGTTCTGTGAACAGGTGATGCGTTTGCAGTACATAATTTGTCTTTTTGGTCTGTTGTCAGGTTAAAACGCGTTGACGCCTGTCGCGGAACGCGAATACCTGAGTTGCTGCCGGGTTGATGGGCTGATGCTGCCTGGCGCATAGCGCCCTGAAACTTGGGCAAATTTTTGAAGACGCGTGTCCACTTTTTATTCCTGTCTACATGCTGAATAGCTCAAGTCGGAGCTCTTGCCAGGGGATCCAAGAACCCTACCCCCTGGTGTGAAAGCTTTTCGCTTGGCGAAAAGTCATCGGGTCGGGTGATTACACGGCCCCTGACCCGGTGTAGATTTTTTTTAGTTAGTTTTTTTAGTTATCTCGGTAGGGGCCCATACCGAGGTTTATTGCATGTTTGTAACATATTCCATTTTGATTGGATGTTTGAGAAGGACGAGTAGTCTTGTTTGTTTGACAAAAACTAACAAATTAACGGTGCTTGGTTACGTACTGTGGGTTTTTGAATAATTTTTGCCTTTGTCCTCAGAAAACGGTAATGATGAAGGCACTGAATGCTTAGATCTAAGACTAGGGGCTTGCGCGCGCTTTCCGTGTGCTGTTGAGCGCACTCCTGGTGCGCTGCTGCGCGCGCTCTTCGTGTGCTGTTGCGCGCACTCCTGGTGTGCTGCTGCGCGCGCTCTTCGTGTGCTGTTGAGCGCGCTCTTCGTGTGCTGTTGAGCGCACTCCTGGTGCGCTGCTGCGCGCGCTCTTCGCCTGCTGTAGATTTCAAATTGTTAAAATAAATGAAGGTAGTTGTTGCTACTTGTGTTTTTTTAAATTAAATCTACTTCTGATCTCTAATATTATCTTTTCTTACTACAGGTTACCGGTGCTGATTGGCAGAGCAGATGTAAGAATTGTGTTGTGAACGAGTGTTGCGTGTAGTGGTGATTTGTAACGTTCTTTATAATTAGATAAATAGTAAATAATATGAATCTGAATCAATTAATGAATTGTACATTGTGTTTTAAAATCGTTTTCATAACGGACAATGAAGTACGGCACTTATACATTGGGCCTTATTACAAAACGTGGTTTAAATATTAGGCTAGAACTTTGACGGTAAAAAGTCAGATCTTGTTGTTCAAACATCACGTACAAACTATCAAAATGTCAACTTCAAATTGGAACGTTGATTATCAATGGTAACATTTTGACAGTGATTATTATGACAGTAGACAGTCAAATTTCGAACAACAAAAACCTCGGAGGAAGGACAAGCCTGGAGACATAGTAATAAGTTGAAGTGTGGCGCACTATCGGAACCTCTCTTTTTAATGAATGTTTTTAGTGTGCTAAAAAGAGACAACTATATACAATCTGTTCGGCCCTTTACGTTAGTGAAGCCGGTTTTTCTAGCTCGAGTAACCAATTTGGATACTACCTGTGGATTTGTATTTTTGGCGAATATACCGTGAATCTTTGGAATATTTGGTTAAATGAGTTTGTTTGAGAAGTGTTTTCTACTGAAGAACAAATGGCGTGCGTTGCCTATGGCTGTAAGAGCCATGCTTCGAAGAAAAGTGACGAAATCCAGAGCTTGTCATTTCACTGGTTAGAGTTTTTTATCATTTTCCACAAAACAATACAAAACTAAATCAAAATATTAAAATATAACAAATTTCTACTCTTTTAGAACCTCATTTTGGAGGAAAACAATTAAATTTTGCCATTATATGTTAAAAATACGCAAAGGTTTGGTTTATAGTGTTGTGCACAATTGTTCTGAATTCGGTTAAAATCGGGTCTCAAAATCGAACTTATATTTCAATATACTACCACAAGATAAAGTACGTATTTTTTTAAATAAAACTGTATTGTTTAAGGGTCAGTAAATAAAAACCTACAAAACTTATCTGAGTTATTTTATTTATTTCGAACTACACAATCCTTTTCCAGGTTTTCTCACCTAGTTCTAACCATGCCTAAAAGATCGATTTTGAAAACATGTTACAATTACGTCACTTTAATATGGTTTAGTTAGCGAAACTACTAGAATAATCGTTAACGTGACAGAACAGAATGTATGTTTCGGTTCGGTTTCGGTTTTTTATTTCGTACGTCGTAGGCACATCACTAAATTGAGGTATTAAAAAACGGCTACACTGTCATTTGAAGGTGATCTATATAGTAACTAGTTATCTCTTTCTTCCGCGTTGGTGCGCACATAAGTCGAAAGAGTGCAGACATACAGAACACGTTCAATTTATTACTATGACTCCAGGCTTGTCCTTCCTCCGAGACAAAAACAGACTTGGTCCATGATGGCCCTTAAAATAGGCCTGTTAGATTTGCAAAACATCTAGTCTGTCTATAGTTGTTATTGTTAGTTAAAAATAACCTAAAAAATGTGTAATGTATCAATGCCCTTTTGGACGACAATTCCATTTTGATACTTTGGGATTGTTCGTCTACATAGTTGCTTGACAGTAGAAACGAAACTAAAGTCAGATTGCGGAACAAGAAGAATTTTAACCAACACATACATACGTACCTATATACCGCGGTCGGTTTTCCCGCGCTTAGATATCGATATCGTACGAATGTGAATATAAAATCTATAAAACTTTTCGTGTTTCGCATCGGACTATAGTTTTATATCTACATATATTCTGTTGCAGTTTACCTATTCTTGCACAAAATAAATGTATAATACACAAAACACGTTTACAAAGCACCTTTATTATATAAAAGTCGTTGTTCTAGTGTATAGTCCATTTTAACTTATAATCGATTGTGTTTTATATTGACGATGCTATCTTTAAACCCTTTTTTTAATTTAAGCTCATTTTATAAATTTGTTTACAACCAAAAACAAGCTTTTTTAAAGCTTGTAGTTAGTTGATTTTTGCTTGCCCCATATTAATATCTACTATGTATTAACTATTTACGGCTCTTAGTTGGTTCATAATGAAATATTTTACCTAACGTATCGGCAACTCGCCGACAATTTCTAATTAAAAATTCTTAGCTGAAATTATTATATCAGTATTTTCAACTTGCCTTAGAAGTTTAAACGAATTTTGCTCTATTTAGTTTGTTTCTATAAAGATAGGAATACTAATAAGAAATCATATTCATGTTTTATTTCTCACCGCAGTTTCTTATTTATAGCGAAAACCAACTGTCTCATAAAAAATTAGCAATTTTATACGAAACCACTGTTTATTTATTAATTTATCAAAAGTAACGCACACATTTTGAATAAAAAAGGCTTAGAGGTACTAGCGTCAATGTAACCGCTTCAAGATGTTGCTATATATATCTATTGTTTAAATCGTGGTAATTTAAGTAATAATCGTTTTATTGTAATATTAAAACTGGGTTGTTCGATCAAGTTAGAGATCGTCGAAAAATTTATGAAATAAACTTCGCAGACACCTTTCATGACTTGTTTTGTGTTTTCAACTGTAATATTCTACTACTAGTGCACGCCCTCGGCTTCGCTTGCATTATTTCAGAATAAAAAGTAGCCACTCACACACACCTAAGACTTTATACTGATGATGATGATGATGTCGTCCCAGTCGTATCCGACGATGGCGACCCTGGCTATGTCTTTCTGGCGTGTGCTCTCAAGTGGCTGGCAAACCCGAATTTCGTCTTGAAGACCCGGTCACATGATGCGCAGTAGAGCTGGCCTAAGCTGTTATATGTGTAGTTGTAGGAAGGTTTTGGACGGTTCTTGCGAGCTTGGCGTTTCAAATCCAACTCAGATAGACGAGCACTCTTGAAATTTCGCACTCCTTTCTTCACTTTGGAGCGCCAAGCAGTCCTCATTTGTGCGTCTTCCTGCCAATTTTCTACGGACAGCTTGCATGCAGTCAAATTCCGTTTGAACACGTCTTTATAGCGCAGGTACTGCCCGCCAGAATTACGTTTTCCTTTTGAAAGCTCCGAATAGAAAACGCTCTTCGGTAGTCTACAGTCTTCCATGCGTTGAACGTGGCCACACCATCGCAGCTGTCCTCTCATCAGATGGGCCTCAATTCCTTGCATTTGCGAACGACGCAGAACTTCCGTGTTAGGAACCCGATCTTGCCATTTGATGCGAAGAATAGAGCGCAGGCATTTCAAATGAAAAGCATCTAGCTTTCTTACATCGGCTTTATACAGACACCAGGTTTCCGAGGCATATAAAAGTATGGGCAAAATCAAAGCGCGATATACTGCAAGCTTGGTCTTTAGGGTGATGTCGTGGGACTTCCAAACACGCTGATTTAACTTCCCGAAACTCACTGCAGCAGAAGCAATACGTGCAGGGATTTCAGATGCTAGTCGATTGTCACTCCTTATTTGGCAACCCAGGTACCGAAAACTAGTGACTTCTTCCAAGATAGTATTTTCGATTTTTAGTGTCTCATCATTAGACGGGCAGCCTCTTGGCGGCTGTTTAAGCAACTGGGTTTTGGTAACACTAATTACTAGTCCAAACTTGCAACACGACTCTTGTAGAGCATCTACATAGGTCTGCAAAGCTTCCATGCTGTCTGCCATGAGACAAACATCATCTGCATACAGGACATCCATAATGAAACGGTTTGTGGCTTGTAATTTCGCTCTAAATCGCGAGAGGTCAAATATGCTTTTATCTGTCCGTATGTTTAATTGGATTCGACCACTACATTTCCCAAGGGCATCATCCATCACTGCTGCAAAATACAACGCAAATAGAGTCGGTGCCATCACGCAACCCTGCTTTACTCCACTTGTTACTGGAAACGGCGCTGAGAAAGTACCTTCGTGCATGACTTTGGCTTCCATGCCATCGTGGAACTGTCTCACAAAGTTCGTGAATTTCTCAGGACATCCAGATTTATTCAGGATAATCCACAGGGCTTCTCTTGGCACGCGATCGAATGCCTTTTCGAGATCTATGAAGCACATGTAGAGTGGGCTATTCTGTTCTAGGCACTTCTCCTGCATCTGCTTCACAACAAATATGGCATCAACCGTCCCTCGATATGGCCGGAAACCGCATTGTGACTCCGGCAGGATTTTCTCTGCCAATGTGCCTAGTCGGCTATTAAGAATGTGTGCCATTACTTTTCCAGCTGTTGATAAAAGAGAAATACCCCGATAAGAACTGCAATCCGACACGTTGCCTTTACCCTTGTACAATTTACAAATCGAAGCATTTCTCCAATCTTGCGGCACAGTCTGTGTTTCCCACACACTCAAAATAAGGTCAAATAGTTTACACTTTACCGAAGGACCGCCGTACTTGTAGATCTCAGCTGGAAGGCTATCAGAACCAGGCGTTTTAGAATTTTTAAGTCTTTTTAGCGCAGTGATAAATTCGTCAAAAATAGGAGGATTAGCCAGATCTTCGCAGATAGGTAAGTTATCGATGCTACTGATATAGGATAGGTCAGCACTCTGCGCTTCAGGGTTAAGCACCTCATTGAAATGCTCCGCCCATCTAACCAGTATGTCAGTAGAGTCAGTCAATTGACGATCTTTGTCCCGAGTGAAAATCGGTGCTGTTTTCCTCATTCTTGGACCAAAAACCGCCTGTATGCTTTCAAAAAACTTCCCAGTTTGGTTTGAGTCTGCGTAAGATTGAATTTCTTCGGCTTTCTTCGTCCACCACTTATCCTTAAGCTCTCTAACTTTAGCTTTCAACTTCTGCTGTGCTGCTCGTCTGTCAGGGACACTAACATTGTCATTTAAGGTGCTTCGGTGTTTTTCTACGAGCCCTTGTATTTCCATGTCGTGTGCATCAAACCAGTCTTGGTTTTTCCTTAGCGGTCTGCCAATAACTTGTAGAGCACTTGCATGGAGGTTTTCGGCAAATTCTCGCCATCTACTATCTATAGAAGTCTCTATAAAGGTAGATGATAGAGCACCAAAAGCGACATCAAGTTCTGTCTGGTGGTCCGCACAATTAACAAGTTTGCCAACATCTAGCTTTGCTGGGATTTTATGACAGTATCTTCGTGGAAGCTTAAGTGATATATTTAGCTTGGATCTTAAAAGTCTATGATCTGTCCAACCATGTGCACCTCTCATTGCTCGGGTGATATACACATCTCTTAGATCCCTCTTCCGGACAATTACGTAATCCAAGAGATGCCAATGACGTGATCTGGGGTGCATCCAAGTAGTCTTAAATTTGTCTGATAAACGGAAACAGGTGTTGGTAATAGTAAGCTCAAACTCGGCACAAAGTGTGAGAAGCTCTATACCATTAGCATTACTCTTCCCGACACCATGGCGTCCTAGAACTCCATTCCATATCTCAAACTCAGTACCAACACGTGCGTTAAAATCACCCAGCAGAACAATCTTGTCATTTACGGGAATTCGTTCCAAAACATTGCGCAATTCCTGGTAAAACTTGGCCTTATCTTCATCTGGAGATGGAAGTGTTGGAGCATAAACGCTAATAAAATGAACGTAAGAGTTATATCTGAGCTGAAGCCGCAATGTGATAATACGATCGTTGACACCTTTAGGAAGTTCCGACAGGTTCTCTGCCAATTTATTTCGGATCGCAAACCCCACGCCACTTCCAGCTCGCTCACTTGCAGGTTTTCCACTCCAGTAGTAGGTGTAGCCTCCCAAGTCTTCACGGAGATCGCCACTATCACTGAGGTGAGTTTCACTTAGAGCGACAATGTCAATCTGGTATTTCGCCAGCTCCCTCGCAATTAAAGCCGTCTTCCGCTCTGGACACAGGTTGTTCACATCGTCAAGAAGAGTCCGGACATTCCATGCTCCGATTGTAAGTTTTTTATTTATTATATTATTTTGTTTCCTTCGACCGCGTTTAGTTCGATGTCCGAGTGACCGCGGTTTGACACCCGGTTTGTATAGAAGGCGGGCTATGTTTGGGCCACCTTTTCTAGGCCCCTCCCCTGTGCAGGGGAAAGCAGAGCGCTCCTAAATAGGACTGCTTTGTCATCAGACGTGCTGCCGAACCCGTCCTCCCACCTCAATCGAGTCCAGGAGCGACCACTGATCGTCTGATCGCCTACGTGTAGAGCTTCAGCTAAGGCTCGGACACATCGTCGTCCTTACCCCACCACCAATACTCCATCGCCGCAGGACTTATAGAGTCTCGTAAAGCCAGTTTAACATAACCTAGGTCATCTGCGCGTGATTTTTTGTAATGGGTAAGCAGTTGCGCTGGTACAAACCCACTCTCTCGTCTTCTACTTTGTAAACCATTGGATCAGAAAACTGATACGAACGGAACGAGTAATAAAGATGCAGTAATTTAGCCACATATCACTTCAGAATCCTTGATAAGTGCCCTTTACAGCCGATTACTCGGCTTCGCTACATCGCCAAGTTCACCGAAAGCTTTTGCCATACTGGCGGTGCTCGCCTCTTCTTACCGACGCAGTCTTCATGTGCTATACGGAGGATCATCCGCCCCTCCCGCCCCAGCCATGTACATTGGATGTACACAGCCCCCTCTGCTAGGTTTCGTCTACGGGCCGACGTAGCTTCCAGGGTGTGGCCGCTGCGCACACAACAGCTACTTGGAGCCACTAGCAGAGAGTGGTGAGGGCTTGCAATCCAGTCAGCTACTACCACACGCACCGCGCGTGCCGGCCGGCAGTACTGTAAAGGTCCCACTGCTAAGCCACCCACTACACCCCACTTTATACTACCTACATACCAAAAACCATGATGATCCGTTCAGCCGTTTTTGCGTTATTAGCGATTAAATAAATAAAACAGAGACACAGATAAACAGTAAATTTTTTAGAAATATTGGAACGTGTTCTGCTCAATTCAAAGTATCTCCAAACATTTATTCAGACTTTCAACCCTCTTAAGCTTTATTATAAGTACCTATAGATTATTGTACCTATTCGATGTTAGGGGTTTTACTCACAATTGAAATGATACCACTAATATTATAAAGACGTAAGTATCAAAGTACGTGGGTACGTTTGTTACTTCTTTACGCTTAGGCTAACCTATTTAGATAAAAATGGTATGGAGATAGATTAGAACCTGGATTATATTGAAATAGACTACTATTATATCACGTTAACATGAGAAATGCCGCAAAGCACTGATATGATCTGATCATAGTGACAACTATGATTTAATACATATTGCGACTAATTAAAGCTATCGAGTAGTCAGATACATTTATATAGGTACCCATCTCTGTTCAAAATCACGGCGGTTTGAAGGACAAACCCACATTAATTTATAGGTGGTTTGTACCTATGCTAGTTTGGTATTGGTATATTTCCTCATGACTGAGGGTCGTGACTCTCGTTCTCTTGGGGTGATACATCGTGGTGGGCGCCCAGGTCCTTCCACGGAAGAAATATGTCTTCGGATATTGTGGTCGTTAAATATGTCGGTTTCCTCACGATGTTTTCCTTCAACGTTAAGCGAGTGCAAATCGACACTTTACTTGAAAATACAAGTCATTGGTGTAGGGCCGAATACGAACCTGGGTGCGTCTGGATGAAAAGCAGACACAGGAACCTCTGAGCCATACTCGCTATACTGGTAGTGATAACTAGCATTTAACACATAAAATAAATTATTAATTTTATGATTTAACACAAACTTCGACTAAATTAAGCTTTTATGATAGTCAGACATAGTTATATCACTATCTCCGTTCGAAATCACAATAATAAATAATAATAAATAAATTCCGGGACATTGCACACAGCGCCATCTAGCCCCACACTAAGCAAACGCTTGTGTCGTGGGTACTAGATAACGGATATAATACTTATATACTTTTTTTTTTTGTAAATACATACTTATTATACATACAAACGACCAGACTCAACACAAGTAATTATATTTTTTTTTTAAAATACATAAATACATTCACGCGGGAATCGAACCCGCAACCTCTAGATTAGAAGGCAGAGCCACTACCAACTAAGCTAACAGGCCAGTCAACTAAGCTAATAGACAAACGAACCTACATTTATTTATAGGAACTATGTTAGGTATGTATCTAATAAAGTTACACATGTTATAGGTCCAACAATTTATAATAAAATACCAGAAACTGTGATCTCGGCGCCAAGCTTAGGGAGTTTCAAGAGTAGACTGAAACGCTGGCTCATCCAGGAAACTATCTATGATTTTGACATATTTAAATTAAATATTTAACTAGATTTACAATTACTACTTTAGAAATTGTAGTTCTTTTAATATATTTTTTGTTGACATGTAATAATTTATTATGTATAAAGATGATTTGATTTGATTATGATTATTTGATAAATAAGTAGAAATTCATGTAGGTACATAGCCTTAGAAATTTTGTTTGTTATTATTTATGATGACTTTCCCTTACCTTTGAATTGAAAGAAACTATTTAATATAGTCCCATCTGGAATCCAAAACTTTCATTTCAATTTGATTTGATAACGCAATATTGTATGTACCTTAACTTTATTATTTTCTCTAAAGTTCGATATTAAAGCGCAAAAGGCGTTCAATGACTCGTTAATTATATATATATATATACTAATGTTTATATCACAAAATTTGATTCATGATGATGATGATGCTTTCCAAGTCGATTTCGACTTCGGTAAACGTTTTTCCTACGGGAAGGTTACTAATACGTCCTCACATTACTGATATACCCTATTTTAGCGGTGAATATTGTAGGAAAGTTGCTACTGTATTAAACTTTTTTAAGCGCCGTAGCTCAGCTAACGGATGCAATCGTATGCGATTACCAATGTTAAGCAACGGTCGTCACGGTCAGTCTTTGGATGGGTGACCGAAAAGTTGCATTCCATTTTGGGCGCTTCCCTGGCTCAGAAAACACGTTAAATGGTGGGTCCCAGCTGTTTGTCTAGTACGGCAGTCGTTAAGCCATGTCAGAGGCCAATGCCTTATGTACACATCTGAGACTAATATAATAAATTTATTATCGGAATCTCTCAGAAAAAAAAACACATAAAAAATGTAAACTGCTTTCGTTGCATGAAATCTGATAGAAAGACACGATTCTCAGAGACGGTATAAAACGAACACACCAAGAACCAGGAATTTAATTTCGACTTTAGGAATCACGGCTACCTCAACTATTTGATTCCTTCTCTCCTTGGAACTTAACTATTGGATTCTTTTTAGACACAGTTGTAGAGAATTCTATTAAAAAGGAAAATAAACTTGATTAGAACTGAAGTTTGACCACCTTTTGAAAGTGAAGTTTCTTACCCATCCATGTCTAGATAAAGTTTTAAGGTGATTTCTTTTTTTATATGTTTATGTTTGACTACAGCCTGCCTGATGTTAAGCATTGCTGCAGCCTAGGGTGTAACAAGTTTACCTAGAAGATACCTATTAACTCTAGATTTGAAAACCCCTGGAATGTAGTTCGCAGGAAACACAACTTCTTGTTTTTCTTTACTAAATATAAAGATATTGTATGCACTTACAAGTTACATGACTGATGTTAGCAATAATAAATGTATAATAAATGTAATAATAAATACAGTGGCTCTTATATTCTTTGATAAAATATCGAATCAGGCGTTACTTTGCGGAAATCCATTGTAAATGAAACTGGAGAAAAATATGTAGTGTTTTTCCGCTGCGACTGCTCTTTAATCGGCTTCAACCAAACAACAAACTTGGTGGTTTGTAGGTGTGTTCCTCCATATACCACCGCCACACCTTTTTTTCACTTATTATAGCCAGCCCCAACGGAAGACCAGCGCTGGTTGCTTCCACACAACCGGCATTATGTTGAGTTGGGGCTGCGTTGTGGTAGATTTTATGTTTGTTCATTATGTTTCACTCGTGTTTGTTTTTCTGTTAAATCTGTCACAGTAAATGTAAATAAAAAAATCTTTCTTTCTTTCTTTCTATAGATATACTTTGTCAGATCCCAACAAAAACCTAATAATCCTGAAAATGACGTCTGTAATGTAACTGACCTGCCTACTATAAATAAAACTTGCGATGTATATAATATTAAGTTCACCTAGAAAACGGTCATTATCTGCGGCTTGCCTTGATTGGCCGTCCGGGAGTGGCAGACGCAAGAGCTCAGTACCTAAGCTCCAGGGTGGAAGTGTTAAAGGGCATAACGCCGCTAGTACCGCTCAGAGAACGCGCAGCACACCTCTCGACACCCTAAGCCACTCACACCAATGTTGCCCTTCCGGCGTCATCTTAGGCTGCCTTTTGTGGAGGGCCCATTTAGTGAGTGGCAAGTCATCACCCGCTATAATTTTTATGAATGAGGCATAACTGGCGGGTGCTGTTCCTCGTGCAATAGACCAGTTTAATTAAGTCAATGAACAAATCAACACAATAGCCTGTAACATTAATACCATGTCTGCAATAGTTACTTTATATACCTAACATCCTCTATCTGTAATTTTTACTAAATTTTAAGTAGGTACCTATAATATTGTAAAAGGCCTCTCAGTGCTGGCTACGGCCCCACTGATGCCTTAAAAATACCGGGTGTAAGGCCCGAGAATCTGTGAAGAATAATAATAAAATCATTTATTGACTCAAATATTTGCATAAATTGCCAAGAGGCTACTTTCTGTTTGAGTAGTATTTCCTCATGATTGAGGGTTGTGACTCCCCCGCAGAATTAAGTAATTCGTTAGGGGAGTTCTCTTGTGCAGATACATCGTGGTGGACGCCCAGGTCCTTCCACGGAAGACACATGTCCTCGGATATTGTGGTCCTCAAACATAGATAGATAGATAGATAATTGTTTATTGTCACACACATATAAAACAAAATTAATAAAACATACTTACATAAATTACTCTAGTGCCACAAGTGGCGGCCTTATTGCTAAAAGCAATCTCTTCCAGGCAACCATGGGATGGAGAGGAATAAATAAAGGATTATAAAGGACTTGGTGTACAACAGAAATAGATTCGATAGGATGAATAATATACACAAATATAATTATAATGTAGATAAACATAAAGACATATCCTAATACATATTATACATAATTGGTACAAACATAAACTAATATACAGTGTTAAAATATATATAATACAAAACATATACATGTAGATAACATGTCGGTTTCCTCACGATCACGATGTTTTCCTTCACCGCTAAGCGAGAGCAAATCCACACATAACTTGAAAAACAAGTCGGTTAGTGTAGGGCCGGATTCGAACCAGGTAAATGCACAACTAAATATGTATCTTTAAAACAAAAGATAATTTCAAGACCTAAAGAATGGTATATCAATCCAAGCATAGGATTAAGAAATATTACGAATTTACAGTTCGCGCAAAACTTTATGAGCTCTCTGAAGTTAGGCCCGAGTACGTAACCGCGCATGGTACAGTTGAGCGCACAATCATTATTGTAAGATTAAAAAAAAACATAGTACATTTATGCCTATCACAAAGTATTTAGATTTTAGGTATTTTTACGTGCAGTAAGATTTTAGAACAAACAGGTAGGTATTTAAGTAAATTAAAAACTTTAATATAAAACTTGTGCATTTATTTATTTATGTTTGGCGACGTAGCACATTAAAGCGTCCGCGAGGCATATTTAATTAAACCAAAAAATTCGATAACAGTAAGAAACCACAGTAATAGAACAAACAAATAACAAATACAATATAACGGTGACAAAACTTAACAACAACAATAACAGAAACAAATAAAAATAACGAAAACAAATAACAGTAAAAACAAATACAATAGGAATGAAAATTAATTGTTGCACTCGACTGTACTTTCGTCTACAACGTGCGCAAGTGTTGTGTACGAACGTAGCACTCACACTAAGGCACGGCGCGGCGCAACGGGACGCGAGCGGTGATACGGCGCGGGGCGCGGGGGCCGGTGCCCTCCCCGACGCCCTGTCCCGTCCATCGGATACCTGTAATATGCGTACTGCGCAGCCACTAGCGTGCGTGTTCCGAGTGCTCATAAAGTTTTGCGCGAACTGTACCAAAACCTCTCCCTCTCTAAAAACATTCTCCATAGGGCGCTGCGCTTAGGCCATTTTTTCGCGAGGGGCCCTTGCGACTCACGGGTTAATATAGACAGTCAATTTCTAAAACTACTTATATGTGTGTTTACAGGCCATTAAACTACTGCTTTTGGGAACCGGCGCGAGTGGCAAAACTACAATAATCAAGCAAATGAAAATATTATCGTTCAAGGATTTTCGACCAGGTATTTATAAGGAATAATATAAAAACACTAAAAGAAGTGCGTACACTTTTATTAGTGTTTTGCAGTTTTAATTATTACTAAACCCAAAAAACCGCCAAAAAACGCAAGCCTATTCCGTGATAAAAAATAGCCAATGTGCAAGTATCTCCATAAAAAAATTCATGACAAACATACTCAGACACTTACAAACTTTCGTTAAAAAAAAATATAAAAACAAGGGAGGTAAAACTAAACATACTACTTCTAACTACTACAAAAAAGGGGCACTTAGAAAATCTTTAGAAAAGCCTAAAAATAATCTAAGTGCTCCAGCCCACTGACAGAGGGCAGCGTGCCCAGCATACTGGCCGCATTACCACGCTGGATGGCAATGCTGATACGTTGAGCCAGAATAAGGCCAACATTATTATTTATTTCGTTAGAATAATGTGTAACACTGTACATAAAACAAATATAAATATGGTCAAAGAAATTGTAATTAAGGGTTAATTGTTCTGAATGTTGTTTTTTTTTATTTTTGTAGATATGTATGTCTCTCAATTATGTACTCCGCTACGAACCAATTATAATAAACATTTTTTTGTGACTCATTTTTTTTATAGCGAACGCCAAGAAAAAACCCAGCACATCTGTCACAACAACCACGAATCTATCTACGACATCGTGCGCAATATGTCTGCGCTGAGCATAGCCCTCCAGAATGTCAAGAACATTGTCTCTCAGCAGTACATGTTGAAGATCGGGGCGGATGGGCCGGAGAAGTATAAATCAAATCAAAATCAAATCAAATATACTTTATTGTTCACCAAATAAAAAAGAACATATTTTACATAAAGGTGGAAGGTAACCAGGGACATTGGGCGACCTTATCACTAAAGTGATCTCTTCCAGGTAACCTAGTTTGGACAACACTAGAGGAAATCCGTAAAGCTGGCGTACTTAACACAATATTAAATAGTTTAAAAACTATACTACTGAGTATACTGAGGTCTGTTACGTTTTTTTATTAAGCCTCCTCCGCCTTCTCCCCGCACAATCTTCATTACTGAGGGTCATGATTCCCCTGTAGAATTTACACATCAGGGAAGTTTTCTTTCGCAAGTACATCTTGGTCCTGAGGAATATACGTATGTATATTACGTTTCTTTATTTCCAATTCATCTTCCTCCTCCTCTCGTATTCTTCATTACTGAGGGTCGTGACTCCTCCGCCGAAAAGATTAGAACTTTTTCTTGGACAAATACATCGCGGTGTGTGCAATAGTAATATCAGCAATATCTGAGCATAGGCCTCAAATGTAAAAAAAAAATATAAATATATAGATAGCCGGTGTAATACCTAAATACACAAACTTTCACCTTAGTATAGTGTTGTGATATTCTTCTTCTTATTATCGAATGAGAGTGGCCAATTCTGGTGTCGAGAGTTTATCAAGCCGCCCTAAGGGCCTCTGACATGGCTTAACGACTGCCTATATATAATATACGACCGACTATGTGATATGATAGTGTGATACATAAAAATTAAATGAATAAATATGTTGATTTCAGGAATATTTCGACCACGTCCGCAACCTGTGGCGTGACGGTGGCGTCCGGGAGTGCTTCAAGAGGTCCAACGAGTACCAACTCATAGACAGCGCGGAATAGTTAGTAAAATATATACTTACTTTATACTATACTATATTATCTATACTAATATTATAAAACTGAAGATTTTGTTTGTTTGTTTGAACGCGCTAATCTCAGGAACTATACTGGTCTATACTAGACCATATATCGGGGAAGGCTTTAGGCTATATAACATCACACTGCAACTAATAGGAGCGAAGAAACAATGGAAAATCTGGAAAAAACGGAGAAAATTATTCATTCATCTTTGAGGGCTTCCGTTGCGTGCGCTGCGAAAACGGTTCAAGTCGTGGGTAACAGCTAGTGTTTATAAAGCTGAAGAGGTTGCCTAAAATAACTATTCCACGCGAACGAAGTCGCAGGCACAGCTAAAAAATAATCCGCGACATTACGCACAGCGCCATCTATCCCCACAGTACATATTTCTCCAGAGTTTCATTTACAATGGATTTCCGCAAAGTAACGCCTGATTCAATATCTTAACTTATTTATTATTTATGCCCTCAGCTTCCTGGACAGAATAGACCCTGTAGAGAAGGCAGACTACTTGCCCTCCGACGCAGACATACCTACTGCGGTGTCGACAAAAAACTACCGGCATACAGAAAATAGAGTTTAAAGTTAAGGTAAGATCATAAAAAAAAAACGTAGAAATTAACCTGAATAAGTACCTACGCATATATTACTGCTATAAAGATAAGGTTAAAGATAAAGAATCTTTATTGATAATGTAAAATTGTAACATACATAGGTATAAGTACTAATATCACAGAATATGCTACACAAATTACAATATCTCTTCAAATTGAATTTATAACATTTAGCTTTTATAAAATTTTAGAAGTTACATATGTCTAGTTTTATTAATAAAATAATGAAAATTTTTGTTATTAAAATCATGTCAAACATAATAATAGGTATGTAATCATACAATATGTCAACTTAAATAAATCTTGGTACTGTCACATATACAATAACTTATAATACAATACCTACTATAATATTCATCACCATTTTACACATAATCTCAGTTAAAAAAAGAATGACAAGATGACAAGTGGCGCCCTCATTTTATTTAACACTTTTGCTAACCTTCTTTCGATTTTTTTGAGATTAATTCATGAATGTTGCATCATTAAAGTTATTTTAAATGAGAACCATCTATTTATTATAAAGTTGCTTATATGTTAAGCATGTTAAAGAATTATGTAAACTTTCGTTTTAGATTCCAAAGTCAATGCACGGTGGTGTTCAAGATTTTTTGGATGTTTGACGTCGGAGGGCAAAGGGGAGAGAGAAAAAAATGGATTCAGGTTAATCTTTATTTCAATACCTTTGAAAATACACATATTTTAACCAATATAAAGCTGTATTCAAAAAGTTCATGCTAGGTTTTTGAAAACACTACGTAAACGCCTGATGTAAAATTGATAACGCACCAAGCTTGCATTGTTATTCAGTTTTTGTCAGGCACTTAGTGATAAGGCTTTAATTTTGTTTGATTATTTTATGAATTAGGGAAATTTGTTTCGTAAAAGTGCTAAAATAGATGTAAAATTTAATTATCAATCGAATTATCACAAATTTGCACGTGAATGAAAATCCATTTTAAAATAATTGTAACTTTTCAAAAAACCTAATATAACGCCTAAAAATATGGGTTACATTTGAACTATGTAATGCTATGATTATTTTATCAAAATAAAAACATAGGTCTGATCTGTTTGGTCAGATATAATTATGTAATAAATTGTTTTTTTTTATCAGGTTTTCGAAGGCATCCATGCAATATGGTTTCTGGTCGCCTGCAGCGATTACGATCAAACTTTACGGGAAGATAACACACAGAATCGGCTGAAGGAAGCGCTCGTGTTATTTGAAGATGTTTGGCAAAGCAGGTCGGTGTCTGAGTAAAAATTTCTTAAGAGCTAAAGTCCAGGGTACAATACACAAATACGTCAAACTTTTGATGATAGTAGAGGTACGGCAAGAAGGCACTGTTATAAAGTTGAGGTTCCAAAGACTCGCACCAGGCGTTTTGCTTTGGCTTTTATCGTGCGAACAGCCAAACTGTGGAACTCCTTCCCCGAATCTCTATTCCCCTCGAACTGTAATTTGTCGGTCTTCAGAGTAAGTTCGAGAGTAAGCCGGAGTAAACTTCTATTCTTAAGAAAGAAAGAAATTAGTTCTATTTCTACAATTTTTGGCTTGTTTTTTAGGTTCACTTTACATCTTAGCCTTGAACTTTCATTCATCCGTTAATGGTATAAAAGTTACATCATTATTATCATAGGAAGCTTTTGGGTATTCATTTTCGATCACCAAAGTTAAGTTAATGCTTATTAAAATCCTTGTTTGGGTAGGCAAATTGTAGTACATACTTGTATTGTGCATAAAAGCCTGAATATACCTACAATTTAAGATGTCATCAGACCTACAGAAGCGTCTATGAAAAAATCTTTATGATCCTTTATCTAGGGATTCTTTGTACATCCTTTTTGATAAAAATAATGGTGAAACAGGCTTACGTTTGACTACAGTCTGTAGGCTAGGATGTAGCAAGCTTACCTTTGCGAAGCAAACGGAAATGAAGAGCATTGTTTAAAATCTCTAACAACACAGCAAGATGAACTTTGCCCACCGATTTTACTATCTGAAACAAGAATTATAATAAATAAATTGAAATCTAACAAAAGCCCAGGTGAGGATGGAATCACGAGCGACGTTATTAAATCTTTCGAAGATTCTATCTATCCTATCTTAACGGACTTGTTTAGTAAAATAATGGAACAAGAATGTGTGCCAATTTCCTGGAAAACATGTACAGTGACGCTGCTCTACAAAAAAGGCGGCCCAAGCGACGTTGGAAATTACAGACCGATTAGCTTATTGCCAACACTGTACAAGATATTTAGCTCGATTCTACTTCAAAGAATTACCAAGCAAATAGAAACAAACCAACCGAGAGAGCAAGCAGGCTTTAGGAAAGGCTACTCTACGATTGATCATATTTTTACACTGACTCAAATAATAGAAAAGTACCAAGAATTTGGCAAAAAAATCTATATAGCATTCATAGACTATAGTAAAGCTTTTGATTCTATAAAACACAACGAGCTCTGGATGACTCTACAAGAGCTAGGAATCGGAAGCAAGTATATAACTCTACTCAGGAATATTTATGACAACTGCAATGCTAAAATAAGACTAGACACTGTTGGGACTCCATTTAACATAGAGAAAGGCGTCAGACAAGGTGACTCTATCTCTCCGCAGCTATTCATAGCTATACTAGAAAGGATTTTTCGTAAAATAGATTGGGAGAGTAAGGGTATCAAAATTAATGGCGAATATCTGAGTCACCTACGGTTTGCAGACGACCTAGTATAATTCGCGGAGAGTCACTCAGATCTACAACAGATGCTCTACAGTCTTGAAACAGAAAGTAGAATTTGTGGACTCTACATGAACAGAGATAAAACAAAGATTATTACCAATGACGAAAAAATACCTGTAAATATTGACAACACAATTATTGAGTACGTAGAAAATTATATTTACTGTAAAGTGACATCTAGTGTCACTTTTGTGATCTACTCTGATTATTTATCTATGCTCTTAGCTTCGATTACTCTATGTCATATATTGAAAACGCATCATTAAAACTACAATACGTAAATATGATTCTTTCATTTAATAATCCAAAGTTATAATAACTTTACAATTACCTACCTTTTAAGCCAGATTACCTATCTTATGAAAATAATTAATAAACAATTCATATAAAATACATGCATTTTTATTCACTTCACCAATTTTCCATCGATAGACTTGATGGGAATGTCACATCACTAGTCACACACAAAGATAAAGATAAAGATAAAGATTTATTTATTTGCCAGATGTAGTATTTTACATGATGGTAGGTGATAAAATATCAAATATTAGAACCATACATCTCAACCATTACTGGTGTGCAAATTAGACATAATAGGTATAAAAAACTTAATTCCATGTTAATGATTATTTGTATAGAGAAAATTTAAGAAATGTCAAAGTTATATAAATTAAATTAATGTCACAAATTAGTTATCTTATCATTTAAATATAATTTCACACTATAATAACATTTAGATAGTAAAAAATCAACCAATTTTCTTCTAAATACAGTCAAATTTACATATTCGCGAATCGACTTTGGCAGGTGATTATAGATTGTAGGTCCCATACCTAAGACACTTTTCCTAAACAGAGCCGTTTTATGCCGTGGGATACAAATCTTGCTTTTCAGTCTCTTACCCTTTGCTAGAACAAACATGTGCATGTTTCTACGTACAAACATTGCAGTTTCAAATATATATACTGACATGGGAATGGTAATATTTTTAAAATTGAAAAGTATGGTTTACAGGAATCCATTGGTCTTAAATGACATACTGACCTCATACATTTTTTCTGTGCACGGAAAATAGTCTCCCTTTTCGTACAATTCCCCCAAAATATTACCCCGTACCGTAGGGTTGACGTCACGAACGCATGATAAGACGTAAGCACAGCTTGTTGGTTCACCACCTTAGATAACCTGGACAATGCATAGGCGAATCTGCTCAGTTTGGAGCATAATGTTTCAGCTTGCTTATTCCATTTTAGTTCACAATCTACATACAGCCCTAGGAACTTCGTTACAGCAGTCTCTTCTATGTCAATATCCTTATAACTAATTTTTGATGTCAATTTTCTGTATTTATAAAATGTCATGATATTGGTTTTAGTCAGGTTAATCAATAAATTGTTACATGTCAACCACTCTATAATTTTATTTAAAGCTAAGTTTATTTCCTCTTCAGGACGTTCATTTTTATTTCCTACAAATATACCCGTACTATCGTCAACGAATAGTACCATAGGTTGTTTTATAGCGCTTGGCATGTCATTTATGTACAAGATAAAAAGTAATGGTCCCAATACGCTTCCTTGCGGTACACCACATTTAACTTTACTGTCATCAGAAGTATACTTCATTTCTGTCTTAGATTTAGGACAAACTTGAATTATTTGTGTTCTTTGAAATCGGTCACTAAGATAGGACTCTATGAGAGCTAAGACGTTACCTCTAATACACTAATGCAAATCTGTAACTGCACACTAGCAAAAAGTGGCCACGCTCAAAATCTCTTTGGCTCCCTCCATTGTGATATTTACTCCGAGATTTCATCCGTCAAGATCAGAATACAAATACAAATACAAATACAAATACAAATACAAATACAAATACAAATTATTTATTTATAACTCCATAGTTACAAGTCAGAATACGTCATGTACATGTATTGTTTACAATAGTAAACTTAATAATTTAAGTTTAAAAGTATTGTACTTATATAAAGAAAAATTCATTATGAGATACAATGCAATAAAGATTATGTCAAAATTATAAATGTCAATAATATCAAATATATGTCAAAAGAATCTTTAACTTATTCATATGTCCGTGCTGTAAGAATTAGGTATGTTTAGTTACTAATGTAATGTCAAGTTTGAGGTAGTCGTCTAAGTCATAAAATAATTTCTCGAACAGCCACTTTTTTATCCTGGTTTTGAAGCATGCGGTGGAGGGTGCATCTCTCACGGTGGCGGGCAGCCGGTTATACACCGCGGGCCCGAGTATGTATACCATCCTCTCTGATTTCACTAGTCGATGTGACGGCGTTACAAGTAGGTCGGCTTTTACGTCGCTACGCAATCCCCATGTTCCCTGGACACCCCTGCGTTGGTAAATCTCCAGATGCTCGTGTGTGAACAGTGCAATCCGGTAGATTAATTCACAAGGTAGAGGCAATATCTGACTCTCTCGGAACATATCGACGCACGACACGATATCTGATTTCCCAAAAATGGCTCTGACGGCTCGTTTTTGCAGGACAAAGACTCTATCACGATCACCAGCTCGGCCCCACAGCTCTAGTCCGTATGTGATCACACTGTGTACAGTGGCAAAATAACAGGAGCGCACCACGCTGCGAGTAGCGGTGCTCGCTAGCCTCCGAAGGGCGTAACACGCGCTAGATAGCTTGCTGCACAGCCCTTCTATATGCGTCTCCCATGTCAATGCACTGTCAATGTGGAAACCTAATAATTTTGTACAAGGGACCTGCTGGAGCGCGGTCTGGCCGATTACTACTGAATGCTTTTTTGTCGCATGACCGTTTAGAGAGAACGCCATGAAGTTTGTTTTGTCCTTGTTCAGCGCCAACCCGTTCGACCTAAACCATCCGTCCAGCTTGTTAGCTATCGAGTTGAGCTTTATCTCGAGTAGAGCATGAGTCGGGGCGCTCACTACGCTCGCGACGTCATCTGCATACATGTAGATCTCAGCTCCCTCGATAGAGCTGGGCAGGTCGTTCAGGAGGAGGCTGAACAAGGTGTTGGAGAGACAGGAGCCCTGGGGAACACCCATAACATTCTCTATTTCCGTAGATACGGCGCGACCTTTGTCACCCACGACAACCTGCGTTCGTTTTGACATGAAGGAGGTCAGGATGGATAGAGCCGGGCCGCAGATACCGTAGAGTTCCAATTTATTAGCTATAAGGCTGTGGTCAGCTGTGTCGAACGCGCGGGAGAGGTCGCAGCAAAGTAGAGCCACCTGCTGCTTCGACTCACGCGCACTTAGTATTTGCCACAACACCTCACGCACCAAATCAGTGGTGGCGCGACCGGCCCTATACGCATACTGCCTCTCTGAGAGTATGTTGCGCTCTACCACAAAATTCAGGAGTCTCCTATTCAATCCGACTTCAAAAACCTTGCTGACAGCAGGGACTAATGAGATAGGGCGGTACGACTTGGGATCGGCTTTTTTGCCTTTCCCTTTGTACAAAGGACTTATCTTAACTTTTTTTAGAGCTGCAGGGTACACGTTTTCCCTCATACAACAGTTGAACAGGTGAGCAATAACGTGCGCCACTGGTCCAATTGCTAACCTCAGTGTGCTTGCCGATAAGCCGTATATGTCGGTGCTCTTTTTCGCAGCAATTCGCTTGGTCCCTATTGTGAATACCTCGAATGGGGTAAAAGGTTCCAGTCTAAGAGAGACGTCGCTAGCCTGCATCCCACTACTAAGCACCGCCATCGCGGTAGCACTATTGGCGGTGGGCGCTCCACACTTGCTCGCAGCAGTCACAAACTCGTAGTTCAGGGCGTCCACAACTTCTTTCTTGGTGACAAATGGTTGACCGTTAGCATCTCGGACCAACTCTGTAAAGTCTAGCCTATCGCGGGTACCGCGGCCGAGCTCACTGTTAATAACACTCCACATGCGTCGTGGGTTGTCTCGTATTATGTTCGAGTAGTAGTCAACCCGTTTTTCTTTTAGCAGAGAGTGATACTTAACTGAGAGCTCGTCGCATCGCGTACACAGTGCGTCATCCGCGGGAAACGTTTTCCTCAGACGGAGGGCATCGTTGAGAAGATGCTTGAAGTCGTGGTTGTCTGCGTCTACCCAATGTAAATTCCGACTTAACACTTTTCTCAAAGGGAAACATATGTTGAATGTATTGGCTATAATATTGGTTGTCATTTCAGCTAAGGACATGCAACAGCCGTTTGTTTTGTTTATTATACTTTGCCAGTCCACAGATTCAAGTGTGTTAGCGAAATTCACCTTGTTTGCCTCAGAGAACGTCCTGCTCATGCGGTGGGCGGGCGCGGGCGCGGGTGCGACATGACTCGCCAGTACAAGGCGTTGCGCTTTGTGGTCGCTGAGCGGGCGCGTGTCTATATTTGCAACCTCAGTTACACGTTTCGCATGTACATTAGTATACACGTGGTCTAGTAACGATTTACGGCCACGTACATCGGTACGCGTGTGGTGATCTATGAGTTGCTTAAATCTAAAACTATCGAGCAAGTCTACTAGCTGCTTTTGTTCGTCAGAGATTGCCAGTAGATCGATGTTAGTGTCTCCCATTATTACGCAATCTATACCCTCAGCCGATATCTTGTCCAGAAGCAATTCGAATAAGTCGAGATAGTCCTTGTGGCTCGTTGCATTCGAGTGATACACCCCTACAGCTAGAATGTTTTCCTCCAGTAAGTGCACCGCGCACACATCGAACATTTGTTCAACTGACAAGTCGCAATAGTCTTGCCTGTTAACGGCTAACATACCAGACCGTACGAAGATGCAACTCCCACCGTGTGCTATTTTATGTCTACAGCTATATGATAACAAATCAAAATTACAGAGTGTAACAGAAATCAACTCATGTTTGCGAAGCCAGTGTTCGGTAACCATTATCAAGTCGCAGGAAAGATCCTTTGTCAATAATACCTCGAGTTGTTTCGTTTTATTGGTAATACAGCGGATGTTTTGGTGAGAGAATGTTAAACAAGGCTTCAATTTACATTGTCGCGATAGGGGCAGCGCGGGCTGCGATAGCGTACGTTGCCTGTTTGAATGTGGTGGGGCTGACGGCAGCGGGGGTGGTAGTAGCGGCTGCTCCGGTGATGGTGTTCGTGAAGCTGGAGCCGGCGGTGATGGTGGCGCCGGTGTGATCACGCTGGCGTCGCTGCCGGTCGTCACTTCGGCGGGGCGCACCTCCTGCGCGCCCGCCGCTTCTCCGAAACCACTCACTGACTTGCACGACTCTCGGCCAGTTTTCAGCAGACATGAAGAACTCAAACGAACTTTCTGGGACTGAGATGCAGAAGGATGAGTAGTGGCTATGTACAAGTTTGAGTTTCTCTATTTTGTAGCTCTCACTAGGCTTTTTCCGGCACATAAATGACTTCACTGTTTCCTCGCTTATCTCTGGTGCAAACCGACAAACATGTAGTTTGCGGCTGCGCTCAACAGTCTTGAGTTCTTCGTCATTCGCTCCGCTGCCCACAACGATGGTTCGCCGACGTTGGTCGCTCCTTCTTCTTTTTTGAGTCACTTGTACCCAGCCCCCCTCATTGACATCAAGCACTGGCACGGTTGTTGTGTCGCTCCGGGAGCCGCGCTGGGTTGGTGTCGCGGCCGACTGTTTGGCGGCGGCACGGCGCTTGTTTCCGTCCGAAGGACGTGATGTATGTAACCGATCACTATTGGTCACACAAATAGCAGTCGTACACGTATCGTCTGATGTTTCCTTACGGGTAACGGTCTTTTCGGTAGGTGAGCACATTGCTCTCTTAGAAGAGTGAAACTTATCTTTTCAATCACTCGCTCGCGAGCCGTTGGCGATCGGCCCGTCACACAATATGGGAAATTGGACTCTCAGTCGTAGCATTAGGGCTTAGATTAATTTGCTTGTTTGTACGAGAGTGAAACTTATATATTCCATCACTCGCTCGCAAGCCGCTTTCGATCGGCCCGTCCGTCACACAATAGGTAAAATATGGGAAATTGGACTCTCAGACGTAGTTTTAGAACACTCGTTACTATTATATGCTATTATGAAACTCGCTGCGCTCGTTTCATAAACTCACACTGGTGTTTTAATACCCTTCATTATATGACAGTTGCATAAACTACTATCATATAATATATATGTATATTATAATACTATTTTACAACTTTCCGCATATTCATACACTGACGGGTAGAGGGCGGAAACTGATTGCGGTTTTTAAAAATATTCGTATTTCACCCTGCGTCAGTCTCTATAGAGAGTTGGGGCGGCTCTGGTAACCTTCATCTTACAAATAGTGGAAGTAAGTATTTCGTACCATAGAACTTTACCAATTGACTGATTTACTAACAGTTATATATAGACATTATATCGTTTAAAAAGGATTATTAAATCAGCATAAAATGTGCCCACTCTTGCTGGAGACGGAAAAACACCGCAGGGATATTGTCATCGGGCCTACCAAATGCATGACAGCTTGTATACAGCGCTTCTCATGCTTTTTGGGAACTGGGAACATGTAAAACCTAAATAAATAAATTACCAAAAAAAAAATTAAAAAAAAAATACCAAATTATAAATTACCATTACCAGCGTGGGAATGCAGCCAGCGTTCTTGGCTCCATACCACATGTAGATTGTTTAAATTTAGTTTAGATGTAAAGTAGGTAAGTGTTCTTTTTTAGTTCTATTAGTGTTAATATGTGTAAATATAATTACCAAATGTCTCAAAAACCTTTCTTATAAAGAAACAGGGGAGCTTTAAGGCCACTATATTTCACCCGAAAACGCTTTGCGCTTGGAGAAATGCCTACAGACAGTTACTTTTTCGCGTGCCATTCCACGCCGTATTAACATGAAAAAGAGGGCGAGCATCGCGCGCATAACTCCGGCCGACGAGTCTTGTCCACACGCAAACAATTTTGCACAATTTGAGCAGTTTTGCAGACGTTTTTGACGAAATAAATTCATATAAAATCAGCAATTCAGAATATTCTATTTATGGCTTTTTTTACTCTACTAAATAATAACATTATTTTTTAGATATAATAAAATTGGTTCAAATTTCTGTACTACTTTTGAAAAAAATGGTGAAAAATATTTCAAAACAACTACCTATTTTTCAAAAAATAAAACTATCAAGCAAAGTATCTTGTGTTGGCGTCTTTTATTGTCTTAACACTGAATCACAATTTAAATTGAAAAAAAAATTAGCTCTGTTTTATTTACCTACTTCTATTTTATTTGATTTTTATGAAATGTCGATTTCACATAGCACCCCGCGTTAAGGCATTGCAAATTAAACATAGACATTCACACATACATAAATACGAACACACACACTCACACATCACATATGTACACTACTAATCATACAAGCTGCATTAATGCCAAGCTGTTTATGTACCTATATGTACAATTGTAATTTCTAATTGACGTGTAAGCTTTTGGTTACAAATAAATTGTTTATCTGTTTGATTTTTTTTCAAGTGCTAATGTATTATAATATTATAATTATTAATAATATGCATAGTTTTTACACATATACCATAAGTATATACAAAAATGACTTAAAAATACAGAAAACTTATACAAAACAGATATTTACAAAAAGTTCAGCACACCGTCCATGTTGTCGCTGTGCGGCAGGGAACCCAGGATGCTGGCAGTATTTCCTCTTTGAATGCAAAGACTCAAACGTTGAGAAAAATGGCTGCCAGCCCTGAGATTTATTTATTATTTATTTATTTATTACTTTTCTGTTTGATAACATATGAAGGTATTTGATATTACATAACCATAAAGACTATTTGTATTAATTCAATAGTAAATAGTTATTATACTTATTATTTATAATTTAGGTAACATGTACCTACATCATAGAGTAATACTATATACCAGGAATATATGATGTACATGTATCTTTATCGCTTGGCTGCGAGGAGCTGTGAACCGCATCGCTGCCAGTGTGGTACTGATGTCGACCAGCTCGGGCACCACGGCCTCTCATGTTCGAGGAGTGCTGGTAGAATTAGCCGCCACGCTAGTCTGAACGACATCATTCGCCGGGCTTTTTCCACTGCCAATGTTGCAGCTATGCTCGAACCGAGCGGCCTAGCACGTGACAATGGAAAAAGACCTGACGGTATGACTCGTGTGCCCTGGAGGTTGGGTCGGCCCCTTGTGTGGGACGCAACTTGCGTCGACACATTGGCGCCGTCTCATCTGTCTATGACACGGTGTCGGGCTGGAGCGGCGGCTATTATTGCCGAGCATCACAAGAGACGCAAATATGCTAACCTCGGCCGAGGTTACATCTTTGAGCCTTTTGGAGTCGAGACTTTGGGGCCGTGGGGTCCGGGAGCCCATACTATTTTCCAAAACCTCACGGAGCGCTTGGTTGACGCGACGCATGACCAAAATGCTGGCCTTTTTCTGGCTCAACGTATCAGCATTGCCATCCAGCGTGGTAATGCGGCCAGCATGCTGGGCACGCTGCCCTCTGGTAGTGGGCTGGAGCACTTAGATTATCTTTAGGCTTTTCTAAAGATTTTCTAAGTGCCCCTTTTTGTAGTAGTTAGAAGTAGTAATGTTTAGTTTTCCTTCACTTGTTTTTATATTTTATTACCTATTGTAAATTAAATAAATGGCTAAATGTACCTACTAATAAAAAAAAAGTCTATCTGCGGTGTGTTTCACAATGAGTCAGATACGGATCCGATTCGATTGAGACGGAAATCAATTGGCACGGAAAGGATTTTTCCAAATCACAATGATTCCATACAAATCTTTTAACAAATTTATTCATCAGAAAAATCGGAACCGTTCCGTGAGCCAAAAGCTAGCGGATTCGTTTCCGTCGATGATAAATTCGATTTTTTTTTTCATGATATTTAACCCGATTTACACATAATTATACATTGATTTATTTCTATTTATAATTATTTATATGAAATCTACAGTAAAAATGGTAAAATTAGCCTTAAAACTTATATTTGAAATTTCTACCATTGTATTTAATTTCTACCATTTTTACTACGAGCGGATCGGATCATATCCGACTCATTGTGAAACATCACAGGACTAATAATTTAAACCGCGTTTTGTAATATGACCAATGATATTCTATATAAACTCTTTGAATAAGACAGACTATTTCTTCCACTTGTACCTACCACCAAAAAACAAAAAAGCACTTACATAATATTATGTCGGATTGTATTTTTTTATTATAGTATCTTCTTAATTATTAATTAATTTATTTATAACCAGCCATGTGTGAAAAAGTAACTAACTAACTAGGTTGGCTCAACTATATATTCATAACTATATAACTATATAATCATAAATAGAAATAAATCAATGTATAATTATGTGTAAATCGGGTTAAATATCATGAAAAAACAAAATCGAATTTATCATCGACGGAAACGAATCCATGAGCCCCATAGCTTTTACGTTCTTACTGTAGTCTGAGTATCCGTCAAATACAACAATTATTTTGGAACTGTAAAGTGTATAATGCCTTCGTAAAGCGCGCGCTCTCCGCCCTCTATCTTCACCGTTTAAAAAATAAAGTTAACAAATTTGTAGAGAATTTTGTATTCTACAATATTAATAATAGATACAAATAGCAAAAAAACCCATAGGGAATGAGATATTTACAAAAAACCTATTTTTGTGACCTTAGACCTTTGAAATTTAATAGTCGCTTACACCCTACCATATGTAGGTTTTGAGACAACAATCGAAAATGGTAGGGATGAAATAAAAAATCCTTGGGTTTATATCAGCATGGCGGCCCTATTTATTGACGTCATTGAATTTTTCTGATATAGCAATACTGATAACCTCACTTTTGAAGTTTTGTAATGGCGGATGCGCTTGCGTGATGCCGGTTTTGTGTTATTATTGCTTTTAGTTGGCGTCATTTCGAAGAAGAGTGTTCTATTCTTGATTTCATTCATAAAACCTAAATTGGTAAGTGTACTACATTATTAATGTGTCAGTATCGGTCATATAATCCAAATAGTGTTAAATAATCAAGATGCCAATGACGCGGGGTTCGTGAATTTTCCACTGGCAAAAACCATGCTTCATGGCGCGCAAGGAAGCTTCCGATCATCAAGCGTTATTACCGTTATGCTAACCGCGACGATGTGCTAAGTTCGTAATTGCTTAATGAACGCTATCTCGACTTTAATCTAGAGTAAGTAAATTGCGCGGCACTTTCGCTGAAACCTAAGATGAGAAATAGGCGCCAAGCTAACAAGTTTTTCGTGGAAATGGAAAATAGATATGGCGGGAAATGTAGTATCGAACCGCGTCTGCGTGTCGGAAAGTTATTTTGATGTAAATATTGTGTTATTTTAGCGAAACAACCATGGTAGCTCCGAAAAGAGGTCGCGGTGCAAGGAACCAGGCGGCGAAAGGCAAGGCCGCTCCCGCGGAAGAGCCCGTAGCGGCGCCGGTAGAGGAGGAGCCGGTGGCGGAGGAACCCGCCCCTGAAGAGAACAACGGAGATGCAGAGAACGTAGAGCAAAGCGAGGAAGTCGGCGCGGACGGTGACGCGGCAGCAGAGGCCCCGGCCGACGGAGACGCGGCCGCCGACGGGGAAGCCGAGGCAGAGAAGAAAGAGGAAGAAAAAGTGGAATCTGGTAAAATCCTTGTGGAGAATCTGCCCTCGAGCTACCTCTTTGACTACCAAGAGAAACTCAAGGAGCTGTTCTCCAAATACGGGGAAATCAACAGTGTCAAGTGAGTATGCAGCTTCTTTTCACCATTCTCTTCTAATTTATATCCATGACTCCTTTACCTACATTCCAACATTCAAATATCAGTCCCTAAATTACACATTCTGTAGTTGAATGCAACTCTGTTTAGACTTGAATTATTTAAGTATTGTGTTGAACATTAAATCTGATTTGTTGTGTATTGTTCTGGAGGTGTGAAGGCACTCAGAACACCTCACCGTGCGGAGTATTAACGAGAGAATTTTTCTTTCTTTTTAGACGTGGTCCAATCATTGTAACTGAACTGACCACAACTCCGACACTATCCGCTATAGTCGAATTCAAAAACAAAGAGTCTCTGGACAAGGTAAACAAAAATTTAACATATTTTATTATATACGAGACATAGTATTTAGTGCTGATACATCTGTTTAAGGCTAATGATGTTATATTTCTAATTTGCCGTTACTCGGGAGAATGAGTGACTATTTGAATGTTAGAGCCAGTGAATCTTCCACCGACACAGCACATATTTGGCCTCTTTTTTGTTTTACATAGCTGACAAAATTATGTTGAAAAATTTGCTGTGTTGTTGAAGATCTGCTGATAACCATGCACTAAGTAGTGTTTACAATAAGAAGAATACAGGATAAACTGTTGAAACCAGTAACTCAAGTAGACTATACTATTACAAGATATTTCAGCACAAATATGTGTACATATTAACCACAGTTTAATTTTTTCATAGATTTAGTATCACCATAAAATATGGTAGGTTATGACCACATAACTTTTTAACTTAAAATTATATCAATGTTTGATGAGACATGATGGATGTGAACTCTTATTATTATTGTAATAAGTTTGTCGTAATTCTGTATGTTATTAAATGATATCTATCTATCTATCATACATAAATTGTTGGTAGTATTTTTTTTAAGAATACATAGCTATTGGCACAGCAAATGGTTCAGAAGACATGTTGATATTGGCAACTCTAATAGTAAGGCAACTATTGCCTAATATGGCATCATCTGTCATATAACTAATTTACACCAAATATAATAACTATATCATCAATTTATGCTCCATAAAATTATACATATAGTACTTTATTAAGACCTCTTTGAAGACCTACCTAGCAACATGCTATTTCTCTAATTTTTTATGGAGGTCACTAAACTACAGAGCCGCAGGTCATTGACCTGACCTTGCTTGTCAATAAAGGTTGACGGCGCGTTTGTATGAGATGATCTAATGTAATATTATCATCATAAACAGCTTAAAGGGAGCATTGCTGGGCATAGGCCTCCTCCCTCATATACCAGTAGTGAATAACAATGTAATAGTGTAGTCTATTTGTTGCATCTGGTGGGGAAGATTTCATGCTGATTAAATGTAAATTATGTACTTATATTGCCTTCTAATTTGATGTTTAAAAATATTTTAGTATGAAAATTTTAACTTTTAAAAGTTGCAAAATTTTAGAATTCTTATATTTTTTTTAATTTGTAACACCAAAATTGACAAAGCTATTATACAAGAAATAAAAAGAAACTTTATTGATATTGAAATCAAGTAAAATATAGAAGAATAAATTTAAAAACATCAAATTTGGGCCCACATTGACAATATTGTGTGGATTTGGCAAAAATGGTTAAGATTTGGTGAGTATATAAAAAAGTAAACCTACATATGTTACAAGGAAACTTGTAACAGTCTTCATAGTAGATTTATTTGTGCTATTAAATCTCAAAACATGCAGAAAATTACAATAAAATTAAAAGTAATATGACACTAAGCAAGCACTGAGTCAAATATATTAATTACAATATCCCTCATTTAATTAATGATGACTCGGGAGTTATTTTAGCTAAATCAGGAATTTACAGGTATGTATCATGCAGATATACCAATTTTATAAATAGTTTATCTGAACCAAACATCTATACAAATATTATAAAGCTGAAGAGTTTGTGTGTTTGTTTGAACACGCTAATCTCAGGAACTACTGGTCTGAATTGAAAAATTCTTTTTGTGTTGAATAGACTATTTAATGAGGAAGGCTTTAGGCTATATAACATCACGCTGCAACTAATAGGAGCGAAGAAACAATGAAAAATGTGGAAAAAACGGGGAAACTTGTTCATTTTTGAAGGATACCATTGCATGCACTGTGAAAACGGTTCAAATTGTGGCTAACAGCTATGATTCTTAAGTTTGCAAAAATAAATATGATTCCCAAAATAACTATTTCACGCGGACGAAGTAGCAGGCGCAGCTAGCAATTAATAAAGGCATTTTCAATGTGAACAATTTTATGTATGTAATGAAAAATTCTAGACATACTTATGTACATTTTGAATTTGCTACATGCCGATAATATAAGTTATTTATTTATTTACTTGATTAAAATGTTATGATCTTCAATATTTTCAATACAATTGATACAACAAAGACATACAAAGTCAATGTATGGAAATGGAGTGCAGCTATCAAATTATTATGTAAACAAGATTAACAAATTATAAATAATTTGTACAATTACATGTCAGTTTAAAATAATTATAATTATTATGAACCTACATATAAAAAAAAAAAAAAATCCTGGACATTGCACACAGCGCCATCTAGCCCCACACTAAGCTAATGCATATGAGCACACATATGTGTTTTCTTTTAGGTCTACAGCATGTCTACCACAAGTTTATGACACCAAAATGACTATGGATAGTTATAATAAAAAAGAGGTCAAAACTGACCTAGTCTAATATTTCAAGTTAATATATTGACAGCTCCCAGCTCCATACATTTTTCATGTGACTGCTGTCTAATTTATGCTATAAAATCAGACAAGTTAGAGACTAAACAAAACCTATGTATAGGGTCATTAAAGATCACAAAAATAGATGCTCCATTTCTTCAATGCATTGGGGTCTATGAAGAGAAAATGTAGTGATGTTTATATGGAAAATGTACATCATAGAGACTAAAAAAAACTTTCAGAAGACTTAATAACCTCCTTTTTTTTGAAGTCGGTAAAAAATTTACCTAAAGTTATAGCTTGGTTCATTAAAGATCACACAAAATAGACTCTCCATTTCTTCAATGAATCTGGTTCTATGAAGTACAACTCGGTCACATTATCTACCTTACCTACATTAAATTAATTAACACAATATTTGTTTTGTTGGAAATCTTATAATATCCTACTAGAGGATGCTTGTTTCGCGCACCACATCAGAGCGCCGACGCGACGAGACGTCATCGATGCCAGCGGGCCTACCACCTAATAGTAAACTATATCAATTGCTATCGTTTATGACGTCATTTCAAACATTTGCGGTACCAAATGACGTCATAAACGTTAGCAATTGATATAGTTTACTCTTAGGCGGTGGGCCCGCGTGTCTCGAGATAATGTGACCGGGTTGTACAATTGTAGTGATGTTTATATGGAAAAGGCTTACTAATGTACGGCCACAGGCGCTGTGCGAGGACGGCGCGCTGATCGAGGGGCAGGCTATCGGCGTGGCGGTGGAGTCGCGCGCGGAGACCGCCGTGCTGGTGGGCGTGCCCTACGAGACCAGCTCGGACTACGTGCGCCGCCTGTTCACGCACTGCGGGCCCGTCGCGCACCTGCACGAGTTCAGCAAGGCCAAGTACAAGATACGTGAGTGTCTGGAAATAAATGTAGTTCTTTCTCCTAGCCATGTTCCCAATTTATTTAGTCAGCTTTTTTTACTAAAACATGTTTGCACTTTACCATATTTTGCCTTATGGCATCTTTATCATTATTTAGTGATGATCCACCTGGTTTGATGGAATACCATATACCTACCTTAGACAGCTGAACAGATCATCATGAGTTTTGGTATGTTATATGTGTGTGTGTATGTGTGCATACATTGGTTTAAATAAATAAATATCCTGGGACATTGCACATAGCGCCATCTAGCCCCACACTAAGCAAACGCTTTTGTCGTGGGTACTAGATAACGGATATAATACTTATATACTTTTCTTTTGAAAATACATACTTATTATACATACAAACGACCAGACTCAACACAAGTAATTATAAATTTTTAAAGTGCATAAATACTTGTGTCATGCGGGAATCGAACCCGCGTCCTCTAGATTAGAAGGCAGAGCCACTACCAACTAAGCTAACAGGCCAGTCAAATAAATATACATTTCAAATTATAAATAAAATATGTGTTCACTTGAGATTGGATTGATATAGGTATTACTTGTACAAAAATATTGTGTAGAAAAATGTAAATTCATATGTAGTTTGTAAACATAAGGAATATGTTTCAACACTTTTAGTTTATACCTACCTTCATTAAATGTGGTTAAAAATTGTAAAGTTGAGTATAATAATATCTGTGTCATACTTTACTGAGTAGTAGAAAATAAAGGCTATTTTTATTTTTTTATATGTGTAGATTATATTGGTTTGTTCTCTCCGCAGTGCGGGTGACGTTCCACGAGAAGGAGAGCGTGGAGCGCGCGCTGAAGCTGGACCGCGAGCTGCGCATCAACGGCTTCCTCGTCACCGTCTCCAAGTACCGGGACGACGACGAGCAGAAGGCGCACAACGCTAACAACAACAAGGTAACATCAACGGCTTCCTCGTCACCGTCTCCAAGTACCGGGACGACGACGAGCAGAAGGCGCACAACGCTAACAACAACAAGGTAACATCAATGGCTTCCTCGTCACAGTCTCCAAGTACCGGGACGACGACGAGCAGAAGGCGCACAACGCTAACAACAACAAGGTAACATCAACGGCTTCCTCGTCACAGTCTCCAAGTACCGGGACGACGACGAGCAGAAGGCGCACAACGCTAACAACAACAAGGTAACATCAACGGCTTCCTCGTCACCGTCTCCAAGTACCGGGACGACGACGAGCAGAAGGCGCACAACGCTAACAACAACAAGGTAACATCAACGGCTTCCTCGTCACCGTCTCCAAGTACCGGGACGACGACGAGCAGAAGGCGCACAACGCTAACAACAACAAGGTAACATCAACGGCTTCCTCGTCACCCTCTCCAAGTACCGGGACGACGACGAGCAGAAGGCGCACAACGCTAACAACAACAAGGTAACATCAACGGCTTCCTCGTCACCGTCTCCAAGTACCGGGACGACGACGAGCAGAAGGCGCACAACGCTTACAACAACAAGGTAACATCAACGGCTTCCTCGTCACCGTCTCCAAGTACCGGGACGACGACGAGCAGAAGGCGCACAACGCTAACAACAACAAGGTAACATATCTATACTAATATTATAAAGCTGAAGAGTTTGTTTGTTTGAACGCGACAATCTCAGGAACTACTGGTGCGAATTGAAAAAGTATTTTTGTGTTGAATAGCCCATTCATCGAGGAAGGTTTTAGGCTCTATAACATCACGCTGCAACTAATATGAGCGAAGAAATTAAGGAAAATGAGGAAAAAATGGGGAAAATTATTCATCTTTGAAGGCTTCCGTTGCGTGCGCTGCGAAAACGGTTCAAGATATCAAAAAAATATGTATGAAAGAATTAATGCCCAAAATAACTATTCCACGCGGACGAAGTCGCAGGCACAGCTAGTTATATATATACATATATAATAATATCATATATATATTAGTATAATATCTAAATGTTGGAAATAGATCTTCACTAAGCTAATCTCGGAAACTGTTCAATAAAGTCAATAGACAGTCAACTAACTCAGTGTAACAGTAGTGTGTGTGTGTAGTGTGTACTGAGTGTAGTGCAAGTAATATTATTTAGTAATAGTGCTGAAGATAGATTGTGAGTGTACATCAACAGCTTTCTCGTCCCTGTGTCTAAGTACCGGGATGATGATGAACAGAATGCGCACAACGCTAACAACAACAAGGTAAATACGAGAAAAAACTAGGGTTAGTTGTAGATTTTAGTGTTCAAGCCTGGAATAAAATGTACGAATAACTTTTGAACTGCATATATTTCATAGAAATGCTAAGTTAATTGGACACGAATTTATCACTAAATGGTCGCGAAGTGAAGGGGCAACCCAAAAGGTTCTAGAATGGACGAATGAAACAAAATATGTATGTACAGATAAAAGTTCTTATGTGACATGGGCTTCGAACATTCAGAGTTCAGACACCAATCCTTTCACAGATGGGAAGCTGTAGTTGGCTATAGAAAACTAGACAAACCAGTTGTGCAGTTTATATTAACATAATGAAAAATACTATTCAAGGATGAGAATGAACAATTTCATTGACTGCTTTCCTCCATGTTTCAAAATGATTTTATCTTAAACCCATTCCTTGTAAAAAAAGCTGTGAAGGTCACCGATTTTTCCTTATTACTTTCACGTTTTGTTCCAGAACAAGAGACAGCACTCTCAGCAGCAGAACCGCAACACCGCCAGCAACGTGTCCGCCAACGCCAACACCAGCCCCAACGCCAACCGGAACAACGCCTTCCGCGCTCGCGGCGGCGGCGGCGCCTTCCACGCGCGGGGAAACTTCAGAGGTAACATCGGATAAAATTACGTTGGCAAGCTTTCTGCCACCAGGAAAAAAATTGGCGAGGCCAAAATTTTTTTCACAACATAATAGACCATATTGTCGTTTGTAAAGGTGTTGCTTCACGTCAATTCTACCTGTTGGTCAAATAATTATAAAAAATAATGTACCTACAGAGTAAAAAAAAATCAGATCGCGAGAAATTAAAATTTATCTAATCTAGGGATGTTCCTATTGATATCATCGCGTATTTTTACTGAACGAAAAGGTTTCGCATAAGTTATCATTATGCAATATACATGTATCATTAAAAAAACTTTACATTTGTCAAAGTGTACATGTTTGAGATATTGTCAAAATTGGATAATATTTAAGTATGATGAGATTTATTCGTTGTTACTCTGCAGGAGCGCGCGGTCGCGGCGGTTTCGGCGGACGCGGCGGCGTCTTCCCTCGCGGAGGCTTCGCCCCCGTCAACACGTACATGCCACCGCAGCCCTTCATGGGACCCGGACGCCCTGTAAGTACAATAAATAGTAGACATTATTAGCTTGGCTTTTTGACGCCATGGTAAACGTGGTACACCATACACTCTACACAATGCTTAACATCAGATGGGCTGTAGCCAAACGCAAACCTATCCCACGTAAAACAATGAATCAATTCTGTGTAGGCGTCGCAATCCTCATTAATGAGGATACTGCCGCGAGGAGGAGGGGAGGATCTACTTTGGCTACAGCCTGATGTAAAGCATTGCTGCAGCTTGAGGTATAACACGCTTGCTGAAATGGTATCTATTAATTCTAAAGACCATGGATTTTAGTTCGCAGGAAACACTGCTTCTAGTCGTGTTCCAAAGTCATTTTGAAACTAATATTTTTTGCACTAGACCATAATTCGAGTTATTATGAATATAATTTGATTTATAGGTAGATGAATTAAAAAAAAATCTAAATTCATCTACTCATTGCGAAATATAGGTATTTACAATGGTGGTATTATGTACATATGTATGAGCGCGCTATATTTCCACCCACAGGGCGTGCAAATTATAAATAACAATTTAGATTAAATAAAAAATATAATATATTTTTAATTATGCAAATTATGAATGTCCTTATTATACAGTCACAATTCACTATCGCTAGGTCGTGGCTATGTTTGTATAAATCAATGTAACTGCATGCAACCTTATTTTTTCACCAATATGAATACCATTCTTAAACACCTCGTTTAATTAAAATAAATAATTTGGGGTCTTATTACAAAATTTGTTTTAACCATTAGTCCAGAACTTTGAAAATATGCAGTCCGTTCTTGATGTTCAAAATTTTATTTCTTCTGAGAAGAAATGAAATGTTTATTGTCTGGTAAACTAGGTATATACAGATGTTCAAATTACAGAGCTTCGTCATGTTTGTGATATGAGTCCTCTAGTTACTGCCCATTTGGGCTTACAGACTGTCCTTAGAACTATTTGAATCGAATACATAATTATGAAAATACATTTTAATAATAATACAATTTGATGACACACAAAACAAATTCAATTTAAAAAAAAAGTCATAAAGTGATGATATAAGATTTACATGATAATATATGTCAAAGGTAATAATCAAATTGTCAAAATGTTACCAATGATAAATCAACGTTCTAATTTCAAGTTGACATTTTGATTGTTTGTATGTGATGTTTGAACAACAAGAACCGACTTTTTATTTTCTAAGTCCTGGACTAACATTTAAGCCGCGTTTTGTAATAAGACTGTTTAAAAATCATCTGAAGCTTTCATTTTTTTCCACCTTTTATTTTGATATAACATTGTTACACACATTTAGATGCTACACTTTATCGCTTTATTAAATGCTGTATTTTTTTGCATTGTAAATTTTTTTTGGAGCTGTTGCCTAGTTCTATAATTATAAGCTTATTTAACAGTTAAATGTGCGTTTTATAATCAAGCGATATACCACTTTATCATTTCTTCTTCTTCTTATCGGATGAGAGTGGCCAACTCTGATGTCGAGAGTTTATCAAGTCGCCCTAATTGCCTCTGATATGGCTTATTTAACGACTGCCGTAGCAGACAAACAGCCGGGACCTACAATTTAAGGTGTCATCCGATCCCAGCTTCTCATTTGAAAACAAATCTCTAGCTTTTTACTAAATATTTTAAACCTGACTTTATAATCAAGTTTAAAACCATACATTTCCTAAGATTAAATCAACTTATAATTGTTTAACAGCAACAGCTCTTCCAAGCTTAAGCATGTAAACGCTTTTCATATCACAAAAACAAAGTAAAAGAAACGAGTGCATAGAAAAATGTGCAAAGAAATGCAGTACTGTTTATACATGTGATAAATTTAATAACAAACGGGTTCCGTACATTTCATTAATGATGTATTGAGCCCTAAAAATGATGTTTCCTGCAGAACTCTTTGCCATTAATGTGATTCTGTGCATTCTTTTCAGAATTACCCGTATTAGAACGCTACTGTTGAAGGTAATTTGCTTATGCACTGTACATAGTATTCACAATGCTCTGTTAAATGTATATGTCGTAGGATAATTCGATACTTCGAATCTTCGCGGAAATCCTAGGGGTTTTGCGAAAACGCGGATAATTAGACATAGGCGAAAAATTATCAAATCTTACTGGACAAAGTCAGGATTTTTGCCCCACCACTTGCACTACAACAGGACTTGGCTCCTCCTCGCTTCGCTCGTCGTCGCATGTGCGTGGTAGAAAGCAACCTAACGAACCTAATCTACCTTCTGTCACAGACAAGTGACTTCGAGTCCAACACTAGCACTACAACAGGACAGATAATTTTTCGCCTATGTCTAATTATCCGCGTTTTCGCAAAACCCCTAGGATTTCCGCGAAGATTCGATGTATCGAATTATCCTACGACATATACATGTAATAAAGCTGAAGAGGGTCAAGTCTGAACATTCAAGAAATTAAAAAAAAAATATGGAAGAACACGTTTCACAGTTCTAGAAATTTTATCTGTGTATTTAAACTCTCATAACGCAAAAACAGCTGAACGGATCATCATGATTTTTGGTATGTAGGTAGTAGTTATGAGGTCGAGTGTCATACTTTTATCCTAAAGTAATACGAGCGAAGCCGCGGGCGTCCACTAGTATTTAAATATTCATATAACAGCGATTGTAAGATGGACGCTTCCCCAGCGAGCCACTCTCCTATATCCGCAATCTATATATATAAAACTCAAAGGTGACTGACTGACTGATATATGTAGTGATCTATCAACGCACAGCCCAAACCACTGGACGTATTGAGCTGAAATTTGTAATGAAGGTAGATTTTAAGATGTAGGCATCCGCTAAGAAAGGTTTTTTGGAAATTTTAAAGGGGTGAAATAGGGGATGCAAGTTTTACTTCTTAATGCGAGCGAAGCCGCGTGCACCCACTAGTACAATATAAGGTTCAACGTAATTTATATATATTTTTATTAACTCATAAGCTTAAATAATAAGGTTTATTTCCCCTCCGCAGGGTGGCTTCATGGACGGGCAGCGGCCCAACAAGCGGCTCAGGCAGATGTGAGCGCACACCGACCACAGTACACGCGACGCGAGCCCCACTAGCCCGCGACAGATGACACCCGCGCCGCGCCGCCACTACGGTGCTAGGTCGATATGTACACACATTATCACTTTGTAGCATTGGTTGTACAATTAACGCCTTACTCTATAAAAAATAATCAAACAGTTGCTTGCGGTGAGAGTGTTTTATTTTTCGGTCATTTTATAATTTGAAGGAGTGGAAAAGATGAAACATTTATTAATCAAAGAGACTGTTTGTAAATTGATTATTTTTATTAGTAAGGTGTGCGTAGTTTTTGCGTGATTGGAATGCAGTTTTTTTAGAAAACATGCTGTTTCCCACCTTTGCGTGTTAGTTTTGACAGCTGTCTTTTGAATTAGGAATGCTACAATCAAAGAAGCCGAATGTGACACCATTTGATCAAGAGCAACGTTTTGGGAGTCTGCGATTGGCAGAACGCTTACCCCACGAGATTTCATCTCGACGCGACGGTTCATTCCAACATCTGAACTGCTTTCGAATCACGCATATGCTGACTGTAATAACCAATTAATTTGACAGTTGATACTGTAATATCAACATTACGAGTTTAAAGTATTTATTTGTCCATAAATAATGGTCCACTCATATAAAACTACCTACCTCAGTTAACAAATCAAACAAGCTAGTTAACAAACAAATAGCAATGAAACTCTTTTGATATTAATTAATGACTGTTTCAGTAAAGCTTACCGTTTTTTTATTACAAGAAAACACTGTCGGAACATGTATATCCCAAACATTGTATTCTTATAGAAAATTTTAAATCCTATGATATGTAATCGCCAAAAAATTCAGCTTTTCCATTTCAATTCGAGTAAAACTGTTTCTAGTTTGGAAATGCTGATTTTCTTTTGCGATTTTATTGACAATTATACTGTACCTACTCATAGAAGTAATTTAAGGCTTTCGTACAACAATGTATATGAAATAAATATTAATAAATTGTATTTGTAGTTGTGAATGTGCTGTTCTATTTAGCAATATCTGATTTCACACCCCCCAGTTTTTTAATGTGTATACTGTATATTTAGCATGATATATTTACCTTACCTAATGATATATTAAAAAAAATGATTTTTTTGTAAGTAACGTTGCAATGAGTTTCATGCAAAATTTGCATGAACTTGTATGATTATTATTTATAGAAGCTATCGACCTCGCACCGTATTCGCACCTGTCAGGCATTTTTTAGTTTCGTGTCGTAATTTAAAAGAAGATTTTTATCGTATAAGACCGTTCTGTGTATGGACATGTTTGTTTGTGTGTGTGTGTGAGCGATTCCCAGAGACAACAGTATCAAAAGGAACTTTAAATCTAGCTAATTGTATTTACTAAGTACATGAAGTAATAATTGTAAGCTATCGTCTTATTGACAGGTAATAAATGTATAATTACTAACATTTTGCTGTTTCATTTTTATACCTTCTATACGAAAAGTTATTAGGCTTATATAATCTATTGTTTCAATTTCTTACGAATCTTTTGAATTTGTAGTTTACTAAAGTGAATTTGTTATAAAAACAGACGGATTTGAGAACCTCGTGATTTTTTAATCGGTTAGAATTTCGCAACAAAATAGCTGTCAAACATAAAAGTGCATAGCCCCACACAATGACAACATGCTATTTTTAGTATAGGAAAATAATAAGTTTGTTACATTTGTACTCTTGTTGGCGTCACTGTTTATTTATAGTATAATATTTTTCGAGTCTTGTAACTAGTCTCAATTTTAAATTATTTATATTTATTTAGTATGGCGTCAGAGTTTAGTAAACAGAAGCACTTTCTTACTATTTTATAGGTTAATATTTAAGTCAATCAGCCACAAAAAAATACACAATATTTTAAAAACTGACCACTTACTACGATGGTAATCAAGACAACGAACCCTCGCAGAGATATCAAGAATCTTCATGAGTCGATCGCCTGTTCTAGCGAAGAACGCACGCATCAAAATAGAAACAAAGTAAATGTACACACATTACTGGCTAATGTGAATAATAACGGGAGAAAATAATGCAAAAACAATGCCGCTATTACAAAAAGTTTGCATACTGTTTTTGTTAGGGAGTTTTGTTGCGGCTTCGAGAAAAGAGGTCGGTAAGCGAAGTCATGTTTTCGACCGTCTTTTTGACGTTTACGATCCGACCTTTTTGAGTGAAGTGTGGTCTAAGATCGGGAATGGAGTGCATTTGAATTTGGAACAAGCTTGCTGGCAAGATCTGACGGTGCTGTTCAGAGATTTGGCTGAAGGAAGAGCTTGGGCTTATGAGGGTGAGTAAACACCTATAATACTAAACAAGACAGACATATAAGCTGAACTATCAATTGAAACATAGCCAGTGTGGCTCAGCGGTTCCAGTGTCTGCTTTTTTCATCCAGACGCACCCTGTTTCGAATCCGGCCCTACACCAATGACTTGTATTTTCAAGTTATGTGTGGATTTGCACTCGCTTTACGGTGAAGGAAAACATCGCAAGGAAACCGACAGGTTTGAAAACCACAATATCCGAGGACATGTGTCTTCCGTGGAAGGACCTGGGCACCCACCACGATGTATCTGCCCAAGAGAGAACTCCCCTAACGAATTAATTCTGCGGGGGAGTCATGTCACCCTCAGTCATGAGGAAATACGACTCAAGAGAGATCAATTGAAACAGATATTATTTGCGCAAATGTCTTGTAAAAAAACCTATTAAATCCGCCCTTTGTGTTTTCGAGTCAGTATAGACGACAATCTAAATAAAATATGCACTGTCCTGTCCCGGAATATTTAACTTGCGTTGATCGTCCCTTGCCTAAGTTGTACTTACCTTCAAAATTGAGAATTGAGAGGAAGACAAAAAAATAAGGATTTGTCCATCATTATTCAATTAAAATTGATGGACCAAATCTTTAATTATTTTCTTCAAAACTACAATAATGTATCGATTATATACATAAATAATAGACCAATACCCTCGCTTTGCTCAGTAATAATCGTACTTTTATGTACATCTACTTTCATTACCACTACAGCACACTTTCCCACGTCGCGTGTCGAAGTGAACGCTCGCGGGTTCAATGCGTTCGCGAACACGTCGTATTACTGTGATTACTTACTTTACTTAGGTATTAGGAAAAACATTGAATCATTCACGATGTAGTGGGCAAACGTAGGCATTGATATGAAATATTTTGTACAGACTTATGAAGTGCAAATTAAATTAAGTTGATAAGATATACCTATGTAGCTTTTTTAAACTTAAACGGATTTGTACTTGGCTATAGTTTGCCTGAAGGTAAGCAAAGGCTATGGCCTAAGAGAGCGTGCTTACCCGATAAGAACCGATTCACTCTCGCTTTGAAGATCGCTGGATATATAGATGATAAGAACTGATTAGCAGAATATCGGTCTCTAAGATTTAGAAGACATTTAGCTACAAAGCCTTTCAGAGGCATACAAAAATAGCTCAATTAATACAACACTAATGGGCACCCGCACTTCGCTCGCATTAATTCGGAACATAAAGAAGCTTATGTGACTCACAGGATAATCATGACGATCAGTTCAGCAGTTGCGTGATGCGCTTTTAAAAAAACAGACAAGAAATCTACTAAAACGGTTTCTGTTATGGACTACTTATTCCTAAATTGTTAATTATAATTTGCACGCCCTGTGGGTGGAAATATAGCGCACTCATATGTACATAATACCTCCTTTGTATACCTACCTATATTTCGCAATGAATAAATGAATTTGAATTTGAATTAAACATTTTATTTTTATACCCTTTTTTTCTTCGAAGTGCCTTTTTTGTGTCTTTTTTTGTTGTAGTTAGAAGTGTATGTGTAAGTTTTCTTCCCTTGTATTATTATTGTAAGTAAATAAATGTTTTTTTACCTTGATTACCTATATGTATATCTATTTTACCTTCTAATCTAGGGGTTGCGGGTTCGATTCCCGCGTGACACAAGTATTTATGCATTTTAAAATATATAGTTACTTGTGTTGAGTCTGGTCGTTTGTATGTATAATAAGTATGTATTTACAAAAGAAAAGTATATATAAGTATTATATCCGTTATTTAGTACCCACGACACAAGCGTTTGCTTAGTGTGGGGCTAGATGGCGCTGTGTGCAATGTCCCGGAATATTTATTTTTATTTATATTTATTATCTATTGTTATATTCCAGTGGTGGACGCGTCAGGTCGCTACCCATCTGCCGTGTTCTCAGGCCGCCGGTTCTGGCTGGGGTCCAAGCAACAGTGCTTGCGATTGGTACGTATATTATATTAAGGAAACTTTGATGCAAATAACACTTAAGTAATGGTGATATTATGCCTTATTATAATGTTCATTTGTGACGCCGTGTATAGAGAAATGGCGTAAATCATCGGAGATAGATAACAACTCGTACAATTGTTGAAGAATGATAAGCATACTCGTATTATTTACAGCTGGTGTAAATAATATTAACTATAATAGGTAATATTCATATTCGTAATAAGAAAGGAAGAAAGAAAATATATTTATTGAGACACACACAAAATTTAACCTATTTACTAAATATTAAACTTACATGCTAAGAATGTAATGTCTCAATACAGCCGCAACTCAGCCTAATTCTGATGGCACAGGGCCACCAGCGCAAATACAGTCACAAGTGTACTTGCTTTGAGCTAGGCATTCAAGGGCGCCTGTCAATCCTGATCTAGAAAATATTTAGAAATATTACAAACAAATTATTTGTAAAATATAAGAAATAGAAATTATTAAATTTCTCTTTTCTTTGATGTCCATACAGCAGGGGGATAAAACTAGCTTGGCTTTAGATTATGATGATAAAGTATATATTTTTTTATTATTTCTTTTAGATTTACCTTCACGAATCACATGTCTACCAATCAATCTAAGCAGCTGATGTATAATATTGGATGGTAAAATTTGTTCTTTGTTTGTAGAACGACCACTCCCACGAAGAAGTGAGCAACGAGACCCTCTCTCTGCTCCGTAACCAGGAGTACGCCAAGACTCTGTTACGAAGACAGAAGTATTTCGACGCAGGTGCGTTTGTTTAAATAAAATGCAATATTTATACGTTTTGACCTGTTGGGTTAGTTGGTAGTGGCTCTGCCTTCTAATCTAGAGCTCGTGGGTTCGATTCCCGCATGACACAAGTATTTATGTACTTTGAAAAAATATAATTACTTACTTGTGTTGAGTCTGGTCGTTTGTATGTATAATAAGTATGTATTTACAAAAGAAAAGTATATAAGTATTATATCCGTTATCTAGTACCCATGATACAAGCGTTTGCTTAGTGTGGGGCTAGATGGCGCTGTCTGCAGTGTCCCGGAATATTTATTAAGTATATTTATTTTATATACTGGTAAGTTTGTTAGAAAGTTAGAAGGAAACATCTGGGCAAGAACAGCGCGAGACAGGGAGTATTGGCGTAAGAGGGAGGAGGCCTATACCCTGCAGTGGGTCTCATTAGGCTGATGATGATGATGAACGCACAACTTCTTAAAGGTGGCTTTAGTTATGCAAAAGCAACAAGTTTTCTTTTAAGGCTCTTGGAAATTTACAAAAAGGGCAAGGGGGTCTTTGTATGGTACAGCAGTCAAAACTTTATTCATAGATTTTTCATTTACCTGTAAACATCTTTGCCCCTTTAGACAAGAGGCGTATTTCAGTGAGCGTCCTGACGCTCGCTTACTCCCATACACTGGTCTTTCTATGCCATACGTAAGCAACAGAACGCTCTTTAAAATATGCCTCTTGTCTAAAGGGACTGTAGGTACATTTACCGGCATTATTACCAGAGACGAACGAATGGCGTTGGTCGGTGGAGCCAACGCGTCTGGTGCGCCAGCTGGCCACCGCGGACAGAGTGCCGCCTCTACTGTTGGGGTACACCGTGCTGCAGATGCAGCTTAACTTCACCAGGCTTGCCTTGCTCAAGGTGCGTGACTAATTTCATGTTGTTACTTGTTAGTCTTATTTGCAATACAAAAACAACAACGGCTTATTCCTAAAACAAAACTATCTTACAAACTAAAAACTTTTTTTGAGATGAGGCTCACGCTTGGCTACTAACTTGCCTGATGTTAAGCAACCTTATAATCTACGATCAAGCGCGCTTGCCTAGAAACCGGTTTACTCTCGACTTGAAGACCGACTAATTATAGTTCAAGGCGAATAGAGATTAGGGCAAGGAGTTCCACCGTTTGGATATACAACCAATAATAATAGTAAAGCTGAAAAAAACTTCTGGTTTTACTAAGGTTTGAAATAATCACGAATGAAACTTGATTACTGTTTCTGTCACTGTCGTTTTATAGCGTAGATATAGGTACTTAAACATTATTATGTTCACCATGAAACATTGTTTCGATGTTATGATACAATAGTACATATGTATATTAAAGTAGTGAATGAATTTGCTGTAAAAGATTTTAAGCCAACTTAAAATTATAGGCTTGCTCCTTCTTTGACTATAGTGCATAGAGTAACTTGTATGGGTGTTGCTTGAGGTCAGCTGACGCTCAAACGGCTGGCTGTTAATTAAAAAATAATAACAATAAAAAAATGTAAGTTAAATTTTTCTCGGTTTTGTTTCAGTCCTACGACATCACGCTAGGAGTGTGCCTCCCGCTGTCCTGTCCACCAGAAGACGTAGAAACCGTTGTCAACTTCTCAATCATGTTATCCGACAACTTGAAAACAAACCAAACAACGCCACGCACCGTCAAAATAACATCTTCGAGAAAAATCCCAGAATACCACATCGAAAACGACGCAGGCGCCATATCTCTTATCGCAATTACGGCCTTTTTGATTCTTGTAGTTTTGATCGCAACAGCTGTAGACTTAAATCTACTCAAATGTCCGTATAGGAAGCAATCGATGAGCTTTGACTTACCAACATACAATAATAGCGAAACAAAACTAGTGGACGAATTAAAAAGAAAACATGACGCGAAAAGTGTTGACGAAATTCTTGCCGAGAGTGTCAATTTAAATCTCATGTCTTGTCAATTAAACCATCCTAAAGCTCCTAATTTGGGAGATTTAGGATTAACTGGCAGTTGTAATAGATGCGGTAAATATAAGAGACAGTGTCCGAACACTGGAAAACAGTTAGAAAACTCGCCAGTTTGTCCCAGAGTCAAATACAGCTCATTTGCAAGTTTAAGTACTGAAGATCGAAGAAAGAATAGCTTCTTTTGTCGTCTGTTGTTATGTTTTTCTCTGTGTTATACGTGGAAGAGATTGTTTAATAAAAATACGGCGAATCAAGATTTGGCGTTGGTGCATTGGGTCAAGATCTTGGCCACGTATTGGCTGGTGTTTGTCCAAGTGGCAGTCATGGTGGGATATATTTCAGGTAAGTTAACTTATTTTAATCGAGAGTCCAACCTGGATGAGGTCTGCGCAAGATCGACGCAGATGGCACATGCAAAGGGAGGCCTATACCCAGCAGTGGGATCTCAAGGGCTGTGGATAATGATGATGATGATGAACTTATTTTATTAGTTATTTTATTACTACTAAAATTGGATTGAAACGGCTAAAGCTAAATTTTTATTTTCTTTGCACACAAAACCGTTTATGAGTACGTTGAAACTATTTAATTACATAATTTTGGTCTGTACCATACATTATTTAGTTTAAGATATAATTAGGATCTTTTTAGCGAGGTTTTTTTTTACATGATATAGGCTTGACTACAACTTGCCTGATGGTAAGCAACGTTATAGTCTACGATCTAGCGCGTTTGCCTAGATGAAACCGGTTTACTCTCGACTTGAAGACCGACAAAGGTTTTATATACTGCGTAAGTTATCGTTTGAAATGAAATTTCCTAAGAAAGTGAACGTTGTCTACATTTTCTGAGCACTTCGCGGACTTTTGCTAAAATTTATCAGATTGGTTAACAACTTTATTTCGTTTCGTTTCAGAAGACACAGGAGATATAAACGAAGGCGACAATATGTTTAGAAACATCCTGACTTCGGGATCTATTGCGTTTGACACCATGTTTTTTGTAAGGTTGGTAGATAGATTGATGAACGCTTTATTTAAGAGAAAACACAGTAAAAAAAGAATGTAAAGTGTGTTCGTTAAAAATATATTCTTAGTAGGGGTTACATTTTTGGCAACTTAAACAAGAAATAATGGAAACAATTATATTAACAATCTATGTATTTATCTATTTATCTAAATATATAAAATTCAAAGGTGACTGACTGACTGACTGATATAGTGATCTATCAACGCACAGCCCAAACCACTGGACGGATTAGGCTGAAATTTGGAATGAAGTTAGGTGTTATGACGTAGGCATCCGCTAAGAAAGGATTGTTGGAAATGCCACTTTTAAAGGGGTGAAATAGGGGATGCAAGTTTTACATCTTAACGCGAGCAAAGCCGCGAGCACCCACTAGTTATTAATAAAATCTACGTAGGAAAGAGCGCGTTGAAGTCTTTTGGACGAGTACCACGCCCTCTACGATAGTGCTACGAACTCGCGTTACGTACTACTATCTCAAATAAATGTATGTAAAAAAAACATTTTCATAAATTTATTAAGTACATTAATGTCCCCAAAAAATGTCCCCTACAATGTATGTATTAATCCCCCGATTAATAATTGTGAAGGAAAAAAAAACTAACTGGGCAATTCCGCAAGGCACCACTTGTTTTATAAAATCACTTGTAAACTGACTTCAAGCAAAAAGTAAATCTTAATTCAACTGAAATTTCTTTGTAAGGTTGTTACGCAATTACCTACTTAGCGGTTGAATTAATTGAAATTAATTTAATAATTCTTTATTTGGGTCTTTAAATCGTATGTCCCCGTTCTTTCTTGTAAAAATTATTGTTATCTTGTGTGTGTAGGTACATATATATTTTTGTGATAAAAACTAAAAACTTGCAAAAGTAAGCAAGCATCAGGTATTACTCTACTGATATATCATGTAGTTTTTTTAATTATCATCCGTGGTGTGCGTTTTATTTTTTTAACTTACATAATTACACAATTAATACATAATTTAATAAATAAAAAATATATGTCATCTTAACTAAATAACCCGCCCTTAATCGTTCCCGGTGCAAATGCGCCCATCAAGCTAGCATTATGTTATACATACCTAAAAAGTAATCATATTTATAACTGACTTCCAAAAAAGAAGGTTATTAAGGCTTCTGAAAGTTTTTTTTTTTGTGCATAAATTACGCGATTACCCCGTTATTTCCCTTCCCCAGTGGTGTATTCAGCGCGCACCACTTCTTCTACCTGAAGAGTCGCTACTCCGTGGAGCAGCTGGTCAGCTTCAGCGGCCTCTGCGGGGATATGATGCACTTCTTTTGCACCGTCACTAACAGGCTCGTCAGGTTAGTATTCTTCTTCTTATCGAATGAGAGTGTCCAACTCTGGTGTCGAGAGTTTATCTAGCCCTAAGGGCCTCTGATATGGCTTAACGACTGCTGTACTAGACAAACAGTCGAGATCATCTACAATTTAACGTGTCATCCGATCCACAGAAGCGCCCTAAATAGAATGCCCCTTTTCGGTCACCCATCCAAGGACAGACTTTGCTTATGGATGTTTAAAAAAATTGGTATCTCATGAGCAATATCTTAGGCTTCATAGTCGTTTTTATTCAGTGAGCCAAACGCAAGAGGCACGTAACGTAGTATATGTGACGAACTAAGCGACTCACTCAGGAACCTAATCAATTTGATCAGACCCCTTAGACAAGAGCCGTATTTTAGTGAGCGTACTGGCGCTCGCCTAAGGTATAGAAATACCAATGTATGGGAGTGAGTAGTGACGCAGCATGTCAATCGTCGCGATGTCAATCCCATACATTGGTCTTTCTATTCTATAAGTGAGCGACAAAACGCTCACTAAAATACGCCTCTTGTCTAAGGGGGCAGTGTCTTTTGTTCTGACAGAAATATCTTTCGTTTACTTTGTCATTTTCACGAGAAATGCTCATACGTTGATTCATTTACAATGTAACACGATAACCCTTATACAAACTCTAAAATATATTACCTACATAATGTCTCGACCAGACTGGTGCCTTCCTACGCGGTGGCGGTGCTAGCGGGCGCGGTCGGCGCGCGCATCAGTCGTGGCGCAGCGCTCACACTCGGTGATGATGACGGACACAACTGCGACCTGTACTGGTGGAGGAACCTGCTTTATGTGTCTAATTGGTATCCGAGGGATGAACAGGTTGGTTACTTGATTTACTTATTTTTTATAATATCAACGTCATTATATCATCATCATACTCTTAAAGCGGACGGCTGAACCTTATTTTTATTTCGCCACTCAAACGGGTTCTTGTCCTAGAGGTTTTACAAATTCAATATGGCGGATTGAATTAAACTATCATAGTATTTTTTGTACATTTTTAGGTACAGAAAATGGTATTGTTTAATTGAAAATATACGACATATTTGTCTCCTCGTATATTATTAAAAAAGATTGGATAATTTCTTACTACCCACAATTTTAATATTTTTTAAGCGATTATTAAAACTCAAACTCAAATCATTTATTCGCAAGAACATGGGTAATAGTGGTACAAAAGATGCTGTTGTCCGCCATATTCGAAGCCACATAGCATGCACATTTTATACGGAAATTATAGGTAATAAAGACCCGTACCTTATTTACTTTCATGTCCAAAATATAATATAGCGATGGAAAAAACTACATTTTCACATTTATCAAGTAAAAACATTTTCCAATGCCATTGAAATTGTAGTGCCTCCAAATATCCTGGTACCTGAGCCTGGAGACCCAGCTGCACGCCGCGGGCGCGGCCGCGTGCGTGGCGGCGGGCTGCGCGCGACCCCGCCGCGTGCTGCTCGCGGTGACCGCGCTCGCACTCGCGGCCGCGGGCGCTGATGTGGCTGGCGCTTATAAGGATGGGACTGTGTTGTAAGTTTAGAACAAACCAAATTCACAAAAGAAATTTTACATCTCTCATGTTCGGTAAGTAGGTCCTTATAACCCCCAAATGGGGCTTGTAAGTACCCAATTAGCGCTCTAGGGTAATAATGTACCTAGCTAGAAAAGCCCTAGGGCGGTAAGTAATTAAAAAAAAACTTTTAAGTCTTTCAAACAGTTCGGTTAGTAGACAAAGAAGGTCGCGTCGCTATTCAGCCTTGTTTCGTATGAGTATAATAGTCAACAATTTTAAATATCGAACGGCGATGCTCAATTTTGTTCCCGAAAAAAAAAATATGAAAAAAAGGCGGGAATATTTACTCCCCCCCCTCCCCTCCCCTTTTACTCTAAATATTGTTTGTTTTTGGGATAAATACGTGCTAATTAGGAAAAAAACATGAGTTTTGCAAGTGATAAGGATATAAGCTGCACTCCTGATTCAATGAAATGAAAGCTGAAGCAGCAATTAACAATATTTTGCCTAAAAGTTTGAAAACTTACGACGAGTTCATGAAGTGGCAAAAAGAAACACAAGTAAGTTCTGATTTTGTCCGTGACCAGCAAATATCATAATCTCAACTATTAATATACCAAAAAAAAAACTTCCCTAAAATTTTAATATTGTTCCTATTTCACTATAAATGTTAACCATTAAAATGTTTTAGTCTTGTACGGTTTTTTCTACTTACCTCACAATCGAGATGTAAAGCAGAGTAGTTAGCTCGGGTGTAAGCATCAATTGCACCCTCGAACTATAGGCGCCCTCGCTGCGCTCGTGCGCCTAAATATCTCGGGCTGCAATTGATGCCTTACAGCCTTCGGCTACTAATCTACTATTCTTTGGCTGGAATCAGCACAGTAGAAGTTCTAAACCTATGCAAATGGTGATGTAGTGATAACACCATTTCTTTTTATTATACATAATATATTTGTATGGTAAGTACCTACAGTTAAAAAAAGTTAATTATTGTGCCTTTCACAGCTACGACGACACATACGCAGCATACGCAGGAATTATATCCCGCAGCTGGGCGCGCGTGCTGCCCTACTTCGCAGGCCTGCTGACTGGCTGGCTCGCGCACGAGATGAGGGGCCGCCTGCAGCTTACTAAGGCAAGTTAGAAGACATATGTATATACTCAAAACAAGAAAGAGGTTGCGGGTTCAATTCCCGCATGACACAAGTCAGTATTTATGTAGGTACTTTAAAATTTATAATAATTTGTGTTGAGTCTGGTCGTTTGTATGTATAATATGTATGTATTTACATAATAAAAGTATGTATAAGTATTATATCCGTTATCTAGTACCCACGACACAAGCGTTTACTTAGTGTGGGGCTAGATGGCGCTGTGTGCAATGTCCCGAAATGTTTATTTATTTATTACAATTGGAAGTTTCGCTAGTTCATGTTGTTTCGAGTAATAGAGGAATGAAATTGTCTGTCACTAGTTTTAACACCGCCCAGCCAGGCCGCTTCATCCAGTCACTGGATAACCAACCGGGATGTGCGTGCTGACCCCTGATGAAGGACCTAGGCGCTCTGGTCTACAAAGTTATTTGTCGACATTATTTTTATCGTAACGATGCTAAAACTAGTTATATGTAACTAGCTGTGCTCGCGACTTCGTCCGCGTGGAAAAGTTATTTTGGGCATCATATTTATTTTTGCAAACAACCTCTTCAGCTTTATAAATTATAGCTGTTACCCACGACTTGACCCGTTTTCGCAGCGCACGCAACGGAAGCCCTCAAAGATGAATAATTTTCCCCGTTTTTTCCACATTTTCCATTGTTTCTTCGCTCCTATTAGTTGCAGCGTGATGTTATATAGCCTAAAGCCTTCCTCGATAAATGGTCTATTCAACAAACAAATATTTTTTCAATTTGCACCAGTATAGTTCCTGAGATTAGCGCATTCAAACAAATAAACTCTTCAGCTTTATAAGATTAGTATATATAATGCCTTATATGAATTTTAGTAAAGTATATGAAATTATCTGTGTTCTTATATATCCTAGCTCCTATCGTGCGTGCTGTGGGGTGCCTCGCTAGCCCTGCTGGCGGGAGGCAGCGCGGCGAGCCGGGCGCAGCCACCCTGGCTAGCTGCCGCCGCGCGACTCGCCTGGCCCTGTGCGTTATTATGGCCACTGCTCGCTGCTTGCACACACAGCGCAGGTAGTATTTCTTGAAATATACGTTTTTTATTACTTGATATAAGCTCACGCTTGACTAGAACTTGCCTGATGTTAAGCAAAATTATAGTCTACGATCTAGCGCGCTTGCTTAGAAGAAACCGGTTTACTCTCGACTTGAAGACCGACAAATGCTATATTATTTTTAAATTAGTTTTCGTTTGACTAAAGCCTGCCTAATGTTAAGCACCACTATAGTCTAAGATGTAGCACGCCTAGAAGAAACCAAGAAAGAAAGTTCAAGGGGAATTCAGCATTTGACCATAATCGACTTAAATATCATTATAATCTCGAATACAACGTGAATACCCAGTAAGAACCAATTCACTATCACTTTGAAGATTAGTAAATTTATAGTTTGTGGGGAACTGACACACAAGGAGTTCCATTACTTTGCAATAGGCACAAAATAGCAGTAAGAAGATGTTATGGAAATTACGCAACGGGATACTGGCTCGTTAAAGTTACTGAAGCGCCCGTAGCTCAGCTAGCGAAGGCAATCGCATGCGTGCACCAATGTTAAGCAAAGGTCGACGCGGTCAGTACGCGGATGGGTGACCGAAAAGTGGCATTCCATTTAGGGCGCTCCCGATGTTTGTCTAGTACGGCAGTCGTTAAGCCATGTCAGAGGCCCTTAGGGCGGTTTGAAAATGCTCGACACCAGAGTTGGCCACTCTCATTCGATAAAAAGAAAAACCATAGGTATTCAAGTTTCCTTCTTTTTGCTTAGTTTTTTTGTGGAAATACTCATAAAACTCAGGTGACCGACTAATTGACTGACTGATATAGTGATCTATCACAGCCACATCAGTGATCGCACAGCCCAAACCACTGGACGGATTGGGCTGAAATTTGGAATGAAGGTAGTTGCTATGACGTAGGCATCCGCTAAGGATTTTTAGAAATGGCAGTTTTAAAGGGGTGAAATAGGGGATGCCAGTTTTACTTCTTATTTTTTTTTTGTGGTCCGTCTATACTTCCCCCGACAGTGAATGTCAGAGACATTGTTAGACTAAACATATTGCTTGCGCTGTTTGCTTTGTTTATTCGTCTGATCGGTAAATAATTTCACCTTTTTTTATTGTTCGTTTTAATAATGTAAATAATAAATAAATAGCATTGCAGGTTCTTACTTCTTACATACATACATTCCGATACTAAAACAATCACAAACAAAGAACCTCTTTCCAGCCAAATGGCGAACCATCATAAACGAAGGAGCACTCAGTGCACCCCCTTACTTCTTATTGCGAGCGAAGGCGCGAGCACCCACTAGTAATTTATAAGAAATTAATATTTTTAGTGATTGTCCATGTTTCAGATCGCTGGCGCAACATATGGGGAGGTTCGGGCGCGGCGCTGGGTCGTCTGTGCGGGAGTGTTGTTCTGCTGCATTATACGGCAGCAAGATTCCTGCTGCTGGCGCCCGATGCAGCACTCTGCTCGCATCTTGCTTGCGTGGTATGTAGATACTTATTTTATACTAGCTGTGTCTGCGACTTCGTCCGCGTGGAATAGTTATCATGGGCATTAATTGTTTGAATTTTGAACCGTTCTTGCAGCGAACGCAACGGAAGCCCTCAAAGATGAATAATTTTCCCCGTTTTTTCCACATTTTCCATTATTTCTTCGCTCCTATTAGTTGCTGCCTCGATAAATGGTCTATTCAACACAAAAAGAATTTTTCAATTCGCACCAGTAGTTCCTGAGATTAGCGCGTTCAAACAAACAAACAAACAAACTCTTCAGCTTTATAATATTAGTATAGATACCTACGTCGCCCAATGCGAGTACTTAAGATTATGTAAAGAAGGGCTATGCCCTAATCTTTCCTATTGATAGGGTCGCACATCTCAATTTTTTTAGACTTATGTAGTTCTAATAATAATTGTTAAGTTGAATTGTGTACTGCATTAAAAAATAAATCAATCTACCTACATCATTTTGTTCCAGTGGGTATACTGGGCGGGTACTATGGCGACCACATTGTTAGCTGCCACGGTGCTGTGTCTGCTGGTAGAGCTGCCGTGCTGCGGACTGTTGAGAAGGCTTTCTGACGTAGCTGCCTAACATGATTCAAAGATATTTATTGACCTTATATTTACATTGCGCTACAATAGGTACGTCATATATATTACAATATCATTTATATAACTTAATACTAATTATTAATATCAAAAACAATAGAAAATAGAATCAGTTTTAGTAAAGATAATAACATAAAAATGTATACGAGTAGGACATTATGTCATTTGCCAACAATGACTACTTATTTGATTTGGTGAAAAGTAACTATTATATATCTGTAAGAAAACGATGAAACCTAATTGCTATATTCTTATAATTTGCTTTATTATTAGGTACACGTTTGTAGAAATAAATAAATAAATATTCCGGGACATTGCACACAGCGCCATCTAGCCCCACACTAAGCAAACATACAAACTACTAAAATATTGTATAAAACTGAGACTTAGTGTTCGTAAATTTATTTGAATGCATTGTTGACTTTATTTCACTTAAGAATTGTTGATTGGATGTACAATAATACCAAAAAATGTAGCAATGAAATACCTATATTACACATGTTGACATAAATTAACAAAAAAAATAGAACAAGTACTAAATGGCACCGCCATTCTATTATCTACCCTATTTAGTTTACAAGTATAAAAATATTGTATGAGGACTTACTGATGTCTGTGTAAGCGTATTGTAATACTCGTCATCTTAATTTCTTTTACATGATAGGCTCACGCTTGACTACTACTTGCCTGATGTTAAGCAACGTTATAATCTACGATCTAGCGCGCTTGCTTAGAAGAAACCGGTTTACTCTCGACTTGAAGACCGACAAATTATAGTTCAAGGGGAATAGAGATTCGGGCAAGGAGTTCCACAGTTGGGCTGTTCGCACGATGAAAGTCGAAGCAAAACGCTGGGTGCGAGTCTTTGGAACCTCAACTGTATAACGGTGCCTCCTTGCCGTGCATCTACTCGTGCGATGGTGAAATGGGGCTGCAGGAATTAAATTATGCAATTCCTCCGCACACTCCCTTAATGCAACCTGTAAAAAACCAAAAGACCTTGCGGCGGTGTAATTTTAATCTAGTCTTTCTGTGCAGGGTTTTAAAATTATTTACTTGATTGAAATATATTTTTCATTACTCATACTCTGAAAGTAGGTCTGAAGTTGCCTGAGGAGCGGGTTGAAAGTAATACTTTTCATCCCTAGGGAGAATCGCTTACAACTGACAGCTGTCAAATTATTATGAAAAAATAGTTCATTTTCACCCTTTTTTTAAAAGGGTAATAGTATTCTTTGATTTTCACTTTCTATTGAACCATGTTCCAATTTTCTATACAGCCACGATGTAAAATTGAAATAACTTGAACTTCATAATTTGTGAAATACCTAGTAATAACTACATGGAAGAAAGGTGTTGGTTGAACTTATAAATCAAACTGCCTAGTATACAATAATCAGTTTTTATTATAAAAATATTAGTATCATGTTCAAATTCAAAAAGATATAGGTAAGTACTTATATATGTAAGTAGTCTATATTAGGTTAAGTTTACACAAGTTGATAAAAAGATGACATCACTTTAATAATAAGATTATTCATAATAATTATATACTTGACATGTACTTAAATTTGTTTTTTTTTTCTTCTTAAAACTTTAATGTCGTGATACAGATGTCAGGTAAGTATATACATTTATGTTATACTTCAGGTTATTGTCGCTTGTAGAGGCAGAAATACATATTATATGAGACTTATTTTGTACAATATCAAAATTAAAAATTTGTGTACAGAATGATTTCACACAACACATGAGAAAAATCAAGTCATTTATTTATTTAACTTAAAAGTTATACAAACACACAATAGCAATTTATAATAAAAACACAAATCAAATTAAAGGAAAACATGGCTAACAACACAATATGCCTACATAACATAAACTAGGGATAAAAGAGCCTTATTTATAAAGAGAAACAATAAAAAATTAATAAATTGATTTTCATTAATTTAATGATGTGGAGAGAACTAATATATTTATTAATTACTTACTGTGTTTACACATATTATATTTGAATGGTTTTTTCAATTGTGTGTTAGTTTGTGTCGTTTTAGATGTTTATGTTCAATACTTGCATAGTCACATATATCACATTTAAATGGCCTCTCACCTGTGTGTATTCGTATGTGTCTTTTTAATTTACTACTGTCCCTGGCAGCATAGCTACACATGACACATTGGAATGGTCTTTCACCAGTGTGTGTTAGTTTGTGGGTCTTTAAATGACTACTATGCTTATATGCATAGTCACATACATCACATTTAAATGGTCTTTCACCTGTGTGTGTTAGTTTGTGGGTCTTTAAACTACCACTTCGCTTACATGCATAGTCACATACATCACATTTAAATGGTCTTTCACCTGTGTGTGTTAGTTTGTGGGTCTTTAAACTACCACTTTGCTTACATGCATAGTCACATACATCACATTTAAAAGGTATTTCACCTGTGTGTGTTAGTTTGTGTATTCTTAAAGTAGTACTTAGTGAGGCAGCATAGTCACATACATCACATTTAAATGGTCTTTCACCTGTGTGTGTTAGTTTGTGGGTCTTTAAACTATCACTTTTCCTACATTCATAGTCACATACATCACATTTAAATGGTCTTTCTTTTGTGTGTGTTAGTTTGTGGGTCTTTAAACTACCACTTCGCTTACATGCATAGTCACATACATCACATTTAAATGGTCTTTCACCTGTGTGTGTTAGTTTGTGGGTCTTTAAACTATCACTTCGCTTACATGCATAGTCACATACATCACATTTAAATGGTCTTTCACCTGTGTGTGTTAGTTTGTGGGTCTTTAAACTACCACTTCGCTTACATGCATAGTCACATACATCACATTTAAATGGTCTTTCACCTGTGTGTGTTAGTTTGTGGGTCTTTAAACTACCACTTTGCTTACATGCATAGTCACATAAATCACATTTAAAAGGTATTTCACCTGTGTGTGTTAGTTTGTGTATTCTTAAAGTAGTACTTAGTGAGGCAGCATAGTCACATACATCACATTTAAATGGTCTTTCACCGGTGTGTGTTAGTTTGTGGGTCTTCAAACTTCGTTTATCAGAGCTTTCATAGTTACACATATCACAAACATATGGTTTTTCGCCTGTGTGTACCCGGATATGTAGTGCAAAATCACAAGAATGAGTGCTTTGATAGTCACACATTAAACATTGAAATATCTTCTTTTTCTTCATAGTTTTGTTACTGGGTGCCACTATTCTTCCTTTAGTCAGTGACATGGAACACAGGACCCTGGGCCCTAATTCTATAAGGACTTGTCTTGCTCTTTTAACCCGGCAAGATACGGAAAAGGCGTGTTAAGCGTGTTTACGAAATTACGATATTCCCTATGCATGCCAATATCAAATTCCATAGGTAACCAATAACCACAGTGACATAAGGAATTCTGTCAAGTGTCAACTTATCGTACGCTACGTGGGCTCGTAACGCGCCAAGACTATATTTTACCCCATAGTCTAATAAAACAAGGTCTTCTCCCTTGAGAAATTAACCACTAGAGTGCGGCCACAGAGAAATTAAGTAATTAACCACTAGGTACGTTAAGTGCGGCGGCCGGCGAGTGCGCGCAAGCCGCAAGACAAGCAAGATTATACTTGAGTGACTTGAGTCTCGCGCCAGACTCGGGTGGAGCCACGAATGGCGCGGATCGCGCCCGACTATAGCCGAGCGAATCGAGTAGGATCCGCAATAGTTGATACGAGCGATACGGCGGGGCTGTTAAATTGATGTTAATTGTTTAATTTAAAACAACGATTAAATGAATTGATTATAAATTTTAATAAAATAATAAATAACTTGTCAGCAAATATTACACAAGAATAAATAATACTTGATGTATTATTTATTCTTGTGTAATATTTGCTGACAAACAGTTTATTATTTTATTGAAACTAAAAACCACTTGGATTTTATTGATTTTCGACGGGTCCGCGCGTTCGCTCAAAATTAAGAATAGAAGATAGTTATTTATTTTTATAACACCTTATATGTTCCGTGCCTTTTCTATTTCAAAGGGAAATTTTATAATGAAATTAATTGGTGGCGAGTCTTGTGATAATCCTGTAACAATAGGACAATAAAATAAAAGACTACCAAATAACAATAGTACATACTGTGTTTTCCGGGAATAACGGTGAAGATTTCGCGAATGATACTTAATTTGTTATTCAATTGTTCTTTTGAATGTTTATTATTGTTTCGTATTGTTGGATGAATTAATGTTGTTATTCGAAATAAACGCGCCAATATGATCAACTTCTTAGAGTGGTGTGGAAACGATAATACAAATAATTTGCAAGTGCGACGGGATCAGCGCGAACGATTTTGATTGAACGCGCGGATCCGTCCATAAATCAATTCCAAGTGGTTTTTAGTTTCAATGAAATAATAAACTATTGGTCAGCAAATATAACACAAGAACAAATAATAATTGTTACCAATGATATTGTATTTATTTATTATTTTATTAAAATTTATAATCAATTCATTTAATCGTTGTTTTAAACAATTAACATCAATTTAACAGCTCCGCCGTATCGCTCGTATCAACTATTGCGGATCCTAGTCGATGCGCTCGGCTATAGCGGGCGCGATCGGCGCCATTCGTGGCTCCACCCGAGTCTGCCGCGAGACTCAAGTCAAGATTATAATATAAGTCTGCGCCATAGACACTGGATAAGGGTCTGCGCGCGGCAGATATCGGAACTAAACTAATTGACAGGCGGCCATGTTGTTTGTTTACGTCAGATTTCAAGAGCGAGTGTATTCGTTTTTAATCGATATCAACATGCCAAAAGTGATTAAAAGTGCTGCAGGCCTACCACAAAGTTTTTAAGAGCAGTGTCATTGCCGCTCCGCTGCGATTCCGCTGAAATTCAGTACTGCTAATATTCGTACCACAAACTTATGACGTAATATCGCGTTCTTCCAGCGGATTTCAATTCAAGCGGACTGAGGGATGAGACACTAAACGAATGATTTCGCCAGTGTTGCCAGATGTTTTTGACGAGCGATCGTAAGTTACTGTCTGTCCATAAAGTCGTGAAATGAATGTTTGAGGAACTAACATTAATCATGTATCTGGCAGCACCATGGAAGTGAGGGATGATATAAAAAATCCTTGGCGGGAAAGTAGTTCGATGTTTTTTTCTTTAGCCATAACTTTGTATTGTGCCAATTCTCAAGTTAAAAGGTAATTCGATCTTAATTTATTTTATCGACTTGAAGACTTTTGTTTATACGTATAGCAGAGATTTGTAGTTCATCTGATTCTGAAATGAATTTAACGCATGATTTTATAAGAGAAGAGGCTAAAGCGGTAGTGGAAAATCGTCACACGCTTTTAGGTAAGTAGGTATATTTGTTTTGATTTGGGTGGTAAATAGTACATTGTTACCCTAGGGGTGAAAGTAACTTATTTAGTCCCGAGACGGGGTTTGGCGCCCGAACGTAGTGAGGGCGCCAATAGTTCGAGGGACTAAATAAGTCTTTAACCCGAGGTAAACACTGTGCTTTTCATTACAAATACGAGGAAAGTAAAAATAAAATCATAAATTAGCTAAAGAAAATATGAGTAAATTTTATTTTACCACCCAAATCAATACAAAGATACCTCAAATCGTATGATGATTTTCCACTACCGCTTTAGCTTCTTCTTTTATGAAATCAGGCGTTAAATTCATATCAGAATCAGATGAACTCATTTTATAGGTAAAAATCTCTGCTATACGTATAAACAAAAGTCTTCAAATGGAAAAAATAATGGCACAATACAAAGTTAAGGCAAAAGAAAAAAATCGAACTACCGCTTTCCCGCCTATTTTGTTTTTTTTTCTGTGGCCGACCAGCTATTCATTTTTTTAGACATTATTTTTTATTTTCATCACTGAAAAAATGGTAAATATTTTACCGAAATCAAAGTTATTTTAAAGAAATTGTTGAAACTAAATTATAATAAAGATATTTAAAATATATATAGGTATTCTGTACTCAATACTAAACTTAAGTTATTTCAATTTTACATCGTGGCTGCATAGAAAGTCGGAACATGGTTCAAGAGATATGTGAAAATGAACTATTTTTTTTATAATTTGACAGCTGTCAGTTGAAAGCGATTCTCCCTAGGGATGAAAAGTACTACTTTCAACCCGCTCTTCAGGCAACTTCAGACCTACTTTCAGAGTATATGAGTAATGAAAATAAAATTTACTCATATTTTCTTTAGCTAATTCATGTTTTTATTTTTACTTTCCTCGTATTTGTAATGAAAAGCACAGTGTTTACCTCGGGTTAAAGACTTATTTAGTCCCTCGAACTATTAGTGCCCTCACTGCGTTCGGGCGCCAAACCCCGTCTCGGGACTAAATAAGTTACTTTTACCCCTAGGGTAACAATGTACTATTTTTATTTATATCTGAGTACTTTCATACTAGTAACATAGGGCAGTTAATCTATTTTTATTTGTAACTTTTTTAACGCATTTTTTTATTTATTAATTGATTTGTTCAAACTACAGGTATTTTTCAAACAAGACTGTATTTTTGTTTAACGTTTTTACGTAAATGTCTGGGGTTGATAAAATAAAAAACCATATATTATACAAAATCTTTATTATAATAATCAGTAAAAACTTACTTTTATTTCGATATTTATTCCTAAGTATATACAACTTATTTACAGTATAACTAATTAAGCTCAGGGTAGAGTATATACAATTTTGTGACCTTAGAACGTTATGTAAGAGTATTTAATTAAAATATTAGCAATCAAAAGTTTTCTTATACCATTCCGACATTAAATACATTGTGGCATAAATACATACATATAGCAATCACAGTAAATAAATAAGCTTTTATATAAATTATGTTGAGCCAATTTTATTTTACGCCATGTATTCAATTCCACTCTTTACTATTGTACAATTATATATAAAGTTTTAATTAATTATTTGCGTATATGCTATTGTTTTGTCATGTTGAGAATATAAAATATTAATTGTGCACTAATTAATTGTGCACACAATATATAACGCTATTTTAGAGTTACGCTGACCAAATGCTTACCGTCAGCGCTGACAACCCTAAATGTTGGTATTGACGCTGACGAATACTTCAAGCTATTTTTTTTACAATTAGTTGGTTTGCACTTGGTCATAATTCGCCTGATGGTAAGCAATCATTTCAGTAATCTTGCTGTCAGTACCAACGGTCAGCATGAAGTCACTCTGTATCCTAAAATTTGCTTAACAAAATATAATATTATTGAACTTATTGAAAGCACAGCAAAAAATATAAATCTAGTGGTACTTAATTATCACATATAACTCTAAATTTACATTTCATTACCATAAAACCATGATATTTTACTTTGGCTTTAATAAGCAAGCAAATTAAAGAAAAAGCCAAACATTTGAAAGCAATTATACTTCAGTCAATATTTCCAAATAATGGTACCCTAAAACTTATATCAAATCTTTGTAAATCTCTAATAGCATAATATAAACTTACATTAATTGGTTGTACATTTAAATTGTACTTTTTATTCGCCACAGTAGCGTTATGCAATTTTCACCACGAAAATGTATAGTTGGGAATATAATTTCCAATCAACGCAATCTAAACTGATATCATTTGATCAATGACACCATTTTGGGCGCTTTGATTGGCTACTTTTTCGACTATACAAGTATTTCGTAAAAATAGCACATGTTTTGCCATTTCATGCACAAGTAACTATCAAGACATGATAATAATTTAAATAATGAAGGAAATGATTGATTGAAACGTATGAAACAAATGAGAATACATATTTCCAAATAAACATAAATAACAACTTCGGCTTTTGGCCTAAATAATGTTGTATGGAATCCTATTTATAAGATAGCGATATATATAAAAATATTTGAGCCATAAGTATACAATGAGTATCAAACGCTATTCATATACTTTGGACTGACCTGTTAGCTTAGTTGGTAGTAACTCTGCTTTCTAATCTAGGGGTTGCGGGTTCGATTCCCGCGTGACACAAGTATTACCTAATGAATTTATAAATTTATAATTACTTACTTGTGTTGAGTCTGATCGTTTGTATGTACATATAATAAGTATGTATTTACAAAAGAAAAGTATATAAGTATTATATCCGTTATCTAGTACCCACGACACAAGCGTTTGCTTAGTGCGGGGCTAGATGGCGCTGTGTGCAATGTCTCAAAATATTTATTTATACAGTTTTATACCTACAGCAATAAACGTTTCCAAGTTCTTACAAGAAAAAGATTTATATAAGTAATTTGAAGAAGGAAAAACCGGCCAAGTGCGAGTCGGACTCGCGCACCGAGGGTTCCGTACAAACCTGCAAGGTTAAATATTTTGTGATGTAACTAAAAATTTATGGTTTTCGTAATTTTTCCTTTATCTATGCTATAAGACGTTGCTTCGTACCAAATTTCAAGATTCTGAGTTCACGGGAAGCACCCTGTAGGTTTTGATTCCCTTGCAAGTGTCGAAAATTTGCGGCATAAATGGCTGTATCTTTTGATTGCGTTGGCTTAGAAGTTTGATTTTTTCACAGCTTCAAGGGACAGTAGACCTGAGTAATTGATATAAATTTCAGCTTCATACCTCTACGCGTTCCTGAGAAAAAGGGTCTTGACAGACGGACGGACGGACGGACAGACGGACAACAAAGTGATCCTATAAGGGTTCCGTTTTTTCCTTTTGAGGTACGGAACCCTAAAAATGAATGTAATTAAAAGGAGAAAAATAATTACTAATTTTTACAGTTGAATTGATTTGAAAATCGATGTATCAATTTGGCTCAATTTTATAACAATAGGTCGTCTTATCGAAAGAGAGTGGCCAACTTTGGTGTCAAGAGTTTATCAAGAGTGTCTTAACGACTGCCGTACTAGACAAACAGCTTAGATCTAAAATTTAACGCGTCAACCAACCCACGTTCACCCATCCATGGACTGGCCGCGTCGACCTTTGATTAATATTATGTACCAATAACTCTCTTGTCGAAAACACTTTATCTAGTTTACATTTTAAACAAAGTATAAAAAATTCATAGTTTGCGACTCGGAGTAAATTAAAGTGTAATCAAAGTTAATATATAAAGCATCTCATAGTCGGTGTGGTTTCCGTTGCGGCGAGAGTATCTTCAACATTGTGACGATGGGTGCTTCGAATGCCACTGATATCACCAGCGCTATGAAGAACGAGATCACAGCCAGCCCCAGGAACAGCACGAACTGTAAAAAAATAATATTCTATGAATAAATTCGTAATAAAAAGAAAACTTATAGATATCTAGATGATATCTTTGTGGCGCGCTATTACGACACAGTTCATGATTTAAGCCTGATGTTTAATGCTTCAAGTATAAATAAATGAATTTTCACTGCCGCTGAGAGGAGCAATATTTAATACTTTCTCACGTGGAAATTACTCGACTGATTTGGATGAAACTTGGTGTGAAAGTAGGTACGATCCTTAATTAGTGCTGTATAGAACAATATGTATTGTTACATACCAAAAGGAGCTTTCTCAGGTGTATAGAATGGGTGGCAATGTAACTCATCACCACACACCGGCGCGGAGTGGATCAATGTTTGTAGCCTCTTCACATGCAAACTACTTGACCGATTTGGATGAAACTTGGTATGGCGGTAGGTTATATCTTGAATTAGTAATATATAGAAGAATATATGTGATATACATACGACAAGCAGCTTTCCCAGGTGTGAAGAGGAGCAATTTCATTACTTCTTCACATAGAAACTACTCAATCATTTTTTGAATAAAATTTGGTGTGTAGGTAAATTAAACCCTAAATCTAAATATATAAAACTCAAAGGTGACTGACTGACTGACTGACTGTTATAGTGATCTAGCAACACACAGGCCAAACCACTGGACAGATAGGGATGACATTTGGCATGCAGGTAGATGTTATGACGAAGGCATCCGCTAAAAATATTTTTTATAAATGCCGCTTTTAAGGAATGTTGTGACTTTACCAGTGACTTTTATTACTACACCGCAAGGCGTCCCAAAGGGTAAAATAGGGGTTGCAAGTTTTACTTCTTAATGCGAGCGAAGCCGCGAGCACCCACCAGTTAATAATATACTTACCACAAGCAGCTCCCCCAGGTGTATGGGGTGCGTGAGGTGCATGGCTACGTAGCGCAGCACCACGGGGTGCACCAGGTACGCGCAGTACGTCACGCGGGAGAACGGGTACAGGACAGGCGCCGAGAGAATATGTGTTACCCAGCCTGGAAATGAGAAAAAAAATTGTAGATATTTTTTATATAAACATTGCACACAGCGCCATCTAGCCCCAAAATAAGAAAACGCTTGTGTCATGGGATTAGATAACTACACTTATATACTTTTTTTAAGCTACACTTTATGTGTTCAAATTAGATTCTAAAAATAATATTTGTATATAAATGATAAATAACGTTTCTTTCGTTAGACTTACACATACGAGTAGGTCCCTTTTCTATTGTAAATACATACTTATTAAACAGAGAAATGACCAGACTCAACACAAGTAATAACAAATTTTTAAATTCATAATCATTTGTGTTATGCGGGAATCGAACCCGCAACCCTAGATTAGAAGGCAGAGCCACTACCAACTAAGCTAACGGGTCCGTTTAATTTATATAACATCTTTAATTTACAATACGTACAATATATAAATAGATCTAATCTAAATTGAACAGACCAAAATCTAGGTGCGTCTGCAAGTGACCCGAGAGAGTTCTATCAGATTCAGGTCCTTCAACAGAAGATAAATATGTTCTCGGCTTTTGGTGGTCCTCAAGCAAATCGGTTTCGTCATGATGCTTTCTTTGAAATAACTTTAAAACAAAGGTAGTTAAATTGAAAAACCTAGTAACAAATAAAGATAGACTTTTCTCACAGAACGGTGAAGGAAACATCGTGAGGAGGATATGACGAGCCCACAACGACGTATCTGCTCAAGAAAAATCGCCCAACGCATTGAATCTGAGGGGGAGCCACGATCCTCAATAAAGAGGAATACGACTAAGAAGGAGGGATCATACCATGATCATACTTACCACCGTGTCCAGTCGAGCAAGCCACAATGACCCAGCCAACACACGCGGCCCACAGAGAGTGAGACAGGGCACTGTATATTGCAGCGGAGGCTACTCCCAGCTCAGTGTTGTAGAGACCGAAGATGAGGAACAGGAGCGTGCCCGAGCACACTGCCCAGCCCACCCACGCCCATATCTGTAATGAGAAAATGTTTATTAGATAAATCTAGAGTTAATAGGTATCTTCTAGGTAAGCGTGTTACACAGACACGCTGCAGCCGAACGCAAACCTATAAAAAATAAATAAAAAATAAAACAAGGTTTTAAAGCAACTTCCAAAACTTCAATATGATGGGAAGTTCGTACCTACATTTTTGAAGAATCTTAACATAATATATAGGTGATGAAGTTGTTTTCCATTAATTCAAGGAGTTTGTAAACTTTTTGAATTATTATTGTACACAATGGGAGTCAGTCCATCGCCGCCAATATATGTTACTTAAAAAGCTAGTGATAAAACTAAAAATTTCAGCATGGCATTTTATGCATACTTATTAATTAAACGTTTTGTTATGCATTTAAAGTATACCCAAACAATCATATGCCTATTATCTTCTATGTTCAGATTGTTGACCCTGTTTAGTTTTATTATTGTAGGTATGTATAGATTCGGTTTTTGATTCTGGTGTAGTCTTCCTTGCATGATATAACTTTATCTCCTGAATCACTTGCATTTCTTGCTGAAATTTTAAATACTTACTCTTACTTACTACTTACTAATGTGGCGCTGCGACCCAAAGTGGATCCTGACCTCCAACACAAAGAGACGCCACTCCTCTCGGTTCTGCGCCATCTCCTGCCACTCGGTAGCATGTAGTTGTTGCAGATCAAATACTTACCCTGCTCATCCTAATCTTCAGGTTGGTCTTAAACAGGATCCATCCGACAAACATTCCGACCATGTAAGGCCCAAGTCTGGTCCAAGGCTTGTCGTAGATCTTGTCGAACTGAGTGAAGGGATCGTCGCTGTTCGGCACATGGTCGTTACTCCAGGAGACGTAGCCAGTAGTGAGGAGCGAGGAGACGAATAGGGTACCCGTCAGGATTGCTGAGGTTTTGAAGTGGCTGGGATGGATTGAAAATGTATGTTTTAAAATACAAAATAAACTTAACTTAACGGTAATTGAATAAACCAGACATAAAATCTTTTGCGGCTTAATTTAAAGTGGTCCCCCAAAGAGAAGAATAAAAAATAATTAAATATTTCAGGACATATAATATAAGTCTCACAATTGAAAGAAGACTCTGGCCTTGTAACACAGTCTCACTACTAGCACAAGGCCAGAAGTTTCACGAAATTTATTGTTACCCGTTTTTACTGTCAATAAATAAAGTTACCTGGTTGAAAGAATAAGTAAGATGGCGCTGACTGCGTAGAACTGGGTGTCGTCTGAGAGGTACCAACTCCATAACATGCACTGTAACAAAAATACAATTAGGCCATAGCGTTTGCTTGCTATCAGGTAAACTATGGCCAAGTGCGAACCCGTTCAAGTTAAAATATATATATTATAAGGTGCGAGTCGTTATCAGCGACATTGTACGCGCGTTTGTAAATGTACTACTGAACATACAGTTATTTTATGTGCGGTACTTGATTTATGAACCCACATGGAGATTATACACTCGTATAACTAATGATCCGTGGAAGGACCTGGGCGCACACCACGATGTATCTGCCCAAGATAACTCCCCTCACGACCCTCAGTCATGAGGAAATACGACTCAAGAGAGAACTGACGATCAATTTGAATCAGAGGTTTGTAAACATTGCTACGCTTGCTACAGGATAAAATTTTGTCTCTTTTAGTATTCTTTACCACTTCCAAGGCAAAAACTTGCTTTTTTTAAGGTTCATAAGTGTTGTATTTTAAGTTAATGTTGATGTTTTGATTTGTGTATGGACTAAAGGTCTGAAATAAATGTCACTTTTTTTTATTTCGTTAATTATAGCCTGAAAACGAAGAAACCACACCAAAACTGGCTTTCACTCGCTTATAAATACCTACCATCTGGTCGACAGGGAAGAGCGTGTTGATATAGAGCAGGTTTCTCCACCAGTACTGCGGACAGGTCTCGTGGTCCATCGCCGGCGGCTCGAACACTGCGTTGTGTGCGAACCACTTCATGGTCACTTCTACCACTCCGAGCATAAAGAGGTAGGGAGCTGTTAATCTGTGAGATAAAGGAAGTACGTTTGTATTAAATAAGAATAAACAGTCGGGTTTTTGAATTGTCTTAGGAGCTATAACTTCAAGTTTAATGATTGCTAAGCTATAACAGCCACTCGAAAATGTAACGAGTAAACCTCAGTCTACTAAATTACTTATAGAATATTTTTTCTATTAGATTCTTGGTAAAAGATACTAGATAATGTCTGAGACATCTATTCATTATATATAAAAGGAGACACTTTATAGTACAGTTAAAATTTCTGAATCCTAATGAACTCTAGTAAAAGAAGACTATTTGATTCCCAGAATATGTCAATAAATGCGAATCTCATTACGTGCTCATTACTGTGCTTCGTGACCTCCCAGAGCTTCTTGTCTATGAGAACACCTTCAATTAATCGATGCATTAAAGTAGATACATCTATAGGACGAGCCAAGAACTTTATACTCTACCTTGCGAACCGGTACCCGATGAGTCCGAGGAACTGCAGCAGTCCAGCTGAGAACCTGCTGCGGCCTTTTGTCAGTAGCTCCAGCTTGCCCTTCGCGTTGGTGCGGAAGTACAGGAACGAGACTAGCAGACCCCTGGAACATGGTGTAGGATAGTAAAACTTATTTAACGGTATAAAGTAAAAAAAGATCAAAAAATAAAGTTAATGAGATATTAAATCAGAAGTTACTTTGCGGAAATCCTTTGTAAATTATAACTAAAAAGTGTGGAGGAAGATGAAAAGTTAGTTCGTATGAAAGTAGCAAATCTGGTGTGGATTTTACAAAAGGGCTTTCAAAGGGCCTACATTATTTTAGTCCCTGAAACTTAAATGTATGAATTCACAACAATAAATATTTTCAAAAAAAATCGACTCAATGGTTTTCATTATACCTATATGAATTCGAGATTCCACTATGAAAAAAATTTAATCAAATAAAATGGGATGAAAAGGGATTCACCAATTAATAACAAAATAAATACACATAAGAAATACTTTTGAATTACGAATCTGTTCCTCATTTAACAGATGTTCAGGAATAAAGTCCTTTAAAAAAACAGTGTAATAATGTTGTATACAGACCCGAGACAGAAGAAGGTGTCGACGGAGTAGACGGCGCTGATGATGAGCTGGAACCAGAAGCTCTTCTCCAGGATGGCGCGCAGCGCCGTGTTGTCAGCGTACTGAGGAACGAACAAACAATGCTGTTATTTAACGTTGATTGTCTTATTCATCACCCATATATATTCTTTTGTGTTGTATTCATTGTTCATCGACTTACTACCCTAAATTTACATTCAAAGTATATCAGAGACAGTATATACCTGTATACAAAATTAAATAATATAGATATATATTTTTAGGATTCCGTATGCAGATACCAATATAAAATAGAATGTGGGCTTCGTTATACTTTTTATACAAATCACACGAAATCTTTCATTTTCATCTTCAGACTCGGAACTTAGACTGATGATGAACGACAAAAACAACCTTTACTTGAGTCATTTTTAACTGGATTCGAGTAACAGCGAATCTAACAGCTTCCTCGAGAGGTAAACTCTAGTTTACTCTCGCGATCTTAAAATTAGTCAGGAAATCTCGAGATACGTTTATAAAAAAAAAACATGGCTTAGTCTCTTACCTTGAAGACCACAATGCAGGTGTGTCCGAATATGACCCACAGCATGGACAGCGAGCGCAGGCCATGCACGCACGGCACGGTGTCCGCGCCGACTGACTGCTCCAGGATCTGTAGCAGGTTCGCCTTCATAGAGAACGAGAGGAGGAGCTCTGACCACACACCTGGGGAAAGATGGTTTTATATAAATACTAGTGGGTGCTCGCGGCTTCGCTCGCATTAAGAAGTAAAACTTGCATCCCCTAGTCCATCCCTTTAAAAGTGGCATTACCAAAAATCCTACCTTCATTCCAAATTTCAGCCCAATAAGTCCAGTGGTTTGGGCTATGCGTTGATAGATCAGTCATATCAATCAGTCAGTCAGTCACCTTTCAGTTTTATATATTTAGATTTTTTCTCGACTGTGGATTGATTATGGATGTACAAAAATTTGTAGAAATGGAATTAATTTCTTATTTTTTTGTGTGCTGAAATAATCACGTGTCATAATTTATAGCGAAACAAAAGTTTATTATAATTTATTTATTTATTTTCGTTATCATAACGGTGGAGTAGTCAAGAAAAGAAAAAATAAATTTAACTAGTACTACGGAGGCGCTGCCTATATACACTTTTTAGTTGAATTAATTTTGTTTAAAAAAGGACTAAATCAAATTAGATCCTAAATCGTACGTCACGATCAAACTAATATAAAAGCTTTATAAAATTCAAATTTGATCAAAGTTATTCCTTGTCATTTGTAATTTTGAGGTTGTCACCTAAGATATATAATATTAATTAATTTATAAATAAACAAACCCTTAGGGATTCATCAGGACGAATAAGAGAACTTTAACATTCTTTGAAAATGGGTAAATGTATGGACTGGGTAAAAAGATGCTACGACGAATCACCAGTTTTAGACAAATGTGTTTTTTGTGTGCCTCTGAAAACTGGATGCTATGTGATAGCCGTTCTTTGTATACTTAATATTGTTAGTAAGATCTCTTATACGTACGAAATAATATTAACTACTAGCTGTGCCTGCGACTTCGTCCGCGTGGAACAACGACATTAATAATACCTTATTAATGTCGTTGGCGTGGAATAGTTATTTTGGGCATTAATTCTTTGAATTTTGAACCGCAACGGAAGCCCTCAAAGATGAATAATTTTCCCAGCTTTTTCCACATTTTCCATTGTTTCTTCGCTTCTATTAAAACTAATAGAAGGAAAATGAAATGATGAGGAAGGTTTTAGGCTATATAACATCACGCTGAAACCAGCGTGATGTTATATAGCCTAAAACCTTCCTCGATAAATGATCTATTCAACACAAAAAATATTTTTTTAATTCGCACCAGTAGTTCCTGAGATTAGCGCGTTCAAACAAACAAACAAACTCTTCAGCTTTATAATATTAGTATAGATACGTTAAATAGATGTTATGTTTAATATTACGTTGGATGGATCAGACAGGCTGGAGACCGTACTATGTGGCACGTTGGAGAGGAGGCCTATACACAGTAGTGGGTGAATACGAGGTTAAATTATGATACGTTAAATTGTAGGTCTCGGCTGTTAGTTATATAGTACAGTAGTATTTTAGCTACCGCAGCTTAAAAACTTGCTACACCAGAGTTGGCTACTCTAATACGAATTTATTTCCTTTTTTCAGTTGGGAATTGGTTGGCAGATGACTGTGCAGAATGATGATAAAGCAAATACATTTATGTCCATCTACTCAATGTTGAACCAAATTATACATGCGCTTGGGTTCTTCTTTGGCGTTCTTTTACTTTTTGCACTGATTACGGTAATATTGTTTAGTTTTTCAGTTTATACACGGCTGTTTTAGTAAACCACTCCTAAACAACGTACTAACGTCCAAGGAAATAAGTTTTAATTACAAGAATACAAATATGTATTATATATTTCTTATTATATTATTTATCCTGACCCGCTGGCTGGTCAGAATATCGACCGGTTTCGGGGTGCCTGGCGTGAGGAGAGCTTCGACCGGTATGCTTGGAGGGACTTAGGGGAGACTATGCCCGGGAGTGGGACAGTGGGTAGGTATAGGTTAACAATAAAAAATGGGTTAAAGTAAACCTGCCTCTTAATAATATTGTATTAAATCCGCAATTAGTAATACTCGTATTTATATTCATACCACTCCTCCACTCTCTGTTTATTTTTACTTATTCCAAGTATTACATTAGTTTTTAAATTTCTTTTTATTTTGTAATTTCTTTGGTGTGCATTAAAGACTTATCTTACATTTCTATATGTCCTCTCCTGACCCACGAATGCCCTATAAATACCAAGCTTTAGACCCTAGAGATGTATTGAAACTTAGCGCATGGTTTCAGCGTTCCCCTAAGGTCTTACAAGTAAAACCATAAAGACACAAGGTAACGCATAAAATTTCACATGTGGTATCATAAGTTTTACTTTGTTAATATTATTTCTTTTACGTGGGATGGGTTTACGTTTGACTACAGTATGCCTGATATTAAGCCTTGCTGCTGCCTAGGGTGTAACACGCTTACCTAGAAGATACCTATTAACTCTAGATTTGAAAACCCCTGGATTGTAGTTCGCAGGAAATATAGCTTCTGGTAAAGTGTTCCAAAGCTTTGCCGTCCCTACAATAAATGTAGAGGCAAAGCGCTGTGTTCGACACTTCGGCACTTCCACCATAAAACGGTGTCTACCTGCGGACTTTCTGCTTGTTCGGTTAATGTTATTTATTATTTGTTTGCAGGACAGAGAAGGCTTGCTCTGGCAATGGCTTTTATTCACTCGTTTCGAGATCATGTTCAGAGCTACCGCTGTGATAGTGATGCTCCTTATATTTTCAATAATCGAAGTAGAGCAGGCACGCTATCGCTATTTGGTACTCGTTTTTGGGCATGGCTTTTTTCAATGTATTGGTAAGTATTTTATTGTTTCATTTTGACGCCCAGCTAAATGAATACGATAAAATTTGTCGTTATTATTTTCAACTTGTATCGATCTATCGCTCGCGCAGTGGGACGAACGGGAATTAATATACCTGTTAGTTCCACCATTAGTTCTAGTAGGTTCAGTCAGTAGGACGATGAGATATACCCCAAAAATTTTATAAATACCACAAGCTTCATTTTCTAAAGTCTTAGAACAAAATATATTAAGTAAATCGGCCCGTAAAAGGCTATGAGTCAGCTACCAATAACCCTTTACAAAGAGTAAAATAGTGTTCGTTTGATTATTTTGTTCAAGCAAATTTTACGAAAATCTGCCATTGCAGTCACAGCCGTCGGTGTGATTCGAGGAGGAAAGGAAAGAAAACTGTCAAGTTTTTCATTCTCTAAATTGTATGATAATATGCGCTTCTTCTGCTTATCGAATGAGAAGAGTCATCGACTCTGGTGTCGAGAGTTTATCAGTCTGCCTAAGAGCCTCTGACTAGATTCAACATTATGTTAAGCTATTTTTATCAATTTTGTTTCAGTGTCCTTCTATTTCCTCATAGTAGTAAACAGCTACCGCATGGGCGGTAAAGTTGATGAAGATGAAATCATTCTACGGAGTACGAGTGCTAGGCTAGAGCAAAGGCCACCGCCGCCACCACAACCACTACCACCAGCGGTAGCACCGCCACCACCACCTCCAGCGCTACCACCGCCACCACCACCAGTACCACCATCACCACCAGTGCTAATACCACCACCATCACCACCAGCGCCTCCACCACCAGCGCCACTAGAATCAACACCACTACCACCAGTGCAATCACCACCACCACCACAAACGCTACCACCACCAACGCTACCAGCGCTACCACCACCAGCGCCACCAGAATCAACACCACCACCACCAATGCAACCACCGCCACCACCAACGCTACCACCGCCACCATCACCACCGGCGCCACCACCACCAGCACCACCAGCATCAACTCCACCACCAGTGTCACCTCCGCCACCACCACCACAACCACTACTACCACCACCGCCACCGATTAATCCAGGGTAAAAAAGATGTTAATCTAGAGTGGTTATAATATATTATGCGATTAGAATATAGTTTTCGAAAAATATGCAAAACAGGGCATGGATCAATTGACTAAAAATGTAGATAACTCATTTTTAGTCAATTGATCCATGCCCTGTTTTGCTCAAAGAGTGTCTAATTTGGCAATTGATAACGAGACACGCAGTTTGCGTAATGCGAGTTTAGATCGGTTGTTGATGCATCTGCCTAAAAATAGGCGTACACTGATTCGACTCCATCCCTACACCATTGATATGTTTTTTTTTCGAAATTATGTGGAGACTTTCACTAGCTTTGCGGTAAAGGAAATTATTGTGAAGAAACTGACGTGACTTGGACGATCACAAGATCGGAGAACACATGTCTTTCGTAAAAAGATTTAGGCGGCAACTACGATGTATGTACTTGCCCAAGAGACATCAAATTCAAATTTAAATTATTTATTTACACAAACAATTAAATCAACCCTTAGAACAATACATAGCTGTGCGTCATAATAGGGTTTTAAACGGTAATTTGAGCTCTTGTAAGGCACTAAGTATAAAACTTGTATCGCAGGCGCCCACATCTAGCATTACTTGTGAGCATTACTGATATCATACATCCTCAATGCATCAATTCAGCGGGAGAGCTACGACTTCAGTACTGAAAAATACAACTTGAGGTCACGGACTACAGTCTGAGAAGTAATAGAAACTTCTAGAATATACTTTATTACACTATATTCTACTTACTAAGTTTGATCTCTTCTTCAGCGCTTGTGGAGGCGGAGTCAGCAGTGAGGCGCTCTTCGGAAGCGTTGCTCGCTATGTTGTTGTTCACGTTGTATACGCATTTGCCTGGAAATAATGCACAAGTACGTATATAAGAACAAATTCCGTAACAATTCATAATGATTTATTCTACGTTTTTATCAGAACGTTTCTTAGTTATTCCTATATTTCTTGAGTCGTATTCCTCGTGACTGAGGGTCGTAACTCCCCCGTAGAATTAATCCGTTAGGGGAGTTTTCTTGGGTATATACATCATGGTGGGCGCCCAGGTCCTTCCACGGAAGACACATGTCCTCGGATATTGTGGTCTTCAAACATCTCGGTTTCCTCACGATGTTTACCTTCACCGTTAAGCGAGTGCAAATCCACACATAACTTGAAAATACAAGTCATTGGTGTAGGGCCGGATTCGAGCCAGGGTGCGTCTGAATGAAAAGCAGACGCTGGAACCGCTAAGCCACACTCGCTCATATTCCTATATGTCTCTAAAAATAAGTAAGTTGCTATGTAAGTGGCTAATTTTGTTTCATTCCGCCCTAAAGTCCTCTAACAAATGGAATCGAATGCAATGCCATGACAAACAGCCAGGACATTGTAGGTCCCGACTGTTAGTTTAACGTATCATCTGATCCACGGGAGCACTCAAATACCAGTTTTTGGTCACCCATCCTAAGACGGACCGCGTCGACATTGCTTAACATTTGTAATCACATGCGATTACCTCTGCAAGCTGCAATTCTATTATATATGTCGGAGACGGTGTGAATACAGGAGTGAAACGGAGCCCGGCACAAGTCTCACCATGTGGCAGCATTCGTCTGAACTCGGCTAACTTCGTCTAGCCGATGGAGAGGCGCAGAGACGGCAGTCAGTTGCTATGGAAACTACCTATTGACTGTCATTGGATTCATTCGCCTAGTGCAATATTCTGGGTGCCCAAAATGTGTGTAATAAACCAGTACTCCTGTATTTCTGGTTGTCTCATTGCTCGATCACCCGCCATACGCCCCTATGATGTCTGACGATGGAACTAATAATCCCGTCGCTCCGACATATATTAGTGTATACCGTTGCTATTAGAGATGTGGTCCAAAGCGCCAATCTGCAGCTTGAGGTCGTTGGGTCGCGCCGCCATGTTGTCCGCGCGACGTCGGCGCCGGCGCACCGCCCGGGCTAGTTGCATGTCGTAGGCAGTCGCTGCGATTAGCAGGGTGCCCACTAATATTGATATGGCTCTGGAATAAGATTGTAATATTATATTAGCTCTGACTACTCCTAATATGTTTTTATTCAAATTCAACGCGTCGATCAAAAATGTACTATTTATTTTTATTATCAAGAGCCTGTATTGTCCCATTGTTGGGCAAAGGACTCACTACCCTCTTTCCATTTATTTATCTCTGTCTGGTGCTATTATATTCCAGTACTGTAGAAATGTACTTAAACACAAAAAAAATATCATACAGATGGCAGCATTTTTTTTCTTTTTTTTATATAATAAGTATATTAATTATGAATGGACTCTGTCTGAAATAAACACTTTATTATTATTGTTAATTTTTTTTAATTCAGCCGTTGAGCTAGAGGAATCAAAAATACACATTCATAATGTAAAGTTTTGTCTGTCTTTGTTATACTGCAAAAAAAGTATTATACTCGTAGTATTACCTACTGTGAACAGTGTGTTGTGCTTCGATAGTTTTCATTTCATATATTTATTAGGTACTAGTGGACGCACGCGGATTCGCTCGCATTAATTTGAGATAAAAGGTAACCGATAACACTACTAAGATCTCATACTACCTACATACCAAAAATCATGATGATGCTTTCAACCGTTCTTGCGTAATAAGCGTTTAAATAAACAGTCAAACAGATACAAATTCTAAAATCTGATGTAACGTGTTCTGTTATGGGAGTAAAGTACCCATACATTTTTTCTAATATATTTTATGTTCAGATTTTTGACCCTCTTCAGCTGTATTATATGTACAGATAGAGAGATAGCACACTGAGTTATCTCCAGTTATCTCTCGGCTCTCAGTTTCCTCACCAACATTTGGAAAGGCAGTGAAGTAATATCGCATAATGGCCGCCCGCGCCGCCGGCCCACTGACCGACTTGCAGTTTCACAACACTTGCCAGACTTAGATATAAACATATCATGGGCTAGATGGCGCTGTGTGCAATGTCCCGGAATATTTATTTTATTTATTTATCTTATTTTGACATATCATGTTGTTTATTGATAAATGTCCGGGATATATTGACTGCCCTGTTAGCTTAGTTGGAAGTGGCTCTGCCTTCTAGTATAGAGGTGCGGGTTCGATCCCCGCATAACACAAGTAATTATGAATTTTTAAATTTGTAATTGTGTTGAGTCTGGTCGTTTCTATGTATAATATGTATGAATTTACAAAGGAAAGTATATATGTATTATATCAGTTATCTTGTACCCATGATACAAGCGTAAGCTTAGTGTGGGGCTAGATGGCACTGTGTGATATGTCCTAAAATATTTATTTATATATACTATTATATGAATACGCCTTCAGTCTTATGAACATATCAGGCAGTAAATTGTACCCGAATCTATTCAGACTTGAGTTTTAATACCAAGTAGTTTCATTTATCAATAAAATATTGAACATGAACATGAACATGAACATGAACATGAACATGAACATGAACATGAACATAGGTACCGCACCCAGCCAGGACAAGCCTGCTCCGGTCAAACCGGCATACCAGGGGGCACGAGGTTGTGGAGCGTAGTTTTGAGATGGTAGTCGACCGGCTATGCAGCCAGACGCCGATTTGGAGAAGGTTGTTATTAAGGATAGGGATAAGCGTTAGTAAAAATTGGTGTTCGTTGCTTGTTGAGTAGACCCATCTTGGGGTTTGTTAGTGTTTGGCTTTGCAAGCACTATCTTAATACGTTCGCTGTGTAATGTTGGTCCTATTGTGAGTAATCATAACCGCGTCGGGTGTAGTAGGTGGATCTTAAATGTGGATCGAATAGATCCTATGTCGCTACGGGAGTGTTCTTGTGTCATCTGACGGCCTTTCCTGGGGTATGGTTGGTGCCTGCCTGTTGGTATGTCGTTCTGTTTCCTCATCAGATTCGCTATCGGTTTCTGCCATCTTATAGATCTCCCTGGCAGCTCTTATAAAGTCTCCTTTGTTTTTCGCCATTTCCTGCCAGTCAGATGTGTTTCACTCTTTAAGTGTATTTCTAGCCTCTATATCTTGAAGATGTTGCTTATAATGGAACTTCGCCTTCTGTAGGTTTGTAATTGCCTCTTCTCTCGCCTTAGAGTACCTTCTTTCATACTTGATAGTCTTATTGGCCGCCATGTTCATGACGTTTGTTATCACTTCCCACGATAGCGGCTCTTTTCGGTTTTCGACGTTCCTGCTAATTTTGGTTTCCTCTAATAAAGTTTCTTGGTATTTTTTTCTAGTGGTGGTACTTTGAAGCATCTTGTAGTTTAAGGTTTTGTAGTCAAACTCGTTCGCAACGTTGGCCCTGGTTAGTCTTATTGGAGGTCTCGTAGAGTCCCTATTGGAATTTAACGTGAGGGGCTTCAGGTTTCCCCATATGATTCTATGGTCAGATAGAATTGTTTATTCACCTTTGATGTAATTAAAAAATCTGTCATTATGTGGTCTATTTGCGATATTTTGTTTCCCGACGTCCAAGTCAGTTTACAGCTGCGCCGGCCGAATGATGTGTCCATTCGGAGATTTTCCCGTGCAATTAGATCTTAAAAGATGTCTCCGTTGTCGTTACTTGTTTGGTGTGAGAGATTTATGCCTATTTGATTTTTATCGCGAAGTTCGTGTGTATCTGTGAGTCCTATGTGGGCGTTGAAGTCACCTAGTATGATTGTTATTGAGTTTCTTGGTTTGTTCTTGGTCAGTTGTAGTAGCCGAGTCACGTCGTTTGCTGCTGATGACGTTGAATTGGACCAGTGCGTTGTAGTGATGAATAGAGAGGCTCCACTGCTTGTATCTATTGATGCAACCATATTGTTTGTGTTTGCTTTAGTCCAGTTCAGCCTTAGGCCGCTGCTTTTTCTTATAAGAATAGCTAGGCCTCTTCTGTTGTTGTTTCCGCTTAGATAGATAGATAGATAGATAAACTCTTTATTGTAACACACATTGACAAAAAAAGACAAACAGAAACACACAAGACTTAAAAAAATATAGTGCCACAACTGGCGGCCTTATCGCTAATAGCGATTTCTTCCAGGCAACCGTAGGATGGACAGGAGTCGAAAGAAATATAAAGGATGGGGTGTTCAAAAAGAGAAAATATATACAAATAATAAAAATAAATAAATAAAATAAAATAAAATAGGTGCCACGTATAGTGACTAGATTCGTAGGTCCCGGATTTTAAGTGAGGATGGATGGGTAGATTTTCCGTCTAGAAACTCGTCGATCTCTCGTTTTTTAGTCAACGTTGCGGCGCCTCTAACATTCCATGTGGCAATGTTTATGTTTTCATTTACTACCTGTTTTTGTTGTTTGGTGTGGCCTGGGGCGGGCAAGTCTGTATCCGGCCTCATCTGGTATCTCCTCTGGGGTGCTAGTTCCAAGAGTTAGACTTAGGTCATTTTGCGTGGTGCTTGTACTTATTACTCCTAGGTGATTTTCAAAGCAATTAAAGTGGTTCCCCGTAAATATTAGAGCTATGCTACCTGCGGCGTCGTTTGGTACCTTAGGAGAAAAACATGCTGTTTCTTGTAGCGGGGTTTTTTTTTGAAAGATTTTTACGTTAATACTATAATATTCCGCTGCCGCTATAAGTATGTCTGTGCCGCCCCATGTGCCATCTTGGTATTGTGATAGAAAGTAGTTCCTGATATGTTCGCTTGTTTCATTTATCAATAAAATATTGTAAAAAAAATTAAGAAAAATCACATACAGTGTCATTAAGAGCTTAATTTTTTGAAGACAGTTAATAAAGGGTAGACTACAACTAGAGTACTCTAGACTTGAAAATTGAGCAGTTTTATCACTAAAATCATCTTTTTCATGCAGCTTGTCTATATATCTATATATATAAAACTCAAAGGTGACTGACTGATTGACTGACTGATATAGTGATCTATCAACGCCCAGCCCAAACCACTGGACGGATTGGGCTGAAATTTGGAATGAAGGTAGATGTTATGACGTAGGCATCCGCTAAGAAAGGATTTTTGAAAATGCCACTTTTAAAGGGGTGAAATAGAGGATGCAAGTTTTACTTCTTAATGCGAGCGAAGCCGCGAGCACCCACTAGCTAGTTTACAATATACAACTACATAATTACATTTCATAATTCATTTTAGTGGTTAAGTATACAAAACAGTAGCCAGCGGCCCACTAACCGAATTCAAGTTTCACAACATTCATCTTGTATGGCGAGACTTATAAACATTTTCTGACATTTCGCGCGCGTTTGTGAATGATCTCAGATGTAATTACGTATATTAAATTCACATTATATTATGCAGTATGCTCTGACTATAATTGCATAGCATAATTTAACAAAACGTGGTTTACCAATTTATTATGAATGAAGTAAATAATTTTAACTTATGAAATCCATGTAAAAAGCTACCGCCTATAAAATTATCTTTCCTATATCATTTGCAGATAATACTAGTGGACGCCTGGGGGCTAGCTCGCATTATCTATACTTATAATATTATATAGCTGAACAGTTCGTTTGTTTGTTTGAACGCGCTAATCTCAGGAACTACTGGTGCGATTTGAATAATTATTTTTGTGTTGAATAGACCATTTATCGAGGAAGGCTTTAGGCTATTTAACATCACGCTGCAACTAATAGGAGCGAAGAAACAAGAGAAAATGTAGAAAAAGCGGAGAAAATTATTATCTTTGTGAGCTTCCGTTGCGTGCGCTGCGAAAACGGTTCAAGATATCAAAAAAAAATATTTAAGAAATATTCTTTTTGAAATTATCTAACAAAATGTTTGCAACAGTATCAGTCTATCTTTCAAGATTAACTCACTAGAACGGTTTTTGGTAATATCTGTTCCACGCGGACGAAGTCGCTGGCACAGCTAGTTTCAGGATAAAAAGCCTGTGACACTCCTGAGACCTCATACTACCTACATACCAAAAATCATGATGATCCGTTCAACCGTTTTTGCGTGAAAAACAGAATATAATCAGACCAAATTTAGATTTAAAATATTATATTTATTTACTGACAAATACTTTGTTATAATTTTTCATTCAATGATATAATGATATTTCTCAATTCTGCGGTAATCACCGCCGGCTTTCTTTTTCATCTATTCCCGAAATCGTTTTAGTGATAAGAACATCAGTAGTGGCTTAGTTATAAGTCTTTTATGTTACTGTTGCTTTGCAGTGAAGAGTAACTACCTTATCTATGTCTATGTATGTATGTAGCATAGATAGATAGATATATTTTATTAACATACACAATTACAACTAACTAATTACAATGATAATAAGTGTTGGCATCTTTTTATATATTATATATTATTTACATATATGTTATGTTTTAAATAACTTAAAAAGGTTATCTTAGTGGCATCAGTCATGTCTCGTCAAAAATAATAATAATAATTACTAATTAAAATTACATTAAAATGAAATTAAACTTATAGTTATTTTAGCTGTATAGGGGCTGCTAGATTAGATAGTCAATTTAAAATATGAATCAAAATGTATAAAATTATGTGTCCTTAATTAATTAATTTAGAATTATTATGACAACAGCAATCAACATTTTTAATATGACTGTAGTCATATGAAAAATATTCCTTAATTGTGTATATAGTTCTGTCTAGTAATAGCTTTTTAACACATTTTAGGAATTGGACTTCATTGGTCATTATTTTTATACATTCCGGAAGTATATATAGTAAGAACCTGAGTAGTTGTCCGTTATTCTAATACTTTATTTATTATGGATCTACTAGATGGCGCTCTGTGTTAAATTTCCCAAAACATCTATTTGTCACAGTTAAAACCCGTTTTTCGTTAGAACTCGTTTTGCCTAGTTAAAACTAGTTTTTACTAAATGCCTTTGTTAAAACTAGAAATAACACTAGAATTGACCACTGATATATTTGATTTTCAGTTAAAACTAGTTGTCACTCCGAGCTTTAGTTAAAACTAGCGCTAGAGAAACTAATTTGGGATTGAAAATAAGATATAGGGTACGGTGGGGCAAAGATCCGCAGTGGGAAATGATCCGCACGGTCAATTTAAAATGATCGCTTAATATTGTCGTGGTTTTAGACACATTTTTATGCTGGCAACATTGATAGAAGACGACTCACAAAAGTTACATGGCGTCCGACCGGCACAACAAAAACAATGAGGTTAGAATTCTTTTTACTTGTTTTGATGTAATAATTCGTAGGTCATCTTCAGTTGAAAATGTAATTTACTATACGCTTTGCTTACTGTTTTACTGGTTCAATTCCATAATTCAGGTTTTGAAAGGCGATCTATGAACAATAATTTGGCCAAATGCGCATTTCTTGTTTTTAGGTTAGTTTGTGATTACAAAATGACAAAATGGGGCAGAGGTCCGCATTTTGCATGGGGCAATGGTCCGCGCGCGGACGTTTGCCCCAAGATTTGTATTCATTGTTCTAATTTTTGTTTTTACGTTATAGAAACTACAAACGCAAAACTAATGTGAAGCCGTTCACACCAGAACTGTACTTGCAGGCCCAATTTTAAATTGACCGTGCGGATCATTTCCCACTGCGGATCTTTGCCCCACCGTACCCGTACCGGATTATGAATGGGGATCAGTCGTTTCGAGTATAAAGGAGCCAAAAAAAACTAGCACGACCCGAAATGTTTATTCAGTCAGTGAACTGGAATGGTTTTACTCATAACTGTGAATAAATAAACTGAATAAAGTTAATTTTTCCGTGTATTTCATTTCAATGGGGCAAAGATCCGCAGCTGCGGACAATTGCCCCGAATCTGCGGACGTTTACCCCAAACAGTGGGGCAAAGGTCCGCAAAGGCAAGGTTGTCTACCTTTCCTTTTTTTTCCGAAATGGTGCTTATTTCGCTAGTAATAAAATGGTATATTGTAGCACATAAATTAAGATTTCCAGTGAAGCCAAAACCTGCAGGACCTTTTACTTATTGGGTGAGAAAAAAGGTTGAAACCTAAAATTGCGGATCTTTGCCCCACCCTACCCTAGTTTTTAAAATATTTATTAAAAAGATCTAGGATATAGAGTCATGTACTTAGTAAAGTCACTTGTCTGTGACAGGAGGTAAGATTAGGTTCGTTAGGTTGCTTTCTACCACGCACATGCGACGACGAGCGAAGCGAGGAGGGGCCAAGCGGTCGTCACAGTTTTAACCGAGTCGCTTCGGAAAAACGCGTTTTGTCTAGTAAGAACTAGTTTTAACTAATATTCAATTTTGAGCATTAGTTAATTCTAGTTTTAACAAAGGCATTTAGTAAAAACGAGTTCTAACTAGGGAAAACGCGTTCTATCTGAAAACTGGTTTTAACTGTAACATATTCATTTGCTTGATTTATCTATTTATCCAAAGATATTGAAGTTCGGAGGTCAGTTGGCAAAACATCTTGCAGTCCCATGCTGCTTCTTTAGACGCGGGTGGTGTATATATGAAATTGCCGTATTTTTCTTACATTTTAATCTGTTTGTAACTTTTACGTACAGCTATATTTTTTCCAAATACAATTTTTATTGGATCTATTCTTGAATTATGTACCTTTTAGATAAACAAATATGTATTACTAGTGCATATTACTTATAGGGAAGTCATTGAAAACACCTCTTTCAATGTGTCGTCGGTTTCACTACTTTAACTAGGTATATTTTTATCATATACTCTGTTTTTGAGAAATTAATATACGCAGTGCATAGCTTTTTTCCATCTAAATATAGTTATCAATTGCATCTAAATCTGTTCAGACATTTTTCTCAATTTCGTCATACAAATCGGCAATTTCATAGGTAAAGACCTATATTTCATCGTAAAAAATGTAACTAAGTGCTTTGCCGAAATAAAACCAAATTTACTTAAACTTGATTTTAACTAAATTTACTTTATAGTTGAAGCCATGTATATATGTCTCATGATGATTCAATATAACCTGATGATGATGATGATCCAGAGACATACTCACAGCAGTACTTGGAAGGTAGGATCCTGTATGTAGGAGTACCCGCCGTGCTGCGGCGAGCGCACGGCCAGCACCGCGTGGCGGAGGAGCGGAGCGCGCGCGCTGCTCACCAGCGCGCCGATAGAGGCGCGGGCGCATGCTGCCGGCAGGCATAGGCCGAGGTACAGGGTGCGGCGCTGGGGAAAAAATAAATAAACGAGTGAACAATAAATAAAATACATATATTGGTAACTATTTCTAAACTATTTCAAAGTGGATGCATATATTGATTGTTTTGTTTTTGTTTATCATATTATTTTTTACGTGGGACAGGTTTACGTTTGACTACAGCCTGCCTGATGTTAAGCATTGCTGCAGCCTAGGATGTAACACGCTTACCTGGATGATATCTATTAACTCTAGATTTGAAAACCTGTATATTGTAGTTCGCAGGAAACACGGAAATTAGGAGATAATAATAAAATTAGCAGCACTTTCCGATACTTGTAAAATCACGTTTTACGACAATCTGGCATGCAATAAGGTTTTTATAAGCGCGTGTGGCTCAGCGGTTCCAGTGTCTGCTTTTCATCCAGACGCACCCTGGTTCGAATCCGCCCTACACCAATGACTTGTATTTTCAAGTTATGTGTGGATTTGCACTCGCTTAACGGTGAAGGAAAACATCGTGAGGAAACCGACATGTTTAAGGACCACAATATCCGAGGACATGCGTCTTCCGTGGAAGGACCTGGGCGCCCACCACGATGTATCTGCCTAAGAAAACTCCCCTAACGAATTAATTCTGCGGGGTAGTCACGACCCTCAGTCATGAGGAAATACGACTCAAAGAGAGAAGGTTTTTCTAATCCAAATACTATTGTCACATTATATATCATATACATATAAATCATCACAGCCAGCCCCAACGAAAGACCAGCACTGGTTGCTTCCACACAACCAGCATTATGCTGAGTTGAGGTTGAAGATTTAATGTTTCATTATGTAATTATTGTTGTTGGTGTAATGTTTTCTTTCTTTCTTTCTATCATTTAATCAGTTATTCCACAATGAAATAAGAACAATAAACACACTTATCTGCTTTCTCCCCGATAATATGTAAGTATGTTTTCTACCTCGTTAGATATTTATGTGCGAGAGTAGCTAGGAAGTCTCATCTAGAGATATATTAGTACTCAGAGTTTAGCACATAAGTATAATTTTTTTATTTATAAAATAGCTTTTCAAACATACTCACAGTTTTGACAATCTCCGGCACATCAGACGTGATGGAGACCTTGACGTTGTAGAAGGCGGTGTCGAACGGAGGCCCGGAGCCAGACATCGACACATCCTGCCGCCACTCCGAGAAGATCTGCGAGCCGCTGCTCTCTGCAAATATTGGGATGGATGTAGTTAGTAAAACTCGTAGTGTATTTTTTTTGCATTATACACTGTAGTTACAACTGTAACAATAGACATACAAATCTTCATTGTTTTAGCATTATAGCGAAAAGGTCTGGGTGTTGTATTTAATCAATATTAATATGCAAGCAACATATGTACTACAATAATTGCTATCACCATTTCGATACTATACGATACCGGGACCTACTATATTTAAGTAATCGTGAATGATTATCACGTTCTAATGAGCAGAGAGAGAATGAGGCAATTTTAATATTAATATTGTTCGTCCTGCTACGAATTGTCTACGAGATATCGTAGCACTTTCGTAGAGGCCGTAGTACTGGTGTAAAAGACTTCAACGCAATCCTTGCTACGACAGCTTTGGTCAAGTTTGCTATGCTCTGATTTACATTATGGGCGCTAGTTATTATTTTATGAAGTTTAATTTGAGCTTTAGCTTTTATCATGACATGTAAATTAATAAATCACTTGTGACCTGACAATGCTGGTTTGAAAGAAACTTAATATAATCTCGAACTACTTGTTTTCTGAATAAACAACAGCATGAATGGAAATACAGTCGAACTTAACTGCGTTATAGAAATAATATAAATAGAAATAAACGTTATATAAAAACAAATGTAGTGTGCACATAGCGCACATGCCTTCAAATACACATTCATAATAAACACATCGGAAAAACATAGTATATATAGGTATGTACTTAGAAATTTAAAACACAAAATTTATTAATAACCTCCTCTTTTAAGGAAGTTGGTTAAAGATATAACAGGAATACCATCCGGAAGCAACCAAGGTTGTAACTTATCATTATAAATAGGTAGTTTAGCAGATATGTTACCTAACAACCATACTGCATGTAATTTCACGGCAACCAAGCTACCATTTAGCAAACAGCAATGTTGTAAATTTCTAGAAAGCCCAATTAGTTTCGCGTGTCGCGTGTTCAATGGATATATAATGTTTTGAATGTTTGAAACTGGTGATTTTGTGAATGGTAGACCTTTTAGTATGAATGATAAATGTTTGCTTTGTCTGGGGCTAGATGGCGTTGTGTGCAATGTCCCGGAATATTCATTTTATTTATCTACACTAATGATGTAACATTCTACTTATGTTTCCAATACTTGACTTATAATTACTACTGTTATAGCGCAGACAACAAAACACTCAATTTAAGCAATTTCACATGATAATATAATATCCACATCGATATCGTAATATCTCATTATAACACCAATAAAACGCGACCAACCTGATTGTAGGGCCAATCAGGTTGGTCGCGTTTTATTGATGCGCGCAGCTAGCGGCAAAATCACTGTGACAATACACGTACGCGTGAATTTATTTAATAAATTAAAAGTTAAAAATGGCTTGTTGTTTGATTAATTGCATTAGTGAAGATAAAGTAGTGTATGCAACTGCATATAACACGGGTATTAAAATACTCGTTACTATTATGAAACTCGCTGCGCTCGTTTCATAAACTCACACTCGTGTTTTAATACCCTTCATTATATGACAGTTGCATAAACTACTATTATTTAATGAGAGATTTTCATTAGGAAATTGATTTTGGTAACTTTTGTTTGTTAAGAGTCTTTTTCAAGGAGTAGTTAGTTTCGGTTCCAATTGTCAACAAAATATAGAAATAAAATTGTGTCATAACCTATCACTTTATTTTACATCATAGGGTCATTCTTATCTATACTAATGTTATAAAGCTGAAGAGTTTGTTTGTTTGTTTGAACGCGCTAATCTCAAGAACTACTAATGCGAATTGATATTTTTTTTTGTGTTGAATAGACCATTTATCGAGGAAGGTTTAGGCTATATAACATGACGCTGCAACTAATAGAAACGAAGAAACAATGGGAAATGTGGAAAAAACGGGGAAAATTTGAGGGCTTCCGTTTGCAAAAATAAATATGATGCCAAAATTAACTATTCCACGCGGACGAAGTCGCGCGCACAGCTAGTGTATCATATACGTTTTTTTTTAAGTAACAAGTAACAATACAAACATAAAATTAGGCATATGTGATATCACTATGCATACAATATTAAAAAATACCAATTTTTGTTTTGTTTTGACTTAGGTTTAAATCATCTGTTGTTTAAGAAATGATGTTTTTTTTTATCGCAGAATATTTTATTAATTTTTATATAATCGATTTGACACAGTTTCACTAACTCTTTTTACTCATTCAGTAAGCAAACAGAAAAGTGTGAAAATCTCAATTTTGCAAGGCAATTAAAATCACATATACCTACTCTATAGTTAAGCAATTGAAATTTTAGCGAACATGCAATTAAGACAATAAATTGTGATTTACTGCTAGTTTGTTGTTAGTATTTGTATCACAAAAGCCTTGGAAAGAGAATGTGGTACAAACACACAATTGCATTTACTTAATGTGGCAAGTTTAGTATATAAATCTACATTGTGGGGCTTATTATAGCTTATTAGTTGCCTGCAGCTTTAGTTAAACTTTAATGGTTATAATAGTAAAACTCTAAAACAAGTGAGAGAGACAAGGACGAGTTGCGTACAAGAAGAGAGGCCCATGCTCAGAAGTGGGTGATAGCAGGCTGATGACGATGATGATGAAAACTCTAATGTCAGAATTTTCTAATTCTTCCCAGAAGTTTGTATCATAACATTTAGTATTATGATAAATAAGTAGTATAAGCAACCCTTATTAAGAAACCCACGAATGTAAAAATCTGTGGTGACGAGATAGTTTAGTTTCAGCTTTTCATCTAAAAAAATGATAAATAATAAGGGCGGCTTGATAAACTGTCGACACCAGAGTTGGCCACTCTCATTCGATAAGAAGAAGATCTAAAAAAATACCTACACAAGCACTTTACTTGAAAATGCAAGCATTACACAAAAATATAATCCAGCAGAGGTCAAGGGCCTCTTATAATAATGATATCATTGCATTTAAGTATTATCCGTTCGCTTTCGACCTAGGTCAGCTCCGACCTCGAAGCAGCCTTGCCACTTTTGGGCACTCTCTAAAAACTACTTATATACCTTCATTTACATAATATTTGTAAGGATAACTGGCTTCCTGTATGCTGGTTTTATTCGTGACATAACTTTTTTTTATAGGCGTTTTCAATTGATTTCGAAAATACAAGTGTGATAGCAGTGTGTGTATGCAGGGCTCACACAAGCACAAACTAACATTTAAGAGATGTGATTTTGTAACACCACAGCACTGTATTTAGTATAAGGTTTCATGTAATTCTTTGAGTAAATAAAAAAAACTTAAGTATTTGAAATAAACTTGATTTAAATTGAATTGAATTTGATAAAATAAAAAATTGTATATTATATTATGTAAAGATTTCTGTCTATATTCTAGATCTAGTGGTTTGGTTTTACACTTGCTTTTCTATGCTGTTGTTTATTTACTGGTTTAATTCAGTTTATCAGTCAGACACTTAACACTTTATTTCGATATTAAAATTATTAAGTAATTGCTCATATTGGGCAACCTTGATAAGATTTTGTTTAATTTCCGGCACCTGTCTTCATAACATGAACGAATGTTTTAATGCATGCAAATTACTTTCACGAGTGGATTACAGATATAATGTAATGCAGTGGTTACTTTGTACAACGATTTATCTCCTCTTAATAATCCGACGAATTAATAAAATAAAAGTCATAAAATTTTATCAAAAGTCAATATCGCATCCAGGACTGCACTGAACGTGTTCATAGATCCAATGTCATCTGAGGGCACGGCAGTGCCCCCGCCAAGTCGAGCGCGAAGCAAACACTAATTATTTGATTATTTCAAATTCAAAATGATTTATTTCGGACTACAATTGATTGATTAATCCATATTTTGTTAGTAACTTATGACTATTCTTACAGGCTAGGGTTAGTATAATTAACAAGTAATGAGTGATTACTAAGTCACATAAAATTAACTATAATAATAAATAAATCGCAGTAAGGAACCTTAGACTTGGCTTAACTAATTCTAGAGATTTCATTACTTTTTAGAGATAAACAAGCAGCTCTATCAAGACTTGGCAAATTTTTTACAGAATGTTTTTGGTGGGATATAGTTTACTCGCTGAATTATTGTGTTCGACAGCTAGTTTGCTAGTTTCAGCGTATCATGTCACCGGCTAGTGTCCTGTACTGGCTACTTACTGTTGCTGGTGGCGGGGGCAGCTTGCTGCTGGCTCAACACCCCGCACAGCTCGGCGGAGCCCGTCCAGTAGTTGTTGCCCCAGTAGAACATGGACGTGTAGCGACCGCTGGCGTCTTCCACTGGAAATAAGAAAAAAAATGTTAATAAACAGTTTTTAGTCCCAATGTCAAAGGATCAAGGTCGAATGTCAAGTGTCAAGAAACGGTAGCTCTCCATTACAGAAATCTAACCAAAGATAAATTGCAATGATCCATGTCTTACCTAACCAAGGTGACGGGTACCGCTGGCTAAGTTATCATGATGTTTGACCTTACGCTACAGGTACACTACTTACTAGTTTGTCTTATGGCTAATTTACTGTGCATACTATACTGTCTGTACTATATTTACTGTCCATACTACATACCGTATAATAAGGAACATTTACATGACGATTTGAAAGAAAAAAACATTTATTGTGGCAGATTTAACTGAATATTTGATATGCTTAATAAAGCTAGCTAAAGTAAATCAATATAGTAATCCGGAAGCAAAGAGAATTATCAACTTCCAAGAATTTTCTCCGAATACAACACGAAGCATTTACACATTAATCGAATGAAAAGTCAAGATCTTCTTCAGAAGATAGCTTAATAATTAAGTGTCATCAATACATCTTGTTCTTGAACTTCGTTAAAAATGTTGATTTATTCATTGAACTTCAGAAATACGCTGAATTGATGAATAGTTTTACTATAATAGTAAGTTCACGGTAGTTCATCATCGAAGATGGGTAAAGTGACATTGCAATGAGTATATTTATATCCGAAGACATTGGACATGTCGGTCGTAAAAGATGCGTCAAGGCTATATAATTTCTTACCAATTTGGTGATTTACCTTACTTCCGTTGCTATGGAAATATTTTCCGTGGCCAATTTATAAAAAATACTTTATGATCCTTTACACAATTGTCTGAATCTATACTATTTATACCAATATTATAAAGCTGAAGAGTTTGTTTGTTTGTTTGTTTGTTTGAACGCGCTAATCTCAGGAACTACTGGTGCGAATTGAAAAATTCTTTTTGTGTTGAATAGACCATTTATCAAAGAAGGCTTTAGGCTATATAACATCACGCTGCAACTTATAGGAGCGAAGAAACAATGGAAAATTTGGAAAAACCGGGGTAAATTATTCATCTTTGAGAGCTTCCGTTGCATGTGCTGCGAAAACGGTTCAAAATTCAAACAATTAATGCCCAAAATAACACGCGGAAGAAGTCGCAAGCACAGCTAGTGTAAAAATAAACTAAATTGTGAAGTATACAAGTTGTAATTAACATGGTCAAAAGAAGCACTCTGAAACTTCAATCTATTTTGAAGATTGACCGACAATGATGATACTTTTTAAAAGATTTATTAAGGAACACTTTTTTAGAGAAAAACATACAAATTAAATAAGCGAAGGGCAAATTTACTTTAGGGCAATATACTTTACAACCTTCCGGTGATACAAGTATAGCCTTTGTTCTTTATTTAATATATATAGGCTTAAAATGTGGTCGGCCTTACGAAATGGTGTCAAAGTAAATTTCCGATTTTAAGGACCGTCACAACTTTTTTTACTACAGACAAATATGTATATGAGAACCTAAGAGAGGTGTAAAAACTCTTGTAACCTTAGTAAGTTCACATATGAATTACCGCCTCCAACTCGGTCGCAAATATATTTTACGCATTCGTATCAGATAGCATTCTATCTGTTTTTTTATTGAAATTTGTTTTTAGTAAAATATATAAAACAAGGGAAGAAAAACTAAACATACTACTTCTAACTACTACAGAAAGGGGCACTTAGAAAATTTTGCTAATGATTTAATGCTATCTGTTGATTTTATTGGTTATGTTGCAAGGCAATTTTATGCCTCCCTTTTTCGTTTGTTGTAAAGATCAATACTAAGTAACTAAAAACAAATTTTACAACCCTGAAAAGAACTTGAACCTTAAAATTTTCGCCCATTTTTAGTCAAGGTAATCTGTATTTTTTTATATATTTTCATTACTTATTTTATTCATTGATGGGCTGTCACACAATTTTTTTTAATATGAGTTATATAATTATCTACAAAATAAGTGAAATTACTGAAGATTATTTTCGTGTTTTTGAGAAAATTTGTGTGCGGAACTGTTTAAAAAAAAAGGTAAACATATAGATTAGATCCAGGATTAGCGCTTTAGCTAATTTTAACCCAGATTAATGTGGGTAAAACCGCAGTAGCAGTATCACTTATATACGAGTACTGGTCAAATTAGTAAAATATAGAATAGAATATTTAAGTATTTCATACCTTAAAGATTAACTTATCTAACATAGATTTTGCATTTAATTTAGCTTTTATTTTGATCTTCTTCTTATCGAATGAGAGTGGTCAACTCTGGTGTCGAGAGTTTATCAAGCCCTAAGGGCCTCTGACATGGCTTAACGACTGCCGTACTAGACAAACAGCCGGGACCTACCATGTAACGTGTCATCCGACCCACGGAAGTGCTTAAAATTAAATTAATTGGTGAATTTAGAAAGAAAGAAAGAAAACATTTATTGGGACAGATTTAACAGAAAAACAATTTATTTAAGTGTGCTGTGATGTAATGACCTCCTTGTTTGAAGTCGGTTAATCTGTACCTCCCAACTAACTGTGATTGTATCGAGTTCATTGCTCCAAACACTCGCTGCCCTTGACATACATACAGATTATTTCTGTTTTGTTTGTTACCTTCATAATGTAGCTGGATTGCTCTAGAATGGTTTTATTACTAGTAGATGCCTTCTACTTCTCTCTTTTTTATTTGAGATATAAATTTACGCAATTGATTGCATAAATTAGTTTTTACAAGTACTTTTATGAGCTCACGAAATATGAAAGCGTAATGTATGTAGTTTGTTCTCAACTACATATCAAAATCACAATGATGTGTTGCGATGTTGGAAAGTTAGGAAGAAACAAGTATAAATAAACAGTTATCTTTGAAATAAACTAACAAACTCACTAACTAGCTATATACTATGTTACTTTATTTATTACATAAGATTTTTCACAAATGATCAAAGCTCCACTCAGGTCTTAGTTCAAACTTTTTAATGTATTGCAAGAAGTTTTCTACAAATATTTTAATGGTAATTTAAGAAGCGCCCGTAGCTCAGCTAGCGGAGCCAATCGCATGCGATTACCAATGTTAAGCAAACTTTGACGCGGCCAGTGCGGGGATGGGTGACCGAAAAGTGGCATTCAATTTTGGGCGCTTCCGTGGGTCGGATGACACGTTAAATTGTAGATCCCGGCTGTTTGTCCATAGTACGGCAGTCGTTAAGCCATGTCGGAGGCTCTTAAGGCGTATTGATAAACTCTCGTCATCAGAGTTTTTATTTTTACGTGGGATAGGTTTTCGTTTGACTACAGCCTGCCTGATGTTAAATTGGCCACCCTCATTCGTGCCTTGGGAGAGGCCTATGGACGACCGTGGGCTGATGATGATGATGATGATGATTCGATAAAAAGGAGAATGTTAGGTATTTTAAAATACTCTTTGACAATTTTTTTTAATATTATCTGGTTTTGATTTGGACATTGCGTGATCATTGTCAATCAAACTAAACTGCGTTGTGAGATTTTTGGGAATCTTTTATTAACGTTATGAGTTGGTATTTTTACTGATATTTGTGTCTAATATATTAAACATGGATTGTTTAGTAGACTGGTACGATGAGTTACCATCCGTTAAGCGGTTTTGCTTCTGTTTTCCTCTCAAGATAGGATGTATTGTTATAGGATGTTTGTCTATATTTAATGTTGTAAGTATTTTCACAATAATAAATAATAATAATAAATACTCCGGGACATTGCACACAGCGCCATCTAGCCCCACACTAAGCAAACGCTTGTGTCGTGGGTACTAGATAACGGATATAATACTTATATATACTTTTCTTTTGTCAATACATACTTATTATACATACAAACGACCAGACTCCGCACAAGTAATTATATTTGTTTTTAAAGTACATAAAAACGTGTCATGCTAGAATCGAACCCGCGACCTGTAGATTAGAAGGCAGAGCCACTACCAACTAAGCTAACAGGCCAGTCATACAATATTTCACTATAATAATTTAGCTACTTGAAAATGGTTTCAATTATGCATCGCTATATATCTTTCGAAAACGCAGACGTTAAGGAAATAGACAAAAGAATAGCCACAGCATGGAGGAAATACTGGGCTAATAAGGATATCTTTAAAAGTCGTATGCCTACATACTTGAAAAAACGGTTGATGGATAATACGATCCTTCCTTCTCTACTATATGGGTGTCAAACGTGGGCACTGACACAAGACTCAGTCGATAAAATCGCTAAATTCCAAAGAGCGGCAGAGCGTTCCATGCTGGGCCTTACTCTTATGGATAAAGTAAGGAACACAGAGATACGTCAGCGAACCAAGGTCTTAGACGCAGTAAAAATGATGTGTCGCTTGAAGTGGAAATGGGCGGGACACCTCGCCCGCTCTACCGACGGCAGATGGAGCGAGCGCATCGTACACTGGTGCCCGCGGGACACCACTCGTACGCGCGGCCGACAGAAGAAGAGGTGGAGAGACGACATCGTGGAGGTGGCTGGAGTCACGTGGACCAGACTAGCCCAAGACCGCAATGCCTGGGCCAGCAAGGAAGAGGCCTTTACCCGCTTTTGGGTGCCCTGATACAAGAAAATATTATTATAAGTAATCAAGAACTCAACTTAATTATTTTTTTTGTAAATAAACTAAGTAACTATAATATGTAAATGAAAAATTGAATTCAGGAAATAAAGGCTATTTTATTTATTTTATTATATATAGTCTAAAATGTTGCTTGTATAGAAAAAAACCTAGTTTCTTTGTATTCATATAATCGAGCTAGCTACCATCCTCAAATGTCAAATGTCGTCAAGCGTCCTACGGTGAGAATTCAGCTGATGGTATGCAATCTACGATGAACGCTTTCCTAGTGAAATACGGTAAGCACGCTCCATCTTAGGCCATAGCCTTTGCTTGCTATCAGGTAAACTATAGCCAAGTGCAAACCCGTTCACGTTAAAAAAAAATAAAAAAACAGATTCACTCTCGTTATAAGTATAATAAATATGAGTAAATATTGTGTTTTTGTTGATTTGTTGGCCTGTTCCTCTTTCATGCCGCTACCGAACGACGGGTCTACGTTATTTTTCATATGACCGTCATAGGGTACTGTAAGTGACATAAATTATATTCATTTTATCCGAACATTTTACTGTGGGTATTTTTTTTACGTGGGATAGGTTTGCATTAAGCATTGGTGCACTCTGGAATATAACACGCTTACCAAGAAGGTACCTCTAGATTTGAAGACCCCTGCAGCATGTACAAGATTAGATAGCTATTAAGTGTTGATTGTTTCTATTTCCAGATATTCCTCTACTGTTTCTCGGACTACATATCGCGGCGCACGGAGTCGAGCAGTAGAATCATCTACACGGTGGTTCTGTATGTAGGGTTGTTGATGTGTATCGCGGTCAGCGTGCTGGCCGTCATACTCATCATAGCCCTGCTGACGGTAAGCTTAACTCTTTATTAGAACTAGTGGGTGCTCGCGGCTTCGCTCGCATTAAGAAGTAAAACTTGCATTCTCTATTTCACCCCATAAAAAGTGGCATTTCCAAAAATCCTTTCTTAGAGAATGCCTACGTCATAACATCTACTCTCATTCCAAATTTCAGCCCGATCCGTCCAGTGGTTTGGGCTGTGCGTTGATTTATCACTTATATCAGTCAGTCAGACAGTCACCATTGAGTTTTAAATATTTAGATTTTGGAAGTTAAAAATCTTGCTGCTCCATAGATTTTCTCAAGCTGCGATGAACCCAAAATAATCTAACACCGGGTCTTACGGATCGGATATTGACAAACTCTGTGCGAGGTTGGGAAGTGCATGCTTCGCCTTAGGGAGACTTTCACGAGTGGTCTCTGCCGACGTAGTGCGGACGTGCTACTTCGCAACTGTACATTCGGTCCTGCAATATGGAGCCGAACTTTGGGGGCACGCCGCCGACAGGCTGCGTGCCTTCAGGATGCAGAAGCGGGCGATACGAGCAATAGCTCAAGTGTCGCGTCGCACGTCGGCGAGACCACGCTTTAAGTCACTGGGAATTATGACTCTGCCATCAATGGTTATTTACCAATGGGCTCTACATGTAAGGTCTAATCTGGATCTCTTTGAGACGCGTGGAGACCTGTACTCGGGTACGATGGAGCTCCGCTGCGCAGACAAGCTGGCCACGCAGCATGTGCGCCTCGTTCGCGCCGGGAACTTGACTCACGTGAAAGGACCGGACGCATACAATTGTCTTCCAGCTGTTATTAGGAATTCAATGTCAGACAACATATTTAAAAATAAATTAAAAAAGTGGCTCGTTCAAGAAACATACTATTCAATAGACGAGTTCTTCAAAACGAATAAAAAAAGCTACCTAAATAGGTATCTTGTAAAATAAATAATTGATATAATATAAGATATGTAATTTTATATATAATAATTTATGTTATGTAGAATTGTAATTTCTTATTGACGTGTAAGCTTTTGGTTACAAATAAATGGTTTATCTGGTTTATCTGATTGGTTATCCCTTTGGGGTAGCGGAGGTCTGGTGACAGTTGCTTCGTGTAAAAATCGGCATAATGCCAAATCAGGTTGATCGGGAGTAGACATCATAAATTGGGAACATGGGATAAAAACAACAACCTGCTTAGTTCTGGGAGATTACTGGTGTATCTATACTAATATTAAAAAGCTGAAGAGTTTGTTTTGTTTATTTGAACGCTCTAATTTCAGGAACTACTGGTCAGAATTGAAAAAAATATTTTTGTGTGAAGAGACCATTTATCGAGGAAGGCTAGGCTATATAACATCACAGTGTAACTAATAGGAGCGAAGAAACAATGGAAAATGTTAAAAAAATGGGGAAAATTATTCAGTTTTGAGGGCTTGCTGCGAAAATGGTTCAGATAGTCGTGGGTAACAGCTATAATTTATAAAGCTGAAGAAGTTGTTTGCAAAAATAAATATGATACCCAAAATAACTATTCCACGCGGACGAAGTCGCGAGCACAGCTAGTTTCAGATAAGCCTTAATTAAAAAAAGAGAACTGCTACGTTCTATTTATACAAACCCAATGAATTGCATAGTCACAACATTTGTAAACAAATAAACATTATATTGGTACGAGTATAATTTGCAAAAAAAAATATGCAAAGGATTACTTAAAACTTAATTTACTATTATCTACTTATAATTAAATTAACCGTCTTCTTCGATGTTAGAAAGATGTGTGTGAATAGGTATCTAAATCGCCAGACGTTGGTAACACGAAACTACAGCGTTGACATTCCGCGACACACAGTGTTGTGCAACCGGTGGAAACCAAAGCCACGTCGGCGAAATATTAGGTCTTTACCTATGAAATTGCCGATTTGTATGATGAAATTGAGAAAAATGATATTTCCATACAAACATTTTTAATGTTTGTATGGAAATGTCTGAACAGATTTGGATGCAATTGATAACTATAGTTGGATGGAAAAAATCTATGCACTGCGTATATCAATTTCTCAAAAACAGAGTACCTATATGATAAAAATATACCTAGTTAAAGTAGTGAAACCGTATACCTAGTTAAAGTAGTGAAACCGACGACACATTGAAAGAGGTGTTTTCAATGACTTCCCTATAAGTAATATGCACTAGTAATAATTTTTTTTTATCTAAAAGGTACATAATTCAACAATTGATACAATAAAAATTGTATTTGGAACAAATATAGCTGTACGTAAAAGTTACAGATTAAAATGTAAGAAAAATACGACAATTTCATAGGTTACACGATTTATTTATCTGATATATGTTTTTATTTCAGGACAACGCAAACCTGACGTTCCCATGGATAATGGGATGTTCCATATGCCTCATTTTAGAGATCATCATAGTGATTCTGCTCGTCGGCCTCCTCTCAGTTATGCCGAATGTGAAGAAGAGATTTTTTCTAGTCATGGACACTCTCATTTCTGGCATATTCATGATTGTGTGTAAGTATTCTAAAAATGTTAATCATACAATTTTAATTATAAACGTTAAATTGTAGGTCCCGGCTGTTTGTCTGGTACGGCAGTCGTTAAGTCATGTCAGAGGCCCTTAAGGCGGCTTGATATACTCTCAAAACCAGAGTTGGCCACTCATTCGATGAGAAGAAGATACAATGATTTCTGCTGGCTAGTTTACATGTCTGTATGGGAAACTAGCTTTTGATTGCGGCTTCACATATGTTATATATACATATAAACCATTGTCTTGAATCACTCTATTTTAAAAAGAAATGCATTAAAATCCGTCGTTTAGTTTTAAAGATCAAACCAAACATACAGATAGACGCAGTTTGTAACTTTGCTTTATACTATGTAGTGATATTCAACACAAATTTGTTGAATATCACTGTTCATTGCAATTATTTATGTATCTGGTTGTTTCTATGTTTGTAAATAAAAAAAAACTAAGAATTATATAGTACCCTATGTATGTACCCACCATACAAGCGTTTACTTAGTATAGGGCTAGATGGCTTGGTGTGAAAATATGTCCCCTAGTATTTATTTTGTTTACAGGTACATTATATGCTATTTTAATAGTAAATAGTTACCGAAAGACGATTGATAACTCATAAAATGTGTATTTGGACTGTCAATGATGAGCTAAGAGCTAAACTAGAACAAATACATATTGAAATATCTTTGAGAATTAAATATTCCTTCTCTTTAAGCTCTTTTGAATTTATGTTTTTGTAAGCAATTTAATGTAATGATTACTAATAAATAAAATGTATTTAATTGGTTGTTTTTATTTTATGTCTATAGAATTTTAGATAGATATTAAAATCACGTGGAAACCATTCTTAGAGTAAATTTTCACATTGAAAATATAAAAATATTGAGTTTCATTTTAATTCTTCCGAACGCTATGACCTTTTTGAGCAAAATGTTATATTGTTATATTTTTCTGTAAAATAATCCCAACTTTAATGAATCATTGATTCTGTGGAGGAGTCATGACCCTTATTAATGAAGAATACGATTTCAGTAGAAGGTTTTAAGCCATATTTTGACCTATAAATTTCCTCCGCTCTGTTAATGCGCAGGTGGTACTGAGGTTAATATTATATTACATTTTATAAGCATTCTCTTGTGAAGGTCTGTTCACTTGGAATTGCATCCACTTATTAATTAGTTTGGGAATGAAACTGCAAAGCCAATTTGAACATTTGCCAAACTAAGTTTTTAATATATAGGTACATTTGATCATCATCATCCACAGCCCTTGGAATCCCGCTAAATTGAATAATACTACAACAAAATTAATTCGATTAATTATTTTATATACACCCAGTTTATTACGGTGTTACTATATACTAATAGCTAGCCTAGACCTACTGCTGTGGGCCCGTAAGTATTTTTTTCTAGCCCTGTTAATTGAGGGTTAGTAAAATTCTTTGATTGAGCATTTAAAAAAAACATGTATTTCTGAAAGTCTTAAATCATGAAAACGTCAAATTCAGTCTATTTTGATAGAATTGAATTAGAATATAATTATGTTAATTATATGAACCAAATATGTTCTGTTTTTACATAATATTGTTTTTATAACAGTGTACGGAGATGGTATGTGTACTGTTTAACAAACTGCCGACGGTGCAGAAATTCTGTTGTTGTATGAGTCTCAGAACTGGATGTGTTGCTGCCGCTTTTCTGGCTATAGTTAATATTGTAAGTATATATATATAAAATTCAAAGGTGATTGACTGACTGATATAGTGATCTATCAACGCACAGCCCAAACTACTTGACGGATTGTGCTAAAATTTGGAATGAAGGTAGATGTTATAGGCATCAGCTAAGAAATTTTTTGGAAATGCCACTTTTACAAGGAGTGAAATAGGGGATGCAAGTTTTACTTTTATTAAGAAGTATTATTTAGCCGCATTAGCGAGCGAAGCCTCGAGCACCTACTAGTTATTCATAAAATTATACGTTTTTAAAAACTTTAATATTACCAAGAAGTAAACTGATATATAAGATTTATATGATGTGTATACATACGTATTTTTTGTACTATTTCAGATAATGCTATACATCTACACTTACTACGATTCAAAGAACTCTGATCCGCAAACTAGAAAGATCTTCACATTTACGCTGTACTACTGCTTAGTGAAGGCTTTAGCGATGCTGGTCGCTGGTGTTATACTGATTAGCGGTATACTAAAGGTAAGATATTATTAAGATAACACATTATATTCCAATATGTTATATTCTGACAGCACAAGTGGCGCCATCAGCCGCTTAGTCTGAAGTGTATGGAAATGAGTGTGGATTTTCGCGCCTGGCAGTTAGTAGACCGTAGCCTAGTTGGTTAAGGCGTTCTGGACGGTGATCGGAAATACGCAGGTTCGAATCCTGCCGGTCGTGATTATTTACGCTCATTTTCCAATAAAAGTTTTATTTAAACAATTATTTCAATTATTATTATTTCAACAATATTTTTTTCAGAACTCCAACTGTATGTTAGTAGCATGGCTATACATAATATCTATATGCCTTATGGCGCAATTAATTCTGGTAATTTTACTGCCATTAACGTTTCTAATCGCACCTAACTTGGAAAACAGATTTCGAAGTGCCTTGGACAGCACTAGTATGGGTGTGTTTATGATTCTCAGTAAGTGTTTTTATTTTATTTATTTATTCATATCAAATCAAATCAAATATGTTTATTTGTCATAACTTAGCCTACTTACAGAAAACTAAAGCTTGGCTGCTCGAGCAGCAATTTTATGACCTTGACACATTTTTCAAGGCACCTGAAATGTGATATATAAAATAACTATAGTGATAGATATATAATAGACTGACATGTAATTTAATTTAATTGTATGACTTGTAATAATGGAATTATCAATAAATGTATTGTATTGTATTGTATTGTATTGTATTGTATTGTATTGTATTGTATTGTATTGTATTGTATTGTATTGTAATGTATTGTATTGTATTGTATTGTATTGTATTGTATTGTATTGTATTGTATTGTATTGTATTGTATTGTATTGTATTGTATTGTATTGTATTGTATTGTATTGTATTGTATTGTATTGTATTGTATTGTATTGTATTGTATTGTATTGTATTGTATTGTATTGTATTGTATTGTATTGTATTGTATTGTATTGTATTGTATTGTATTGTATTGTATTGTATTGTATTGTATTGTATTGTATTGTATTGTATTGTATTGTATTGTATTGTATTGTATTGTATTGTATTGTATTGTATTGTATTGTATTGTATTGTATTGTATTGTATTGTATTGTATTGTATTGTATTGTATTGTATTGTATTGTATTGTATTGTATTGTATTGTATTGTATTGTATTGTATTGTATTGTATTGTATTGTATTGTATTGTATTGTATTGTATTGTATTGTATTGTATTGTATTGTATTGTATTGTATTGTATTGTATTGTATTGTATTGTATTGTATTGTATTGTATTGTATTGTATTGTATTGTATTGTATTGTATTGTATTGTATTGTATTGTATTGTATTGTATTGTATTGTATTGTATTGTATTGTATTGTATTGTATTGTATTGTATTGTATTGTATTGTATTGTATTGTATTGTATTGTATTGTATTGTATTGTATTGTATTGTATTGTATTGTATTGTATTGTATTGTATTGTATTGTATTGTATTGTATTGTATTGTATTGTATTGTATTGTATTGTATTGTATTGTATTGTATTGTATTGTATTGTATTGTATTGTATTGTATTGTATTGTATTGTATTGTATTGTATTGTATTGTATTGTATTGTATTGTATTGTATTGTATTGTATTGTATTGTATTGTATTGTATTGTATTGTATTGTATTGTATTGTATTGTATTGTATTGTATTGTATTGTATTGTATTGTATTGTATTGTATTGTATTGTATTGTATTGTATTGTATTGTATTGTATTGTATTGTATTGTATTGTATTGTATTGTATTGTATTGTATTGTATTGTATTGTATTGTATTGTATTGTATTGTATTGTATTGTATTGTATTGTATTGTATTGTATTGTATTGTATTGTATTGTATTGTATTGTATTGTATTGTATTGTATTGTATTGTATTGTATTGTATTGTATTGTATTGTATTGTATTGTATTGTATTGTATTGTATTGTATTGTATTGTATTGTATTGTATTGTATTGTATTGTATTGTATTGTATTGTATTGTATTGTATTGTATTGTATTGTATTGTATTGTATTGTATTGTATTGTATTGTATTGTATTGTATTGTATTGTATTGTATTGTATTGTATTGTATTGTATTGTATTGTATTGTATTGTATTGTATTGTATTGTATTGTATTGTATTGTATTGTATTGTATTGTATTGTATTGTATTGTATTGTATTGTATTGTATTGTATACATTATATTATATTATTGATAACCTCCTTTTTTTGGAAGTCGGTTAATAAAGAAAGATATGTGCAGTGTTGTTCTGCTGCGATTGCTGAAGTTTGTTGTTTGAAGCCAGCGAAGACACTACATATTTCTCTAAAGCTTTCATGGTTCATTTAGTATAGGAGCTAGCAACGTGTTCGAGAAAGAATTTCAGGTCAGTTGAACTGATATGTTTTCCTCCTTCCTCTTTCGGGTAGAGCCTGGGCTGTCTAGCTGGCGGTAGCTATAGGTTTTGAAAGTATTTCAAGAAGCTAAATTTTCAATTTCTTGTCTTTAGATAGGCTTACTAAACACAAATTTCTTATTGCCAAACATTTTTATCATTGCTAATGATATGCCATACGCGTTATTTATGAAAACGAAAATGACTGAAATTCTTGTTTTTCCGACTTTGCTAGCTCCCGTACTAATTGCAATGAATTTCTGCAAAGTAACGCTTGATTAAATATTTCGTTTATTTTGTTTCATGAATACAATAATATCTAGGTTCATTAACACACCTTCGCCTAAACACTATTAGGCATTTTTACTATGTATTTTGTCACTAATTGCGTTAAGAAAAATATGCGCAAGTAGGCTTTAATGTTTAAAGTTACAATAAAATTGCAAATAAATCAAAATCTATACTACTTAATATTATAAAGCTGAAGAGTTTGTTTGTTTGAACGCGCTAATCTCAGGAACTACTGGTGTGATTTGAAAAATTATTTTTGTGTTGAATAGACCAGTTATCGAGGAAGGCTTTAGGCCTTTTAACACCACGCTGCAACTAATAGGAGCGAAGAAACCATTGAAAATGTGGAAAAAATTGGAAAAATTATTCATCTTTGAGGGCTTCCTATCGTCCTTTCCTACGTCCACGCGGACGAAGTCGCTGGCACAGCTGAAGAATAAAGTTTAATGTATAATTTTGTCTCTAAACATTAGAATTCTTACCGTCTCATTTGTTACATTTAAGTAAGTAAATTTAAGAAAATATACTAATAAATATATTTTGTTTCAGTGACATCTTACGCCATTATAATTGTAAACAGTTACCGGGTAAACAATGTTACAAGATAAAAGTATACACAGTACGTACAGAAGCGTACAGAATAAACTCTAAATGTATGCAGTTTTCCAAGAACTTTGTAAAACTATTCGACTTATAAAGATGTTTTCAAATCACGTATGAAATCACACGAATCTTTGAGATGAAAAATTCAAATAATCAAATTTACAAAATATTTAATAACTCGAACAGACAACAAGCAGCAGCATGAAGTAGCATGTCAATCGTCGCGGTGTCAATCCCATACATTACTCTTTCTATTCTATAAGTGAGCGACAATACGCTCACTAAAATACGCCTCTTGTCTAAGGGGGAAAATGTTAAGTACTCTTTGAAAACGTTACTTTTGTAAGCAATTTAATGTACCGCATTTCAATTTAGCTATAGTAAAGTTTGTACTGCTGAATTTGTTTTGATTCCCTATTAACTGGTTATTTAATAGAAAAAAGGTCCACTCTGTCAGTCCTTGAATGGGTGACTAAAAAGTAGCATTCCATTTTGGGCGCTTCCGTGGTTCGGATGACACGTTAAATTGTAGGTCCCAGCTGTTTGTCATAGTACGGCAGCCGTTAAGCCATGTCAGAGGCCCTAAGGGCGGCTTGATAAACTCTCGACACTAGTGTTGGCCACTCTCATTCGATAAGAAAAAGAATAGAAAAAAGGAAAACTAAATAATTCAGAAAACTTCTAATTCAGAAATAGCTTAGATAGTACAAAAGCATACCCGACGGACAGAAAACATCGTACCCAGCATGCTGGCCGCATAACCACGTTGGATGGCAATTAAATAAATAGAGATGGATCCGAAAAAAGGTTTGAATAATGTTCATCAATGACGTTCTATTCTTACGCCTTTTTTATTTATTTTTTTATTCTGTGTTGACATTTGTCAACTATTGTTATTAATTCATATCTAATCCTCTTTTTCTTTACATATTTTATTATTTACTTGAATGTTTTTATCTTTATTACTATACGTTTAGATTTAATATAATACAAAATGCCGATTTTCAACAGTTGCCCGACTGTGGACAGCTGCTGTTGCTGTATAGGCCTACAACTTGGATGTTACTTGATAGGCATTATTTTAATATTATTTGCTGTAAGTATATATGTATCTACACTCATATTATAAAGCTGTAGAGTTTGTTTGTTTGTTTGAACGCGCTAATCTCAGGAACTACTGGAGCGAATTGAAAAAATCTTTTTGTGTTGAATAGACCATTTATTGAGGAAGGCTTTAGGCTATACAACATCACGCTGCAACCCTCAGTTTATATATAACATCACGCTGCAACTAATAAGAGCGAAGAAACAATAGAAAATGTGAAACAATACGGAGTAAATTATTCATCTTTGAGGATTTCGTTGCGTGTGCTGCGAAAACGATTCAAGATATTAAAAAATATGTATAAAAGAATTATTTCTCATAAAATGATCTAACAAACTGTCCACGACCGTATATGTCTATCTTTTAAGATAAACTCACTAGAACCGTTTTATGGTAATAACTATTCCATGCCGTCGAAAGCGCGTTCAAACAAACAAACTCTTCAGCTTTATAATATTAGTATAGATGAAACATAAAAACAAGGGTAGAAAAACTATGTAAACATACTATTCAATAATGAATGAATTATTAAATTTCAGCCTTTCTTCACGGGATATCAGAAGTTTGGTGCGAAAGAGGACTTGTATGTTGAAAATGTTCGCGCGGTGCAGTACGCGCTCGTAGTCATCGTGCTACTCTGGGGCTTACTGCTCCTATTCGGTCTTTGTGCGGTATGTAACCTGCTTATAAGTATAGTGGACACCCGCTGCTTCGCTCGCATTATTTCGGGATAAAAAGTAGCTTTTGACACTTCCGGGACCTCGAACTACCTACATACCAAAAGTCATGAAGATCTGTTTAGTTTTTTTTTTTTTTTTTTTACGTGTGATAGTTTTACGTTTGACTACAGCCTGCCTGATGTTAAGCATTGCTGCAGCCTAAGGTGTAACACGTTGACCTAGAAGATACCTATTAACTCTAGATTTGAAAACCCCTGGATTGTAGTTCGCAGGAAACACAGCTTCTGGTAAAGAGTTCCAGAGCTTTGCCGTCCGTACAATAAACGTAGAAGCAAAGCGCTGTGTTCGACACTTCGGCACTTCCACCATAAAACGATGTCTACCTGCGGACTTTCTGCTTGTTCGGTTATAAAAGGGAGCTGAGGGAATCAGTTTATGTAGCTCCTCTGCACACTCTCCGAAATGTATTCGATAAAAGACCGACAGACTGGCCAACTTGCGGCGATGTTGCGACCGTTTAAATAAACAGACAAACAAAAACAAAAAAACTATATCTAGTGCCGCAAGTGGCGGTCTTATTGCTAAGAGCAATCTCATCCAGCCTCAGGTAAAATGATAATTGTTTTTTTTTTCAGAGTAGCAACTTTTTGATCGAAATCTGGCTCTACGTAGGGCTCGGAGTTATTCTGTTACACTTAGGAGTAGCTGTGTTCTGTTTCATTCAATCGAGAAATAAAGAAGATACCTTGGAGTTTGAGAGGGACTATTGCTTTAATGTTGCCTTGGGTACCTTACTCCCCAATGTGTGTAAGTAAATAATTTTAATTTTAGCCCCTATACAGCTAAAGTGACAGTACCTAGATTTATTTAAGTTGACATATTGTATGATTACATACCTATTATTATGTTTGACATGATTTTTATAACAAAAAAAAACATTATTTTATAATTAATACCTACAGATTGTAACGTAAATGTTATAAATTCAATTTGACGAGATATTTTAATTTGTGTAGCATATTCTATGATATTAGTACTTATAGGTACCTATGTATGTTACAACTTTACAGTATCAATAAAGATGCTTTATCTTTATCTTTAAATAAATTTTCTTACTTGCTGCGGCGCTAAAGCGTTATTTCTATGCAAACTGTTGTATAGTTAGACTCAAACTAAGAAAGACTAAATACAAAATAATAATTAAAAAATTACGTCAAATAAATGTATCACCATCATCAGCCTATCTTATATTAGACAAAAGATATAAAAACTGCTGGTACGTATTTTACACGTGGTATTCCTCTTCAGCTTTATTATATGTATGTTTATATGGACTGGCCTGTTAGCTTAGTTGGTAGTGGCTCTGCCTTCTAATCTAGAGGTCGCGGGTTCGATTCCCGCATGACACAAGTATTTATGTACTTTAAAATTTATAATTACTTGTGTTGAGTCTGGTCGTTTGTATGTATAATAAGTATGTATTTACAAAAGAAAAGTATATAAGTATTATATCCGTTATCTAGTACCCACGACACAAGCGTTTGCTTAGTGTGGGGCTAGATGGCACTGTGTGATATGTCCTGAAATATTTATTTATTTATTTTATTTATTTTATATGATAATATGTTTTATTTTCAGTTTACATATACTTCATGCTAGTGGTGAACAGCTTCCGAAGTTCGGGCTTGGAGTAATAAGATACTTTGAAGCCGATGATGATGATGATGTAATATTATATGTAAACTGACGATTTAACTACTCATGTATCCAAACGGAAAGCTCGCCCCTAGAAAATTATGATTTATGGTTTTCATATATTAAAAAAACCGCTTACATATATTTTTGAAAATTCAAAATTACTAAATCTCTGTGATCGATTTTTTAGAAGCGTTATATTTGTTTTGTTACCTACAATTTAATGATATAAAAACTTAAAATTTCCAAGTGACTCCCTAAAAGGAGGTTCTCAATTCGACTGTATTTTTAAGGTTTACTTAGAAATAGTTTTTATGCTGTTTTTAATTTAATTATACGTCATTGTTATGTTTATTTGTTTATCATTGGTTTATAACTAATCAGTCCATGCACTTGCTCACCTATCGACTAATTATAAAACAAAAAAATAAATAATTTTATTTTATCTATAATACAGTAGGTATAAATATATATTGAAATATATTATCTACCAATCAATAACAGGCAGTACAATTAGTAAAATACTGAACTCTCTAAGGCCTATTGAGGGACTTCTGAATATATTACATTGTGTAGTTACATTTTAACTGTTCATTCAAATAAACTAAACCAAATAACAAAAAAAACTTAAAACTTATGTAGATCAAGAAATAAAAATCATTTAGTTTGCATTTATACCGTCCATACTGTCGCTGTGTGACAGGGATCCCAGGATACCTACTGGCAGTATTTTAGGAACAATTTTGCTTTTGGGGTCCAGTCTACTGCTTTAGGATTCCCTGTATTGCAGTGGACAGGATTCTCCCAGTGTTTTATATTGACTATTCATACATAATATTGTTTTGACTGGCCTGTTAGCTTAGTTGGTAGTGGCTCTGCCTTCTAATCTAGGGGTTGCGGGTTCGATTCCCGCGTGACACAAGTATTTATGCATTTTAAAATGTATAATTACTTGGGTTGAGTCTGGTCGTTTGTATGTATAATAAGTATGTATTTACATAAGAAAAGTATATAAGTATTATATCCGTTATCTAGTACCCACGACACAAGCGTTTGCTTAGTGTGGGACTAGATGGCGATGTGTGCAATGTCCCGAAATATTTATTTATTTATTTATTTATTTATACATAGGTACATACTGATTGACATGATTTAATCTATACAACTTAGATATAAACCAAACAAAATCTAACTAATCTATGCATAATGTAAGTTATATACCTACTTACCTATTTACTTTTTATCTCAGTGTAGTGTTTACTTTTAATAAATTATTTTATATTTTTAATTTGAGTTTTATTTATTTAGAGCAAAAGTCTGGTTATTTTGCATGGTATAGGTTTGCGTTTGCTTGATGGTACTTGGTGGCTTTTGTACATAGAATAGCCAGAGAGTTCACCTTGAATTTACTCATTTTTAAAAGAGGCCTGTGATAAAAAGTATCATACGTTAAATCTTGTAGTATCTAAAAAGTTGACCGAGCACTCTGCCAAGAGTGTTACGACTGAGAAGAAGATCTAAAAAGTAACCTCTTTGGAAAGAGAAAAGTGTTCTATGTATACACATAGAACACTTTTCTCTCTTCTTGCATTTAGTGTACTGTGGTGCTGTCTTCTATTATGTCTGTGCCAAATCTGAGTAACTTTTTTAAGAATAAGAATAAAGATAAAATAAATTTATTGTCACTTGAAACAGTAAATAGACACACAATAAAAAAAACAAGAGTACAAATAAGGAGTTTCATGTCACAATCCGGCCCCAACTCAGCATGTGCAGGATGCAAGCATCCAGCGCTGATCTTCCGATGGGACCGGCGGGTGACGTCACGCACGTAGATATATCATAATACACGTAATAGCATAAACATAATACAGCGAAGTAAAAATAATACACATACAATATAAAGAATACAGAAAAATATCACAAACAGGCAATGGATTATAGAAGGTAACTAACTACATATATATCTATTAAGTGCATTAACAAATAAACGTATCAAAACACGTTAACTAAAGAAAAAACTAATACATTATTATATCTAACTAAAAAATCTACAAACTGATTATCCAAGTAATAATAATTAACAACTAGACATTTAGTTCCACAAAATACATAATACAACCATAATTATGTGCAGGATACGGAACCAACATGACAACACTCTCGCCATAGTACAAGCATATTGTATCTAATATTATTCAGTAAAAACATCATTGGTAAAAACTAACATATTTAACTTAACTAAATATTAATTAACAAATTGTAAAATGGCCTCCAAAGAAACACTAAATACTAAGTGCAGATTAGGTAACAAAAATACCGATGTACACACTCTAAATAATAAATATTATAGTATAGTAGGTATAATACACGCATATATGTGCACCAAATAGACTAAAACTAATTACATATGTGCGCTCACGGGACGACGTAAATAACATTTTATGTAGTGATGCTGCGACGAGCCTCCGCACCAAATATCTTTATAAGATCTAGCTCAGATCGCACGCGCAGAGCAGGAGTCCCAGTGTCCCGGCGAACGAAAATAAGTCCTCGTCGGGTCCAGAAGTATTTGTATCCTTGAGATGGAGCCGCTACGCGCGCTTTGAAAAAAATATTTTTGTTGTATCTCGATTAGCGCTCGTGTACGTGGAACTTAACAGGCGGCGAGGCGAGACCCATGCCATCCGTAGTCAGGCCGCGGCGAACGCGCGCAGCTTGAAGATGCGAGTCGCGAACCTGCTGGCGGGATACTCTCAGTATCAAAGGTCGCGGGCGCGGGCGCATTCCCGCCGCTGATGCTTCCTTCTCGTTCGTGGCGGCGGTGATAGATGGCGCGCGTTTAAAACCAGCTCTTACCACAGAAATAATTTCATGTTCCGCTAACGACACGCCCAACTTAGAAGCAATCAATTTGACGAGCCGACCCACGTTCTCACCCTGCTCATCCGGTACACCCGATATCTCGAGGTCATTTGCATATGACACCTGATCGCGATCATTCAGCTCCAATTTTAGATTATAATTAGCCTCCAAAATCGACAACCTGGATTCTACTGCCTCCAAGCGGCTACCAAACGCAGCGAACTCAGCACGTAATGTTTGTGTTTCTGCTCGGTGCAGACGGACCTCCCGCAACACTTCTCTTATCTCCGCCGACACATCGGGGGCTCCAGGTGAATTGATAAAACCCGCCCGGCCCCTCGCACTGGTTCCTCTGTGTTGTTCTTTCGCGGAGTGTGCACCTTGCACTCGGGGCACTGCCATGACGTTGAAATTTTAGCATCCTTGGATATGTTGACACAGGCTCGGTGATAAACAGAGGCACATTTTGTACATTTAGCGTTATCTTCACTGCTGGTGAAGCGGCGACGGCAGGCTCTGCACTTAACACTCATTTTATCGATTGTAATTAATGGCGCACTAAGTTCAGTGGTACGAGAATTGTTTATGTAGAAATGCGAATGATATCTACCCTCTTCTTGCTTTGGTGGTGAAAAAAATTTACTGATAAACACTACGTATTTTGGTCACGATTTTAAAGTTTTATATGCACTAAAATAGCACTATTTATCGACAAAACAATGCCACACAATGTCAATAACGTTCTAGTTAACGTGCACTAACTGATCCCGGTATGTAAACAAAGTTATAGAATTAAATTGACGGAGCACAACAATATGCGTACTACGATATTGTCGTCCGTGACGTCACTCAACTTCACTTCACTTTTTTGTGTATTTTTGCTATGATTTTTGTGTTTATATCTATTTTATCATGATTTTATCCTGAGACTTTATCAGTGCATATTTTAGAAATATTTATTTTTATTCTTATTAACAAGTGTTTTTAATAGAAATAACACACAATGTCGATATTTAATGTATTACCGACTGTAAACAGTTGCTGCTGTTGTTGTAGTCTTCCTACTGGATGTTACTTAATAGGCTTTATAACAATTCTACTCTCTGTAAGTAAAACTGCAAGAAATTTGAAATCTATGTCCGTGTAAAAGAATATGTAAATAATAATATGTATATAGATAGATAGATTAACTCTTTATTGTTGACACATATTAAAAACAGTACATAGAACAAATTGTATCCAAACTAGTGCCACAAGCGGCGGCCTTATCGCTGAAAGCGATCTCTTCCAGGCAACCTTCGTCTGGAGAGAAATAAGCAAAAAGAAGAATGTGGTGTACAACAAATGTTATTTACAAAGTTTAAAATTGTCAAGGGCATCTCAGTGTTGGCTACGATTGACGCCTTCTAAAATAGCGGGATTTACCTAGACCTGAGAGTCTGTAGACATAAATAAGGATATAACTATAATAATATATGTTAGTACTCAACACTCATCAGAACATGTGTGGCGGCGATTCCAGAATGCATAAGTTGATGAGAATAGTATTTAATACAGTTTAAGTATTTTTTATATTTGCCCAAGATAATTTCCCTGATTAATTCTGCGGGGTAGTGACGACCCTCAGCCATGAGGAAAAACGACTGTATCTATGTATTCACGGAATGTATGTGTTTGTGAGTCGTTAAGCTATATCAGAGATCTTTAGGGCGGATCTATTGATCGAAGGGCGGATCCAAAACGTTGATATTAGAGTTGGTTACTCGTGTACGAACTTACTAACTAGAGAAAGCTATTATCTAGTATCTTTGCCACAAGCGTTAGCTTAGTGTGGGGCTAGATGACGCTGTGTGGTATATCCTGGAATATCTATATATATTTAAAACTCAAAGGTGACTGACTGACTGACTGACTGATATAGTGATCAACACACAGCCCAAACTACTGGACGGATTGGGCTGAAATTTGGAATGAAGGTAGATTTTAAGATGTAGGCATCCGCTAAGAAAGGATTTTTGAAAATGCCACTTTTAAAGGGGTGTTTTTTTTCAAGTTTTACTTCTTAATGCGAGCGAAGCCGCGAGCACCCACTAGTTTATTATATTTTTGTTTTATTTCAGCCTTCCAATACGACTTTTCAGTATTTTGTGGCGAATCGGGATGTAAACAACGAAGAAGCAGCAATGAAAACAACGGAGTATGTGCTTATGGTCATAATAATCCTTTGGGGCATTCTGTTAATAGCCGCTCTTTGTTTGGTATGTATTATTTTATGTCTTTGATTTGAGTTGAATTAAAATTTTAACCCAGGGGTCTTCAAATCTTCAAATTCAGAGTAAATAGGTTTCTTCTAAGACTGGCATAGCCGCATGGCGATTAAAGCTTCTTTAAAATATTAGGTTTCTTCTAGACAAGCGTGCTACATCTGAGATTACAGCCCCCTTAAGCTTTGGTTTCCTAGGACAGCGGTGCTTTCATATAGCGGCTGTAATATTACGGACGCAAAAATAATTAAAGTAAATTACAGTGCAAGTTACCGCTCTCTAGGAAACCGCGCCATTACGTTTACATAGACAACGTTCATTCACCGCTGTATTACGGCCGCTATATGTCGGAACCGCATTCCTAGGAAATCCAAGCTTTAGCCGTATTTTAGTGAGCGTACTGACGCTCGCCTATGGAATAGAAACACCAATGTATGGGAGTGACGCAGCATGTCAATCGTCGCGATGTCAATCCCATACATTGGTCTTTCTATTCTATAAGTGAGCGACAATACGCTCACTAAAATACGCCTCTTGTCTAAGGGGGCAGTGGTGCTAGCATCAGACAGGCTAAAGGCAAACGTAAGCCTGTTCCGTGTTAAACAAAAATATTGTTAGTGTCCTATGAATAATTGATATCTACTATGGAAATGTAACTCCTTACAAATGAAGCGTACAAAATGCTTCCACATTTAATATCTCTCCCTCACGCTTCAAAGTTTGCTCGTAATTTGTTACGATGCCCGAAGCAGCCGATTGCTTACTTACTCCGCTGGCGCAGCGACTCAAAGTTTTGACCTCCGATACAAGAGGTCGCCACCCGTCCCGGTGTTGCAGTCAGTTACTTGAAGCTCGCGTAGATCTGACTCCATGACGTCCTTCCAGCGGTACCTCGGCCGACCAACGGGATCGACGGCCACTCGGGACACCGAGATATAGGCTCTCTTGACACTACGATCGTCTCACGCAATAATGCTGACTTTATTTGTTTTTTAGACTAGCAACTTCTTGCTCGAGATCTGGCAATACGTGGCGATTGGAGTTCTTGTCTTACAAATTGTACTATGTATATTTTATTTCATCAAATGGTCCGAGGTCAGCGACCGAACCGAACCGAACGAATTAAAAGACTGGGAGAAAGGCTTTTATTTAGGAATGGCTTATTTCACAATAATCTCCATTATATATTATGTAAGTATACAATAACTTCTAGATATATAAAACTCAAAGGTGACTGACTGACTGATTCAGTCGTGGATCGTCTGCCAGTCCCCAAGGGGGAGCTGGTAGGTCCTCAGCGAGCTTGCGCTCTTTAGAGGGGCTGGGCGCCGGGGTACGCTGACCCCGGGGAAGTTCACGCACACACACGACGAGTCGCTCTGTCCGGCGGCGCACCAGCGACGGTCGGCGTTGTTCGACGCGTCGACGCCGAGTCGCTCAGTCCGCGCGGCGTACCAGCAGCGGCGGCGTTGCTCCACGTGGACGACGTCGAGTCGCCAGTCCGCGGGGCGCACCAGCAGCGGCGGCGTTGCTCGAAGTGGTGTGGTGATGTGTGGCGATGTGCCGATGGCGAATGTGCCTGTCGCTGCGGCGCTTTCCTATAGCGCCGGGACGACAGGCTGTAGTTCCTGGAGTGATGCAGGCGCGTCGACCTCCCGCTCGGGAGCAGCAGCACGCGGCGCACGCACCCTCACGGGAGGGAACGGCCTGCAACGTGACGGACGACTAGTGCGCGCGACGACTCAACGGGAACTGTTGAGTCTGACTGATTGACTGACTGATATAGTGATCTATCAACGCACAGCCCAAACCACTGGACGGATCGGGCTGAAATTTGGCATGCAGGTAGATTTTATGACTTAGGCATCCGCTAAGAAAGGATTTTTGGAAAAGCCGCTTTTAAAGGGGTGAATTAGATGCAAGTTTTACTTCTTAATGCGAGTGAAGCCGCGAGCATCCACTAGTCGTACATATTACTAATTTAAAAAAAAACAATATCTACCTCTCCCACGAGTTCTCTCTGGCACAAAGACTGTTAACATGTAAATATTTAATGAAGAAAAGTATATAATCATTATACCAATGACACAAGCATTTGCTTCGTATGGAGTAAGGTTGCCATGTGTAATTCTCAAAATATTTACTAACTAGGACGCCGTTAGAATCCGTTATTTCAGGATAAAAAGTAGCCTATGATATTTCTAGGATCTTATACTACCTACACACCAAAAATCATAAAGATCCGATCACCAGTTTTTGCGTGATGAGCGTTTAAATAACTGTTACTGATTTTAAGTAACTATACCCAAACAATTTTTTATTTCGAATATTTTCTATATTAATATTTTTGACCATCTTGAGCTTCATTATATTATGTATACATATTCGGTAATCTGATACTATTTATTTTGTTTTCAGTTGACTTATATTTCTTCTTAGTGGTGAATAGCCACCGCATGAGCTTGGAATAATATGATGCTGATGAATGACACACTGGTCGAATCGGTCTGATCTGGACTGCTCAATATCATACAAGCAGGATCGTAAAATGATAATTTATATTATCTCAAAATGAAGGTACTCAATCAATAAACATCGATTACGTCTGTAGAAAACAAATTATGTAACTTCTAAAATTTTATAAAAGCTAAATGTTATAAGTAAATTGAATTTGACGAGATATTGTAATTTGTGTAGCATATTCTGTGATATTAGTACTTATACCTATGTATGTTACAACTTAACATTATCAATAAAGATTCTTTATCTTTATCTTTTATCTTTTAGTTGAAAATATAAAAATAATTTTGAAGATTTGGAGCTTTCATGAGAAAACTCAGTATAAAAGCATGGTTTGTGATAAAATCTATGCGATTGTTTTAAAAAGCGTGATCCATGCTTGGATATCTACAATTTGAGATGATTGTAATTCATCATCCAAGCTTTTATAAGTTCTAGCTGAATTAAAAAAGGAATAGGTTTAATTCGAATATATGTTTCTTAAGTCTTAGTATACAACAGTTTGTTAGCAATTACGCACTTTACATATGTTAATAAGCTAATGAATTAACACGTCACTGTTGTAGGCATATAAATTATATACACACTTGCCTACTACTGCTAAAACTATAATAATTCTCTGTAAAAATATCTCAATACTCTTTTGTGTGTAATGTGTATATTTTAGTGCACTTATATAAGAAAATATGTTAATTATATTTTGTGTTTCATTGTTTTGTTTCAAAAGTATTTTATACACGTGACAGGCAGGCATTTGATTAACAGGTTGACTCACCAACTCAACCGCGGTGGCGGACGTTGATTTGAAATATTTTTTGGCCCAGTTATGTTTCTATACTTAGTATCAATTATTCATAGGTTATTAGACATAATTTAATGACGAATATATCTAGGCACTGAGCGTGTATAGGTCTGTCCTTAACCCTATGTATACGTGGGAAATCTATTGTATTTGACACGAGGGACAAATTATGATTAGTACCTTTTTGATGGAACTTATCCTACTAATATTATAAAGGCGAAAATGTGTATGTAGGCTTATGTATATTTGTTACTTCTTTACGCTCAAATGGCTGAACTTATTCGGATAAAATTGGTAGGGCCAGGTGAACGGAAGAAATACATTATTTTTACGAATCAAAAAGGGTGTCAGGTCGGGGAACCTGTTGCCCTAGAACGAGTCCCCACAAGATGCACGACGTGTCCCGTGTTCTGACACGTCGTCCATTGAGGGTTGAGCTGAAGCTCCCCGAGGCGGGGCCCGTTGCCGGGCCAGCATCACCAGGGCTGCGGATGTACTCGTATGCATCGCGCTCTCGTGGCCCTGGGCCAACGATGCGGAGGTGGAACACTCCAGGTTTTTAGTGGGTATGCCGCCCTTTAAAGTAGGGCGGAGACTCCCACATAACCATCCGCCCTCCCCGGGGTCGGGTGGTACATGTAATAGGTTTTTCTGGGACAAAAAAAACTCTCTTTGCCATGTTATTGTTTTATTTTACTACTAGCTTTTGTCGGCGGTTTTGCGCGCGATTTTTTTTTTTTTTTTTTTTTTACGTGTGATAGGTTTACGTTTGACTACAGCCTGCCTGATGTTAAGCATTGCTGCAGCCTAGCCTTCCATATTAATCGCGTCTTAATAACAAATAGTTTTATAGTTTATATCATAGAGTAATATATGGTTTATATGAATAATTTCATACTGACACACAGGTCGCACTGAAAAGTTTTTGTCGTGTTTTTGTATTTTAGGTAGTAGGTACGTTATTTTGACATCTTCGATTTTATTTCATTCTCTTTTGACATTTGTTTTGTGTAGCATTTTTGCTCAGTGACAGAAAATCTCTTTATGTATTATTCTCTGTTCTGTGCAGTCGTTTCTTAACAGAATTGTTTTATATTAATCCTTTTATTTTCGAAGTGTTTTGCATTTAGGAGCACAATGAGCTTTTTCGAGAAATTACCAACGGTGCAAAACTGCTGTTGTTGTATACCGCTAAAGGTGGGATGTTACATTATAGGTATTCTGGGAATGACTGCTGTAAGTGCATCTTTGTTTGGTAAAATACGAAACTATGCTATCAGGTAAACTATGGTCAAGTGCAAACCCGTAAAAGTTAAAAAAAAACTAGATATGTAATCCATTACATTAGCTATCAATAGATGACGCTGTGTGAAATATTGACTAATTTATGACTAGTGGACGTTAGCGGCTATGCTCGCATTATCTAAATATATAAAGCTCAAAGGTGACTGACTGATATAGTGATCTATCAACGCACAGCCCAAACTACTGGACGGATTGGGCTGAAATTTGAAATGAAGGTAGATGTTATGACGTAGGCATCCGCTAAGAAAGGGTTTTAGGAAATGCCACTTTTAAAGGGGTGAAATAGGGGATGTAAGTTTCACTTCTTAATGTGAGCGAAGCCGCGAGCACCCACTAGTTAGTAAATCCATACTATAACCTAGAGACTGTATTGTAACTGTGCAACTGACATCATGTTTTAGTGCAAATAAATTATTTTTCTGTTTTTATCTTTTTCTTCTGCGATTCTGCGATGCAGGGGTAAGTGCAGTACCACTGGTAACTGTACATTAAGGTCAATTGAAATAAAAATTTAATATTTCATGAGATATAAGATTCAGGATAATCTGAGTATCGTCGAGGTATCCCTGCTAATCCTAAAACATGTTGAGAGAAAAATGTTAAGTTTACTCCAATAAATATAATAAAAAATTGATTTTTTAGTAAAAATGGGTTAAGAGATAATCCTGTAAATAATGGGTATCAGTGAATAAATCCTCCTATAATTGCAAATACAGCTCCTAAAAAAACTCTGTTAGTTAAGTTATCTTTAAGGTAAGAAATAAATAAATTCTAAATTCTCTTTTCTGTAATTGTTTACAGCCGTTGAATATTTTGTACACAAAGAGGTATCATGATGTGGAAATCAAAGGCGTAACATATACATCGTTCGTCGTTCACATCCTGGTGTTCCTGTGGGGCCTGATGCTCATCGTTGCTATCTGTCAGGTGCGTATCAAAACTAGTCATCATTTTTTTTATTAATAGATTTTTTTTTACAACTAGCTGCTCTGCCCGTCTTCGCAAGGTTACACGTTACATACTTAAAAACCGTCCACTTAAAACACTATCTGTTAAAAAAAACCACATCAATCCCGTTGCGTAGTTTTGTAGATCGAAGAATGTAAGGGCCGCCCGTACACCGCCTGTATGTTATGGTATAAAATTTTTTTTTGCTTCAAATTTTTCTCGCCGTAAAAACCATCCTTGAACTTCAACGAACATTTAAAAAAAAGAATTGGCCAAATCGGTCCGGGCGTTGTTGAGTTATGCGCTTACCAACACATTTTGCGATTCATTCAGTCTCAGCGCCGATTTTAAACTTTAAATATTTATTAAAAAAAAACTAATTGTATTGGAAATATTTTTATTGCTGTAAATTATAATGTATTGTTGCGGATTTTATGTACGGAATATTACACCATCAAGTTGTCTTCCATCACGGCGAATACACTCTTCAAAGCGGACAAGCAAATTTGCAGAGACACGTCGTAGAACGTCAACTGATATGGCTCTCACTTCTGTCGTTATTTTAGCCTTCAACTGCTCCAAACTCGAAAGAGGGGTATCATAAACTCTTCCTTTAAGATAACCCCATAAAAAAAGTCAGCTGGGCTTAAGTCAGGAGATCGAGGTGGCCACAATATGTCTTCAATATGTCTCCAAAAATCGTCGTGTATGCTCCGCGACTGCAGCGGCGACGCGGTCGATGTTTTCAATCGATCGCACAGGTTTATTTCGAGGGCGAAATGAATGATTCAGTAAACATCCTGTCGCTCTAAACTTTTCTATCCACGACTTAATTAACTGGATACTCGGAGCGTCACTTAAACGGCTGATTTCAAAGCGGTTATAAAACTTGCGCTGTGCTTGACTCAACGAAAACTCATTGCAAAAGTACGCCTCTACTGCGTATGCGCGGTGTGCGCCAGACCACTGCGACATGGCGACTAACAAATCCGCACTCGTCACCGACCGAACGCTACCACTCCCCTCCCGCTAGCCCCGCAGGCTCCCGAGAAATTCGTGTTTAAAGTTTAAAATCGGCGCTGAGACACCCTTATATAAGAAGATAATAAAATATAAAAACAAGGGAAGAAAAACTAAACATATTACTTCTAAATACTACAAAAAAGAGGCACTTAGAAAATCTTTAGAAAAGCCTTAAGATAATCTAAGTGCCAGATAATCTAATCCAGCCCACTGCCAGAGGGCAGCGTGCCCAGCATACTGGCTGCAGTACCACGCTGGATGGAAATGCTGATACGTTGAGCCAGATAAATGCCAGCATTTTGGTCATGCGTCGCGTCAACCAAGCGCTCCGAGAGGTTTTGGAAAATAGTATCATTGTTATCATTGGATAAAATAAATCACCATATATGTACATACAAAATACAAAAATATATTTTATTAACATAATAAAATCGGGTAACAATAAAATTCGTGAAACTTCTGGCCTTGTGCTAGTCGTGAGGCCAGTGTCTTCTCCCAATTGTGAGGTTTATATTATATTACGTCTTGTATTAGGTACTAAATATTACGATAAGAATATAATACTAGCTAATAATGTAAACTAGCTTTTGCCCGCAGTTTCGCACGCGTTATAATACATATTAACCTTCCTCTTGAATCACTCTATTTATAAAAAAACTGCATTGAAATCCGTTGCGTAGTTTCATGTATCTAAGCATTTATAAGTATTCCGTGGTTTGAAAGAAAGAAAGAAAGAAAGAAAAACATTTTTTGTAGCAAATAATAATCAAATAAGTACAAGCAAGAAATATATAAATGTAAATATAAACCTATACATAAAACTACTTAAATAAAATACATATTTGTCACAATACAACCCCAACTCAGCATAATGCTGGCTGCATAGCAACCAGTCTTCGGTCTTCCGTTGGGGTTGGTGATGGTGATTCCTATTAGTTGCAGCGTGAAAGTTCAAGTTCAAGTTAAATATAGCCTAAAGCATTCCTCAATAAATGGTCTATTCAACACAAAAATAATTATTCAAATCGCACCAGTAGTTCCTAAGATTAGCGCGTTTAAACAAACAAACAAACTCTTCAGCTTTATAATATTAGTATAGATATGTACATATGGATGCCTAGATATACATATATATAAATGAGTTTTACGCCTGAAATAGTAGTTTATGCAACTGTCATATAATGAAGGGTATTAAAACTCGAGTGCGCGAGTTTCATAATAGTAACGAGTGTTTTAATACCCGCATACACTACTTTATCTTCACTAATGCAATTAATCAAACAACAAGAGTAAAAGCTCTATTAAATTAAATTATAATTATATTATATTATATTATATTATATTATATTATATTATATTATATTATATTATATTATATTATATTATATTATATTATATTATATTATATTATATTATATTATATTATATTATATTATATTATATTATATTATATTATATTATATTATATTATATTATATTATATTATATTATATTATATTATATTATATTATATTATATTATATTATATTATATTATATTATATTATATTATATTATATTATATTATATTATATTATATTATATTATATTATATTATATTATATTATATTATATTATATTATATTATATTATATTATATTATATTATATTATATTATATTATATTATATTATATTATATTATATTATATTATATTATATTATATTATATTATATTATATTATATTATATTATATTATATTATATTATATTATATTATATTATATTATATTATATTATATTATATTATATTATATTATATTATATTATATTATATTTACGTGTATTGTCACAGTGATTTTGCCGCCATTAAAATCTAACTAATGAGAGCGCAGCTGCGCGCATCAATAAAACGCGACCAACCTGATTGGCCCTGCAATCAGGTTGGTCACGTTTTATTGATGTTATAATGAGATATTGCGATATCGATGTGGATATTATACCATCATGTGAAATTTTTTAAATTGAGTGTTTTGTTGTCTGCGCTATAACAGTAGTAATTATAAGTCAAGTATTGGAAACATATGTAGAATGTTACAACATTAGTATAGATAAAGTAATTTACAATTTGTTATTGTTATGTATATTCTTATTAATTTCAGAATAACGAACGCTTATTGAGGATTTGGTTGTACATCGCTCTTGTGTTACTTGTGCTACACATCGTTGCCTGTGTCTTCATGTTTGCTCTCTTCGCGATGAGAGATTTTTCGCAGAACGATGAAACTGAACTATGTCTGGAGAGTGCTATACTTTACATCGTACATATTTTTTGTTAGTATTTATATCTTCTTCCTTTTATGATTTCGTAGACACATGACTGGCCTGTTAGCTCAGTTAGTTTTTTGCCTTCAATGCCAGGGGCCGCAGGTTCGATTCCCTTTAAACATAAATGCAAGTAGGTATATTTGCGTATTTTCGTTTTTGCACGTATTTGTGGTAAGCCTGGTTGATCCCATCTAAATATATAAAAAGCAAAGGTGACTGACTGACTGACTGATATAGTGATCTATCAACGCACAGCTCAAACCACTGGACGGGTTGGGCTGAAATTTGGAATGAAGGTAGATGTTACGACGTAGGCATCCGCTAAGAAAGGATTTTTGGAAATACCACTTTTGAAGGGGTGAAATAGGGGATGCAAGTTTTACTTCTTAATGCGAGCGAAGCCGCGAGCACCCACTAGTATATAATATGCTTGTACATGAGTGCTTATTTACAAAAATAGAAGGTATATAGTATATTCGTTATCTAAGTAGTACCCATGACACAAACATTTTCATAGAATGGGGCTACCTAGCGGAGCGCATGTCCCGGAAAATTTATTTAATTTGTACAATTTCTTCAAATCCTGCATTTTAATTTTGGTTTTCTTTTCTTTTCAGTATATTTTTATTGCATGATTGTGGTGAACAGCTACCGGCGCACTCGAATGTTAATGCCGGCGTAGAAACACAGAAATGCTCAGTTTAATATATAATAAGTATGTATTTACAAAAGAAAAGTATATATGTAAGTATATTATTATATCCGTTATCTAGTGCCCACGACACAAGCGTTCGCTTAGTTTGGGGCTAGATGGCACTGTGATATATCCCGTAACAAATATTTCATTTATGTTACAAGGTTCTCAATTCGACTGGAAGATTTTTTGTGAGCATGTTAATGCGGTTTTTTCACCAATGGGAGCTACTGTGAGACCACCGCTAGAGGCACTAGTGTAGCATGAGGTTCAAATGTTCTCATACATAGCAAACCTCACCAATTTGCCGCTAGGATCGCTAGTGCATGTACACAATGTTGAATATCGAAAATGGTTGCGCTCATATTAACGTCTCTATGTTTTTTTTAGTTATATAGGACATGTAAAGAATTAAAAATATCAATAAATTGATAAAATTATCATGGTTTTGTAAAGTTAATTTATTCAAATACCTTTTTATCTTCATGAATAAAGGTCTTCTATTTTATGTTTACTCTTTATTTTGTTATCACTACGCGTTATTAAAAAAAGGTTCCTCCATGCTGAAAATATATAATTACAGGAATGTTCTGTGTTTCCATTAGCCATTTACATATACTAACATATTATATGACAAGCATTATATTTTTTTTTTAGATGATTTGATGACATGACAATTTATTTTTATTTAGGTAGAAATATCAACTTTATCAAAGCGAGTGTGGTTCAGTGGTTCCAGTGTCTGCTTTTCATCCAGACGCACCCTGGTTCGAATCCGGCCCGACACCACTGACTTGTATATTCAAGTTAAGTGTGGATTAGCACTCGCGTAGTTGTGAAGGAAAACATCGTAAGGAAACCGACATTTCTCAGGACCACATTATTAGTGGAAGGACCTAGGCGCCCACCACGATGAATAAGAGAATATTTCTGCGGGGAGTCAAGACCCTTTTATTATAACACTACTTACTTTTATATATTTAGTGCCACAAGTGGCAGCTATATCGCTAAAAGCGATTTCATAAAGGCAACCATAGATTGCAATGCAATTCATAATTTTTGATGTTGACATTAGCCTGCAGTACTAAGTACGTGTGTTTCCTAACATATATCTTACGACATGTCTCGGGACTATCATTACCATCTGTTGCTCAATAGTTGTGCGTGTTGAATACTAGAGCATGAACCCTAGGTCACATCCTATAGCCTAGTGCACCTAAGTAGGCTAAGTATGGCTTCCAAGACCAATTTACAAGGGGCAAAGTGATTTAATAATAAAAAATGAGGATTTTAAAAAGAAAATGTTATAATCTATACTAATATAGGCCGCCGCTTGTGGCACTAGTTAAGGTGCAATTTGTTCTATGTACTGTTTTTTAATATGTGTCAACAATAAAGAGTTAATCTATCTATCTATCTATCTAATATTATAAAGCTGAAGAGTTCGTTTGTTGTTTGTTTGAACGCGCTAATCTCAGGAGCTACTGGTGCGAATTGAAAAAATATTTTTGTGTTTAGTAGACTATTTATTGAGGAAGGCTTTAGGTTATATAACATCACGCTGCAACTAATTGGAGCGAAGAAACAATGGAAAATGTGGAACAAACGGGGAAAATTATTCATCTTTGAGGGCTTCCGTTGCGTGCGCTGCGAAAACGGTTCAAGATATCAAAAAATATATATTAAAGAATTATTTCTATTGAAATAATCTAACAAAATGTTTGCAACAGTATACGTCTATCTTTTAAGGTTAACTCAATAGACCCGTTTTTATGGTAATAACTATTCAACGCGGACGAAGTCGCGGGAACCAGCTAGTAAAATATAAAAATCCTTTATGTATTACAAAGTGTATACGTACCACCATCTTAGTCTATGGTACCACTAATATATAATGTAAAACTAGTAAGTTACAAAGGTACGTTGGTGAGGTTAACTGAGCTCTGCACTAAGTGTCACAGGGACCTTGTGTTGCAGGGCTGCAGTATTTCTCGCCGCGGTAAGCTTTTTCTTACAATATTACACCAAGGTTCACTGACATGGTCTAACTTTATAATTGAATAATAATATTTATTGAGATAGATTTCCAAACATTTATTTGGCATGCACACATAAATAGTATAGTAAAAATTGTATGTATTATTTTAAAATACTCTTTATTAAATTGTCGGTCTGAAGAATCTGTCCGGAGTAAATGTTTTCTGCGAACTATAATCCAGGGGTCTTCAAATCTAGAGTTAATAGGAACGTTCTAGGTAAGTGTGTTACACCCTAGGCTGCAGCAATGCTTAACAGCAGGCAGGTTGTAGTCAAACGCAAATCTGTCCCGCGGTAAGCAATAAAATTTAATGGCCAATTTAAGACACTTTCTCCTTAATTAATGTTACTTTATCAGATTTTATTCGGATTCTGTAGACCTTTAATTTAGGTACTTATAGGCTAACTGCTAATTAAACGCATATTTTTTTAAGGGTGGCTTTAGTATGTCAAAAGCAATGTAGGTTCTGAGACTTTTGAAATTCTCGATTTTTTTGTGGGTTAGGCTTACCTTTGACTACAGCCTGCCTGATGTTAAGCATTGCTGCAGCCTAGGGTATAACACGTTTACCTAGAATTGTCAGGGAGTTAAACTTTCTGCATGGAACAGCAGTTTTTGTTAAATAAAAATACGCTTTTTACCTAGGTAGAAAAAAAGTTGTTGCTTTCGACGTAAAGTTTACGTACTTTGACGGTCTTCAAATCCAGAGTAAATGGGTTTCTTCTAGGCAAGCTTGCTACATCTTTTTTTTTTTTTTCTCTCTTTTTTATCTTAGACTACAATAGTGCTTACCATCAGGCAGGCTGTAGTCAAACCTTGGCCTATTCCGTGTTAAAAAAAAACAACGTACTGCCTGTTAGTTTATACATAAGTTACTAGAAAAAAACAACGTACTGCCTTAAAAAGTTTATACGTCAGTTACTAGTAACCGTGTATATTAGCGGCAGTTTGTTTTTTTTTAAATTGCCGCGTGTTAGTAGCAATACTAATATAGCAGTATTACCGGCATAGATCACGCCTGCCGGATGGTAGAGGCATGGTGTGTTTAGCTAGTAAGTGTGGTGCAAGGAACAAGCGGAGGGAGAACTAAATTAAGTTTGTACCTGTTTATTTTATTTTTATTATTTTATTTCTTACTGCGGTCAAGCATCTAACGATATTTATAAAATATTCTCATAAAATGATGGTGTTATAATTAAAAATAATATATTTGATGATGAAAAATATCGTTTGGGTGCAGTCATAGCATAGACAGTGAATCCTTTCTTGAACTTTTTTAAAAACTTTTATTTATAGACTAACACTTGACTATAATTCGCTAAGAACGTCTAAAAATCGCAGTGGTGTACTAGGAGTTTTATTACAATATACGAAAAACCCTAATAAAAATCAGACAAAACATAAAAAAACAGCATGACACTGTTCACCACTAATTTATTACTTGCCCTAGTGAATTAAACTTTTTTAACTGTGCCAAAGTTCTCAACTTAACCTTACCTAGTAACCTAACCCCACCTGTTAAGCTAAGTTAAGTTATATAAGTTGAACTTGACCCACAGCCGCTTGTGGCTTAGACCGGCGGGTATAGGTGACGTAACACGCTTTCTCTTGTGCCTTGAGATTGTAATAGTCGGTAAAGGTGGTAAATGTTTTTACGATTTTTCTGTGCAGGCGATGGGTTTATTATTTTATTAATAAATTCTATACTTATTAATCTACTGGCGAAAGATTGTGAATTTGAATCTTTAAGAACTCTTTTGTAAAAGGTTTCTGACTGGTTAACAAAATAGTAAATAATAGTAAACATTAAAACCATAAAATCCAAAAGGATGTGTCATGTTTAACTTATGTAATTGTAAGTAAACTGTCCATAAATTCAACAAGATGTTAAAAATCTATGCTATTACCAAAATATTTAACCATAATAGTAAATATTAATAATGTATTTTTGTTCTTTACGTGCAATTTCCGGTCAAATATAGAAACCAGCAAAATCTTGGTTTAAAAAAATCGAATTTGAGGTTGGCTCAGAGTATTCTGAGCTTGAAACAAATACTTCTTCTTTCTGATGAGTAATTTAATTGTATTTATTATATTAAGAGTTTCAAAAGATTTTCAAAATTTTTCAAATTTTCAAAATTATATTTATTTTTCATCACAAGAAATGTAACAAAGTGCTTTGACAAATATAATTTAATTCTAACTTAATTTACTTAATAGTTGAAGCCATGTATAATTAAGGACACAATTATAATGCATTTCATTTATGTGGCATTGCATCTCCTACACTGAGAGAGATCTCGTGCTGTAGGAGAGTGCATTCTCCTTAAGGTAAGTGTTTGAGTTCTTTCTATAAAGAAATACAACTACTACTATTTGTACTATCTAGGTACTACAAGTACTTCTAGATTTCTACTACTTCTTTCTAAGGTGTTCTTTCTATACAGAAAGAACTGTTCAGAAAGAAGAAGTATTTGTTTCCAGAAGTATTTGTTCCGATCTTCCCAACAGCATAATGCTGGCTACATGGCAACCAGCGCTGATCTTTCGTTGGGGCTACCTCTTTATTACCCATATATTATTTATTCTTTATTACAGCAATTACCTTGTACGGCTTGTGACAGGAAATTGTGTATGTGCAAAATGTGTTTGTCTTACTTTCCTGAATGTGTTATTATGTCTTGTCACAAAATAAATAATTTTCATTTCATTTCATTTTACCTCCTGTATTATAACAAGTACTAAGTAAGGTAAGCTCTCCAAAAACAATCGGTTCCTCGAATGACTTTAAACAATGGCAATGCTTGCTAAACAATAAATAAGCTAATAAGATCGTATTGTTATTCAATGTGCGACCCTGCTCCCAATTTTTGGGGTCGACTCCCAACCTACCTGATTTGACAGAATGTAGAATGTTACCTTGTCTAAAAAAGATTTTTACATATAAGTTATATCATGCGCCTCTAAGGCGGTTTATAAACTCTCAACACCATCTCAATCTCATATTATCTTAATTAATAAAGAAAAATCTTTATTTCCTTTGATCAATGTAAACTGTGTTTGTTAACTCGCTTGACTACAAATTTTCCTTGCCTGATGTTAAGCAACGTATTAATCAACTGTCTAGCGCACTTGCCTAGAGGAAACCAGTTTTATTTCATGTTTATGTCATCATCATCATCCACAGCCCATGGGATCCCACTGCTGGGTATAGGCCTAACTTTGTATTCGCCATCTGCGTCGATCTTGTGCAGACTTCATCCATGTTTATGTATAGTTGATAATTTTATCCTCGTTTTTAGCATTACGCGATAAAATTATAATTCTTGCGAATAAGCGTGAGTGTTACCTACTACTTACATAACAACATTTAAGCATTGGGTAAGAACATACACGAAATAACATGGATACTCCTAACTATCAATTAAAAAACTAATAATGGCATTTGAAAAAAACCCGGATTACTTACTAATATAAATTAACAAATTGTAACTAAAAAAATTAACCCCAGGTCGGTTGAAGTGTCCTTAAATTAATCCATTTCTCAAACAACCTTTAAATTTTAAAACCTTGACTTTGAAGTTGGTTGTTAGTACCTATTGATTTGCATGTTGCCGAGAACAGAAGGCAATGGAAATTATCATCAAGGAGAAGGTACTGGAAGGTGGTGGTCACGATCCTCAGACATGAGGGATACGATTTAAGGAAGAGGAGGATTGATATATCGCGGGGGTGAGGGAGCAGCAATAGAGAGGGGTGTGAGGTGAGGCATAACCTATCTATTTGTAGTATTGTTGTGTGTTGGGGGCTAAAACAATGCAGATATAGTTAATGTAACTGGTTAAGGTTTTGCCGAATAAATGAATACGAAACGCAATATATATGACATAGAGGAACATCGAGTTCCAAAATACTTCGTAACGTATGTGACGTCTACTATTAGTGATATCTTTGCCCACAAAAGATGGCGTTCGTACAATTTCTACTTGAAGGTCATTGTATGGTGCAATGGGCGATGCGTGAGGAATAACCACTTCAATAGTATTAACTACCTGTGCTTCTCTATGAGTCGGTATTTTCTCATGACTGAGGGTCGTGACTCCCCCGAAGTGTTGAAACGTTAGGGAAGTTTTCATGGTAGGGTGTCAAGTTTTAGGTGGTTTTAGCCGCGTTTATAAATTTTGACTGCTATGACTAAACTCTTCTTCTTCTTCTTATCGAATGAAAGTGACCAAATCTGGTGTCGACAGTTTATCAAACTGCCCTGAGGGCCTCTGACATGACTTAACGACTGCCGTACTAGACAAACAGCTGACTTAATTTAAAGTCAAATATATCAATGCGAAATTTCATTCAAATGGGTCTTATCTGGTAAGCACGCTCCATCTTTGCTTGCTATCAGGCAAACTATAGCCAAGTGCAAACCCGTTCTAGTTAAAAAAAATCAGTTCAGCTGTTTTTATCCAGAAACATCGCAAGCAACACCACCGAGACCCATTTCATGTGATTTATTCATTTTAATTAAATAATTTTTGCCATTTTTACTTTCAAAAGTTTTTTTTACAATAATACCATAATCGGTTACAATGACGGGTCATATTGAACAATGCGTCAGCCTTGACTTCTTTCTGGCTTTCTGACGAGATGACTTGTAATTTAAGATAATTAATCAGGCAAATTAAAAAGTAACGACGAACAAAATTGTAGGCTGTCAAGGTGGAACATATGGTCAAAAATGCATAGTAATAATTTATTTAAATAATTTTAGTTTATATATACATATTTATGGGATAATCATTTAGCAGGCAGGAGTCAAACTTGTGACTTTTAAAAGGTAATCATATGCGAACCACCATTTCTCTACAACAGAGAGAATTAGCTTAGCCTTATAATTTTTAAATACGTTAACAGTTTTTATGAATTTGCCTCTCCTTTTTCAGTTGGTTAAAGTACTATTCTTTTCAGCTAGTATTCCTTCGTCAATTGAAACCTTTTGTAGCAAATTAGTTATACAAATTGAAAAACATGGACGTATAAAGTATTTTTACAAAGTCTTTATCCTACTGATAAGTAGGTATCATGCAAAAGAATTACTCGGTAGTGTTGATAAGGTGTACACATTATGCTAGCTATATAAACATCATAGACAAAATAATACTATTGCTCGTAACACTGTTTTACACTTACATATTTAAGTAATATCGAACGATGATCTCGAATTAAACCATGTATCTGCCCAAGAGAACGAATTAATTTTGCGGGGGAGTCACGACCCTCAGTTTTGAGGAAATACGACTCAAGAGAAAGAGATTTAAGTAATATATCTGTTATGTATACATTTCACAAGCATTTACTTAGTATGGGGCTAGATGGCGCTGTGTGAAATGTCCCGGAATGTTAATTTACTTACTGTGTTTATGTTCCATCTGCAAGCTCAAACGAATTAATCAATTTGGATAAAAAAATAGATTATTTTATCATTTTAGATCTTAACGTTTAAGTAGACAAATTCATAAGCACTTTTTATCCTAAATTAAAGATCAAAAACTTATTTACGTGCCAAAATTACCTCTCCATCCTCCGGTTGCCTGGAAGAGATCGCTTTTAGCGATAAGGCCGCCATTTGTGGCATTAGATTGAATTTTCTTCTGTTTTGTGTTATGTTTTTTTGTGTGTGTCCAATAAAGTATTAATCAATCAATCAAAGTTAGGCTTAATTTAAGCTAACTTCGCAAACTTGGGTTTTTTGCTTTATAAAATCGAGATATGTAATTATTTAAGCTAGTATCTTCTAGGTATACTTAACATCATTTTAGGTTTTTAGTTTTTCTATTTGTTAAATATTATTAAGTTGTATTAGTTTCAGTAGGTACGCCAGCTTTACTGTTTTCCTATAATTGTTTTCCAAACTAGGTTGCCTGGAAGAGATCATTCTAAGTGATAAGGCCGCCTTCAGTCCCTATACTATAATCTAAATTTCTTTATGCTTGTGTTCTTTTGTTATTGGTGCACAATAAATAATTATTGATTGATTGATTGAACATCAGGTGTGCTGTCAAACACAAACAAATGCCACTTAAAAAAAATAGCTAGTCGTCTATTGGCTGTCATATCTTCACATTAATCACACTGTTACTTGTTATTTTGCTTGTAGATATAGCTAATTGCCGCGCATGCGTAAAGCTAAGTAAGGAAACTCATAAACTAAGATAGTATTTGATGGCTATTTAGTTAGGTTTTTCTAAACAGCTTCCTTATTTTTATTACCTTTCATATCCTCTTTGTGTTGAGGTCGTTATGGACAAACAAGTAATTATGCATTATGTAAATTATTGTAATTAATGTTTGGTTTCTATTATATAATTCTATACTAATATTATAAAGCTGAAGAGTTTGTTTGTTTGTTTGAACGCGCTAATCTAAGGAACTACTGGTGCTATTTGAATAATTCTTTTTGTGTTGAATAGACCATTTATCGAGGGAGGCTATAACACCACCCTGCTACTAATAGGAGGGACCATGGAAAATGTGAAAATATGGGGAAAATTATTCATCTTTGAGGGCTTCTGTTAATAACTATTCCACGCGGACGAAGTCGCTGGCACAGCTAGTATTATATGAGTATAAATAAATATTACATGACATTGCTCAAAGCGCCATCTAGCCCCACACTAAGCAATTGTTTCAACTTGTTCAAATTGTTGCAACTTGTGTCGTGGGTACTAGAAAATGTGTTATTGTACCTATATAATTATTATTATCTAAATTGGCTTCTAAACGCGTGTATGTACCTACCAAATGTCGTATGTGCAATCAAATTTAAAAAAAATATATATTGATTTTAGGTAAAAACCATATAATTTTTTAACACTCTTTTTCTCTTTGAGTCGTATTTCCTCATGACTGAGGGTCGTGACTCCCTCGCAGAATTAATTCGTTAGAGAAGTTTTTTTGGGCATATACATCGTGGTGGGCGCCCAGGTCCTTTCACGGAAGACACATTCGGCGTCCGATTTGGTGATCTTCAAACATGTCGGTTCCCTCACGATGTTTTTCTTCACCGTTAAGCGAGTGCAAATCCACACATAACTTGAAAATACAAGTCATTGGTGTAGTGCCGGATTCGAACCAGGGTGCATCTGGATGAAAAGCAGACACTGGAACCACTGAGCCACAGTCGCTTTTTTACACTAGAGAGGCTCAAACTTGACTACTCGCCTACTTGCCTGATGTTAAGCAATTATTCTGCTTTCATAATGTCTAGTTTATCCGGATACAGGCAAACTACTTTTCTCAAAAATGCTCGGACGTTGAATGACTATAAATGACTTATTTATTTTAGAAAAATAAATGTTATCAGTTTAAACAAAGTTAAGTACTTTACTGATGTGATGTGAATACTTAGTGAATAAAGTTAAAGTATTTTTAAGCTATTACTCGCTTAGCGGTGAAGGAAAGCATCGCGAGGAAACACGTTTAATATAGGTTAGAGAACTGTTCCAAATGAATTAATTTTACGGGGAAGACACTAACCTCAACGATAGGAACTACAACTTGAAGAGTCATAACATTTTAAAGTAATATTAGGTCTTTACCTATGAAATTGCCGGTATGTATGACGAAATTGAGAAAAATGATATTTCCATACAAACATTTTTAATGTTTGTATGGAAATGTCTGAACAGATTTAGATGCAATTGATAACTATAGTTAGATGGAAAAAAGCTATGCACTGCGTAAATCAATTTCTCAAAAACAGAGTATATGATATAAATATACCTAGTTAAAGTAGTGAAACCGACGACACATTGAAAGAGGTGTTTTCAATGACTTCCCTATAAGTAATATGCACTAGTAATACATGTATTTTTATCTAAAAGGTACATAATTCATCAATTGATACAATAAAAATTGTATTTGGAAAAAATATAGCTGTACGTAAAAGTTACAAACAGATTAAATGTAATAAAAAACGGATTTATTTACTGATATTTGGATTATGGTAAATGAAACAACCCTTTTTGAAGGAAAAATTAAGCATGGGGTACTCCTTCTAACTCCTACAAATTAAAATGTAAAAGCACTTAAAAATCTTTAGATAAACCTAAAAATTGTCTAAGTTCGCCAAAAGACAACGTACATTTGTATGCCCATTAATTTATTTCATTAATATCGCGGAAGAGTTTAAACCTACCACAATAAACACGAGTAAAACATCCATGACCGTCAGACGTTCGAATGAGACGGTCAACAATCCAGTGCTAAGTGATCACACACAATCTATTTACTTGGCTCCGCAAATATGCGTGCTGGAATGGCATAGAGAAAAAATATAAAGTTTGCTATGCTTTACTGTAGATGACATAATAGATTCCATATGAAGATTGTAGCCGGCTATGTCAGCATGATTTTATATAGTTTCATATATTTTTTTACTTCTTTTTTAACTTGGACGGGTTTGGTTTTTAAGTAAAATAAATTTTTGCCCAGATGAATCAGTCAAAGAATGAAATTTTGAAGAACTGTCCATATATGATTAGATACAGACTCAGGTATATTTATAAAGATTATTATAAATATTTGTTTATGGAATATAACCTGAAAAACATTATGTAATCCACCAAAAAAATAATAAACCGTATAAGTAGGCCGCCCGCGGTCACAACAAGAGCTTACACAATAGAACAGCGACGCGAACTCTCAGTTTGTTATGGCAATTTTGAGCAACCATTTTGCAATTATGTTGGCTTATACTGATTATACGAGTATATGGAGCTAGACAGAAGCAAAAAGTTTCAGGTCAAAAGATTGTTGAAAAAGATAATAACAAAAAAACTAAAATATTTAACTATTTACTACTGGGTGTGCGCGGCTGCGCTTGCATTTTTTTAGGATAAAAATGTAGCCTATGACGCTGCAAAGACCGCATACTACCTACATACCAAAAATTATGATAATCCGTTCAGCCGTTTTTGCGTGATGAGCGTTTAAATAAACAGAAACACAGAGAAACAGATATATAGACAAAATTTCTAGAAGTTGTTGGAACGCGTTTTGCTATCAATTCGAAGTACCTATCTTCAATTTTTTTTAAATATCTTCAATGTTCAGACTTTCGACCCTCTTCAGATTTATAGATATCTGAATCTGTATCTAATCATATATGTGTTATAATAACAAAATGTTTTGCATAAAAACAAAATAGTAATAATACATAGATAGTAAAAAATTGACAAATTTACCCACGTGGTCTTCGTTATGATGTCGAAAAAACCTATATTAAATATTTGGGTCCATGCCTCAGGCTTACGTAATGACAAAGAAAATCTAACAGCAACCAACTTCCGAGACAATAAGAAAAAGAAGCGTCTTATTGCGGTAATCTATTGACCTACTTGTACTCAATTGTTGGTATTATTTTGTGTTGTGGCCGATATCTTTATTGTTTTGTTTGACAAGTAATGAGGTATAGTTATGTACATAAAGACTTATTCGCAGTTCGAGTTTACTCGTTGATAAGATCGAGTTTAGAGTTTAGTTAACTATTTTGTTAGTTTCAGTTATTTTTTTTATAACTCATAACTCATTTATTGGTAAAAAATTAAAATAAAGTTTACACGTCACGTTTATTAAAGGTAGTATAAATGTCAGTGGATTAAAACGATTGGTTACCATTTAAATGCATTTGAACATTCAGATTTTTCACATCTTTGAAGAAACCTTTTAAAATAACGCAACGAAGCGCAAAAAACGTCTTTGCAAGGTTTTATATAATACGGCATACTTATAGGTGTCTCTTTTTTCATGGGCATACTTTTTAACTAACTTTTGATACTAAAACAAACGAAAGCATTTCCCAAAAGAAAAAAGTAAGGAAAGATCCAGACTCTAAAAGCAATTTTTTTTTACATGATATATGCTTACGCTTGACTACAACTTGCCTGATGGTAAGCAACGTTATAGTCTACGGTCAAGTGCGCTTGCCTAGAAGAAACCGGTTTACTCTCGACTTGAAGACCGACAAATTATAGTTCTAGGGGAATAGAGATTCGGGCAAGGAGTTCCACAGCTGGGCTGTTCGCACGATGAAAGAACTACAAAAACTTACTGTACTTACTTAAAATTTATTAAATGAGGTTCACAATAATATGGCATACTTTTTACATCCAACATTAAAACCTCTTTAAAACAAACGAAAGCGGTCTCAAAAGGAAGTTTGTATGTGCACAAAATGTGGCAAGATTTTGTCAAGCAAACCACCGCGTGTCGAAATACGAAATGCAAACTAGAGGCACGCTTGCTGGTATTCGATTTCTAATTTTTACATAACGCCATCTTGTGAAATATTTAATGCAAGTTTTGGACTAACCGCCCTAGTCTAGATAGGTTCTTTATTTTAGAAATGAAGGCAGTTGAAAACAAAAGAATAAGTTGCTTTATAAGTTTTAAACGGACTTCAAAAAAGGGAGCCTCCTTTTTTGAAGTCTGTTAAAAACTTATAATGTCAATTATTTAAAATATTTTATGAAGGTGTACAATAAAGTTGATTTAATTCGAAAAGTTGTGGTTTTTTATGTTTCGACAGTGAACGTTTCAAATCAAATTTCGATAGTGCCGTTTCAAACTCGCTAATTTTACCTCGGGAGTTAAAAACAAGCAATCTTTGGTTTAGAGATATGGAAGTATATTGCCATATATTATGGATATGTAAATACCATCATGTAAATAAAACAATTTCATTATAAATCTTAATTGATAGTCAGCAGTAATGTTGAATTGAGAATTTTAATAAATGTTTGAGCAATCAAATCTATAAGCTCTTCAAAGCGAGAATGAAAAGTTTCTTATTGGAAATTGCACGATGTATTATAGGCCATAGTTACAGAAAAACTTTGGTCCTTGGCCAACCCGTTTTAGTCTTTAAAAGGGCAACTTTTGAAAGTTGTGTGTATATAGCGGCACATATATGTTTTATTTTTACTACAGACATCAGACGTGGACTACACGTGTTATAATAGACAAGTACCGCCTTATTACAAAACGTGGTTTAAATATTAGTCCAGGACTTTGAAAATAAAAAGTGGGTTCCTGTTAAATTTAGTTGTATTAACCGGCTAGCACTTACGTCAAAAATTACGTCGAAAAATTAGCTCGACAAGTTTCGGAAATCTGAGGTTTCCATCATCAGGAGGACGAGTCAGCACGCGCGACCCGGTTGGCCGCCTCGTCCAGACCTAAATTTAATCATGCCTTACGGGAACTATAATACAGTGGGTTCTTGTTGTTCAGACATCACATATGAGCAATCAAAATATCAACTTCAAATTGAAACTTTGCTTTAACATTGGTACATTTTGACTTTTTATAATTAAGGCAGTAGATAGATAATTTACGAACAACTAAAACGGACTTGGTCTAGACTTATATTTAAACCACGTTTTGTAATAAGACCCGTATATAATGTCTAATTACATGACTACAAGCAATAGGTGTTTTAATAACTATTAATTATCATTTGCGTTTACAATTTGCGGACCTACATAATAAAGCAAATAAAAAAACGTTCATTCACTCATGATTCAGTCTTCTTCTTCTTCTTATCGAATGAAAGTGGCCAACTCTGGTGTCGAGAGTTTTCAAACCAACCTAATGACCTCTGATATGGCTTAACGACTGCCGTACTATACAAACAGCCGAGACCTACAATTTAAGGTGTCATCCGACCCACGGAAGCACCCAAAATGGAATGCCACTTTTCGGTCACCCATCCAAGGACTGACCGCGTCGTCCTTTGCTTAACATTGGTAATCGCATGCGATTGCCTCCGCTAGCCGAGCTACGGGCGCTCCAATTATGGACAAAATAGCAAATTATTACTTTTGACTTTGATTTAAGTATATATAGTGTAGTAGGTATCTTCTAGGTAAGCGTGTTACACCCTAGGCTGCAGCAATACAGGCTGTAGACAAACGTAAACCTATCACACGAAAAAAAAAATTGTTCAAAACCAAAGTCAAAAGTAATTAATTGCTATTACGACCATTATTGAATCATGAATAAGTGAGTATTTCCTTATTTTATATTTCGACTATTAGTTACTGACTTTTTAATACATACGTGTTAACTACACTATTTAACTAATTGGGACGCCACTCTCGCATCAGAAGCAGGAAATTCGAAAAATTTCAGTTTCACTTTACCACTTTGCACATCAGAAATTTCGTTTTTTAGACGGCTTTCACCGTTTCACAGATACTACTAGTATTAAGTAACGGATTCGAAGGTCATATACAGAGCTACTGTTAACTAACATGGTTTTTTTTTATAAATTGCTTTAGTATGTTAAAATAAATAACTATTTTATTTATAATGAATAATAAATATTCTGGGAAACCTTTACTTACATATATCACTTACCAAGTATTTTTAAATCCTAAAACACGCATGTTGCAGTCAAAATGCATGAATACATATGGATATAGTTAATAGTTTTCGTCGATAGTTTTTTTTTGCTGATTTTACACTTTATTATTTACCAAGGTCTTAATTAATTCATAATTATAAAATGTTTTATTAATGTGGAGTTAAAGACATTCTGAAAAATGAAATAAATATCATATAGGTACTTTAAATTATTTTTTAGGTCAAATACAAATAAAACGCCAGCAAATTTAGGACAAAAGTTTAAGCTATTGAAGCCATAAGGAAGAGCAGAATTGACCACTTGTTTGGTATAACAATGTGTTGTACCTACTAATGTAATGTGCGAGCAACAATTTTTTTTAAAAACTTATAAGTTACGTTTTAGATTAATCTAATATCGATAGACGAAATTAATAAAATAAGAGTATACATTCTCAAGCGAGTGTGGCTCAGTGGTTCCAGTGTCTGCTTTTCATTTGAACGCACCCTGTTTCGAATCCGGCCCTACACCAATGACTTGTATTTTCAAGTTATGTGTGGATTTGCACTCGCTTAACGGTGAAGGAAAACATCGTGAGGAAACCGACATGTTTGAGGACCACCATATCCGAGGTCATGTGTCTTCCGTGGAAGGACCTGGGCGCCCACCACGATGTATCTGCCCAAGAAAACTTCCCTAACGAATTAATTCTGCGGGGGAGTCACGACTCTCAGTCATGAGGAAATACGACTCAAGAGAGGGAGATACATTTTCATGTTGTCACGAGTCGATTAATTTTCAATATGGAACAGTTTTATTTTTCACAAAATTCGTAAAATATCAGTATCAGGAATAACCCTGTACAAGTGTACAGTACGAGTACTTATATGCTAAGCAGTTTAAAAAAACACACGACATACACTGCCGGTCAAAAGTTTGAGACCACTAATGAAAACTTTTGTTATCAGTAATACTCTACGAAATATCGGTGATATAAAGTAATTTCCACTCCTGCATATTCTATTGTTCATAAAGCTTGCCTACAAGCTTATTCTTTTGTATAGAAACCAAGCAAAGGGCAATAAATAAACAAGCATCCAAACTTCAAAGTTAGGCGAAAGTTGTAATCCAACAAATAAATTTAAAAAAAATATTGCCTCATTAACGCAGCTGTCTTTTTTTATTTTACATGAAGATAAAATGCAATTGTTCTAAATTCTCAAAAAAAATATTTTTATGTATTTTTACATACATAAGTTTCAAAGTGGCTTGAGAATATTGAGAATAAATTCTAAAAAAAAAATACCTCATTACCGCAACTGTCTTTTTTTTATTTTACATGAACATAGAATGCAATTGTTCTAAATTATGTATAAAAATGTATTTTAACGTATTTTTACATACATGTTTCAAAGTGGTTTGAGAATATTGCGAATAAATTCTAAAAAAAAAATACCTCATTACCGCAACTGTCTTTTTTTTATTTTACATGAACATAGAATGCAATTGTTCTAAATTCTCAAAAAAAATATTTTAATGTATTTTTACATACATAAGTTTCAAAGTGGCTTGAGAATATTGCGAATAAATTCTAAAAAAAAATTACCTCATCACCGTAGCTGTCGTTTTTATTTTAAATGAACGCAATTGTTCTAAATTCTCAAAAAAATGTATTTTTACATACATAAGTTTCAATGTGACTTTAGAATATTAATTGCGAACTTTTCAGCAATTAGATAACATAGTAATCGCTTTTCGTATATAACTAACTAAATATTTCGTAAGGCGCAATTTCATGAATCAGACTACTGGCAATTAACTTATTTTATTACTTAATTGAAAGCTTAGTTATATAAGTAAATACTCACTCTTAAGCGCCCACAGTTGTCTCTGGTTCAATCCATCCACATATTTCTGCAGATTCTGTCTACACTGCCCACTCACTCTCTTCTGCAACTCCCCCCATTGGTTGATCAATATCTCCGCATCGAATATACGCATCATATTCTCTATTCCCAACAAATCTGTGGAATTAACATTATCTTTCTTAAAAGCCATTCTCGATTCTCTAGATTGATTCACCGCGTCTCGTATAGAATCATTCAGTTGGCCCAAAACACCGCGAACAGACGTCGAAGGCTTTACTCCTTTTTCTATTTTAGCAGATTTTACAATATGCTGTACGTTGTGCGATTTCTCAGTGCTAGATTGGCTTTTGTCGGTTGCGTGGCCGAAATCTGCGAAAGATAAACCATCGTCATCCGCAAAGAGGTCGAAGGAATCCTGGGCAGGAACCGGCCGAGGGGGCACGGAACCAATCAAATCAGCTGTTAGCGGCCCTTCAGAGTCTAAGCCTCCTTTGGCAGAAGCCTTTTTGATACTTTGAAAAGCGTCTATTAACGCGCTTCGAAGTTTTTCTTCTCGCGCGCTGCCATCTTCGTTGGAAACCTCCGCGCACTTCACCATCACACACAAACACAAAAACAGCACTAAACGAGACATATTTGTTGATAGAACACTCTTTTCAAATGTAATTTTTGAATTGTTATTCACTCTCACTCGCGCATGGCTTGCAAGTTTTTATTTGTTTATCTTATGTTATTTCGAATTCAAACGGCAAATTCGAATTCTATTTTTAAACTCACTCACTCACATGTCTTGCGTTTCGTTTTTGTTTATTCTCTAGTTCGAGTTCAGTTGCAAACTTTTTTCGAATTTTATTTTTTTAATTTCCGCTCGCGCATGGCTCGCGCGTTTTCGTTCGTACAGTTTTAATGGCGGGTTGGCGCGGTGGCGCGGCGCGACTGACTGGAGGTGACATAACTTGGTTACGACTACGCGACTCAGCAAGTTATGGCGGCACTTTCACTGCGGCCTCCCGCGCATCCTTGTAGGGTGCTCCACTTGCCCGGTTAGCTAATGCAATATCAAAATAAATAATATGTAATGCGTAATTTATTCATGCTAGCTTGATATGTAGGACTCGGAAGGAGGTCACGCCACTGCTTTGGACTTGTTCGTCTAGCAAGCCATCATCAATAACATAACCGCATTTTGTTTTGTGCTTTGCTTCGACTTCCATCGAGCGAACAGCCCAACTGTGGAACTCCTTGCCCGAATCTCTATTCCCCTTGAACTACAATTTGTCGGTCTACACGTCGAGAGTAAACCGGTTTCTTCTAGGCAAGCGTTGCTTACTATCAGGTAAGTTGTAGTCAAGCGTAAGCCTATATCATGTAAAAAAGGCTTTGATTTTAGCAATATATCATGGAGATAACAGTCCATGCTTTATAATATATACCTAACTCCATAACATTTATATTTTAGATTATATCGCTGCCAGATTGGTTGCCTGGAAGAGATCGCTCTTATTAATTAAGACGCTAATTTTAATTTCTATGTTTTTTGTATTGTTTTTATGTATGTGGTGTTTTAATAAAGAATTTATCTATCTATCTATTTATTTCATATTAATCAAATCATTACGCTATGTAACTTCCGTAGTATTTTTTTTGTACTATATAGAAAGTATACTTACTTATTCTTGTAGCCAATATATTAAATTAAACCCATGAACCATACATTTTGACATATGCCATATGTTATGTACGGTACACTAAGCTCATAACACCCCCCTTGGTGTCGGGGTTTATAAAATGTGAAAGCAGGTTTAAACAAAGAGGTCGATAGCCCAGTAAATACAAACAGGTTTTAGTAAAACTTGGACCTGCTTGCTTCCTGATTAAAAGTATAAAGAGGCCGGAAAAAACACAAGTAGGTATCTCGAAATGTCAATAGGTCTTGGCTCCATATCAAACTATACAACTTTCACATAAATAATAACAACTAAGGTTACTGTTACAGTTTTTACTTATCGAATTTAAAATATTGGAACTTTCTTGGGGTTTCTGAAAAGGCATAAGAATAATAAGATTTCTCTGTTCCCCTTGAACTTTAATTTATCGGTTTTCAAGTCGGGAGTTGTCAGTTTCTTCAAGGCAAGGGCACAAGATTTTATACTACAACAATATATGACATCAGGTGACTTCTGGTCAATTGTCAAAATATCTTAATAACGCAAAAGCTGTTTATAAGTCATCCGAATATAGAAATACTGTATTTACTCTAGCTAATTTTGTGTAAAAATCTATGATTATTCTTTTACTATAAAGGTATAATATGATATAATCTTACCTAAATATGTTTGCAAGAATTTTAAACAATTATGACAAGAAATCATAGTGTTGCATAATGCATAAAATTATTTTTTTTGTAATGTCAATGGTTTCAATAAATATTTCTTTCTTTCTTTCTTGTAAGCATTTTTCGAGAAATAAGTTATTCGTATATATCAGATGCCTCTGAAAATCAAAAACCCACAAATATATAGTAGTTGTATATGTAACCGACAAAAATAATCACAACCGGCGGGATTCAAACCTGAGTCTTCCGGTAAATTATGAGTTGGCCGTGGTAACTAACGTGGCCGTGGTAACTTTAAACAAATACGACACTTATCCGGTCTGAGATATTATTTCATTTTAACAAATTTGCTCGTTACCAAATTTATAAGTACATTGGTTTCTGATATTTTTATATCTGTATTTACTAGGTATTGTAAAAAACTAAATTTGCTTATGACATTACTAACGTTAAAACATAAAGTACTTGTAACAAAATAACTGATCTCCAAATTCCCAAATCAAGAAGTCCAAAATACAGCTCGCAATGGTTTGGTCCAAAGTCCAAAATGTGTTTGCAATTACATAAGACCTTATTTTAGAGACCTCACAACAACTTATTGATATCTACACATCACCCACTGGCATAATTTTACAATAGCAAAAGCAATAAAATATCGTTATAGACATTCGTAGTAATAAGTATAGTACCTAGTATTATCCGCTAAATTAGCCTACCTATTTGTTATTCAAGGAATGATTGATCTATCTCTAAGGATATCTAATTTAGTAATTATTCGATTGAATATTGTTTAATAATAGCTTTTATACAAACTTGATATATTTTTCATTTGTTTTTGAAATCACCAAAATGAACGAGAAAAAAAACAAATTACTGAAAAATAAACTATAGATAAACATTTTTATTAATAATTTGTTAGAATTACATCTCATTACATTACAATTTGTCTTTATTCAAAATAATACAAGATCAATAAAAATTGATAATAATTCAATTAAATATTTAAACAATAATATATATACAATATTGTCAAACATTACATTTGTTTTAATCACAAATAAGTTGGTAAAACTACTAGGTAGCTAGAATGATGTAGGTCCAAAGTCCAAAAAGTATTCGCTAAATTGCATAAGCTGTGTTATTTTAGAGACCCGCGACGTCTACAATAGGTACATGTCCTCATCACCCACCAACCGCCATTCTGTGATGTATAGGTACGTATATTGCTACATTATTAATCCGGGATAAAGTAGCTTATTTATATCCAGAATTTAAAAATCTTTCTCTTTAAAACATCAACTTTACCTGTAACTTTAGCTGTTTGAACATTGGAGAGAAGCGATCAAGGAACAAGATCGTATAAAACCTCAAATTGTCACCGACAACAAATATTACGGATTTCAATAAAACTACGTATAGGATTGTAAGATTGAATAATTTAATAGATGCTTTACTCATAACTCTGAATTTTGAAGTCGCAAAAATTAAAATAAATTATATTTATCAACTTTTTAGTGACTTTAAAGTCTTTTTGTTTTTTTTTTAATTTTGTTTTTTGAAGTCATAGTCCAAAGTCCAAAAAGTATTGGCAAAATTGCATAAGTCGTGTTATTTGAGAGACTCACGATGACGTACAGATGTCCACATCACCCAGTGACCAATATTCAGCACTTGTACGTATGATGTAACCACGCTGATGAAATGCAAAGAACCGCTAAACTTGTGCGGGCCTTTTGGTTTCGATTTGGGTTTTACCGTAGCGTAAAAAAGGGGTTTATGATTCGTTTAACTGTCAAGATGTGTTAACAAATAGAATGTTACAAATCAGTTTTTAGCATAATACTAATTAAATTAAGTAACTTTGAGTGATTCTAATGTTGTTTGTACACATGTGTGTTGTATTACAATAAATCATCTTTGGTTTTTTAGATAGATAGATAAATACTTTATTAAAACACCACAAATGAAACAATACAAAAAAACATACATCAGCGTCTTAATTAGCGGCCTTATCGCTAAGAGCGATCTCTTCCAGGCAACCAATCTGGCAGGGATATATTCTTCAAATGAAATGAGTAGGACGAGGTGTTTAAAAATAATGAAAAATAGAACAAAGGTTTATACTACTTATATATAAATAAACATAAACAAATATAATAATAATATACATACATAAATAATAGCATAATACAAGAGACAAAATAATAATAACGAATATAGCAACTTATGTCAGAACCAAAGAAGATAAATTCAATTTCTTTACATTTAGTTTGAGTTTTGACTTGACATCTAGTGATGGTGCTTTCCTAATACCTATTTTTTTATTACTTATAACATTTTATAGTCACAATATGCATTTTTTTTTCACAAAAATAAACTAACTATCAAATCCTTCAAAACAAAGAAATTACAATAGATAAAATTAAATACATTTTTTGTTACAACTGCCTCACAGAAGAGCAAAAACATAGCCATTTCTTAACCACGCATCTTAATGAGGTGTTTGCAAGCGATTGCCAAAGTTAATAAAGCGAGTGTGGCTTGGCGGTTCAAGCGCTTGCTTTTCATCCTGACGCAACGTGGTTCGAATCTGGCCCTACACCAATGACTTGTTTTTCAAGTTATGTGTGGATTTGCACTCGCTTGACGGTGAAGGAAAACATCGTAAGGAAACAGACATGTCTAAGGACCACAACATCCGTGCGACCATCAAGATGTATTTGTCCAAGAGAACACCTCTAACGAATAAATTTTACGGGGGAGAACGACCCTCAGTCATGAGGAAATACGACTCAAAGAGTGAGACCAAAGTTAAGCAACAATCGATGCGGTCAGTCCTCGGATGGGTATCCGATTGTTGCATAACTTTAGTAATAGTTTGCAAACATCTCATCAAGTTGCACCATGAAATATGTTTGATTCAATTGAAGATTAAATTACATAAGTTCTTACAAACATATTTTAATTTTAATCACAAGAGATATACAGTTAAATTTACATTAAATTTATTTAAAACTAGCTGTGTCCGCGACATCGGCTGCGTGGAATAGTTATTTTGGGCATCATATTTATTTTTGCAAACAACCTCTTCAGCTTTATAAATTATAGCTGTTACCCACGACCGTTTTCGCAGCGCACGCAACGGAAGCCCTCAAAGATGAATAATTGTTTAACATTTTCCATTGTTTCTTCGCTCCTATTAGTTTTTTAGTTGCAGCGTGATGTTATATAGCCTAAGGCCTTCCTCGATAAATGGTCTATTCAACACAAAAAGTTCAATTCGCACCAGTAGTTCCTGAGATTAGAGCGTTCAAACAAACAAACAAACTCTTCAGCTTTATAATATGATAGTATAGATTTATTTTTCCATCACATTATCTTTCAATGTCTATATAAACTGAATGAACTCCCTTGACCAGTAGGCTATTGCGTTCATTGCATGTTACACAATTACTAATCAAATTTTATAGTAACATGGTTTGTTTTAATGTTCAATAACGTCGCATTTTAATTAATTTTCACAAAAAGGTTGTATACTTTTTCTTACAAGGAATGGGTTTGCACTTGATCGTAATTTGCCTGATGGTAAGCAATCATTACGGTCTAGGGTGGACGTGCTTACCCAGTGAGAACCGATTCACTCTCGCTTTGAAGATCGCAAGGTTATAGGTATTCCGCGGGAAACAGGGAGTCAGGAAGGGAGTTCCACAATTTAGCAGGTTGAGTTGCGATTTTACACCATTAGTTAAAATTAAAGTTATAAATACAGATATTTCAATATTTTAGCTCAACGATCGTTCACTCATTTAATTTGATGAACAATTGATTAATTTGATGTGCGCAAAAGCATAAGTTTCACAAATAAATAACATTATAAACAAAAATCTTCAACAATTACTTAGAAATATTTTTTAAACCATCTATCCTCTTCCAAAAAACCAGTTTTTGTTTAGCAAAATAGGCACCCTATTCTTTCGCAACATCTAAATAAAGACATGGGCATAAAGGATTGTTAAATTTTTAAAATAATCATACCATATTTTTGCAATAAGTTGTCATGGCAACCATATAATTTATTTCGTTTAGCTTCGGTCGGAATTCACTTACGTAATGTAAATGGTGCTTTATACCGGATTTCAGTTTATTAGCTGAGTGAAGGGTCAAAACCACCGGGGTAATTTTTTTAATTACGTTTTTTAAATAATTATTTACGGTTGCGGAAGAAACACAAGCATATTTATAAACCAACAATAAAATCGGGCAATCAAATTCACTTACACATACAATCACAAACGTTAAAGTTCATACTACTAGATGTCGCCACCAGACAGTAATTTTCTGACATTTCTATAATATCGTACGATACAATAATGGCATTTCTTTAATTACTAGCATTGCTCCGCAATGTTGACCTGCTTTAATCTGGGACAAACGAAGCCTATGTATTAATCAAAGGTTTAATTAATCTACATCCTCTTGCACACCTACCAAACATTATCCAAAACGGTTCAGCCGTCTAAGTGTGCAGAAGTTTCAAAGATGCAAGTCCAGACTTACACGCACTTTTGCGTTTATGATATTGGTGAGATTAATTATATGAGTGGGATAATTGTAAAAATTTAAATAAAATTTAAATTGTAGGTCCCGGCTGTTCGTCATAGTACGGCATACTGCATCGTTAAGCCATTTCAGAAGCCCTAAAGATAGATAGATATACACTTTATTAAAAACGCCACCACCATACAGAAATTTACATAACATATTAAAACTTAAGCCTATTGTCTTAATTGGCGACCTTATCGCTAAGAGCGATCTCTTCCAGGTCGATCACAAATCTAGCAGGGATAAGACCCTTAGGGTGGCATGATAAGAGTTGGCCACTCTCATTCGATAAGAAGAAGAAGAAGTGGATATTAAACATCTTGACAGGTTTCGACCCTAATCCCATGATACATCTCGCCACCGAAGTGTTTGGCAATGCTAATCACTTTACACATTAATATGGTATTTAATGGTACTTCGTGGAATAAGACGGTTTTTACATGCACTTGAGGAAATGTTACATACTAGTAGATGTTAGCGGTTTTACTTGCATCAGCAAAAAAATAACATAAATAACATTTTTAATGGTGATTTGACAATGAGTGATTTCCAGATAAAAAAGTGGTAAAAATGCTTGCTCATCGTCGTAAGTCTTAACAAAACTGAATTTAATAATAATGTAAATTTTCGAAAAAACCTCTATTAAATTTGGGCCTAACTAAAGTTAGTGCCATTTCTTAGAAATAAAAGTTGTTAAGAAAAGAAAAATTACTTATTTACAAGTCTTAAACATAATATTAAAATATAAAATTTATCTAAAATAAAATATGAAGCAAAATAAAACAAACAAAAATTAATCAAAGAGCCCACCCCGGATCGCTCCCGGCGCAAAGGTTCCCATTACGCTCGCCGCGTTGCCACGTTGAATCGCGATGGCTAACCTTTGCACCAAAAATGATCCAGAGCGGGAGTCTCCCGTCTTCTCGTTAATTCTACGGCCTAAGTTGTTTAGTAAAATTTGGTACTGGAAAATCACTCAATATATGTTATGGAAAAACACGTTTTCGATTTTATATCATACTTAGTATGATTTAATATTGATTGGACAAATATAAAGGTTTCTATTTTTACATGCACTGGACGAAATATTAGATGGATGCTATTAATTGATTGAGCAAATTGAAGAGTTCAAGAATCAAACAAGATTATCTTTTACGTAATGATTGAAATCAGTTATTCGATTGAATAGGATGTCCTTTGTATGACTATTTTTATGCGAACTGCCAAATTGAACTGAACTGAACTGAATGAAACCAATGGAACTCCTTCAGGATTTTCTGTTTCCTTTGAACTATACTTTATACTTTTTTATCTAATCAGGCGAGTTATAGTTAATTTTTAATGTAAACCTCCATACATTAAAAAAACTTAAGTGGATTTTTTTATTGTATTGTTTGATTTTTCTTCACGGAGCAACGGATGTCCGTAACTTTAGGTATGAGTATAGTCAATGATATTCTATATACCTCATTGGGTATAGTTTATGATCCCGAAATGTCGTAGGCTTCTATTGCACTCGACATTCATTAAAAAGCTTGTTTATATAGATTAAATGACAATAGTGGAAGCCCGCGTGTTCGCTCGCATTATTTTGGGATGAAAATAGTTTAAGACACTCATAACATCTCATACTAACTACATATCAAAAACCATGATAATCCGTTAAGCCGTTTTTGGGCGTTAAAATAAACAGAGACACGGATAAACAGACAATAAAATCTAAAAGCACCTGTAACATGTTTTTTTATTGATTTAAAGTATAATACCTAAACGATTTTTTACTAATATCTTTCATGTTCAGATTGTTCACCCACTTCTGCTTTATTAATGTATATGTATAGATAGATATATGGCATCCTCACATGTAGCACCTGCTCTAGAACATTCACCGCTAAAATAAGGTATATTAGTCATGTGAGGACGCATCAGTAACTACCCGTAGGAAATACGTTCGCCGTAGCCGAAATCGGCTTGGAATGCTTCATCATCATCATCAGATATAGATAGATCCTCCTCCTTGAATCGTATCCCTCATGTCTGAGGATCGTGACCACCACCTCCCAGCACCTTCTCCTTGATGACATCTTTCCACTTCCTTCTGTCCTCGGCAACATGCAATGCATACATATAGATATGCATGCATATAGATAGATAAGTTAGTAGATAAATGCATGTCAGTCCATTGTAAAAAAAATGCTGTGAAAACCCATTAATTTCTTAAAGTTCGCTTCGCTCGATTAATTAAAATGAATTGAAGGGTTTAGATGATGGTTAGGTATCACCACTGCTAAGTAGTATTTAGCACTGTGTGAAACATAAACAAACAATATGAGTATATGCGTGGGTAGAAAAACCATAGGCTCTAATAAAAAGGTACTAAAATACACGCTAAATAATTCCATGTGATGGTGGCAGCCCTTGTGACTCGTATTTTAGATAATCTGGCGTTTTGCGTTCACTTTTATAGTGCGAACTGCTAAATTGTGGAATTCCCTGCCTGACTCCCTGTTCTCCCTGTTCTTTGCGATCTTCAAAGCGAGAATGAATCGGTACTCACTGGGTAAGCACGTTCCATCCTAGACCGTAATGGTTGCTTACCATCAGAAGATTTACGGTCAAGTGCAAACCCACTCCTTGTAACAAATATATATTTTATTATCATCATCCGCTGCTCTTGAAATCCCACTGCTGGGTATAGGCCTTCCTTTGTATTTCTTCACCAATTATAATAGACTGATTTCATGGAAAATATACGCCATAGCACTAACCCAAATGAGAATAAAATAAAAAATAAATAAATATTTCAGGACATGACACGCCATCTAGCCCCATACTTAGCTTAAGCTGTTTACACGAAATTTGTGAAATATTTTAGCTGTCGAAATTAATAAAATTGACAATGATTTTATAAAACACGCGGCTAGATTTTTTGGTTCTCAATTTAGCCAGCTGTACCAGCTATTACTACTACATACTACTAGAGACCTAGATTTCGAATCCCATGGCGTTGCGTAACAATGGATGAGTACTTTCCATCGGTTTCCCATAGCGCCCGTCTCACGGGATTTTTGCCACTCTTCTTTCTTTCTATTTTATGTAACTAAGTGAAGCTTTTTTCTTTCTTTCTTAATACAACGCTGTGTTATTCGCGACTGTGATAGTATAATGTGTAGCTACTAAAGGTATACTTTATTTAGTTGACACCTGATGTTTAAATCTATCTAAATATATAAAACTCAAAGGTGACTGACTGATTGACTGACTGATATAGTGATCTATCAACGCACAGCCCAAACCACTGGACGGATCGGGCTGAAATTTGGAAAGAAGGTAGATGTTATGACGTAGGCATCCGCTAAGAAAGGATTTTTGGAAAAGCCGCTTTTAAAGGGGTGAAATAGGGGATGCAAGTTTAATTCTTAACGCGAACGAAGCCGCGAGCATCCACTAGTAAAAATATATTCCAACATGCGATGATTAAGATGTGTACCTATATGATTATAATATTATAATAAACATTGAAATTAAAACACCTTCTCTAGTCTTCATCTTCTTATCGAATGAGTGGCCAACTCTGGCGTCGAGAGTTTATCAAGCCGCCCTAAAGGCCTAGTGAATAACAAGTGCCAATAAACTAAACTATCTGATCGTACTACTAAACAAAAAAATCTAAATAAAAAGTACTCCAAAAATATTTAGCCTAAAATCTAAATGCTCTGGCGACAAAAAAAAACAATCAAATCAAAACTTTCATAAACTCTTAAAAAACCGGCCAAGTGCGAGTCGGACTCGCGCACCGTACAAACCTGCAAGGTTAAATATTTTGTGATGTAACTAAAAATTTATGGTTTTCGTAATTTTTCCTTTATCTATGCTATAAGACGTTGCTTCGTACCAAATTTCAAGATTCTGAGTTCACGGGAAGCACCCTGTAGGTTTTGATTCCCTTGCAAGTGTCGAAAATTTGCGGCATAAATGGCTGTATCTTTTGATTGCGTTGGCTTAGAAGTTTGATTTTTTCACAGCTTCAAGGGACAGTAGACCTGAGTAATTGATATAAATTTCAGCTTCATACCTCTACGCGTTCCTGAGAAAAAGGGTCTTGACAGACGGACGGACGGACGGACAGACGGACAACAAAGTGATCCTATAAGGGTTCCGTTTTTTCCTTTTGAGGTACGGAACCCTAAAAATTGAGATGGTATGAGAGTGTCCAATTCTGGTGTCAGAGTTTTGAAACCCTCTTACATGGCTCTTAAAATATGATGAAACCCTACAACTTAAGTACCATGAAAAACAACAATGGGTGCAAATAAATCTTTATTGGACGTGTAAATAGGCTTTATGAAAATAAATGAATACAAATTGCACACAATTACGTAACTACGTATGTACAGGCATATATCTCAAGCGTGACATCTTTAATTCACAATAGAAGGAAGTTTATGTGATTAGAAAAGCTGCGGGAATCGGAATAAGTACTTCACGTATCAAATATATAAATTTAAACTTTTATTGGAAAACTAGTGGGTGCTCGCGGCTTCGCTCGCATTAAGAAGTAAAACTTGCATCCCCTATTTCACCCCTTTAAAAGTGGCATTTCCAAAATTCCTTTCTTAGCGGATGCCTATATCTTAAAATCTTCATTCCAAATTTCAGCCCAATCCGTCCAGTGGTTTGGGCTGTGCGTTGATGGATCACTATATCAGTCAGTCAATCAGTCAGTCAGTCACCTTTGAGTTTTATATATTAAGATGATGAGGCTGGTGCCCCTTAATCGAACTCTATAAATAAATTGGCCATTGTACCTTCTAAAATTGTATTAAAACTAAATGTAATTAATTAAATTTGACGAGATATTGTAATTTGTCTAGCATATCTATGATATTAGTACTTATATATGTATGTAACAACTTTACAGTATTAATAAAGTTTCTTTATCTTTTATAAGGCAATTGATTTTCAATGGTTTACCTATCAAATAATGTCACCGTAAAATAGGGTATATTAGTCATGTGAGGATGCATCAGTAATTTACCCGTAGGAAATACGTTCGCCGTAGCCGAAATCGGCTTGGAATGCATCATCATCAATGTCACCGTAATCACGTAATACCTCATTCAGTAGATCTATGAGCATCTATAATACTCAGTAAGAGTTTGCCGCGTGTCGGTCACGGTACATCGGTGGTTATATGGCGGCTCCAGGAAGCGGAGACACCTGTGATTCTACGACACTCCATTGACTGGGCCATAGCTGGAGTAAAGCAGTGGGATTACCTTATTTGACCGATTAAAAAAAGAGTTTCTTAATTCTTCTGAATGTTATCTTATTTTTTACGATTTATGTGTAAATGCTGGGCGTTTGGAAGTTGTTTAGAGTTTGAAAATCTTATATCTACGTACTTTAATATAATAAACTTAATAATTTATAAGCAATCGTTCATTGAAGTTTTTCTTTAAAAATAGATTAATAAAAACAATAAAAAAATATTATTAAAATCGGTTTATACATAGCGGAGAATTGGAGAGAATACACACAAAAAAAACATTCGTTCGAATTGAGGACTCCTCCACTTTTCAAAGTCAATTATTTAAAAAAAAAAAAAAGTTAAAATTTCATAACACGGTTTTTGTATTACATACAAACATACCTACATTTTAAACTAGACGGTGTTGTGCGCAATATTTCGATTATAATTATTATAAAGAAAAACAAAATTTCACAAAATTACCAAGTTTACCCACCGCATACTTCCCATTGTGTCAGAGAAAGGCATAAAGCAACGGTTCATACGCTCACGACATTACACAATCGTATCTCTCATTGTAACCTGTCTGCGGGCTTAGCACGTCCGTGATGAATCACACAGTGAATTACGGTTACATTTTTTTTTTATGTTAGTCTGCTCCTAGGCAATCAATATAACTAATTTAGTACAAAATTAAGTACTTACTTACTTACTCCTATGGCGCAGCGACCCGAAGTGGGTCTTGGCTTCCAGCACAAGAGAATGCCACCTTCGCCGGTCTTGGGCTGCCACTTGCCAGTCTGCAACTTCAAGTTCCTGCAAGTCAGCTTCCACGGCGTCTCTCCAGCGGTATCTGGGTCGACCGACAGGGCGTCGACCACTTGGGATTCCAAGATACGCTTTTTTGGCATGACGATCTTCCCCCATTCTTTCTAGATGGCCCATCCAGCGAAGTCAGCAAAGAGAAAATTAAGTTAATTATAACTATTATTTTTAAACAAGTGTATTGTAAATTCTTTAACAGAAATAAATGAATAAAGCATATAAAAGTAGATAATTTTAGTGTTAAATAGGTTTAGCTGAAACGTTCAACTGAAATTAGACATTACTGTATAACATGGAAAATTAAATTTGGACCTTCTTGCGTTAGATAGCGTGATAACTTATTTTTACTTAAAGCCTTGCTGTTTCTCATAGTTGTCAAATCACACCAGAAGCTCTTCAGGTGGTTGAAAACTGTAGACACTAAAGTTTTACTTTTACAATAAATACCTAATCTAAAATTATCCTTAATAATCCGTATTTTTGAACTGATAAGTTCGCGTAGTCATCATACGTAATTATGCCTCACAATTTTAATTCAAATATTGATTCATTTAAAGCAACTATGCTAATCCCCTTGTTTATACTCGGTACTCGCGAAGTCGCAACATTATAGTCGTATCTCTATGCAAGATCATAGCTTGAAAACTGTCATATCGTTTTGTAAGTTATGTAATAAAAGTTAAGCATAAGACATGTAATCATTATAAATCTATCCTTTATAATCTCATTTTGGGCGCTTCTATGAGTCCGAAGATACGTTAAATTATAGGTCCCGTCTGTGAGAATGTGAGTGCCAACTCTGGTGACGAGACTTTATCAAGCCGCCCTAAGTGCCTCTGACATGGCTAAACGACTGCCGTACTAGACAAACAGCCGGGACCTACCATTTAACGTGTCATCCGACCCACGTAAGTATAAAATTCAAAATCTAATCCGTCTGGTTTATTTGTAAGGCAGTTGTCAAGTCAAAGGCCTTATGAGCGATTCGAAACCTCTGACACCAGAATTGGCCGCTCTTATACAAACTTACATACTTTTATCCTCTATTTAATGTTATTATTTGTTCATATTTTACTTTGTACTATATACTTGTGTTGGTGTGCAATAAAGACATATATTATTATTATTTAATCACTGCTGTACATAGGCCTCTCTCTACGATCACCAATGCATACGTTATGGTTATGCTACGCCATGCCACTTGCCACTAATATCATTAAAGCGAAAGTTTTTGCGTGTGTGTGTGTGTGTGTTTTTATTACTTCGTCACGTACAAACGGCTGAATCTATTTGGATGAAATTTGGTATGGAGACAGATTATATTGTGGATTAACATATAGGTTACTTTTAATCCTGGATTAAAGCGAGCAAAACAGCGGGACGCGCTAGTTTACTTATGTGGAGTATAAAATAGCGCGTTGATGTCTTTTGTACTACAAATTAAACGATACGGTTTTCGCGATACTACTTCACTGATATAGGAAAAAATAGAAAGGGGATAAATCTAAATATATAAAACTCAAAGGTGACTGATTGACTGACTGATATAGTGATCTATCAACGCACAGCCCAAACCAATAGACGGATCGGGCTGAAATTTGGCATGAAGGTAGATGTTATAGGTATCCGCTAAGAAAGGATTTTTGGAAATGTCACTTTTAAAGGGGTGAAATAGGGGATGCAAGTTTTACTTTCTAATGCGAGCGAAGCCGCGAGCACCCACTAGTAACTTATAAAACATTAACTTACTAAACATTACACATACTACTTACTTAATGTAGCTACCTAATTTCAAAAAAGTATTCTGAACGTAAAAACTAATGGCTGTTGTTCGAAAGCAGAGGTATTATAGTTGAAACACTTCACATTGTAGTGGGATTTAGATACATATGTGTCAAATATCTATACATATAAAACTCAAAGGTGACTGACTGAATGATTGACTGACTGACTGATATAGTGATCTATCAACGCACAGCCCAAACCACTGGACGGATTGGGTTGAAATTTGGAATAGAGGTAGATGTTATCACGTAGGCATCCCCTAAGAAAGGATTTTTGGAAATGCCACTTTTAAAGGGGTGAAATAGGGGATGCAAGTTTTACTTCTTAATGCAAGCGAAGCCGCGAGCACCCACTAGTGTCTTATATAAATGTAAGTAATTTAATGTGTGTTGTATTTAAGTAGGGCAAATATGGCCGATGATCAATGTAAAATTCGCAGTTTGTATTTGTTTCAATTTCAATTTATTGTAGAAAAAATACTCTTTTGACATACACTTTAATTCAAACATATCAGTTTTCCTTAAACTTTTATTGGAAAATGAGCAAAAATAATCACGAATACGACGAATATCAGTTTGTTAATAAGAGAAAATATCTTGCGGGGTGAAACAACCAGTCAATATTTATCTAACGTTATGCGTAATAATAAAGAGCTTTTAAAGAAAAAAAAACCCGCAGTGTAATAACACGTAATAATCGGGAGACAGTAATATTTATGAGTCTCTGTATTATTAAGCCTACGTCGCTAGGTGTGCTGCCCCTGTTTGTATGTTGATGTCTTTTGTACTACAAATTAAACGATACGGTTTTCGCGATACTACTTCACTGATATAGGAAAAAATAGAAAGGGGATAAATCTAAATATATAAAACTCAAAGGTGACTGATTGACTGACTGATATAGTGATCTATCAACGCACAGCCCAAACCAATAGACGGATCGGGCTGAAATTTGGCATGAAGGTAGATGTTATAGGTATCCGCTAAGAAAGGATTTTTGGAAATGTCACTTTTAAAGGGGTGAAATAGGGGATGCAAGTTTTACTTTCTAATGCGAGCGAAGCCGCGAGCACCCACTAGTAACTTATAAAACATTAACTTACTAAACATTACACATACTACTTACTTAATGTAGCTACCTAATTTCAAAAAAGTATTCTGAACGTAAAAACTAATGGCTGTTGTTCGAAAGCAGAGGTATTATAGTTGAAACACTTCACATTGTAGTGGGATTTAGATACATATGTGTCAAATATCTATACATATAAAACTCAAAGGTGACTGACTGAATGATTGACTGACTGACTGATATAGTGATCTATCAACGCACAGCCCAAACCACTGGACGGATTGGGTTGAAATTTGGAATAGAGGTAGATGTTATGACGTAGGCATCCCCTAAGAAAGGATTTTTGGAAATGTCACTTTTAAAGGGGTGAAATAGGGGATGCAAGTTTTACTTTCTAATGCGAGCGAAGCCGCGAGCACCCACTAGTAACTTATAAAACATTAACTTACTAAACATTACACATACTACTTACTTAATGTAGCTACCTAATTTCAAAAAAGTATTCTGAACGTAAAAACTAATGACGGAAAAAAGGACAGAAATAGGTCCAAAAGTCCAAAAGCTCAAATAAGCCAGAGCTTATTTGGGTGCCGCTAAAACTTATATGATTGCCGCCGAGCGGGCCCAGAGAGCAGTTATTAAAGTCTTACTTGGAAAACCGAGGCGGTTTCCCACTAGCCAACTCTACGAAGAGTTTAAGGTTCTCACCGTGAGGCAACTGTTCATACAGAGAGCAATAGATAAATCTAGCCAAAGATTGTTAGATCTTGACAATAATAGAGACGACAACTCATTCAAACCAGTAACCTTACCTGACACTAGAACGGTCTTCGCATCCCGCCTGCCACCATACATACACATCTGCACATACAACGAAGTGTGCAAAACATATCCCGTCAAGAAACATGTGCACAGAAAGGCACGTGGAAAAATAAAAGTCTGGTTAACTTCACTCTCTTACAAAGAAACTGAGATCCTGGTTAAAGTCTACAACTCCGATTCTAAACTAGGAAATAACGACAATGACATTTAAACTAAACACATACACACACAAACGCAACACATACAAGCTCACACTCCAAGTCACATTCACACACACGCATACACACCATACACACGTAGGTTGACGCACTGCTGCAATATTCGAATTTGTAAATCCTATAAGTTATAATTCCTGTGGTCGATTTCAATAATTTTAGTATCCTTAGGTATGAATTGTTTATGTATCCATAAATCAGTAGAGTTATTAATGAAATGGAGTCATTTGTACAAATTAGGAATAGGTCTTTTAAATCACTTTGTTATATTAGATTACGTGATCACTTTTTAATATTGTAATACGCGAATGACTTAGGTAATGATTCTTTTGGTTACTCTCAATCTTGGACCACCGAGATACAGGCCCAGGCCTAGTTCGGGGTTCACAAGAAACTCACATTAACATTAATTAAGTAATTAATATAATTTAGTAATACGTTAATATTTTTGTGATTGTACCAGTGTTTTTTGGCAAATAAAAATATCTTTATCTTATCTTTATCTATTAAATTGCCCGCTAAGACAATAATTTGGGATTTCAAACCCCAGATATTTGACGATCATCTATACCAGCTATACTCAAAGTGTATTCCGCGGAACCCTAGGGTTCCGCGACACCCCTATAGGGGTTCCGCAAGAATTTGAAAATATATAACTAAACACTTCTCTCTGGTCGAACGTTTTGACTTCGCTCGTTTTTTGTTTATCAAAGCCGAGAGCCGACTCGAGTAGGCGATCGCAAAATGGTGGTAAAGTAGGTAAAATTATGAAGTGTTTGTAAAAGTACAATGTAACTTTTATTATGCTTGTTAATACACTTGTAAAAACTGTTGTTTTATTTGTAGGGTTCCATCAAGTATATTGCTTTCCAAAAGTGTTCCGTCACCAAAAAAGTTTGAGAACCGCTGATCTATACTAATATTATAAAGCTGAAGAGTTTGTTTGTTTGAACGCGCTAATCTCAGGAACTACTAAAGCAAATTGAATATTGATTTTGTATTGAATAGACCACTTCTCGAGGAAGGCTTTCGGCTATATAACATCACGCTGCAACTAATAGGAGCGAAGAAACAATGTGCAAATGTGGAAAAAACGGGGAAAATTATTCATCTTTGAAGGCTTCCGTTGCGTGCGCTGCGAAAACGGTTCAAGATATCAAAAAAATATGTATTAAAGAATTATTCCTCTTAAAATGATCTAACAAAATGTCTGCAGCAGTATATGTCTATCTTTTAAGATTAATTCACTAGAACCGTTTTTATGGTAATAACTATTCCACGCGGACGAAGTCGCTGGTACTGCTAGTGAGATGATTTGACATTATATATTTCACCATACTGCTATATCTGGCGTATATTTCCTAGCGTATTTTACATTGCGTATGGGTATTTTATAGTTTGCCAATATTAAATCTATACTCGATTATCCACAGTACGTTTAATCGTTTTATCCTAAATCATTTTAGACAAATTACACCTTATTGCATAGGTTATAAAGCTGAGTTTTGAATAGCTCGAGATAAGTATGAAAGTGGTGTTACGTAAGATCTTGTTCCCAATTCCTTCTGATTAAGAAAGGATGTCGCAATGGCTGTTGTTCGAAAGCAGAGGTATTATAGTTGAAACACTTCACATTGTAGTGGGATTTAGATACATATGTGTCAAATATCTATACATATAAAACTCAAAGGTGACTGACTGACTGATTGACTGACTGACTGATATAGTGATCTATCAACGCACAGCCCAAACCACTGGACGGATTGGGTTGAAATTTGGAATAGAGGTAGATGTTATGACGTAGGCATCCGCTAAGTAAGGATTTTTGGAAATGCCACTTTTAAAGGGGTGAAATAGGGGATGCAAGTTTTACTTCTTAATGCAAGCGAAGCCGCGAGCACCCACTAGTGTCTTATATAAATGTAAGTAATTTAATGTGTGTTGTATTTAAGTAGGGCAAATATGGCCGATGATCAATGTAAAATTCGCAGTTTTGATTTGTTTCAATTTCAATTTATTGTAGAAAAAATACTCTTTTGACATACACTTTAATTCAAACTTATCAGTTTTCCTTAAACTTTTATTGGAAAATGAGCAGAAATAATCACGAATACGACGAATATCAGTTTGTTGATAAGAGAAAATATCTTGCGGGGTGAAACAACCAGTCAATATTTATCTAACGTTATGCGTAATAATAAAGAGCTTTTAAAGAAAAAAACCCGCAGTGTAATAACACGTAATAATCGGGAGACAGTAATATTTATGAGTCTCTGTATTCACTGTATTATAGTTCCCGTAAGGCATGATTTAATTTAGTTGTATTAACCGGCTAGCACTTACGTCAAAAATTACGTCGAAAAATTAGCTCGACAAGTTTCGGAAATCTGAGGTTTCCATCATCAGGAGGACGAGTCAGCACGCGCGTCCCGGTTGGCCGCCTCGTCCAGACTGGTTCGACGACTCGCTGGGCGCAGAAGCGGGGGGGTGCGGCAGCGAGTCGGCGAACCAGTCTGGACGAGGCGGCCAACCGGGACGCGCGTGCTGACTCGTCCTCCTGATGATGGAAACCTCAGATTTCCGAAACTTGTCGAGCTAATTTTTCGACGTAATTTTTGACGTAAGTGCTAGCCGGTTAATACAACTAAATTAGTCTCTGTATTATTAAGCCTACGTCGCTAGGTGTGCTGCCCCTGTTTGTAATTGCATATGCAATGCAGTTTGTTGGCTCAGATTGCAATAGTTTGGCACGCGAGATGAGGCGCCCGTAGCGTGGTTTGATGAGGTGCTCGCACGCAATCACAAAAGTTCATAGCACGTGGCAAGTTATAGAAAAGCTTGTGTATGAACGTGATGTGTTTTTACTATATTTTCTGGTTGAGTTAGCTTCGATTGCAATACTTTGGCACGCGAGATAAGGCGCCCGTAGCAAAGCTCACTGAGGTGCTCGTACGCAATCACAAAAGTTCGTAGCACGTGGCAAATCATACAAAAACCGGAATTGTATTGATTGATGTATTTTTGCTGTTTTACAACAATACAGCATGGCTGGATGAGGTGGGCGTATGTGTTTGGCAAAGTTAAGCTATGGTCAACGCGGTCAAGATTAGAAGAACTGACGCATATGTACTCTGAAAAAGAATTAAAAAAATGTATTTAATAAAATAATTATTTCTTCTTTAATATTGATACATTTTCAATGTATAAATAATAACACCTGGTTTGTGCATCTGTCAAAAGAAATATTGTGCGTAAATCGTACTTTTTCTTTGTTTATTTTTTGTAGGGATAAAAAAAAACAGTTTTAGATACATAAATTGTTGGCAAAGATATGAAGCAATATATTTGAGAAAACCCTATAGCAAAAGTGACTATTTTATAAGGAAAAGATCTCTCACAGAATTACTCAGAAGAAATGTTGAAATACGTAAAACGGGGTCGGATCATGTCAATCATATCTACTGAAGAAATAAATTCGCAAGTTTGTTAGTGTATGTACGAATGTCATGTTTTCTAGATAGGCTCACTCTTAACAGGACTAGTCGGGATGTTTATAAAAGTGTTTTTAAGACACATTCATGCTTGATTTGAGTAGCCTGAGAGAGATCGATTAGTGATAAGGCGTCGCGTCGGCAATCGTACCTGGTTTAAGTTTTTTCCCCTTTATTTTTATGATGTTCTAAGTTGTATTGTACTGATAAGCTAAGTTTCATATGTACAGTGTAGCGAGTTTACCTAGAAAAACTTTGCTATTCTCGTCTTGATAACATATAGTTTTATCTATACTAATATTATAAAGCTGAAGAGTTTGTTTGTTTGAACGCTCTAATCTCAGGAACTACTGGTCCGAATAGAAAAATTGTTTTTGTGTTGAATAGACCATTTATCCCGTCCGTACAATAAACGTAGAAGCAAAGCGCTGCGTAAAATAAAAACGAAAAAAAAAAACGTAAACTTCAAACGCAAACCTACTCAAACACATATATACTTTGTAGTGAAGCATACATAGGTACATATGGACAGACGGAGGAAGCGACTTTGCGTTATTATTAACTAGCTGTGCGCGCGACTTCGTCCGCGTGGAATAGTTATTTTGGGCATCACATTTATTTTTGCAAACAATCTCTTCAGCTTTATAAATTATAGCTGTTACCCACGACTGATATTTAGGTGTAACTTTCAGCAGGAGAAAGCCTGCCGCGGCAAGGATACTATAGCCCTGTAACACAGGATCCTTTGTGATACCTAGTACAGAGCTTAGTACACCTACCAACGTAGTGCATAAACTTTGTTATTGTCATTATACAATCATGTATGTACGTAACACGTAAGTTGAAACAATAAAGGACTTGAACCGTTTTCGCAGCGCACGCAACGGAAGCCCTGAAAGGTGAATAATTTTCCCCGTTTTTTCCACATTTTCCATTGTTTTTTCGCTCCTATTAGTTGCAGTGTAATGTTATATAGCCTTCCTCGATAAATGGTCTATTCAACACAAAAACAATTTTTCTATTCGGACCAGTAGTTCCTGAGATTAGAGCGTTCAAACAAACAAACTCTTCAGCTTTATAATATTAGTATAGATAAAACTATATGTTATCAAGACGAGAATAGCAAAGTTTTTCTAGGTAAACTCGCTACACTGTACATATGAAACTTAGCTTATCAGTACAATACAACTTAGAACATCATAAAAATAAAGGGGAAAAAACTTAAACCAGGTACGATTGCCGACGCGACGCCTTATCACTAATCGATCTCTCTCAGGCTACTCAAATCAAGCATGAATGTGTCTTAAAAACACTTTTATAAACATCCCGACTAGTCCTGTTAAGAGTGAGCCTATCTAGAAAACATGACATTCGTACATACACTAACAAACTTGCGAATTTATTTCTTCAGTAGATATGATTGACATGATCCGACCCCGTTTTACGTATTTCAACATTTCTTCTGAGTAATTCTGTGAGAGATCTTTTCCTTATAAAATAGTCACTTTTGCTATAGGGTTTTCTCAAATATATTGCTTCATATCTTTGCCAACAATTTATGTATCTAAAACTGTTTTTTTTTATCCCTACAAAAAATAAACAAAGAAAAAGTACGATTTACGCACAATATTTCTTTTGACAGATGCACACCGCCGCCTCGTCCAGACTGGTTCGCCGACTCGCTGCCGCACCCCCCCGCTTCTGCGCCCAGCGAGTCGTCGAACCAGTCTGGACGAGGCGGCCAACCGGGACGCGCGTGCTGACTCGTCCTCCTGATGATGGAAACCTCAGATTTCCGAAACTTGTCGAGCTAATTTTTCGACGTAATTTTTGACGTAAGTGCTAGCCGGTTAATACAACTAAATTAGTCTCTGTATTATTAAGCCTACGTCGCTAGGTGTGCTGCCCCTGTTTGTAATTGCATATGCAATGCAGTTTGTTGGCTCAGATTGCAATAGTTTGGCACGCGAGATGAGGCGCCCGTAGCGTGGTTTGATGAGGTGCTCGCACGCAATCACAAAAGTTCATAGCACGTGGCAAGTTATAGAAAAGCTTGTGTATGAACGTGATGTGTTTTTACTATATTTTCTGGTTGAGTTAGCTTCGATTGCAATACTTTGGCACGCGAGATAAGGCGCCCGTAGCAAAGCTCACTGAGGTGCTCGTACGCAATCACAAAAGTTCGTAGCACGTGGCAAATCATACAAAAACCGGAATTGTATTGATTGATGTATTTTTGCTGTTTTACAACAATACAGCATGGCTGGATGAGGTGGGCGTATGTGTTTGGCAAAGTTAAGCTATGGTCAACGCGGTCAAGATTAGAAGAACTGACGCATATGTACTCTGAAAAAGAATTAAAAAAATGTATTTAATAAAATAATTATTTCTTCTTTAATATTGATACATTTTCAATGTATAAATAATAACACCTGGTTTGTGCATCTGTCAAAAGAAATATTGTGCGTAAATCGTACTTTTTCTTTGTTTATTTTTTGTAGGGATAAAAAAAAACAGTTTTAGATACATAAATTGTTGGCAAAGATATGAAGCAATATATTTGAGAAAACCCTATAGCAAAAGTGACTATTTTATAAGGAAAAGATCTCTCACAGAATTACTCAGAAGAAATGTTGAAATACGTAAAACGGGGTCGGATCATGTCAATCATATCTACTGAAGAAATAAATTCGCAAGTTTGTTAGTGTATGTACGAATGTCATGTTTTCTAGATAGGCTCACTCTTAACAGGACTAGTCGGGATGTTTATAAAAGTGTTTTTAAGACACATTCATGCTTGATTTGAGTAGCCTGAGAGAGATCGATTAGTGATAAGGCGTCGCGTCGGCAATCGTACCTGGTTTAAGTTTTTTCCCCTTTATTTTTATGATGTTCTAAGTTGTATTGTACTGATAAGCTAAGTTTCATATGTACAGTGTAGCGAGTTTACCTAGAAAAACTTTGCTATTCTCGTCTTGATAACATATAGTTTTATCTATACTAATATTATAAAGCTGAAGAGTTTGTTTGTTTGAACGCTCTAATCTCAGGAACTACTGGTCCGAATAGAAAAATTGTTTTTGTGTTGAATAGACCATTTATCGAGGAAGGCTATATAACATTACACTGCAACTAATAGGAGCGAAAAAACAATGGAAAATGTGGAAAAAACGGGGAAAATTATTCACCTTTCAGGGCTTCCGTTGCGTGCGCTGCGAAAACGGTTCAAGTCCTTTATTGTTTCAACTTACGTGTTACGTACATACATGATTGTATAATGACAATAACAAAGTTTATGCACTACGTTGGTAGGTGTACTAAGCTCTGTACTAGGTATCACAAAGGATCCTGTGTTACAGGGCTATAGTATCCTTGCCGCGGCAGGCTTTCTCCTGCTGAAAGTTACACCTAAATATCAGTCGTGGGTAACAGCTATAATTTATAAAGCTGAAGAGATTGTTTGCAAAAATAAATGTGATGCCCAAAATAACTATTCCACGCGGACGAAGTCGCGCGCACAGCTAGTTAATAATAACGCAAAGTCGCTTCCTCCGTCTGTCCATATGTACCTATGTATGCTTCACTACAAAGTATATATGTGTTTGAGTAGGTTTGCGTTTGAAGTTTACGTTTTTTTTTTTCGTTTTTATTTTACGCAGCGCTTTGCTTCTACGTTTATTGTACGGACGGCAAAGCTCTAGAACACTTTACCAGAAGCTGTGTTTCCTGCGAACTACAATCCAGGGGTTTTCAAATCTAGAGTTAATAGGTATCTTCTAGGTAAACGTGTTACACCCTAGGCTGCAGCAATGCTTAACATCAGGCAGGCTGTAGTCAAACGTAAACCTATCACACGTAAAAAAAAAAAAAAAAAAAAGGTTTGACTGTCTATTGAAAAGATAAGTATAGAAAATAAACAAAAACTTGATGATAACGGAATAATACCCAAGTTTTTATATTTTGTAAAACGCGTATCATATTTCTTGATATAACAGTTATGGTGTCCGCTCAGCTCGCTGCGCAAGCGCACGCTCGCGCCAAATTTGACCACTCATTAAGTTATACAATATCGCTGACGTGGTCTCGTAGACAAGTTAACTCTTGGACACCTATATAAGCCTAATTCTTTGTATATTCCAATATTTTTCACCTATCATTTGTATTATGTGCTACTAATACGAAATATGTTTATTTTATTTATTTATTTATTATTACAAATATATTTTTACGTTATTTAGATGATTATCTCGACAATTAACAAAGAAAAAATCGGTTAGTAACAAATTTTTAAATTTTGTCAAATCATCATATTTCATCCTTGCTATACCTATTAGGCTACCATATACCAACATCACTGTAAGGAAAAACTTGGGCGTCTAGTCAAAAGGAAGCTATCTACGAAAAATCAGCTTGATAGTAGTAAACGATGAAGTGTACCAGGGATCCTGTACCATATGGCTTCAAAATCATATCAGAGTTTTTGATTTCCATGTTACACGCATACAATTACAAAATATCCTCTAGTAAATATAGCTTATGTTTGTTAGCTCTTCACGCTCAAACAGCTAAGCCGATTTGGATGCAATCTAATATGCAGATAGATTCAGACAGGCTAATTTTTATCCCGGCTTGACGCGGGGAACACCACGGAACGCCTAACCTATAATATGTTCGCCGGAATTTTATGACGGGGTTATATAAGGAGTCTAATATATTTAAAGTCGTTGTGCTATAATCATATGCGTCGTAGAAAGCCACTTTTGAAATATTTATTTGGCAAGGTTATTTTTAGTAGTTTGTCTAATGGATGAATCGTGGTGTGATAATAAATTGTACATACTGCGATGTTTGTGTTTTGTTTTGTTTAAAGCAAATGTTGTAATCTATGTATAAATTGATTATTTGATTTGATTTTATTTTGTTTTCCAAATTAAATATTTTATTTTATTTAGGCTCACTGATTATAATAAGTGTATAGCAATACCTAAGTATTTTAAAAGAGACATTACCTACTGTTAAGAAGTGATTACCTATGTAGTTTGACTTGCCCTGTACGGCGCGATGTCGTAAGGTTAATAATTATGATTTTATGATTAGAAAACTGAAGCAGTGAACAACAATTGTCATTATCATCTTTAAAAAAATTACAATATTTGTAGAATTACATTTAATATAAACTTCCGGTCTATAATATTATATATAACCATACATAATATCAAATAAGGCCGCCCAAGGTGAATTAAATAAGGTTTTCTTTTTATTTCTTTTATAATGTATTTTTTGGTGTGCATTATAGACATATCTTATAATATGAACTTTAATGGTTCGAAATAAATAGATTCCGTGAAAGGACCTGGGCGCCCACCACGATGTATGTATCTGCCCAAGAGAACTTATCCCTTACGAATTAGTTCTGCGGGGGAGTCACGACCCTCAGTCATGAGGAAATACAACTTAAGAGAGAGAGAGAGAAATATTGATTTTATATATTGCTATCTGGCGCTTTTACTATACCTAATTATGTTCAAGATTTTGCCCCTTTTCTAAGTTTAATGTACTGTAAGGCTACTTAGTTTTTTCGATACTGTAATGCTTTTTAAACTGATTAGGTTGGCTTTTGACCAGTAGGTCGTCTTAAGTGACACCTGCATACTGTGGACAAAATATACCCACAAAAATAGAAAGATAAAAAAACTTGCAGAAGAATTGATAACCTCCTTTTTTGAAGTCGGTTAAAAATAACTATATTCTTCTACTAGCTGTGCCAGCGACTTCGTCCGCATGAAATAGTTATTATCTACCATAAAAACGGTTCTAGTGAGTTAACCTTAAGAGATAGACATATACTGTTGCAGACATTTTGTTAGATCATTTTAAGAGGAATAATTCTTTCATACATATTTTTTTTATATCTTGAACCGTTTTCGCAGCACACGCAACTGAAGCCCTCAAAGATGAATAATTTTCCCTATTTTTTCACATTTTCCATTGTTTCTTCGCTCATATTAGTTGCATCGTGATTTTATATAGCCTTAAGCCTTCCTCGATAAATGGTCTATCCAACACAAAAAGATTTCGCGCCAGTAGTTCCTGAGATTAAGATTGTAATTATGGAATTTGACGTGTAAATAATCTTTACGAATACAAAATACAAAATCATTTATTTTTTTAAAGATATTTTTCACAAAATGTTATTGAATCCTCTGACCTCGTGGTAGCCGTTAGGCTGTGTTACGAGGCCAGAGTCATCTCCCAGTATGTTCATAATTTAATTATAATAACGTCTTATGAGCTAGGTTACACAAACAATTTTTTTATTTTGTTTTAATATCTAACTACCCTCCATTTGTGTATAAATTCAAGTTAGAAAGAAAAGAAAGAATAAATGAACATTGAACATTGAACATTGAGATTAGCGCGTTCAAACAAACAAACAAACTCTTCAGCTTTATAATATTAGTATAGATTTAGATTAAGAACTAAAAAGTCGATTATCAATAAACTGAAAGAAATGGTTGCCGAACTGAATAGGTGAAAATAATTGATTTTCAGTGAACTGTAAAATATTATCTACATAATCATTATTGCTAATTATTGTTAGGTAAGTACACGTACGTAAGTCGTTTATTTTAATGGTATGTTATTCGTATTTTATGATTCTAGTTGATAATAAATATTCATTGAATGACTGTTGTTTATTCACAGAATATTTATTCGACCAAGTAAATCTAGAGTTAATAGGTATCTTCTAGGTAAACGTGTTACACCCTAGGCTGCAGCAATGCTTAACATCAGGCAGGCTGTAGACAAACGTAAACCTATCACACGTAAAAAAAAAAAAAAAAAGGTTAAAAACTATAAATTTACAAAATCAATAAGTATTATTTCTTATTAATTTTGTAAATTTATGTTTCTACCTATGCAAAAACGACAGAGATATTGTAAATTAAGTACTTGATTGTGTAACGGACTTTTTTAAAGTTTCACTAACACCTATGAAAGTAAATTCTAATTAAATAGTACCTACTTTAGAATACAGTTGACTAAAATAAATATTTCAGGACATATCACACAGCGCCATCTAGCCCCACACTAAGCTTTTGCTTGTATCATGGGTACTAGATCACGGATATAATACATATATACTTTTTTTTAACACCTATGAAAGTAAATTCTAATTAAATAGTACCTACTTTAGAATACAGTTGACTAAAATAAATATTTCAGGACATATCACACAGCGCCATCTAGCCCCCATACTAAGCTTTCGCTTGTATCATGGGTACTAGATCACGGATATAATACATATATACTTTTTTTTGTAAATACATACTTATTATAAGTACATAGAAACGACCATACTCAACACAAGTAATACATTTTTTTTAATATGCATAATTACTTGTGTTACTCGGGAATCGAACCCGCACCCATAGAATAGAAGGCAGAACCACTACCAACTAAGCTAACAGGGCAGTCTAAAATAAAACGCAGTCATTAAATAAATCCAATTTTCTCAATATATTACAAAAATGACACACCATACAATACACATTATCAAACAAATTTTTCAATCAACGCTAAATATTCCACACATTTGTTCCTGTAAAACGTATTATTATACAAGACTGCATGATTGTAGAATTCACCTGCATTTGTAGTTTGAACTGTTAATGTGTTCAACACATCTTTATTTTCTTCTTTTATCTTTTGCAATTCTTTCTCAACCAGTTCCAAGACTTTTAAGCTTGTGTTTTTCAAATTCTTCAACACCAAATTGCAGTTGTTTGTGAATCCAATTTTCTCGAAGCATTTTCTGCACAAAATGTATAAAATACTTGCATTGAAGTGAGTTAAACTTTGAAAGTTTTGTAGCAAAGCGCTTTCTCCCAGTTTCAGTTCTCTTAAAACTTTTAATAAAGTTTCAAAACATCTTTTTTCATATGCTGCAAACATTTCCTTAAAATCATATTCTGGTAGTTCAATAACTTTTGTTATTTCACATTCATATTTGGTTAATTGTTCATTATCAGCCTCTTTTGTCGTTGTTTTGTTCTTCAAAATCTCTCGAAATTGGTCTTCTGCCAATATCTGTTGGTATAATTTGAATATTGGCACAAAAATGAATTTTGAGCTGTTGATTTTTTGCAACAGTAACCCATATGTAAAAGTTAGATTCAAATCTGCATTCTCTTGATAGAAATCAAACCATTTCACTCTTTCATTTATAAGTATGAGTGGGTTTGTCACAGCTTCATCTTGTAGCATAGAGTTTAAACTGTTCAGCTTATCTCTCAGAGACAATTTGGCATACAACTGCCTTTCCGTATAAGACCCTCTATGGTATCGAGGATTCATATTAACTTTGTTCTCCTCATGCAAAATCCCTTTAAGAATTTCCCGTTCATATTCCAATGGTTTCAAATTGTACAGCCAAATGAATTCTGAAGCAACCAATGCTCGAATCCTTTTAATATCTCTATGAAAGGCCATGGTGTTCTGCATCACGTACGCTTGCAGATTATTATCAATCACTTGACACTGTATCGAGCAGAAATAGTACGCGCACTCCTGCACTTGTTTCAGAAAGTCCTCCGGTATGACTTCTAAAGGAAACATAGCAAGGTTTCCATACAGTTCTGTTCCGTAGGCACTTTTTAGCACTGGCACATATTTGCCGATATAATCACTTCCTTTATACTTGAGGCAGATGGCGTAGACTTCAGAGTTGCCTTGTCTGGATGTGATGGGCTTGTAGATGTTAACTTCGTGGAATAGGTGGTTGATCAGGTAGAGGAGGCAGACAGTTGAGTGCTCGAAGGTAGTGAACAGTTTGAATACCAGGGTGCCACCTGGAAATAAAGACATGAAGTCATGATAAAATCATATCATTTTATCCATGTAAAAGTATGTTTGTTTCCATTTCATACATATGATAACAAGCTATATTAAAATAAGTATTTTATTAAAATAAATTAAATAAAATAGGTATTTTATTTTCATGAAGTTACAACAATAGAACAGCACAACAGGCTTAGCAGGCTGTAGACAGATGGTGTGTCTGTCAAAAATATATAAAAAAACTGTAATATTTAAGTACATATATCAATATATTGAAGATAGCCTATAGACAGGTACTTTAAAAATAATACCTAATGTTTCTTAAATGATGACAGTCGCAACTTTGGTGTTTTTTTAACAGGAATGTTCTTTACACTTACTTTTCTGCATAAAAACTGTAACTACATTATACAGGGTTATCAGGAAAGGGTATGGTACAGACGGCTTTATTTCAGCGTGCGCTAGTCGGAAGCGGCGCGTACCAAATGAAAAATGTTAATGAACCTACTAGGCGCACAGAAGCCACGCGCAGAGTTGAGCTATCCGAGAGGCCATCTTGTTTCTTTGATTGTTTGAATGAGTGGGTGATCGTAGTAAGTTAGGGTTGTGCTATTTTTTTTTTTTAATAATTTTCATATTTTGTATGGAAACAAAAATTTGCTGGTTTCCTGCTGAACACAATCTTTATAACGGATACTTTTCGGTATTTTCGGCTTACCATACCCTTTCCTGATAAGCCTACATACCAGGGCTGAGTGCTTGCAGTGCGGTGACAATCTCACAGTAGTGCAGCGGTGAAGTCATCTCTTCTTGCGCGTCCGGCCTCTGCAGGCAGTCTATGGAGCCGTCTGCTGTTACTAGCAACACCTGCAAATAAAATAGACATAGATTTAAGAAATTTGTATTTTTTTACGTTCACTGTTAGCAGAGTTTGGTGTTAATCAAGGATAGTAATCCTCAGTTTTAATCCAAATCTAATCTACCTATTATTTGTACCAATGTGCTGTAATGTTTAAAGATTAACATCAGCAGGCTGTAGTCTTATACCTTTTTTATGTTATACAATTTAAATTTAATTTATTTCCTGGAAGAGATCAGCGAATGGCCTTGTGACACTAGAATAAGTTAGTTTCCTGTAGTGTTATTTTGGTTAGAGTGTACTTTACGGGATGCTAAACCTAACCTAACCCAACACTTGCACTACAACAGGACTTGGCTCCTCCTCGCTTCGCTCGTCGTCGCATGTGCGTGGTAGAAAGCAACCTAACGAACCTAATCTACCTTCTGTCACAGACAAGTGACTTCGAGTCCAACACTTGCACTACAACAGGACTTGGCTCCTCCTCGCTTCGCTCGTCGTCGCATGTGCGTGGTAGAAAGCAACCTAACGAACCTAATCTACCTTCTGTCACAGACAAGTGACTTCGAGTCCAACACTTGCACTACAACAGGTTAGGTTAGGTTTAGCGTCCCGTAAAGTACACCCCAACCGTTATTTTACTTAAAATAAGTTCCCATTTGACAACATCCTGATTTATGTTAAGCATTGCTGCAGCCTAGGGTGTACTAACACAAGAACTGTAGTACAGTCTACACAGCTTATGTATGTTAATATCTATGTATATTTGAAACAACTACTAGATAAAAGTACCTAACCCAACAACCTTGAAATCTCATGCAATGTCAATCTCATATATATAGGTAGCTAGGTAATTTTGTTGCTACTTAAATGTGTTTAATAATCATTGTGGCAGTGGGCTTAATTAGTATGAAAGAGCAACAAACAAACAGACAAATACACATATAATTGCAAGTTAGCACTGTAGAGCAATCTGCAGCATTAATGACCTTTTTTGACACACAGGATACATCAATGTAATTCATATGTCACCTTTGTATTCTACCTGTTGTCAACTTTTTTATGTATATATTGTTGTGCCTGTGTGTCAAAATAAAAGCCTTGAATTTGAATTTGAGTTGTTACACACACCTTCCCCTGTGCCTTGGTATCTTGTACAATCTGGTGTGAGTTGGTCCAGTCCATTAGGTTCCCGGTGCTGTCCACTCCAAAGTGCCAGTGCTCGAGTGTGTGGAACATAAAGCGGTCATCACTGATCATGTTGGATGGAGAGTTGCCCTCGTAGTACGGGTTCAGGGTGTTGGCTGTCCATTTCCACTGGAAAATAAGATCATTTTATTTATTCATCAATATAGGTACATAAAAGTACACTTATGTAAGTCAATTCAGTACATAATTATATATATCAAGTGTGATGTCATCTTTTTTCAAAGATAAAATGGGTTGAAGAAATATAAGATAACGAATAAAGAATCTTTATTGATAATGTAAAATTGTAACATACATAGGTATAAGTACTAATATCACAGAATATGCTACACAAATTACAATATCTTGTCAAATCGAATTTATAACATTTAGCTTTTATACAATTTTAGAAGTTACATATGTCTAGTTCTATTAATAAAATAATGAAAATTTTTGTTATTAAAATCATGTCAAACATAATAATAGGTATGTAATAATACAATATGTCAACTTAAATAAATCTTGGTACTGTCACTTTAGCTGTATAGGGGCTAAAATGACAATTTGGCATCACACTCCTTACCTAGTAGTTAATTACATAATTTCTAAGCAAGATTAGAATCAATTGGTAGTTGACTGTAGTCATTTTCAAAGTATTCTTTAAAACTGTATAGTGTCTGATCTAACAATAATTGTTTGACGATATAGATAGAGATAGTAGACTGTTATATCATCATCAGCCTAATGAGACCCACTGCAGGGTATAGGCCTCCTCCCTCTTATGCCAATACTCCCTGTCTTGTGCTGTTCTTGCCCAGATGTTTTCTTCTAACTTTCTAATATCATTCAGCCACCATTGCACAGGTCTTTTTACACTTCACTTACCAAGATGTTATATTATAATAGATAATTAAAACAAAAATATTTTTGAATCTTATGTTGGGAGCTATATAAGTTACTGCAGAAATATATGGACAGGAATTCCATGTAACCATGCTATATAAATATTTTAAATCTTTTGTGGACCATTTAAGGATTAAGCTATGTAAATAAAAATCAACAGTTAATAACTATATCAGAAATAAATCCATAGATTTTCAAAATGAAACTTGTAAATTGTTAAAAATGTATCAATGTCTTCTAATAGGTACTAATAGGTACCTACTGAGATAAGACAATGATGTATGGATGACCATATTGTGAAACTTTGTAAAATACAGATGTGTAAGTACAGTAAATATTAATCTGGTATAAAAGGTCAAAACAGTTGTACAAACATTACATAATACAAAGTGAAATATTTACATTAATCCCTGGATAATTCTGCTGCAGATAGTGATTCAAAGACGTTATAAAGGCTCCTGGTGCTTCACACAAGTGTAAAGACACCATTTTATTCTCCATAACAGCTTCCCGAGGAATTATATTATATGTTGAAGCACATTCATAGAATTTCGTCCATGCTTGTGTTAGAAACTCTGGGTTGACTAGACTCCTTAGTTTCCAGCCAACATCACCAGCAGGATTCCTTCTTCTCGTGTGACTACTCCACTCTTCAATATTGAAGTCATTCAACTGGCTTTTGTGAAAATTAAGCCTGTACTTCAGAGACTCTAACTCTTTCACTTTCCAAGGAGGCGCAGAGAACCACGACTCAAGTTCTGGTAGTTCCCAGTTGGCGTTGAAACGAAATTGGAACTTCTTATTGAATAAATCATTCAGCTCGTCGTAGAAATCGTCATTTTTGTAATAAGTTTGACGAGGTTGAAATATGAAGTTGTCCGGCTTGTGAAACATTTTTGCGTATATATCATACAAACTTCTTCGTAAACGCAAGTAATCAATATAATTCCACGATTTGGTTGCTTTAAATTAATGGAATAATGTTATTCACACATTTTGCGATTCAACGACCAATAAATAAACAAAACACGCCGCCATGCTTTTTGTGTGTTTTGTTCTCTTCTCAAAGACATTGCTGTCAAAAAACACCTATTATCATTGTCAAGTATAGATATTTGTCAATCGTGCGATAATTAAAGTTGTATGTCATACAAAATTTTATTATCAATGTCAAAATTGTATTGATTTTTGGCATTTCACTTCACTTGTTTACTTTTCGCGCGAACAGTATGTTTTCATTTTTCCAAAAATAAAATACTAATTTTGTATCTTTTTCTTAATTAATAAAGGCTGCCCTTCTGGATTCATTCAAAACTGTAAGTTTTAAGGCGTCACTGTTTGAAGATGAATAACTAAATGTGTGTGCTCAACGCAACATAATAAACTCATAACATCTTTTTTAATCCAAAACATAGCCTAATGGCGAAAAAACAAGTAGCAGAAGCGATGATACACGCAGAGGACTCCGAGGATACATTTGAAGATGATAATTTGGATGTCAGCGTTGACTCCATTGATGATGGATTATTTCTAGGTAAGATGGCAATATTCGTAGTCAGTGGTGCTTCGAAGTGTTAGCGTATGTGATAATCCAGTCTTCAATACAGCTCCATAGCAAGTTTTAACCAAATCGACCTAGATTTGGAAGTGAAATTACAAACATACACATCCTCTCACATTTTTGTATTCACACTATTAGTGTGTGTGAGTGAATAATTCTTTATTGCCTGAAAATAAGCACAATACATCTTTTTGTACACCAGCTAGATAAATATCAATGTACTAATACAGATAAACTAAATTTAGTTACATAAGGTGACTATCACATAAATCAATCTCTACTTGGTAGCAAGAAGTTTTTTTTTTAGTTTTGAAATTATTTATTAACCATAAACATATAAAACATTTGATATAATAGTGTAAATAATAATCCTATCATACAAAATCATGCACAACAAAACATTTAAAAGGTTTCCACTTTCCTATTATAAACTTATCACAAGAAAACTTTTTAATGAACTGAACGATTTATTTTTTATATTAACTTTCTTGGCTAAAACTGTAGTAAAATAATGCACTTATTGCTAGTAAAAGCAGTACACTTTTAGGCCTTTATATATTAAGCTAACTTTAAAGCTTGGTAGCAAGAAGATAGTGAATAAGATATGTGCAAAGATGTTCTTATTATGCAATTGTATATATTTATTAATTTTCAGGTAACCTGGCCTGTGCTAGAGACTACAAGGCCCTACAGCAGTATGGCATCACTCATGTACTGACAATAGATGTAGTACCGCTGCCTCGGACCATACTCGACCATACTGAGTTCACTTTCAGATTTATCAAGTGTAAGTATTTCTACTATTCACAAAAAAGGGGCTGTTAAAAGTTTGATGTGTCTAAGGTGATGTAGGTATATCTATGTATAACATTGCAAATCCTAAATGAATGACTTAAATAACCCACACTAAAATGAAAATTGACATAAATTAGATGTGTCTGTATATATGAATATCTGTCTTTGGCATCATAATTGTAGTTATTATATCATCATTTATTAATTAATGTAATTGGCTCGCGCCATTTTAATTGATTTGTAAGTAAATAAATAAATAATTCCTAAACAGACTGATTTTTATCTAGATTTTTTAGTTTGATGGTTGATGGTTTGAGTTTATTGGTTAACCACATGTGTTCTTAGCAATTTTGTGTTTTAAATAAGAAGCTCCTGCCAGTATAAGCTTAGGCTTAAACGAAAAACTGTATTACCCAGTGACCAATAACAGAGACCTAAATATAGTATGAAGAAGTAGAAGCACTCAATGGAGAGCTCACTTACAGGACAAAAAGCTCCAAACTTATCTGCTCATAGTGCAATCTGATCGCAGATTATTATTATTAAGAGCCTAAAGTGTCCCATTGTTGGGCAAAGGCCTCCCTACCCTCTTTCCAATTATCTCTGTCTAGTGCTATTGTGTTCCAATCTGGTTGGTGTTTATCCAGGTCATCCCTCCATCGCTTTACTGATCACAGATAGTTAAAAAAAAAATTAGAAGCTAAGTACAAAATATGTTAACTATTGTAGGAATTAATTTAATATGTACAAGTTAAAGACTTACTCAACCTTATTTTCCTATTTTTGCAGTAGCTGATGTGCCAAAGGAGGATTTAATAACACACCTGCCTGAATCAAATGCATTCATCAAGCAGGCTATAGAAAAGAAAGGAACTGTACTTGTGCACTGGTCAGTATTACATAGTGTAATAAGATTACAACAGTAAGGATCAACTAATTAATGTTTTATTAATTGATAGAAATATCCATAATATGGAAATTATTTTGAAAATGAAAATTATTTATTTTGTGACAAGAAATTACATACGAACACATTCAGGAAAGTGAGACAAACACATTTTGCACATACACAATTTCCTGTCACAAGCCGGCCTCAACTCAGCATGTGCTGACTGTGAATAGTCAGCGCTGGTCATCCATTGAGCCCGACTATGGAAATGGCATGTACTGTATTATTTACACAAATTTCATTAAAAGCAAAACTATGCAATCAACCAGTATAATTAATGAGAAAACATTATTATTACAATTAGATTTTAATGTACAAAAAAATAAATAAATAACATAATAAAAAAAATATATGTATCTTCAATTAGGCAATTCAATAGAAATGGTTAGAGGAGGCCTATGCCAAGAGGCAATTTGGACTGAGAGACAGTATATAAATTAGCATTCTGAGTAAATTAAATAAACAAGGTCTAAGTTACAAATAAAAGGCTATCATTATCATAATCATCATGATTAATTACATATAATGTAATTTAATAATTCCAGCTACTTCGGTGTGTCCCGTTCAGCAGCCGTAGTAATAGCCTACATCATGGAAAAGTATGGAATGTGCTATGACGACGCTTTCTCCCTCGTCAAGTCTAAACGACGCTTTATAAGCCCCAACATTGGATTCATAGCACAATTGAAGCTGTTCGGACATATGGGATATATGATAAATAGAGATGATCCCAGGTTTAAACAGTTTAGACTAAAGATGGCGGGGCAGAAGTTGAAACAAGGTTAGTTTAGTTACCCGCCTACCTGCGCCGGATCCTCGCGGACTACCTCTCGGATAGATTTATTGTCTATCCGATGAGGGGCGAGTGGGGCAGGTGGCAAATGTCTTGCGGTGTTCCGCAGGGTTCTGTACTCGGGCCCCTGCTCTGGAACATCGGCTACGACTGGGTTCTCCGTGGTGGCAGCCTGAGGGGGGTCAGCTTGGTGTGTTACGCCGACGACACCCTAGTGTTGGCGCGAGGCCGAGACCACCGGAGGACCGCGCAATTAGCAACGGCGGGTGTTGGGAATGTGGTGGCGCGCATCAGGCGCCTTGGCCTGCGGGTGGCCCTCGAAAAGTCCGAGGCGTTGTGTTTTCACGGCCCTCGGAACGGACCTCCTGCGGGGGCGGAGTTGGTGGTGGGAGGTGCTACCATCGGCGTCGGAGGTACGATGAAGTACCTGGGACTTGTCCTCGACAGCCGATGGAATTTCCGGGAGCATTTCCGCCGCCTGGCCCCGAGGCTGACAAAGGCAGCTGCTGCCCTCGGCAGCCTCCTGCCGAACTTGGGTGGGCCTAGCGTCGCGTGCCGCCGCCTCTATACAGGGGTGGTACGTTCGATGGCGCTGTACGGGTCACCCATATGGGCAGAGGCCCTGAACAACGAAAATATTCGGCTTCTTCGGCGGCCACAGCGGCTCATGGCCATCAGGGCGGCAAGAGCCTACAGGTCCGTCTCCTACGAGGCGGCCTGCGCGTTGGCAGGCTCTGTCCCATGGGACATAGACGCCGAAATGATGGCCCGGATATACCGGGTGCTAGCGGCAGCCAAGCAGCGAGGTGAGTACCCCCTGCCCGTGGAGGTGCGGCGCTTACGGCAGCAAGCCCGGGACGATGCCATCGAAAGGTGGCAGCGGCGGCTCGAAGAGCCTACCGCGGGTGTGCGGACGGTGGAGGCAATCCGCCCTGTCCTCGTGCAGTGGTTGACGAGGCAGCACGGGTCTCTCTCCTTCCGTGTCACGCAGCTCCTGACAGGCCATGGCTGTTTTGGCCGATTCCTGTTCGGGGTTGTGCAGAGGGAGGAGACACCAGCCTGTCACCATTGCGGGGACCCGGAGGACACGGCGGAGCACACCCTCGCGGAGTGCTCGGCGTGGGAGGAACAGAGGGCGCGGCTTGTGGCTGCCATAGACCGGAGGCTGTCGCTCCCGGCCGTTGCGAAAGCGATGGCCGAGAGCGACGTTGGTTGGGACGCGGTGCGAGACTTCTGCGAAGAAGTTCTCGCACTGAAGGAGGAGGCGGAGCGCGCGCGGGAGAGGTTTGCGGAGCCAAACTCCCTGCGCAGGAGGCGCGTTGGAGGGCGGCGCTTGGCGCACGACCGCCGACCTCCGTAAAGGGGACTCCGGGCGGCAGGTCGGGGAACCTGTTGCCCTTAGGACTGTGTCCCCACAGGATGCACGACGTGTCCCGTGTTCCGACACGTCGTCCATTAGATGGTCGAGCAAAAGCTCCCCGAGACGGGGCCTGATTCCGGGCCAGCATCGCCAGGGCTGCGGACGCATGCATCGCACTCTCGGGGCCCTGATCGCGATGCAGAGGTGGAACACCCCAGGTTTTTAGTGGGTATGCCGGCCTTCTGGAGGAGACTCCCACATAACCACTCGCCCTCCCCGGGGTCGAGTGGTACTTTTAAAAGGTTTTCCTGGGTCAAAAAAAAAAAAAAAAAAAAAAAAAGGTTAGTTTAGTTAAAGTTTAGTCAGACAGTCATTTATATAGTGTAAGATTTAACATCTTTTTGAGTGATAATCATAAGAGATGTATGTATTTAAAGACTCCATAAAAGAAGTCGTTATGATAAGTATTTACACTCAATTCTTATGCCACCATGATTATTATATCTTTACATTAATTTAATAAAACTTAAATGTTAATTTTTAATTTACACATATTTTGTAGGTGGAAATATAGTGCACTCATATGTACATAATATGTACCACCTTTGTAAATACCTATATTTCGCAGAAAATAAATGAATTTTGAATTTTAAGAATAATAAATAAAACATACATTATATTTTATGTACATATGTATGTATATAGCACTTTGCATAGAGGCTGTTCATTCTATTTTTTTCTTATACTGTATTGTTTCAAAAAGTTTTCTATTAATATTTTTTAATTGTATGTTAATTACTTATTACTCTATCTATACCATACCAATCTAACACTTAACTTTTTATTTGCCTTTTCCAGTGAAGATCCTCCCCCAATCATTCAGCGATCTTGTGAAGCCCGACCCGGGTCTGGCTCGCGAGCGGCCCGAGCCGGTCGTGTACCGCTGCAAGCAGTGCCGGCGCGTGCTCGCCAGCCAGGCCAACATCATCCCGCACCTGCCACGAGACCAGGCCACTAGCCGGGCCAAGAAAGGTACTAGATGCTAGAAATAATGAGTTGGACACTTGACCTAATAGGTGGTCATGAGTTAGACACTTGAGCCAACAGTTGGTCGCGAGTTGGACATTTGAACTACTAGTTGGGCACGAGATGGACACTTGAACTATCTTTACGTGACTGAGTTGGACATTTGAACTACTAGTTGGGCATGAGATGGACACTTGAACCAATAGTTCATTAATCATGACTGAGTTGGAAACTTTAACCATCTAGTAACTCTACACACTACACTCGACTCTCTAGTAACTAGAACCTTGGCCAATCCTTAATCACTAGATCCCACAATCATTCAGCGAGCTAGTGAAGTCCAAGCCAGTCCTGTACCGCTGCAAGCCAGGCCAAGAGAGGTATATATATCATGTTTTTGGTGCTGTTGAGCCAATAGTTCCTAATTGAGTAAGACACTTGCACCACTAGTTTTTTGCACCGCTTGGAGCGATTGTCGGTGACTGAGTTGGACATTTGAACCAACATTTAGGAACTGAGTAGGAGTTGTATTGTCCAACTCTTGACCAACTGATCAGTTAGCCAGTTGAACTTGCCCCTAAGTCATATTCCTCATTACAGAGGCTCATGACTCTCCCGCACAATAAATTCGTTAGAGAAGTTCTCTTGGGCAGATACATCGTAGCGGTCGCCCAGGTCCTTCCACGAATGTCATGTTCTGTATGGTCCTCAAATACGTCGGTTTTTTCACCATTGTATAAAGAACTACTCAACAGGTCTTTCCACGAAAGACACATGTAAATACCTCGGTTTCCTCACCATTATATAAAGAACTACTTAAAAAATATTAATTTACCTCTTCCAGGCGTCCACCCGCCCGCCAGCAAGCTGACTGGTCTGACGTGCGCGGAGAACGGCGAGCTGCTCATCAGCAAGCTGCGGAGCCTCGCGTGCCAGATATTAGAGCAGCCGGAGACATCGCATGCAGACCAGCAACCAGAGGTACATAATATGCTTTTTTAACCGACTTAAAAAAGGAGGTTACAAATTCAATGTTAAAACACTAGCAATATTCATTAAGTTTCAATTACTAAGCTAGTTTCATGTAGGTGTCCCAATAAATAAATTTTGAATTTGAATTCTTCTGGTAGTATTTTTTACACTTTACAGTCAGCCATTTGACTACTAAGATTACTTCTATGTTTCCCTTAAACTTTAATTAATCATAATCTACTACTTACAGGTCAACGGCAAAGTCACGTAAAATTAACTATAATAATAAATTAATCGCAGTAAGGAACCTTAGACTTGGCTTAACTAATTCTAGAGATTTCATTACTTTTAAGAGATAAACAAGCAGCTCTATCGAGACTTGGCAAATTTTTTACAGAATGTGAATAAAAACTTACATGAATTACATCGGTGTCATACGTTGGTAAGGTTAACTGAGTCTTGCACTTGGTACCTCAAGGGTCCTGAATTGCAAGACTGCAGTACCTCCCGCCGCAGCAGCCTTCTTTCACTGATTTTACGTTTTAAAACATAATTATACTGTCCTAAAAAGAAATAACAAGATTACAAAAATACGTATTGCTATTTGCTAATTGTAAACAAACTTTTGGTAATAAAGCAAATAAAGATGACCGAGTACCGTTTTGATGTTTATGAATCATAATAAAACTGGGACCCTTTCACAAACTAATATTCATTTTACTCCTTCCCAGCACGCAGACGGCTACAACGAGACCAACCTGGTGGACAGTCACATCGCAGGTCGAGACACAACCACCGTCTGCAGGCTCATGTGGTTCGTGGAGCCTCTCGCGTGGATGCAGCGTGTGCAAGGTAAATCAATAATATAATCACATATGCCTATGTTATTGTTATTTTTAATACTAGTAAACGCCGGTGGCTTCGCTCGCATTATTTTCAGATAAAAAGTGGCCTACCTCATACTGCCAACATACCAAAAATGTCGATGATTCGTTCAGCTGTTTTTGCGTTATGGGCGATTAAATAAACAGAGAACTAGACAAACGGACAAACATACTAGAAATAGTTGGAACATTTTCAATTCGAAGACCTCCAAACAATATATTTTTTCAAATTTTTTCAATGTTCAGTCTTTGATTCTCTGCAGCTTTATTACACAGAGAAATTAACCACTACGCTTTATTATATGTATAGATGTCAGAGCAAGGAAACTGTTGCGTTGACTGTTGTTTAGTCATAATTTGTAACAATGACACATAATATAGATTGTAATAATTGACATTAAATCTGCAGCGGACCCAGCTGGCAAGCTGCACTGCCCTAAATGCAGCAACAAGGTGGGCAGCTTCAACTGGCTCATGGGTGAGTGGCTGACTCTGGTGGACGCACATTTTAACCTTTATAATCGTTTTTTGTATATTATTTGATACATTAGGAATGAATTGCATAATTTAATTCCTGCAGCCCCATTTCACCATCGCACGGCAAGGAGGCACCGATATACAGTTGAGGTTCCAAAGACTCGCACCAAGCGTTTTGCTTCGACTTTCATCGTGCGAACAGCCAAACTGTGGAACTCCTTGCCCGAATCTCTATTCCCCTTCAACTATAATTTGTCGGTCTTCAAGTCGAGAGTAAACCGGTTTCTTCTAGGCAAGCGCGCTACATCGTAGACTATAACGTTGCTTAACATCAGGCAAGTTGTAGTCAAGCGTAAGCCTATTTCATGTTAAAAAAAAAATTAAGGTTTAACTTTTTTTTTTTGTTTATAGAAAACCGGTTTCTTCTAGGCAAGCGCGCTAGATCGTAGACTATACCGTTGCTTACCATCAGGCACGTTGTAGTCAAGCGTAAGCCTATATCATGTAAAAAAAACCCGAAGACTAATATTTTATATTTACTAATTTATAATAATATATTTAGTCACTATATGCATCATTGCAGTCTATGATGCTATTAACTTACGTTAGTAAATATACATTTTATTATTTTCTCTTTTTGTATATTCTACTACAGAAACCGTTTGTGTGATATCTTAAGTTAGAAAGCAACAATTCTTAAGGTAACAGTAGTCTTTACTCACTTGCATTTTTTTTTAAATAAATGTGACTGTATTAGACAATGTTGGTTACAGAACTAGCATTTATTTACATTACCTACTTGAAAAGGTTTATTAGTTAATATGGTCATATTTATGGGGTCTTCAAATCTAGAGTAAATAGGTTTCTTCTAGGCAAGCGTGCTACATCTTAGTTAGACTATAGTGTTGCTCAACATCAAGCAGGCTTTTTAGTGTTAAAAAAATATGATTGTTTATTTTTTATTTGTTTCCTCTTTTTATTGACTTGTTTATCTTCTTATCTTCAGGTTGCAAGTGCCCGTGCGGCCAGAAAGTAGCGCCGGCGTTCTACCTGGTGCCCTCCAAGGTAGAGTGGTCCAACATAGTGCAGAACGTACAGGTTACAGTGTGAATATGTAGGAATTACACTAATGATAATAGAATAATTATATTTAAAATCACAATCAGAAAAACAAAAGTTTAAACAGTAATAAAGGCTTTTTTAACAGACTTTCCAGACCCTGGATTGTAGTTCGCAGGAAACACAGCTTGTGGTAAAGTGTTCCAAAGCTTTGCGCTCCGTACAATAAACGTAGCGGCAAAGCGCTGTGTTCGACACTTCGGCACTTAAAGTTATACTAAGTATTTTACCCCATATATATCAGTATATACATATTAGGTCTTTACCTATGAAATTGCCCATTTGTATGACGAAATTGAGAAAAATGATATTTCCATACAAACATTTTTAATGTTTGTATGGAAATGTCTGAACAGATTTGGATGCAATTGATAACTATAGTTAGATGGAAAAAAGCTATGCACTGCGTATATCAATTTCTCAAAAACAGAGTACCTATATGATAAAAATATACCTAGTTAAAGTAGTGAAACCGACGACACATTGAAAGAGGTGTTTTCAATGACTTCCCTATAAGTAATATGCACTATTTTTTTAGTAATACATTTTTTTTATCTAAAAGGTACATAATTCAACAATAGATAAAATAAAAATTGTATTCGGAAAAAATATAGCTGTACGTAAAAGTTACAAACAGATTAAAATGTAAGAAAAAAACGGCAATTTCATAGGTAAAGACCTATTATATAGGTACCGCTAGTCACAGTTTGTAAAGTCAATATTCTCATAATTATGTAAATACACAGGTCGTAATGTCAAGATTGGATTACGGACATCCAAGATAAATATGAACTGGACCAAAGAGAAAACGAATACAAGCATTTAATTAATTGAAGCTTAAATAAATTTATTGTCGGTTGCTTTTTAACATCGCGACGTTAAAAAAGAATATCAGGGTTACATATTGAGAAAGGCTTACTTAAATACATCAAAACCAACAAATTTTGTAAATGTACAAAAAAACAGCTATTCCATGAAAAAAGTTGGAACCTAACAAAAATGTATAAAAAGCACGTTTACAAGTAAAAGTTTGAATAAGGTTTATAACAGTATTACATACCTACCTATGACAAATATACTATATATCATAACATATAACATACAAAATCATTATTATATTTCCTAAAAGTGTATTTATATCTACAGAAATTCTTAAGCGTACGTATACTGCACGTGCACGTATCTGATACGTGCGATGTCTGTAGATATAAAACGTAGCGCACAAAAATTGTATAAGTTCTATGCTGTTTTAAAATAGGTACACTATTGTACATTTGTTGATGTAAATATGTATTTGTGTATTTAATCCAATAGTAATATAAAATCTTTAAGCTTCCAATGAATCGTTATTGTTTGATTAGTTGTAATTTATTAATAAATTGTTCTTTTATATACTGTATTCGTTTTAATCCGTTTTTAAAATAGCCAACAAAAATAATTCTCGAAATAACTTTAGTAAACTAAGTATAGAAACTTTGCAACACTTATCAAACGTAAGTATATAAAAAGGGTAATATTTACAACTTATATGATATACCTATGTTATACTAGCTTAAGCGTAGAAAAAAGGAAAACTTTATTAAGAGTAGCCAAACTAGGTGTGAGCGAAGCGAACGCAAACAAAAAGTTGCAATAAACAAAATTATTGGTTTTTGGACCAATTCAAAATTATTGTCATATAAAATGCACACGTACAAATTAACTCTAAAGCACCGTGCTGGACGCCGGTGCGTCTGTGTTACGGTGATTCGCTACTTCCGGGGTCGTAACTTAATGGAACAGGTACATTCACTGTCAACTACAGAAAAGTTCCAATTAAACACAAAATTATTGGTTTTTGGACCATTTTATTACTAAATCTCCCTAATTAACCTTTGGTATGCCGCGCGTAGCGCAACAGCGGTACAGCTATGTGCCGTGAAATATCGACGGCCGAACGGCCACGCTACCTACGTTTTTAAGTTCAAATATCTTGAAAAATATAAGCCCTACTTTTTATCTAAATGTATTCAATGAAAGACAATTTCATCATGTTTTTTTTTTCATCATGCTGCACGTGTGGGGTCGTCGAAGAAATTGTGGATGGACACGTCCTCGCTCAGCCCTTTGCAGCGCCGCGTCTTGATGGTTTTTGGACCAATTTATAACTGTTACCATAGACTAAGTAGATGCTGTTACCTACCAAAAGTTCCAATAAAACACAAAATTGTTGGTTTTTAGACCATTTTATTACTAAATCTCCCTAATTAAGTTGCACGTCCTGCCGCGCCAGCTCTAACAACATGGGGTCGTCGAAGAACTTGTTGATGGACACGTCCTCGCTCAGCCCCTTGCGGCGCCGCGTCTTGATCATGAACTCGCGGGCCAGGTGCGTCGCGGGCTGCGGCTCTAGCGGTCTGGAAACAATGTTTAATTGTAATCTTCTACAATTTTAGTTATTACTTACAGAATGGCTCCGTAAACTACTGGACTACGAACAGCCAAAACAAAACAATTCGAGCCAAATTGACATCATTTAAGTAATTAACTACTAGGTAAGGAGTGTGATGCCAAATTGTCATTTTAGCCAAAAACAGCTAAAGTGACAGTACCAACATTTATTTAAGTTGACATAATGTATGATTACATACCTATTATTATGTGTGACATGTCTTTAATAACAAAAATTTTCATTACGTTATTAATAAAACTTGACATTGTAACTTCTAAAATTTTATTAAAACTAAATGTTATAAATTCAATTTGACGAGATATTGTAATTTGTGTAGCATATTCTATGATATTAGTACTTATAGGTACCTATGTATGTTACAACTTTACATTATCAATAAAGATTCTTTATCTTTTTATCTTTATCTTCCCAATAAGTACTTTAATATTAGGTCAAATTTTCTTGAGGGGAATTGTCATTTACTGACATTTCTTACTGTGGACGAGGGGACGAGGAACGCAAGATGTTGTTGAGAGGTTTTATTGACACACTGTGTTGCATCTATCTTCTATCAAAGTATCTGCCTTCTTTTACATGGTGTCTTTTAGGGGGAGACGAAAGTTTTCATTGGGGGGTTTTTCACAAACTTACCTGATAAGTATAGTCTTATCTAGCGGGTCTCCGGGCACGATCTGCCAGTGGTGGAACACCTGCAGGCAGAAGGCCTGTCCCTGCGTGTGCGTGCGCAGATCCGTCTCGAACCCGAACGAGTCTATGGCGGGCACGAACGCCTTGATCGTGTAGAGGGGGGAGCCGGCGACTGGGGCGTCCTGGGTCACGTGACCTGAGGGTGAGAACATTCGTTTAAAGTATACAACAGACAAGATTAACTCAATAATATATATATTACGCTATAGTTTAACGCGTTCGCTGCCCTCTTATTCTGTATATCCATTAATACATGCCCCCTTTTTGAATTTAAATTTACGAAGCCTATTGAAAACGCATTCTTGCGTTCCGGGCATGTCGTTAATTCTCCGAAAACGCAAAGACACGCTATGAACAGTCAAAGCGATAAGTATGATCTATTCAAAGTACAGTTATAAAGGTATAATAAATTTAGGATAATGTTAGGTGTAATCATAGTGTTATCCTTAGTCTTAGCATAATAAAGACTTTCTATTCTATTCTCAGATGACGATGAATTTATTGATGTGGAAATTTAGTAGGATCTTGTTTCCCACCGGTAATCACCGTTTTATACCTTTTACATTTTTGCGTAGGTATTTGATATTTACACCAAAGTTTTGTACTTCAGAACTAAACTGAAAGTGTTACATTCTCAAAACGCTAGTAACAAAAATTCGACCAAGTTCCTTATTCTGCTTTTTGATGGGGAGAGTATGAGGGAAATGATCTTTTCTCTTTCCGTGTATGCTTTACATCTAAATATTTATTAAAACTCAAGGGTGACTGACTGACTGATAGTAATCTATCAACGCACAGCCCAAACCTCTGGACGGATCGAGCTGAAATTTGGCATGCAAGTAGATGTTATGACGTAGGCATCCGCTAAGAAAGGATTTTTGGTAATGCCACTTTTAAAGGGGTGAAATAGGGGATGCAAATCTTACTTCTTAATGCGAGCGAAGCCGCGAGCATTCACTAGTACACAAAGCACACAAGTATACTGACCTCTTCGTTTAGCGAGTACTGTGTATACGGCGGACACACAGTCGGCGGGCGCCTGCACCTCCACGAACAAATAGGGCTCCATCAACCGTGGAGTCGCCATCAGGAATGCTGAATATGCCACCTGAACGAATATACAGAGTTAGGTAAACATTTTTTTTAATAAATGGGTTTGCAACTAATGTACATAGTTGAATATACACTTTGTCAGTGTGTGACACAGTTTTTGTATAGAATAACTACATTGTATAGAATAACACTGTAAAATCATTTTTATTTTTATTTCGAGGTACTATAATAAGTAATGAGTAAGTGAGCAGTAGCCTTACATCTATACTATGTAGGTATACATATAATAAAGCTGTAACCGGTCAGTGTCATTGAAGCTAAATTGAAAAAAAAATTGTTGAGTGGTCTTCTTTTATGCAAATAGAACACAAAAATCATGTTTAAAAAAATTGTTTGTCTGTTTGTTCGTTATAGACTCGAAAACGACTGTACCGAATTGTCTACGGGTTTCCCTAACATGTTGGTGCATTTTTAACTTAACATTTGGTGTTTATTTCATTTCATCTATTCGTAAATAAAAAAGAATCATTTCAAACCAAGTGGTCATCGATATCCGCTTCCTACAGCCTTTTTGAAGATTCGTGTTGTCGACGTATGAACTAGATGGCGCTTATACTTTTTATCTCAAAATAATGCGAGCGAAGCCGCGGGCACCTACCAGTAAAGAATATTTTAAAAAACTTGCGTTTCAAAACTGTGGTCTTATGACATTAGGGCTCTTTTATAGGTAGAACACAGTAACTACTATATATTTTAATAGAAATAAACTAATTCCTAAGATACCACTTACCCGTCTAGCAGTAGGTATGATCTGTCCGCCGCCCCTGTGTAGTGGCTCCCCCGCTATCACGGCGTCCAAGATCTTAAACTTCACGTTTCTGATTGGCTCCTCGCACAACGGACCTTCTCGGGTACCCCATTGGAATCCTGGGAATTAAATTAAATTAATAAAAGTTTAACAACACCTACACATATAGAAGTTTCTACTGTTCCTGAACATTTTGGCGTGGCAAATAATGATATATTGTTATGAGTTATTTATCAAGTACTTAAATGTGTTTAATTTAAACTTTTCATTGGAAAATGAGCAAAATTCATCACTACCGGATTGGAACCTGAATTTTATATGTATTTTTGTAAACTGTACATTCATTTATAAATAACATAGCCTGCCCTCCACAACACAGGTTATCCTAGTGTGGAGTGCAGTGAACATATTGTTATAGTTCATAAGTGTTTGACTTAAATAAATTATATTATTATTAAATATGTATGTACATGTAAACAATTTTATTGCAGTTATTTAGTCAAATATATTTAGTGTTATTTATTTTTTATTTTACTGTAACTGGAACTATGAAACAACACAAAATATTTTTCTAAACTATCATATATGCAATTGATTTTGGAAAAGTATCTGACAACAGAAGATCTTTAGATTCTAATTTGTTCTCTTTCTGGACAACTATTTACTTATGAGTTATTTTTGTCAAGTGCTTAAGCCGCACTGGTTGGTTAACTTAAACTTTGGAATTATTGGGAAACGAGCGAAAATAAAAGCACAAGTGGCGCCATCAGCCGCTTAGCTGAACTGTTTGAAAATGAGTGTGGATTTTCGCGCCTGGTAGTTAGTGGACCGCGGCCTAGTTGGTTAAGGCGTTCTGGACAGTGAACAGAAATACGCAGGTTCGAATCCTGCCGGTCTTGATTGCTTTCGCTCATTTTCTAATAAGTTTAAACTGTTTACTTAACTGATTTCAACACAATTGGTTCAATTAAACAATTTATTATTTCCTGAAGAAATCCACTTCTTATATCTCCTTACCTTGTACGATACTATCCTTGACGGAGGCCAGCAGATGCTTGTCCACCTCCGAGGGCAGAGTGTCGTCCACCAAGATGTTGGGTCCTGCACTGTCCGGACCAAACGCCCAGATCGAACGCGCCGCCAGCAAGTCCCAGTCGTATCTGTACAAAACAAGTTGTTATTTCTTACCTTAAAAATAACTTAATTAACAGAGTTTTAAGTTTGATTTAAATTGACTTTATACTAGTGTTACCAGTGGCTACTGCACTAGTTTCCCCTTATTATAAAGAAGTGATATGTATTTTTTGTTACTAGGAAGGATATATAAATGATAATACAAAAAAAAACTTAAGTGCGCGGTTGTTCAGTTAATAAAGCAGGATGATTTACCTCTCTTCGTTTCTGAATGGCAAAAATAAGGGTTTCGTTTGAAATGACAGTGAAAACATTTCGGATTTGTTAAACAGCTAACATAACTTATATAAGTAATGAATAAATTTAAAGTCAAGTAAAAATGAGAGTACCCACGACACAAGCGTTTGCTCAGTGCGGGGCTAGATGGCGCTGTGTGTGCAATGTCCCGGTTTTTTTTTATTCCTATTGAATGATACAGGCAAGTAGTTGCACACAATGTTTATCTGTTTTGTGTGTTTACTACTCACTTGGTCTGGAAGAACTCCCCCAGCCGCTTCCTGTCCCAGGTGACGCACACGGAGCCCGCCTCGATGTCCTCGGCCAGCCCCCGCTCGAGGGGCTCCGCTATCATCGTGAGCTTGTTGCGCTTGTTTGGTGTCTCCGCGAAGCATTTGAGCGAAGATGTCTCCACGACTGTCTCGCAGAATGATACGACCGGGTCTGCCACTGGGGAGAACAAATTAGGCTATAAATAGACTGTGGGAAGCAAATATCTTCATAGTATAATAAGCAAAGGGCAAATCAGCTCATAGTAAAAGTTTTTTTTTTATTTCTTTGTAATTATTATCATGTGTTGCAATAAAGAATTTTCTATTCTATTCATCAACTGTTAGAACTGATCATTTCGTAATAACCTTCTTTCATTGCTACATGAGTTTGAGAAAATTGTGATCTAAGATAGAGTACTCGAGGAAGTATCAGGGTCATCATGATTTATCTGTCCGGAGATTATCCTAAGGAGTCATGGCTGTCAGTAATGAGTAAATACTAATGAAGGAGGGGAAAATGGGTTAGGTAGTCGTGGTATATTCGTTCCTGTAGGTGGTGTAACACGCCTTACTCAGTAAGCATCGATTCAAGTTTGAACGTTTGAAACTTGTAATTTCTATCATTGGTGGATGACTGTCATTGTTTAAAATAAGTCAGTTTTGACGTCTTTGATTAGCGTTTCGTTTCAATTTATGGATTGAATTCACAGACAATAGGAAAAGAATGGACATGAAATACCTACGAAAAAAACGTGCATACCTAACGTGAGCCTGGCACAAAGATGGCGGCTTGCCGTAGGGATGCGCGCATTATAATATCGATAGTTGAATTGCACGGTGTTTGCAGAATTGAAAATTGTCGAAAATGAGTTTCGGTTACATTTCTTCAGTTTTATTTACGTGGAAATGCGACCTATAAAAACGCACACGCTCAGTGACATTTTATTTATGGCAGGGCACGTGGATACTGTACTGATGCCACTGCAATTTAATGAACATCCTCTTTATTCTGTACTTGTACATGTTCATAATAAAACGAATTTTACTATGGTATGTTTATCCCATTAATTACTCCCAGTTTCCACCGCTGCGATCACGAATAAAAACTGCAGCCTTGTGATAGCCGTGTACCTATATCTTACCTGTGGGCGTAGTATGCGACCGAAATTGGAATTAAGATTGAGTTTCGTGCGGACTGCCACTTACTGCGGCTCGTGCCGGGGCATATGTATAGGAGCCTTGAGTATCACTATTACTGATCAGCATACCACGCCTTCAATACCAACACGGTCTTTAAGTAATTAGTTACCAAAGAAAAGAATAAATAAATAGGTACTTACTAAATACAGATTTTTTTCTCGTTTTGCAGAGTATACTTAATTTTATTAATTACTTAATACTTTATTTATACAACTTGGCACGATCATTCATAATAAAACGAAAATTACCATTTCACACAGGTTTATTAAAAACTATAATAGTTGTAAAACTGTAAAATTTGTATTTTTTAAATACAAAGGATATGTTTCAAATCGTGTTTCAAATAAGACCATGTTGAGCCCTCAATGACAGTCATTTTCAAGTTGTAAATAAAAATACAAATATACACATTAATCAACTATGAGCATGTTGAACCCTCAATCACAGTCATTTTCAAGTTCTAAAAATACAAACTATATACAAATATAGGTACACAATAATCAAATAAGTCCTACCAGTAATGACTTACGCTGCTGAGACGTGGACACTAACAGCAGGATTGGTTCACCGTTTCAAAGTTGCTCAGCGTGCTATGGAAAGGGCTATGCTTGGAGTTTCTCTTAGGGATCGTATCCGAAACGAAGTAATTCGGCAGAGAACAAAAGTCACCGACATAGCTCAACGCATAAGCACGCTGAAGTGGCAATGGGCCGGTCATATTTGTCGCAGAACCGACAACCGATGGGGTAGGCGAGTTCTGGAGTGGAGACCGCGGCTCGGCAAGCGTAGTGTAGGGCGTCCTGCCACAAGGTGGAGCGAGGACATCATGAAGATAGCAGGGAACAGGTGGAGACGAGAAGCACAAAGTCGGGCTGAGTGGCGTGCCTTGGGAGAGGCCTATGTCCAGAAGTGGACGACCGTGGGCTGATGATGAATCAAATAAGAGCATATCGGACCCTAATAAAATTGCCAGTAATTTACTCATTACGGAATAATATGATTTTGTTAAAGTAATTGCGAAACGAAATCTTTTCTGTGGTTTTCTTACCATAGTATTTAAACCTCAGATCCATGTAAGTTTGGACTATAGATTTAATAAGTAAAAGTCTGTGGGTCGTGTCATGTTCGGAATTCGATTTCAACAAATTGGATTCATCAAAATGTTCCATGAAAAATCGAAATGCATGCAGATAATACTGTTCAGACCGAAGCTGCTTTTGAAAAATACCTTTAAGGATTTTTTCAATTTTAATCAGAATATTCGTCACGTCTTTTGACGGGTAAACCAATCCACCCCTATTTTTCAGAGTTATTAAGCTTTTTTGGTAGGCATGTGCATCTCCAAATAACAAATTTGCGCAAATATCACATTTTACAGAGCGGCAATATAAGTAACTACGCTTTCGGAGTAGTTGGGTAAGTTATTGTACATGCAGTGTATAAATTCTTCGAACAACTCACTATCATCCTCTGGCAATTCAACAAATGAATTCCTTTCTGTTAGTTCGTTTATGGCCGTGACTGGGTTTGTCTTACTAGAGCAGGTTAATATGTTAATTTGCTCTAGAGGAACGCAGTTGCCAATGCCCGCATCCCTAATTTCAGCTCTTATTAACAATCTTTTAAAAGCGGCCCTAAATTGAACCGCATTAGGGTTATTATTAAAGCCACCTCGAGCTCGGATGGCAGAAAAAAACAACTCGAGGTGGTCCTGGCTGACCTTGTACAGTGGCAGGTACTGTAAAAGTTTGGTGCCGGCAATCAAATATTTATACAGTTGAATTGCACTGATCATGTCCACAATAAGTCCTACAAAGCCTGTTCTTCTTCTGGAATCGACGAGTTTCTGCCCAGATGGCAGTATCAGATTCTGAAGGTAGGTTGTGGCACCTTCGAATAAAGCTTCTACCAGACCAACATTTCCCGAAAATATAGCCTTTTTCCACCCCGGTGGTCTAATTGATCGGCTGTTTAAGACATCAAAAACGCTGTTTATTAACCTAATGAAGTTAATTGTGCCTTCACCTCCTTGAAATTCCGGGATTTTTAAATCAGCACAATGCTCCAAGGCATCTGCCACCGAGTCGCTAAGAAGCTGCGTGGCAAGTCGTACCTTCATTTTTTGTTTTTGATATTGTATGTGGGCCTTTGTTAATTTTGTGGCCATGTGCAGTCCTGCGGCTTCCTGCAAATTTAGTAGATGTTCCAGGTAGATGTAATCTATTTTCCTGCCATGCATATCGTAAAACACCCTTAATTCACCGAAAGCATTTCGGACTAGTTTGATAGCATGACAGGGATCAATAAAAGCGTGTATGATGCTGTTACTGTAAGTAAATGTTACCTGGCCTGAATTGAAATCACAGCCTAATGCTGAAAACATGCTTAAATTTGCAGCTGGACCATCGCAGGTCAAGCTCACAACTTTGACGCCGACTTCTTCACATTTATGGATGCATGTTTTAACTAGTACTGCTTTTTGTTCCCCAGACAAAGCCGTTATGAAAAAGTATCCCACAGGTAACTTCCAACTACCGTTTATACAGGTCAGCAGTAACACAAGACACTCATTGGCTACTTCTAATGAGTCCATATCGCAATCAATCCCAACGTTAACTCGTCCATAATAGGTTTTAGTTTGAGGATCCCAGCAAAGAGACTTTCTAATAGCCATTTCATCCAAAACCATAGCACATATCACTGGTATTTCACTTGTTTGAACTTTGTGTTTCAAAGCATTAAAAGCCTCTGTATAAAACCCAGGTTCAGCGTTTACATTCTGATACCACCTACTTAAAGTTCTTGGATGTGGCAAACAGGAACTGTACGTACGACGAACAAAGTTATAGGCCTTTGGAGATAAAAAGTGGAGTGTCAGTGCAAATTTTCGAATTTCTTCGCTGTATTGTCTTTCCAAAGGCATTCCTACCGATTTCGCAATTTGCCTTTTTAGAAAATCTTTGGGGCCTGCGCACTGCTCCAACACAGCCGCATGATCATCATTCACATAATTATTGTCTTTTAAATCTTTCATTACAGTTTTAAAATCTGCTATTTTCTTACTCTGTCTTCTCACTTTTTCATTTAATCTTTTAATTTTTTTTTTCTGATATTCACATTTTAATTTTAATTTTTGAATAATTTCAAGCGCTTTATCCTGAAACAAAGAAAAAAACACATTGACTTCTAGTTTTTTGCAACTTCGTACAAGTTTTTTGGCCTAAATTATTTTAAAGTACCAGTTATGCTGCCCGCAGTACCTATAGTAACATAAAATAGAAGACTTACATCTGAATAGCTAGAAGTGCTGCAGATAGGCTCCCCTTCCAGTGCTTTGTGAGAAACAAATTGATGTTCCTGGCATTCATTAAATTGGGCTGGTAACTGTAAAGCAAAATAACAATAATTTTTAATATTGAGTGTGTTTGTTATTAAAAATCAAGATTGTATGATAAGTACCTTAAGGAACATAATTATTATGAAATATTACACTTACACCTGCATAGTTAGAAGTGCTGCAGACAGGTTTCTGTTCCAACACCCTGCGAGAAACAGATTGTAGTTCCTCAAACTTGTCAAATTGCGCTGGTATCTACACAAAAAAAACCTTATATGTTTAATAATATTTACATTGCCAATTTAATCACTAACACATGCACACATTTGTATAACTTGCATTTTAACACAGGTACATTTATCTATTTTGTTCTATGTACATTTAAATCTGAAACTTTTTATCAGTATTTCAACAATATAGAATTACTGCTGCTGACATGATTCTCGTCCCTTGTCATCAACTGGTTTAGTTCGATTACTTTGTCAGTAAGTAGGTAAACACTATAAACTTATCTGGTCTATTTTCAAAACTTACCAACAACTCACTTGAAGGTAAAGCATCATCGCGCAGTCTTGTTACATTTAAAGTTCGGTTCAAACATTTGTCTTCAAAATGCAGGGAACAAATAAAAATATGTTTGGTTGTAGTATTCAAATTTTCAATACCAAGTATAACCAGCCACTGTTCTTTTCTTTCTTTACATGTTGGCAATCTAAAATCAAATAAAAGAAATCGAGTTTAGATAATATTCACCTGTCGCTAAGTTATCGATACATTGAAAATGCCGTACCGCAACTCTATTTACTATGACGAATGATTTTCTTAAATAATCGCCTAATATTATTAGTAAAACAGTAAATGAATAGAGAAAAGCACGTTTTATCTTTATAAACTTTCCCACAAACAGCAAAATATTTTAAAATAATAGAAAAGACAAGATATTTTGAATGAATTCGTTTACTTACCTGTGCAACGTTATTTTGGGATGTTTTGTGTTGCTTTTCATGCAGCAGCCTAACACACTGCACCTACCCATAATAAATGCAGTATTTTGCAAGTTCACACACTATAAACAAGCACAATTTTCGCTTAATATCACTAAATTTTCTTCAAAACACTGTAATAAACAAGTTACGATGACAACTGATGTACTTGTTGTTGGCTGTGATAAAACATGGCGACCGGCCGCAGTGATACATTTTGTGACGTCATCAGCCATTGATAAAACTACTGTTGTGCTCTTTTACATTATGATTGCCCTCATAAGATAAAAAGAGATGCCGATATGTCAGTAACTACTGTTTGTTATGCCGAGTCCTTTCTTTCTTCTTTAGTCTGAGATTGAATTTAATTAAAAAAAGAGAGGCTCACCTTTGATATCTATCTCGGAGTACATGTTGCGCAGGTCGTGCATGACGCAGTCCAGGTAGAGCTCGCCCGTGCCCAGCACCACGTGCTCGCCCGACTCCTCCACGCGCGTCGACACCAGCGGGTACGACTTGTTCACCTGCAACACAAGCAAAACGCCATAAAGTGTTGACCAGACCTTGCTCCAACAGACAACCATTTTTTTCGTGATTTGGACAGTATAAAGAAAATATGTAAACCATAGTATTGGGACAGAGGGCGGCCTTAACACTTAGAGTAATCTCTTCCAGACAACCTAGTTTGGAAAACAGTAAAGCTGGCGTACCTACTAAAACTAATACAACTTAATAATATTTAACAAATAGAACAACTAAACACCTAAAAACATGTAAAATGCCTACATTTACATCTATACAAACAGAGAAAGGAAAACAACACATAATAAACCTACTCAAAAAGAAGGAAGAAAAACCTGAGACCACAAATTAGTACTTAATGCATATAATAATTATGAACCAAGTTCTGAAAAATAGGAAGGGATTTGGCCTGCCTGATATGAAGTGGCAGGTCATTCCATAAGCGAATAGCTTGCATAGTGAAAAAAGAGTGGTAGAAAAGGTTGGAATGGTTTAAGTCAGGGATACACAAGCGGAAGACAGGGGAAGTACGCAGGGAGTCGGAATGGGAATTATGACATAAGAAAATCTTTCTTTTAGATAAAGCAATTATCTACGTGACAAGCAGTTATCTTCTCAGGAGGCAGTACAAAATGCTTTCACACAGTTTGTGCAGTCTAGATCCTTAGAGGCAATGTATAGATAATAATGGTAACTATTTCGATTAAATATGTTAAAAAATTTAAACATTTTTTTTTAATTTTCAGTACAATTTAGTAGTTTAATTAAGCCCTATTACTTATAAAGTAAAGCTGGTAAGAGTTTCAAACTCTTTCCTTTGCTTAATTTCGCGCCTAACCGGACCTAATTCGTGACCGACAAATGTACCATTGTCAAAGGCCGGGCCACAAAAAAAACCTTTACGCAACAAGTCGTAGACGATGGAACAGTTCTTGACTGTAAGGTAAAACTACTACAGTTCTACTGTCTTGGTTTGGATAACATACAAGATTTTTAGCTACACTTTTGACCATCTGTTTGCCTAAAGCAACACTAAACTTCAGTGGGTGGAAGATGGAAACCACCTCATCATCAGACCTGATGCAGCTCTAACTTACCTTCCTCAATCCATCCAACATCTTGGGCAGTTCGCTCGGGTTGACGGGCTCCACGGCGATTTTAACCACGGCCTGCGTGTTGAACCTCAGCGGGTGGAAGGTGGACAACTCCTCGTTCTCCTCAGCGGAGACGATGGTGCAGGTCTTCACTATGGGCTGGTCGATACCCTCGATGAGGGCCCAGCAGCCGGCCGGGACGCGGTTCAGTTCCACCTGGATGATAGGAAATATAGCTTCTCGCTCAGACATATGTATTTGCATACCCTATCAGGGTGATCGTTCAGTGTTTTCTTTCCACCTTTACAATTCGCAAATAAATGAATATGACTATAGGATTACTAAATTTGTCAGTGGTACTCCTAACTAGTAGTGGTCTTAAAAAATGTGTGTAAATCGTATACTAGAAATGAAAACAGCAGGGAGCTCTTGGATTCTGCGCAGGACCGTGACGAGTGGCGTGCAAGAAGAGAGGCCTATGCTCAGCAGTGGGCGATAACGGGCTGATAATGATGATGAATCGTATCCTTTTTTTTCTAATCCAAGAGAGGCAATCCAATTACAAAACGACTCTAAAACATTTTCAGCCACATTTTGACCAGATATGTACTATCGTCGCTTCCTGTAAGCTCTCATTTAAGTTTCGACAGTGATATCCATATGAAAATCATGAAATCTGTTATATTATTTGATTTCAGGGTAATTTTATCTCTTTTGGCTTCTGAAAAGGTTTAAAACACCTCGTCACTAGATTTGGTTTATGTACAAAAAACTAATTTAACATTCAATTCTGTATATATTTTATGTACTTGCTAATAGCCTGTTTTTAGAATGATTTGTTTTTATTATCGGTATAGTGCCTTTATAAACTGAAGAAAAAATATATAGATAAAATAATATAAAAAAATATATAGAAAAAACTAAACATACTACTTCTAACTTTCTAACTACTACAATAGTATATTATATAAAATAAGGAAGGTCTCAGATCACATGTAAAAAAATGTGATCTGAGGCTTCCTTATTTACTGCCCGCGGTGTGTATACAATTTTTCTCATCGACGGAGCCGAAAAGCGACAACTTCGTCCCGCGTAGGGGGACGAAAGTTGTCACTTTCGGCCCGGAGGTGAGAAAAACAACAAACATGTATCATCGTAATTATAGAGCAAAAACAGTGTCGCGTCAGATAACCTAGACCAGGTATAAAAAAATGTTATAACATGTTTATCTTCTATGGATTCTAAGTATTCATATTATAAAACCATACCCCTAGCATGATTCTAGACTATTCTGATTATTGGGTTTTAGAAATTAAACACATCGTCAAATTCATTTTAAAAATGCTTTAATTTCTTTCACATTACAATTATTACAACTTTTATATAATAATATAGCGCGCATCCCAAACGTTAGCCCCGCGCCCCGTCCCCCCGCTAGAGAGCGCATGCGACGCTCCGCGAGAATCAAGGAAAAACAGTCGCACGGGAACTAGGTAGCGCGCCGCCGCGCCGCCTGCGCTCTCCGCGGCTCGCAGTAATATTATATTTTGTACCTAAATCTTTGTGACTATGAAACGCACGGACTGTACTGTATTGTTTATTGAGACGCTTCCACAAAATAAATGTTTGTAGTGGGACCCGGTGTATTTACTTTTTTATCATCGACGCCCCGCTATAATAACATTTATATCGTTTGTACATTTTAAACTTTCACTTGAGTAATTAATTCATTGATAATATCGTGATATTCATTCCGTGTCGATTTCGGCTTTCTGGTGTTTCTTCTTTTCATCGTATGTGAGTGGCCGGTTATAGTGTGCTGATTATCTTCTTATTCCATATTTTGTTTAGTTGGAGTACGTGGAGTGGATTAATGTTTTATAAATCTTTATCTACACTAATGAATTTTCCAACCTCCTAAAAAAAAAATGTTTCCCTGAAGGAATCAGCTGCTACAACACGAGAGACTACTTTCTCTCAGCGTAGCAGCTGCTCGACATATTTTTTGTATTCTAAAATGTCCTATTTTAAATTAGATTATAAATAAGTGTAAATATTATAAGAACTTGTGTGTCCAATAAACATTTATTATTATTATAATGTTGTAACATTCTACTTATGTTTCCAATACTTGACTTATAATTACTACTGTTATAGCACAGACAACAAAACACTCAATTTAAGCAATTTCACATGATGGTATAATATCGATATCGTAATATCTCATTATAACATCAATAAAACGCGACTAACCTGATTGCAGGGCCAATCAGGTTGGTCGCGTTTTATTGATGCGCGCAGCTGCGCTCTCATTGGTTAGATTTTAATGGCGGCAAAATCACTGTGACAACACACGTACGCGTGAACTATTGTCAGCTTTTACTCTTGTTGTTTGATTAATTGCATTAGTGAAAATAAAGTAGTGTATGCAACTGCATATAACACGGGTATTAAAACACTCGTTACTATAAACTAGCTGCGCTCGTTTCATAAATTCACACTCGTGTTTTAATAACCTTCATTATATGACAGTTGCATAAGCTACTATTATTCATATTTAGAGTTTTCTTTTCTCGACATTACACTTGAATGTTAATCCTTTTTAGTATCCAACTGGATTGGTGCACGGCAGGAATCGTAAGCTGGCTTATTTCTTCCATTGTTAGACGCAGACCGTGTCGCGACCGGGCCGTGCCCCGGTCGGAACACGTTCACCGTGCGCCCGGCCGGACCAGTCATTCATGTTACACCGGGCTGTTTGGGTGTGTTATTTTCACGACAACTCTGCCGTGCAGTCCTTAAAACGCAGTATCTGACTTTTTGACGTTTTTAAGTTACATTTTGAACCGTAATAGGCATTTCATAAGGAATATAATGATATGAACGGTTTTTGATTATCGCAATTACAAGACCAAAAAAAACAAACACCTCAACGCAGTCACTAGAAATATTTTATGCAAACTGTGTCGTTTAACTATCTAAAATACAGTAATATCATTTACGTCTATCATGATCCTCTGCATTCCCGGGTAAAATGCAGTAGCTGTCGTAATTGCTACGAAAAATCGGTAAATTATACTTTAAAAATATAGTGAACATAAAATCTAAAATGCAGTATACAAGCAATGTACTAAAAATATGAATACTGCAATGTTTATTTTTATTAATTTTAAAAATGAATACAGACTAGTATGCAGTAAGGTACTATGACATGGTGTTTTATATAGAATCACATATCTTTCCCATGCGGTCAAAACAAAGTAAAATGCATTAAAATTTATAAAACTGTGCATTAAATATACCTTAGGTAATTTTTTATTGTCAAAGTTACTAATTAAATTGCAGTATTTGGGTAATTTACTGCAGCTCTATCGATAAATACCTAACACTGACAACGCCATATTACAGCCTAAATTGCAGTAAAACTTGTAGTTACTGCATTATAATTGGTAGTTTGAATTAAATTCATATATTTCCTTGTTTTCGTGTAGTAGTTTACTGCGTACTAGCTAGCATTAGCGACACTGTTAGCTGAAATGCCTTCTGAAGATTCGGATGACTTGGTAAAAGACAAAGATTACTTTCCACTAACCTTAGTAAGGCGCAGTCCATCATACGATACTCAATCAAACACTGGGGTCCTAGTAATTTAAAAAGAAAGAAAAGAAAACAAGTTTCTGCAAAAAAAAATAAAAAAGAATCTTGACAAATATTATATGAGACCGCCATGTTAAAATTTATGTTTATATAAATTTTATTGAGAGCGAAAGACTATCCATCCATGCTGGTTACTGGTCTATGAATTGGGAATCTAGAGGAGTTTTTGAAAATGCCCGGTTAATACTGATGAATGAACAACAAAATCCACAAGAAAACGCACAGTTACTCACACGTACCATTTTTATAAAGATGGCAAGAAAATTGAAGTATGCAAATGTTTTTTTTGACTACCCTGGGATATGATAAGAAAAATGATCGGCACGTTTTGTCAGCAATAGCAAAGGATATATCGGATCAAAAAGATAAAAGAGATGGTCGAAATTTGAAGATAGCTGCCGCTGATAAAAACTTATTAACAAAACATATAACGTCGTTTAACCCGTGTGTGCATTATTATCGAAGAGCACATGCCCCGCACAAAAAATATCTACCGAGTGATTTAACTATAAAGATGATGCATAATGATTTTATGTATAAAACCGCACCCAGACGTCAAATGCTGTTTTGAGACCTACAGAAATAACTAAATTAATAATATTTCATTTACAAAACTTGGCCACGAAGAATGTGAAACTTGTCAGGTATTTCATCTTCACAATCCTAATCATGTAAAAAAAGATCGTGATCTTGATTGTGCCACATGCAAAATTTATGCAAACCACAAAGAAAAATACACGAAGGTTCGGAAACAATATGATTCAGATGCCCGAAAGGGTATAAAAGAAGAAGATGTTTATGTTTCTGCAGATTTCCAGAAGGTAATGCTACCACGTTTGGATTCGTTTAAGAGTGCGATATTTTGCCCTAGACTAGTGGCTTATAATGAAAGTTTTGTGCCTCTTAAGAAGTATACAAGCACTAATTCAGTTTACGCTGTAGCTTAGCATGAAGCAATTTCTGTAAGAAAGCAAGAGGACCTGGTGAGTGCTTTTCGGGCATTTTTATTAAGCCGAAGAGATGCCGTGATAATTACAATATGGCTCGACAATTGTTCGGCCCAGAACAAAAATTGGTGCCTCATGGCTTTCTTGATAGGAATGATTAACAGCTGCGACATCACAGCCACAAATATAGTTTTGAAGTATTTCGAACCCGGACATACTTTTATGTCTGCGGACTCATTTCACCATAAGGTCGAGCAATCGCTGCTGAAAAGTAAAGTTTACGACTTTCAAGACTTTTGCCAGGCTATAGAGAAGTCGAATTCAGGTAAGACTTATGTCAAACAGATGGAAGTATCCAATTTCTTTGTTTTCAAGTACATGTATCCCAGCAAAAAAATCAAAGATCTTTCAGGAAACAGAATATATCTTAAAAATAAAGTTGAAGTCATGGTAAACAGAGGAAGGTACTGTCTTTATTACAAAACAGATTTTGATGCTTAAGAATACAGCCAATTGAACTGCTTAAAATCTAAAAAACCTCCCAAACTAGAGGTAAGGTCCCAGCCCAAAGGTATACCTTTTGTTCGGAAACAAAACATTATTACCAATTACTTTCTGGAGAAATATTCCAATATCTAATGCAGAAACCGATGATGGTGAGGAAAACTTTTTCTTTGATAATGATGACGCGGAATCTCATTAACTTTTTGTGTAGGTATGCAATTGATAAAAGATTCATAGATAGTTAAAACAAAGTTAAAGGTAAATAAAAAACTGAGAAATGTTGTCTCATTTTTACTTTACAGTAGCTTTTGTAATTTAGCCAATAATTATTATTTACATACTTACTTGTATGTACTACACCTATATATTTTCAAAATACATATTAAAATGCAGTAAAATAAATCTTTAACTGCATTTTAAACAGCAATATAGTATATACCACGCATAATTTTGCAGTACTAACTAAAGTTACTGTCTTTTAATCTGCTTATCCGTACATGTTCATTAAGTTGGACGCGTCGTAACTGCTCATTTATTGTAATATTTTTTTAAAAGTAGTTTTTATCTATCATATAACAATTCAAGTGCGTACTTTTTTATGTTAACCATTTCTTCGAATTCAGATGCGTCTAATGGTCATCAAAACATAGGTCTTAAAACATTGTAACAAAGAAAAAAAAACAAATCAAAAAGTTTTTCGCGGTTTTCTCAAAACCGCGTTTTTGCTGATACTGCGTTTTAATGACTGCACGGCAGAACTTGTGTTTGTTAGCTAGTGATTTCATCTGTCGATAGACTTGACGATGAATATGCAATTTTCACAATTTGAATTGTCGTAAAGTAATTACCTAGTGACACTTGAATGACTATTTTAAAATAATGTAAGTTGAAATAAAAGTTACTAAGTACTTACCAGGTTGTTTTATTTCGTCCGAAATGGTTTTCCAAATAATATATTTGTATTTGTTATCTAAATACTTAGGATGGCTCATGTCATAAATCTCAGGGTACTTGCGTACACATTCTAATAATTTTTCATCGTCCATTTTGCTGTTGAGCTGCTCACCTCACTAAGATTTGACGTTGACTGCCGGGGCGTATATGTTCATGTTACAACGTGTCGGGGCCGGACCGTGCTGGAGCCGGGAAACAATATCCACCGACATATCAACGCCGTGCCCCGGCCGAGTCCCGGCGGCGCACGGCCGGGGCACGGCCGAGCCACGGTCAGGCATGAATTACTTCATACTAAAGGTAAACCATAATGTTTGACCGTGCCCCGGCCGGGGCACGGCAGGGGCACGGCCCGGTCGCGGCACGGTGTAGCGTGAATCATCCTTTATTGTCTCCATTGACGCCGGCCTGGGTTCGCTGGAGAAGGTAGGGTTTCTAAAAGTGCTTCCATGCCCCAATTTTGCCCAAGCAGATTGATTCTATTGATGAGTGTTATTGATTGCTTTTTATTCATAAAAACGTTTTAAGTTTGAATCTCGCCTAGTCGAAGCACAGTTGAATGGATTGTAATTGGTTATATTATTGTTATTATTTATTATTCATAACACTTCTAAGTTTAGTTCTTGTTAGTGTCCGGCTGGCTTGGTGCCCGAGCGGAACCGTAAGCTGGACTCCCTGGGTTATTTCCTCCGTTGTTTGATGCAGGCTTTGGTACGCTGGGGTAAGTGGGGTTTCCAAAAGCGCTGCCTTCGCCCCAGTTCTTGCCCGAGTTACTGCCTCCGCCCCAACCTTTACCCCAAGTGCTGCCTTCTCTAGCGCCGTTCCTGCGAGCCTCGGATACGAAGAACAACGCGCACAGAAATAGAGAGAATAGCAGAAGAGATTTGGTACGCATCTTGAATGGTGTTAACTTGTGTATCACAATTGTTTGTTAAGATGTACTGAGAGTTCGAATTCGTTTGACGCCGTTGGTCTTGATTGCTTCTTATTTATAGTCAGATAAGTCAAAAGTCAATGTGGATACAACGCGAATATTCTAATCTGACTCTTTTTAGGGTTATGGTGGAAGTTCCTAAGACCCGCACGAAACGGTACGCTTCCACCTTTATTGTTCGTACCGCTAGGTTGTGGAACTCCCTGCCTGGCTCTCTGTTCCCCACGCACTATAATCCAGCGATCTTCAAAGCGAGAGTGAATCGGTTCTTATCGGGTAAGCACGCTCCATCTTAGGCCATAGCCTTACTTGCTATCAGGTAAACTATGGTCAAGTGCAAACCCGTTCAAGTTAAAAAAAAAAAAAAAAAAAAAAAAAAGGGTTCCTTGAATAAAATATCACTCTACCTGTTAAGAAAAATACTCATTCGTAAAATTTATCCTAAATATAAATATGTATGTTAATATAAGGTTTCTAGGTTGTCCTATACTATTACTCTATAGATATAATATATGTCTTAAATTTCTAAAACAAGTGGAAATCTCCTTTGTCTCCTCCGTCTGTTTGTTTGTAACGGTATTTTTGACAAATGCTGTATTCTGTTGCTGTTCGCACTCGCTTAGCGGTGAAGGAAAACATCGCAAGGAAACTGACATGTTTGAGGACCACCATATTCGAGGACTTTTGTCTTCCGTGGAAGGACCTGCGGTGTGTTTCACAATGAGTCGGATACGGATCCGATTCGATTGAGACGGAAATCAATTGGCACGGAAAGGATTTTTCCAAATCACAATGATTCCTTACGAATCTTTTAACAAATTTATTCATCAGAAAAATCGGAACCGTTCCGTGAGCCAAAAGCTAGCGGATTCGTTTCCGTCGATGATAAATTCGATTTTGTTTTTTCATGATATTTAACCCGATTTACACATAATTATACATTGATTTATTTCTATTTATAATTATTCATATGAAATCTACAGTAAAAATGGTAAAATTAGCCTTAAAACTTATATTTTAAATTTCTACCATTGTATTTAATTTCTACCATTTTTACTACGAGCGGATCGGATCATATCCGACTCATTGTGAAACACCATGCTGGGCGCCTACCACGATGTATCTGCCCAAGAGAACTCCCATAACGAATTAATTCTGCGAGGGAGTTACGACCCTCAGTCATGAGGAAATACTACCCAAGAGAGAGGTTCTGTTGCTGCTAATACTAATAAAATAAAATATTAAAGAGGAACCCTTTCCACACAACAATGTCTTTTCGTTCTTTTTTACAGATAATTGTACAAAACCTTGCAAGCGCGAGACTAATTCGCACTTAGCCAGTTCTTTTATTTGGCAGATAACTGCGGGCTAAGGGTGATTATAAACAAACGATTAGAGTAAATTATAAACCGATAAAATAAATATGACCGCTGGTGAACTGCTCCATTTACAACTATAAATAACATTAACAGATAAACAAATGTTAAAATAAGTAAGTGCGTATAAGACAAATCAACTTTAAAACTCAAAAATAGCCAAAGAACTGATTTACACAGTCATATTTTTGTCAAGATTTTATTAACATTTTGTATGGAATAACTGTTATTTTTCGCGAATGTCCAAAAATTGTCGAACAAATGTTGATAAGCCGTAGAAAAGAGCTTCTGTTGCTTTTGTAGTACCAAAGCAGTCTTTAAAAGGATAGCTAGTTTTAGTTGCCCTGTATACACCGCCCCAGGGGCCTGTCTGACACACTCACCTTGTACCGTGCCTCGTATATCCACAGCCGGCCGACGTTCATGACACGCGAGTCCTCCTCGTCGTGCGCGCTGTAGTTCTCCCCGAGCACTGTCTGCTACTGCACTGTATACACCGCCCCAGGGGCCTGTCTGACACACTCACCTTGTACCGTGCCTCGTATATCCACAGCCTGCCGACGGTCATGAGGCGCGAGTCCTCCTCGTCGTGCGCGCTGTAGTTCTCCCCGAGCACGCGCACCGTCTGCCCCGCGTACAGAGTGCCCGACATTATGCGCGCTAGCACCTGGAGAAAGGAAATAAAAATAAACAAACTTTTTCAAAGAAAGAAAGTTTTATTTAGCGCCATCTAGCGGAAACAAGATGCCACTAATATCACTACAGATAACGTTTATTAACCAAAAAAAAAGTAATGTTGTCTTTAAAAGGTGTATTTATGTTGATCTGCTAGGTTAGGTCTGGTACGATAAGCGGTCGACACAATATTACGTTCAGCGCCGTCTAGTGGCAACGTTTGGTACTAAAAGATACTTTTAAAAGTTGAAAAACATACCAAGAAGAATGTGCAGTCATCCGTAGGGTACATTTTCGTTGTGTGAGCAATGAGTCGCCCTGATTGGTCACATGCTAACATGTCGTCACGCAGTTGGCCATGTGATCCACGGTACGCGTGAGCAACTTTACGTTCAGCGCCATCTAGTGGCGACGGGATGTGTTGCACCACCATTTCTACGAAACCACTGTGAAAGATAGGAAGGACAATCGATTTATTTTCAATGGGATAATTTAAAGTAAAATATATACGTATGCTGATCAGGCATATTTGATCAAAAATTAAGCTGGTCGAAATAAGCAAAAAGCAATAAAATATTCTACGCTAATATGTGTCAAACCCATGAAGTTAGAAGTAGAATGGAGAAAAAACTCCTAATACCTACTTGATTCAAATACCTACGCATTGCTATCCCACTCGAAGTGGTGGGAAGTCTCTTTCTAGTGTGGTGTTCGGTATTTTTATATAAATACTTAAAACTCCCAAAACTGGGTAAATTAACCTATAAAGTTTAAAGTTCATCTATCATCAAATTGTTATTTATATGAGTTTCTGGTGTTTGCAGTTTAAAAAGGAATATAATATAAATTGTTAAAGTATAATATACTTTAACAATTAATATTATATTATATAAAAGCAGAAAATACAAACGGAACACATATGTTATGAAGACAATATATACCAGTAGCAAACTCTTATTATAAAATGTTACAACAAATAATTGAAAATCATTACGAAAACAATTACTAAAGTGTATGTTGCAATTGAAGTAAATCAAAAGATTACCAAATATTTTGGGAGTTTCTTCATGTGGCAACACTTGATCTATCCGCCATCAAACAATGCTGTCAATTGAACTGTCATGGCAGAAAAACAACAAAAACATTCGTCGACTCGCGCTTTTGAACCTAAAAACTAAGCTTAAAAGCCTTTAAAAGGTATGAAAAAGGGTGCAACGATGAATTGTGTGTGGTTGTGGAAGCGAGTGATATCCAAAAACACACATATATTACACACGTAAGTCCTTAAATTGGATTTTTATAAACACTAAGTCTATCGACCGATTTCATGAAAATATCTAGAAAACATTATGATTACTAGTGTGATTTAGCCTTTAACTAGTCTAAATTAGCATGTTAAATGATTTCTAATTGATGTAACACATATATTTAATGTTTTATCAAAGTTATGAATAAATCGTAAAAATGGAGTACAGTGACCATAAAATATTTTTTGCGGATATGTCTCGTAGGTATAATGAATGCCATGTTCACTAAATCACAAAGCACTTATATTTTTTATTAGATATAGGTACTCTGTTAACCTGTTAGATAACAAAATAATTGAATCTCTATTTTAAAAAATATACTTGAAAATATGTTTTTGTATTGACTCTTTTTAATGTCATAACATGTTGTGCTATTATTATTCCTATTGTAAAACTGTGCTCTGCTTTCAGATTTCCCAAGAACAATATACTTACAAAGAACTTTGTGGATTGCAGTTATACCATTGAAATTAAAGTTTTTTGAAAGTGCTCGGATATTATTATGTAGCTTACACTCCCTTTCCCTCCTTACGGTACTTAGAAGTACCACCACATTTTTCGTCTAATATCTTTAGTACGAAAACACTTTACGTGAACGGCAACTGACGATCCTTTAGAGTACCGTTTCCGTCAGCCAATCACAGCGCGTTAATTGAATTACCGCGCGACATTGGCGTAAAAATTGAAATTCTTGTCACAACTTGTCGAACGTTTTTTCATTTCGTTGTGCAGTGAAATAAAAAAAGTTTTATAAGTAGAATATCACAGGTAAGTGCTATTTTTTTTACTATTTACGTTGTTTATATCATTGGCTATATTTCTAAAAGCTGTTATAATGTATTATCACGATATTTCATACGAATATTTGATAAAAACTACTGCGGACTTAAAAGTACCGTCAGGTGATTCTAGTCTCAAATATTATGATTTTTTATAATACATGTATACGATGAAGTGGTTATTTTATTTTATTATTATTTTTATAAACCCATGTTATTTTTTTTTTATTATTGTTCTAATCAAGGTTTTTATTGTTTTAGGAATTGAGATGGATATTAAAAACAATACGGCTCTAATTGAAGCCCTGTTATTAGAAGAGCTTCCGGACTGCGACGAAGCGTCTGATGCAGGTGTGTCCGATGATGAAGTGGAAAATGTTCAACTACCCTCGCCAAGAGGTTTCGATGAAATTTTTGAAAGAGCTATAGAAGATGTTTTGGCCGAAGTTCCGCCGTCGTCGCCGTCAAATGAAGATGTATTGGAGTACCCAATAAATCAGGTACCCACATCTTCATTACCTGCACCTAGTGTTCAGCCTGATCTACCATCTGCAAATAACTCTTCACACCGAACTAACCAGCGATTACCCGAACCAAACCGTAAATGGAAAAAGAGGGACCTAAGTACATCTTTACCGGAATACATTGCGGATACTGGAGTAGTAGATGACTGGTTTGCTCACTGTACCACACCGACTGATATATTTTTAGTATTGATTGATGACATTGTTGACAATATTGTATACCAAAGTAACCTTTATGCTACTCAGAAAAGCAAAGTATTGAACCTAAAAAAAGAGGAACTCCTAACATTTATAGGTATTAATTTTTTTATGGGTTACAATACTCGTCCGGCGTGGAGAGACCACTACTCTTCGGCACCTGATCTCAACAACGCGCTTATTTGCAAGACTTTGCCTAGAGACAGGTTCGCTATTATTTTATCTCATCTGCATTGCAATGATAGCTCCAAAATGCCTTCAGGCTGCAAAGATAAATTATATAAAATTAGACCAATGATTGATGCACTCAATAAATTGATGACAATGAAAGATGCTAGTCAGAAAAGGAAGACTTCTACTGACAATACTGCAAAAGGCGGCCCTTCCAAAAGACGCAAATCTGACTACTCCACTATAAAAGACGTACGCTTAGGTAACAGAGGCATCCATTGGCCTACGTTTGTAGAGAACAGGGGAAGGTGTGAGGTTTGTAGTTTGAAGAAGATTCAGTCGAAACCTCATAGTAAATGTTCGCATTGCAACGTGTTTTTGTGTGTAAACGAAAAGAAAAATTGTTTTATTGAATACCACGAGGTTAACCTGTAATTTTTTTTTTTTATTACTACTACTTAAGTCATTAATTTAATTACTGCTAAGTCAATAGTGGATCTCATTATTTTTGTAGTTTCAATCAAAGTTCCTACCACTCTGTTAACACGAAGTTCCTGACGGTACTTATAAGTCTAGGTCTTGGAAATAGTACTTCTAACTATAATAAAAATCTAAAAAAAATCTGTGTTTTTAATTTTACCTACCTTATTATGAAAATAAAGTTCAAAAGCGGAAATTCGTTAAAAATCACTACCCCGGGGGGAAAGGGTTAAAAAGCATCTGATTATGACTTACCAAGTAAGAGATTGAAGGCAACGGCTGTGCCATACTACAGTGAAAATGGGACCGACGAATATAATGTATCGTGTGAATTTATGAATAAGTTATTTTCTGTAAATAATTTGTAGATTATGTATTGTTAGATGCTGGCTTCCTCATACTTTGAATAGTAAAACGGAACATGTCCCTCAACTGTGTTATTTATTTATTTTATTCTTTCTCTTAAACATTTTAGAAGTTAACTAGCTAATGTAAACTGATATAAATCCAAATAACGTCGTAGATTGGACCACGAATGTTCAAAGATAATAATCATAGTACCCAGATAAAGCAAATGAATTTTTTTTGCTCTACTAATTTTCTGGCAGTTTGCTTTAGTTCTAATGGTTTTGCTATACTATAGGTACTATTGTTAGGCAGAACGAAGTTCGCAGGGTCATTTGTTTTTATCATAAATCAGATCAATCTAGAAAAGATATATGAACAAAAAATAATACAGTTAGCTATTTGGTTTCATTGTCATTAAGATTAATTTATGATGTGTCCTGCTTTTATGCATACATGTTGGGTCACCCTATTAGAAAGAGACTTCCCACCACTTAGAGTGGGATAGCAATGCGTAGGTATTTGATTTAAGTAGGTATTAGCGCCGCTCACTCCATTCTACTTCTAACTTCATGGTCAAACCATTATTGAAGGTAGCTTGTTTCTAGTCACAGACAAATAAGAGAACTCTCTTCTAATTCTCCAACCATTCGGTTGGATGTACCTTTTGGTCAAGAAACTTGTTTAAAGCAATAAAACTACATTACTCCAATAGGACAAATTGAATGTGTGTTTTAATCAGGTATTACGCCATCTAGAGAAATGTATGCAAACTAAAAGTAGTATCTACTCACGAGAACTCCCCAAAGAGTCGCGTGCAGACAAGGCGCAGCAGCGGGCGCACGTTCAGCTTGGCCTCCTGCTTGGTCAGCTTGATGCCAAGCTCCGCCAACACGTTGGCCAGGCTCGCGTCCACGTCGCCCACCACCTAGACAGATAGTTTATAATTATTTTAAACAAAAGCAAAAACGACTTCAACTCTACTGTCATGTTACTGAACAAATCTAAGCCTATCAAAAAAAAACTACTACATAAATTCATTTGCTAAACAAATCCAAGCCTAACAGAGAAAACCGCATCAAAATCGGGCTCGGAGTAATCGCGTAACATCCCCACAAAAAATAAGTTTCAGAAGACTTGATAACCTCCTTTTTTTTGAAAGTCGGTTAAAAATAGTTTTACTTTAATTTCATATCGTTTTTCTACACAACCACATAGCCGATCAGTCGGTGAGGTTGAGACAGAAAAAAAGAGTGGAATAAAAGATTAGGAGACTAAAGCGAAGATCTCATACAGCAGCTTCTACACAACCACATAGCCGATCAGTTGGTGAGGTTGAGACAGAAAAAAAGAGTGGAATTAAAGATTAGGAGACTAAAGCGAAGATCTCATACAGCAGCTCTAATATAATCCGAACAAAATCAGAGGTAACCTATATATATATATATAGGTATATCCTATTATATGTGATATTCCTGTGGTTATTTCTAACTGACCTGTCTCTTCATTTATGTAGTTTCTTCATAAAAACATGTTGTTTTATTATTAAGGTACAAATCGCTCCACAACCAGCCATCCATATCAGTAGAATATAAAGAGATATACATAAGAAAAGAGAGACAGAGAGTTTTTTTTTACTTGGGATAGATAGATAGGTTTACGTTTGACTACAGCCTGCCTGTAAAATAGTTACCTGTGCAAAGATCTTATACAGTGGCTCCAAAATAAACTCCACAAAACTCCTCTGCGCAGACGCATGTGGCTGTTTCTTCGTGAACCGTCTCGTCTTGTTATTAAAGTACACATCGCCCCACAACCAGCCCGCCATGTCGGCGGGGCGAAGGCCTGCGTCCGGGTGCGCGGCCGCGTACAGCGCCGCGAACGACTCCACCGTGAAACATACGTCGTACAGCGAGGAGGCGAAGCATACGTTGCCTGGAAGAGAGTGGAGAATTAGTTTTATTGTAAAAGTAAGCAAGATCGTATGAACTGGCCAACTCTGGCGACACAGTTTTCAAACTACCCTAAGGGTCTCTGACATGGCTTAACGACTGCTGTATTATATCTGCCGGGACCTACAGTTTAACGTGTCTTCCAATCTACGAAAGTACAGTAAATAGAATGCTAATTCTTGGTCACCTGTCCAAGGATTAACAGTGTCTGCTTCTCGTCTTGAAGAAGGCAAATGATGATGATGATTGACGCAGTAAGAAGCCCAGCACCTTCTTTTATTTATACAAAACTTCTTAAATACAAGGCTTCGTTTTTTGTTATTTTTTTTTATAAACTTCACAGAGCCCGAACCTTTCCAACGAATGCAAAACCGTGGAAATCGGTTCTGGAGTTATAGTGTGAGGAAGGAAACCCGACTTATTTGATCGGCTTGATGGCTGGTTACAGAAAACCAAAAAATCTCTTGTTAACTTGTGATCATTGCACCAGTGGACTGTATAAATCTGAACTTTGTGTGGACTATATAAAACAATTTTGTCACAGTGTGATATGGGCACATCAGCAATTTGCTACTCGCCCATTAATCAAATAAATAAATAAATTATTTTTATATAGTAGATTGTATGAAAACAACTAGGTATACAAGTTACCTAACAACGGCGAGAACACCGTAGCAGGCTCATCCGGGTGATCCTGTGGTTGGTGCGTTTCACACAGAGAGTTCAATTCATCAATAATATGTCTCAGTTTGTAATAAGCATCTGCAGGAGGCAGCTTCAGTTCCAATATAAGACGGTCGATCTTGTTAATGCAGATGGTGAGAGGCACTCGCTCTTGGACAGCGTGCCTGAGTAAGCGCTCTGTGTTGAGCATTATGCCCTCCGCTGCGTCTACGAAGAGGACTGCACCTAAAAGTTTTTATGGGGGGTTAATAAATGCTGTTGTTTTATGACCAAGCGAGCAAAGCTGTGAGCAAAATTCACAACTTTACTCGAATTTTTAACCGACTTCCAAAAAAAGGAGGTTATCAAGTCTTCGGAAAGTTTTTTTTTTAGTAAAGTGTCAGTAGACTTGAAGTTGGCTTTTGTATTTTTTTTAACACGTTGAACGCTTAGAAAAAAATGACATTTTACTCCAAAAAAAATTTAATGTCATTTTAATAATAATGATGTTATGTGTACAGAAAACAATTATTAGTGAAATTAAAAATATAGTTTTTGAGATATTGGCTAAAAATTACATGAGGGCACCGGTGACCCCCACGGCGCTCAAAAGCAGAAATGTGAATATACGTTACAGCGCGCCACGCCGCCCACCCCGCCGGTCACCCCACGCTCCAGTCAGTCGCAGGCGCTTGCGTAGAAAGGTTGCGTTCTGTTTATTTTTCGGTAGCGTTAGCGAGTTTCGTTCGAGTTTTGTTCCGTAATTCATTCCAATGGAATATATAGTATAGGTAGGCGAGATACCTACGTGATTTTTGTGAATTTCAAATGGATTTTGCAGACTTTGATTTTTCGCAAGAAGACTTGCAAGAAATCGCTGCCTTGGAATATAATGAACTTCAATTATCATTCAGCAATGTCAGTAGTGACGAAGGGTCTGAAAATCTGCATGTACCGAAGAGAAGAAGACTTATGGTTATCAATTCTGAAAGTGATAATGACTCGGTAGAAAGTTTTGTCGCACGAAACATACCTACTTCTTCAAACACGTACTCAAAATGGAAGAACCCTACTGGACGCTCGGCTCGAGTAATACCCTTCACCGAGCCCACAGGTATGAAGTTCCCTTTTTCAAGAGACTTTTGCCAAGCTGATCCTGAGGATTTTTACACTTTGTTAGTTGATGATCACTTGTTTCAAATAATTGCCGAAGAAACGAACTTGTTCGCTACCCAAAGCCGTGAAGATAATGTCTATAAGCCGTGTTCTCGCTCACATTTATGGCATCCAACGGATATGTATGAAATAAAGCGTTTTTTTGGACTAATATTATTCATGGGTCTGGTAAAACTGCCATCAATTAGCGATTACTGGAGTACAGATGACATGATGGCACAAACGTTTCCCCGAACAGTGATGACAAGGAATAGATTTGAATTACTTTTGCAGTACTTACACTTTGCCGACAATGACAACATAAACCCGAATGATCGTATTGGAAAGATCAGATATCTTGTAAATCTATTAAATGATAGATTCAAAACCTACTATGCGCCCAAAGAAGAAGTATGTGTCGACGAAAGTATGATTCCTTTTAGAGGTCGAGTTGCATTTCGACAATATAATAAATCAAAGAGACACAAATACGGTATAAAACTGTTTAAAGTTTGTACAAATCCTGGATATACTATAAAAATACAGGTATACAGCGGAAAAAATCTTGATACTGAGAATAACACCCCCACGAAGATAGTATTATCCCTGTGTCACGAACTCCTCAATAAAGGCCACACCATTGCCACCGACAACTGGTACACAAGTTTAGGACTAGCATACGAATTACTAAAGAACAATACACATTTTTTGGGGACTGTTAGAAAAAACAGACGAAACTTGCCCAAAAAAGTAGTCGAAACCAAACTAAAGCGAGGTGAATTTGTCGCACAAGAGAACGATGATGGCATTACAGTATTAAAATGGAAGGATAAAAGGGACGTTTTAATGCTGTCGACAAAACACACGGACACATTTACTCGTCTGAATATCAAAGGCAAGAATGTGCGAAAACCCACAATGGTCATTGATTACAACAAATGTAAAGCTTCTGTCGACATGAGTGACCAGATGACATCATATTCAACCCCTCTGAGAAAGACTGTCAAATGGTACAGGAAATTGGCCATAGAATTGCTCCTGAATACATCAGTGGTAAATGCGCTGATAATGTATAAAGAAACCACAAAGAAAAATATTTCAATAGTGGATTATAGAAAACGGCTTGTTCGGTATCTAACTAATTCAAGGAATCCAGAACCAGAAAGAGATTATTTGAGAAATGAATTACGTCCAAAACGACGTAAACATGAACTGATCAAAAAGACGGGACCAGTTCAAAAAACCAGACGATTCTGTGTTGCCTGTTACAAGAAGAATGTAGAGATGTTCTCGAGAAAAGATGCAAAAAATAAGACACGCAAAGTACCTACCTATTGTTCACAATGTGATGGTCAACCGCACTATTGCCTACCGTGTTTTAATAGGGAGCATCGACAGTAAGCAATCCGAATAAATGTTTGACTTGACATGTAACTGTTTATTTTTGTTTGTGATTTTCTATTTTTATTGTTTTGTGTCAGAGATGTCGTCACAACTAAGATGTGTTCATGGATAATTTTTTTTTTCTGTTCTAAAATCTTTTAGTTCCTAATATAAGGCCTATTATAATTTCTTTATTTAACTAATTCATTTAAAAAACATATTTTGAACATAAGAATAAACTTTTTAAAAAATAAAAGGCTTTTATACAAATTTCAAGAAATTTCTAAGTTCCATTCACAGAATCTGTGTCCTGCTTGGTATATTTCCTCTTGAGCGCCGCGCCGGTCACTTCCGATGCACAAATTAAAGGTAACTGTGCCCGGTGGCGTAGAAAAATGTCTTGAAAATAGGTCTGACTTGAGGTCACAGGTGCCCCCCATGGCTTAATGAAGTACACAGGTAGAGGTCATATATGGCCCCCATGGCGTTCTACGTGTTAAATAATGCTACTTCCATTCTAAAAATTATGATGAGCAATACCTAACAAGGAAAAAACAGACAGTTAAACTTTGATTCTTAGGATGATATTATTTACGCCTCTCTTAGTCACATTTGATTTATAGAAAATTAAGTATTTCTGTACTATTTGTTGGTATGATAGAAAACATTTTAGATTTTTTTTGAATAGGCTGCTTGTTATGAAATCATTAAAAAAATTAAAGAGTTCAGTTCAACAAAACCCACCAGGCTACTCATATTTTACAAACTTACCATCCGAAATCCTCAAAGCAGCAGACACTTCATCGCTAAAGTTCACATGTCCCGGAGTATCCATAATGTTCAAAAGATGTGACTTCCCCTTGATGTTCTTCAGGAGCAGCGTCACCGGCATAGACTTGATGGAAACACCCCTCTCTTGTTCTACGAAGAGAGTGTCGGTGTATCTCATTGGGATGGTAGTCTCGTGGTTTGCTGTGCCGGGGTGGGTCTGACGGATCAGGCAGTCCACAAATGAGGTTTTACCTGAAGATGAAATTAAAGTAATTCAATGATAACTGACTCATATCTGGGAACTTGACTTTAGAAGTACAATATTGTATTCATAATTGTGTGTGCTATCTTTGATGTGTCATTAGATATATACCTATAGTACGTTCCATTTCGATTGGCAATAAAGAGCGTTGACCTTTCAGTGGTCTAGCAGAGATGACAAACCTTTTATGACCCTGATTATAATTTGTTTTATTTTACCTACCGGTATGTTTCATTTACAGGGCTTCGCATAGATATGTACCGAAAAAAAATCAAATACCTACATTTTGCCACCAAGCAGTACCAAGTAGGTAGTTTGTAGTTTTTAAAGATTTTGTTACTCAACGTTATATAATAGGTAGTGCTACAGGCGTAAGCAGCGCAGGTGTTACAACTTACCATCAGGAGAGCGCTATAAAAATACTTAGGCACATAAACAACGAAAGTTCTTACTTAATGTCATTTATTTATATATATATATATGTGGGGACAGCGGAGCATCTTCGTCATCCATAATAGTAATTCTACCGGCTGGGCATGGGTATTTGGGCATGGAGAAATAAAACGTAGCACTTCAACTTATTGATGGTATATTACAATTTGTTGGAGGTTAAACTATGAAATACAACTGTAGGAAGATTGTCTGATATCTAATTACACTAATTCGGTCGACACTCCAACCAACACGTAACGCCACAACGCGATGCGAACCGATTGCCGTCCCAAGTAAGAATGGCGGTCTCTCGCACGGCACTAGCGCTGGTTGTTGCGTCAGAGCAGGACCCCGAAGTTAGTCTCAAGTCAATGTCAGCCGTTATTGACAGTGACACAAACATTATAACACATTTCGAACATTGTGACAGCTGACAGTGACATTGAAACCAACTCGCCTACTCTCCGAATCAAACATTAAGATCAACTTAAACACTCTTCGAATCAAACGCGCCGACACGGCCAGACTGACATTCGCACGTCCTCGTGCGATCCGTTTTCTCTAGCAGCAGATGACCTGGAATTAAAGAAAAGACACAACTGGGATCACAAATGTCATTTCGCTCGTCTATCCTGACAATTTCGAAAGATATCATTCAGTACACGCACATATTATCAGTATCTACATTTGGCTTCGAGAAATTGAGATCACGTCAAGATGTTGTTTCAACTAAGTTAATTATCACACAAAACTTCACTATTCGACCTCGTGCGAATATGACCGTACCGCTGCAGGGTGCCCCCACCACCAAGATCGCCACTCACCGGCAACGACAAGGAAGCACCGGACAGCCCTGCAGCTGCAGCTCCACCCCAAGACACTATTCGACATCGTGCGAATATTATCATAACGCTGCAGGGTGCCCCCACTACCAAGATCGCCACTCTCAGGTAACGACAAGGGAGCACCGGACAGCCCTGCAGTCGGAGCACCTCTCTACGACAATATTTGACATCATGCAAATATCGCCAAATCTCTAGCTTCTACCCGACGGCATCTCATACGACGTGACGTTATCTCATCTGACGTGAAACCAACTAACTCTTAAGCAATGGTGTTGAATGATACGTAACAAAGTCACATCTCAAAATTAAATCTCTAATTCACTTCCCAATGCTGAGAGGGTCGCCGAGGTGGCGCTCATTGTGTGCGAACTAGCAACCAAATCGTATCATCGTCTGATGAAACCTCCTCATTACTTTAACTTTGACCCGCCGTCTCGGCCTCCTCCTCCTCATCGTCAACATAATTAATCAAAAGGTATCTACCTACTTCTATTAAGCCGTCAAGACTCCTGGGCCCTATGCCCAGATTTTCGTGAACATCTTTATGAATCTGATTTTAACTATCTATCTTTTCAAAACGTGGGTACCTGTGCTGTATTACTATGCCTTCTATTCTAATCCTTTCGCAGTACCCAGAAATTGATTGACTGTTTTACTATTCACTAATGAGTAACCAAAAGGAAACGAGCTCACCGGGAGTATGGTCAAAGTGTCTCGGGCAGACTATGTACGCTCCAAACCACGCCGACAGCATCCCTGCTCTGGCGGTGCTGATCAGCAAGAAGGCGGCACCACTTGCTACTGGCTGGGTGCGAGGAGTGACAACAGCATCCTGAAAACAGAAACGGATACGCGCCAGTACTGAGGCATCTAATATGGGCCATTTAAACAGGGATGATTTCAGATTCAGTTTCATTTTATTTGCACAGCATATATCTTGAAATTCAATCTCTAACGGACACGACTCCCAGAAAAGCTGGACTGTTAACAGAAAAATCTCAACGAATCCTGTCAAGACTTGATTTCACTGAAATATCTTGCGTAAAATAGGACAAGACTACTAAGTTAAAACTATGACAATGTTAATTTTGATTGAATCTTGAATTTCAATTAAATATCACAGTGCACAGCTGACCTCTTATGTGGCATAAAATGAACTCACACTTATTTAGCACTGTACAATCATGAAATAGCTACGCATTAAAAGTTATCAGCAGATTGACAATAAATTTTCTACAAAAAAAACCATTACTTAATCATTACGCAACATTTATAGTGCTGTATGCTCGTATTAACCGGTATGGTTCTTCTCAATAACGCCTTTTAATCATTTATAACAAATTGCAAGCAAATCTTACTTCGACAAAAGAGCATTCAACACCAGAAACGTAATGAATTTAAACAATATCACCTTTGATATCCGATGGAGTTGCACGCTGCACTTAGTCACCACTCGACCCTGGCTGCGCTCGCCCGGCCGCGTGCTACCACTGCTGCTTCATGTGCCGTGGCCGCCCGGCCGCGTGACACCACTGCTGCTCCATGTGTCGTGGCCGCCCGGCTGCATGCGACCACTGCTGCTCCATGGGCCGCGGCAGCTCGACCGCGTGCCACCACCGCTGCTCCATGTGCTGCCCGGAGCGCACGCCACTGCAGCGGCATCGCGCATCACCGCGACGTGGCATGAGTCTGCTGCAGGCGCTGCTCTTGTACTCCCTCACGATGCGGTCCATATCTTGTAATCTTCTTGCTTGTCAATATTTTTTGTCGTTTCTTTCGTAGTCTTTCTTGTACGACATTTCCAATTAGAAGATATAAAATTCCTACCAAATCCGAACAGCAAATCTTGTCTTTCAATTCACAGCACACGTATTCGTGAATTTCAACGCAATTATGAAATCGCTTTATGGTCTTCTCTGGTCCGAGGATTATCGTTGCCGCATTGATAAGTTTCAGTAAAACTCAAATCCCAACTGCTTTTTATCTTTCACACGTTTTTGTTCATTGACACGAAGAATTGATAATGTTCGTGGGTCTGATTTTCACGTAGGCAGAACATGCATGGCTCCCATTGTGTTTCTCGGCGATCAATTATTTCTCCATTTTGCCATCATCCCACTTCTGATGTGGGGACAGCGGAGCATCTTCGTCATCCATAATAGTAATTCTACCGGCTGGGCATGGGTATTTGGGCATGGAGAAATAAAACGTAGCACTTCAACTTATTGATGGTATATTACAATTTGTTGGAGGTTAAACTATGAAATACAACTGTAGGAAGATTGTCTGATATCTAATTACACTAATTCGGTCGACACTCCAACCAACACGTAACGCCACAACGCGATGCGAACCGATTGCCGTCCCAAGTAAGAATGGCGGTCTCTCGCACGGCACTAGCGCTGGTTGTTGCGTCAGAGCAGGACCCCGAAGTTAGTCTCAAGTCAATGTCAGCCGTTATTGACAGTGACACAAACATTATAACACATTTCGAACATTGTGACAGCTGACAGTGACATTGAAACCAACTCGCCTACTCTCCGAATCAAACATTAAGATCAACTTAAACACTCTTCGAATCAAACGCGCCGACATATATATATATATGTATGTATACAGGTAATATGTCCATCGTTCAAAAAGTCACGTTGTATATATATATTGTCATTCACTGCCATCACTTAATTCTTCACTGTCTGTGGAGCTTTGTGAATCAGACGAATTGCTTGTGACATTAATTCCGAATGACCGAACGCGGCCGAAGGTGACGCATCTCTGTTGTCTGACGTAACAAAATGTGTCTGGAAAAGGGACATAACTCGCGTTTTGTATTATTTTCAAAAAGTACTTTGGTTAGTGTTACAAAAAGTGTTGCAATGCTTTTTTTTTTCATTTTAAGTATAATAATAATAATAAAAAGAGGTTTTCGTTACTAATATTTAAAATAAAGTATAACATAGAACACTGTTAGCGCGATAAACACTCTTATTACAAAAATCACAGTTAATATGTATAAAGATCAAGAAAATATGACAAATAAATAATTCTAGTGTGTTCTAGTACTTTGTTTAGTTGTAATAAAATTCGATGATAAATTATTATTTTTGGGACCTATTTTGGTAAAATTGTAAGTTACATCATTTTCACTCTCAGCCACTGACTAGGGGTCAACGCACTTTATTGCCAATCGAAATGGAACGTACTATAGTGAAAATGTTTTTTTAAGTCTAAAACAATCAATGAATTTGAAATTTGTAACTGAGTGATTTTTATTATTATACTTCTAGATGACGAACATGGCTTGGCTCGTATTAAATAAAAAATAATCAATAAGGATAAAAGGTAGCCTATGAGACTCTTTAGACCTCATACATTGTATGAGGTCTAAAGAGTGTCATAGGCTACATGCCAAAAATCATAATGATCCATTCAGCCTTTTTATTTTTTTACAAGGAATAGGTTTGCATTTGGTTTTTTGTGTGATGTTTAAATAAACAGAGACACAGGTAAAAAGACTTCTATAAATTGTTGGAACATGTTCTGTTATCAATTCTATGTATCTCAATATTTTTTTTATATGCCTTCAATGTTAAAGCTTTCGACCCTCTTCAGCTTTATTACACATATGTATGGATGTCAGGCTACTTTAGACAGTATGAATACCCTTCATACCAAAGTTTACTATTCATGTTATGTATGTTATTAACTTTAATATGTTATACTATCTTATCATCTAATTCCGAGCTTTTTTTCAATTTCATTGCAACTACAATTTCATATATATATTTTTTTAGTGTTTCAATTTGATCATTTACAAATACAAACCATTATGCAGATGCCCCATCAGCGTCACATTCCTCATCAAGTTAGTATTATCCAGCATGTCAGCTAGGTACTCCATGTCATACTTGGTCTCTGGTAGCTCCTGCTCTTGCACCTGGAACTTCTTGTGCTTCACTGGCTCTATCAGTGGCTTGTCTAATGCCTGAGTGTCTTCTTCTTGTACCACTGTCTCTACGTCTGGACCATAGACCTCAACTGCTTGAGGGTAATAACTGTATAATAAAAGAAATAGATTGGTAACTACTTTTTTGTCAATATAGCATATTATTATGTTCTGCTATGGAAGGATTCTTATGTAGGGATAATTCAAGAATATACCACACCCAGTTGTCAGTTATGCTGCTGATTATAAGTAATAATCACCTTGCTCTGGTCTACAGGACTATGTTTAACCTGACATCACCGAAACCAAAACTACACAGTTTTTACAAAATCTGGCATCATTGAAGTTAGAAAATTACACTTGTGTGTATCTGTAAATGTAAAGCATAGATATCGCTCATCTCATCACTCAGTATTTAGCACAAATGCAGTGATATTGTAAATGATTTTTAACAAAATTAAGTTTTTATTCTATTGTTAGTATTTGAGACTAGATATTAATTTTCAATAATTAATACTTTTTAACTTGTTACATGATTGGTATTATAACACTCAAGTTAAAATTATTAGGAAGTGTAAGATTAAAAAATACACGGTTCTGCCCTAATAAGTGAGGTTATGTTTGTATGCTAAATGTACGTACCGTTTATCCTCATGCAGGACGACAGACATCGGCGCCACCTCGGGCTCTGCATCGGCGTCTTCGTCTTCCTCCATAGCGTCTTCATCATCACGGTTATCCTGGCCATACACGCTCTGTTCATCCTCGGAATCTGACTCCAGGTCAGGCCCGATGTAATTACCGAATTCATCATACAAATCCCCGTCCATCTTGAAGATTTTGGACTTTGTAACCACTACACTCCTTAGTTATAAAAGATTATCGACAATTAAACAAATCATCGATTTATTAACTAAAACTCACGAATCAAAACAAACGCCACAAACGGAGCAGTTAATGCAGTTATTCTCACGCAGTATCGTACATTCGCGAATGAACATATTCATAACAACGTTCATTTTGTTCATCTAAACAGACAACAAATACTTAGCATAATATAACTCCGCGTCTTTGACGATCCATCTCCGCGTACTCTCTTCCAATCCGAGACTCGGGAACCACGTGACTGCATGCCTACGTCATCATGCTGTTTACAGGTTCTCAAACTTTAAAATGTGGGAGAATTTTATTCATGTAGAATCATAGTACAATAAAACAAATCTAATGTATTAACTCAAACCTTATTTCTATATATAAAAGAGAAACTTTTGAAAAAAAAAACAAAACATTAATTACCAAGCTTACGATTTCAAAAGTTTGGAAAACACTGTGACTGCTGACACTAAGCGAGAAGGAAATAACAATTAACACGCGTTCGACAAGAATGACGGTCAGGGACAAATGGCGAATGCCGGATTGTCAAATGTGACAGCGCTATCTTGTGCTCCCAATAGTGTAAACTGAATTAGCCGAAAGTTTGAAATTTCTTTCGTGAATCGGAAGATATTTTTAACGCATAATTAAAAATGACGCGTTGTTGTAAAATTTACGATAAAAAACATGTAAATGAAAATTATATAATTAGGTATAAAGAATTTTTTTTACTAATTAATCATAGATATAATGTAACCATATACTTACGATTTACCATGTTATGTTGAAATAAAGTGGCTATGTTATTATGACGTAGGCTTGTGTTGGGTTGGGTCACTCTGGGAACTACTGGGAAGAGAAGACTATAAAAATAACGTAGTGGTTAATTTCTCTAGGGAGTAGACCTTGTTTTATTAGACTATGGGGTAAAATGTAGTCTTGGCGCGTTACGAGCCCACGTAGCGTATACGATAAGTTGACAGAATTCCTTATGTCACTGTGGTTAAGGAATTTCAAATGCCAATATTATTGGCATAGGGAATGAATATCGTAAACGCGCTTAACACGCCTTTTCCGTATCTTGCCGTGTTAAAAGAGCAAGACAAGACTTTATAGAATTAGGGCCCAGGGTCCTGTGTTCCATGTCACTGACCACTGACTACGAGAAAAGTGGCACCCAGTAACAAAACTATGAAGAAAAAGAAGATATTTCAATGTTTAATGTGTGACTATCAAAGCACTCGTTCATTTAATTTTGCACTACATATCCGGGTACACACGGGCGAAAAACCATTTGTTTGAGATATGTGTAACTATGAAAGCTCTGATAAACAAGGTTTGAAGAGGCACATACTGACACACACAGATGAAAAACCATTTAGGTGTGATAAATGTAACTATGCATGTAAGCAAATTAGTAATTTACAGAGACACAAACGAACACACACCAGTGAAAGACCATTTAAATGTGATGTATGTGAGTGTGACTATGCATGTAAGAATAGTAGTGGTTTAAAGACCCACAAACTAACACACACAGGTGAAAGACCTTTTAAATGTGATGTATGTGACTATGTATGTAAGCAAAGAAGTAATTTACAGAGCCACAAACTAACACACACAGGTAAAAAACCATTTAAGTGTGATGTATGTGACTATGCATTTAAGTATAGTAGTAATTTACAGAGCCACAAACTAACACACACGGGTGAAAGACCATTTAAATGTGATGTATGTGACTACGAATGTAAGCAAAGTGGTAATATAAAACTAATTTTAAACACAAAGTAATAATAATACTTAGCTTATCTAATCACTTTTTATACAAATAATAATAAATAATATTTTCCCAGAAAAATACGCGCCCGCCTTGTTGAAAGTTTCCCGCGCTTTTTCGGAAATAGTAGTACAGATGACAAATATTTTGAGGTTTTTGTTAGAATGAACTAAACCGTATATTTGTTGTCTGAGTAGAATGAACCAAATGAATGTTGTTATAAACATGTTCATTCGCGAATGTACGATACTGCGCTCGGAGGAAATATACTGCGTATGAAATATGAATACTGCTCCGCAAAACAAACGCTGCCACCGCCGCTTGCATTTATTTTGTTTGACAGTGACATTTAAATGTTTTCATTTTTATTTGACACGACCTTGCAAGGGCTATACAGTTTTTTTATATAAACTACACCTTTTACTTTATTTTGGTGTTTAATTAAATAAAATGATTAATAATTAACTTATTTTCTTAATGTTACGATAGAATAATGTCTTGTGTTGCAATAAAATTCTTTATTAAATCAATGGAATAATAAACTACCGTACGAAGCTAAAAAAGTTATGACATTGACATTAAGACCACATTTTGATTTCAAAATTCAAATCTTTCATTTTCATTTTTTCATTTCAATACAAAAATGGCCGCTTTGCAGGCGCCGAACTTTTCAAAAATGATTTCGGCACAGCTTCGCAATAAAGCTAATGAGTTTTTGAACTCCAGAAAACATGCTAACAATCTTGCAGACATACTTCAAATGTTCGAGGTAAGAAAAATTACCGCAAAGGTCCCAAAGGCCGACTAGAAATACTGCGTCATAGGTTACGTTTGTTACTGGATGATACTTGGTATTTCAGGCCGAAACTGATAATTACACGCCTCTGCTGTTAACTATCGAAGTCATATTTACTGAGCTACTGAAGAGGGGTGACCTGGATGAAAATATAATCCCTCTAAAGCCAGCGGGTGAGTAAATACTTGTTTCTTAATATTGGTAGTATATGAACATTTAGCGCATTGTTATTGATTTTCCTGATGTCGCACTTCAATAACTGGTATTTTTCTACGATATACTTACGCTTAAAAATGATCACGAAAAAATATATTTTGCAAAGTCTTGGACATGTAAAGTTTTGTAGCTAATTTTGCGACATGTGATATTATTTGCTTACATAAAGATCGAATCAGCCCATAAGCCGCTATACCTACTTGTGTAATTGCGTTATTATATACATTGTGTTCTGTATAAATAGCTTTGCGAGTACATAGAGGCCAGACTACAATGACAAGCATACTTTTGTCACTTGTGTGTACTCTTCAAGGATGACTGAGGGCCTCTGCAAAAATACAGACTCAAGGTCATATGATATACACCACATTATGTATACACACATATATTATGTTGTGTGTTTGTATACTGACTCATCACTTTGCTACATGAATATTGGAGTAGTATACAGGAAAGATTTATGTTGCAGTTTTATAAAGTTTAGAGGACAAGGAGTATGTATTAAATCAATATTATAGATGTATCTATCAATGAATATGACTATGAAAAAGCGTTCGATTCCGTTGAAATCTGGGCTGTTCTGGAATCCTTGCAGCGGTGCCAAGTAGACTGGCGATACATCCAGGTGACGCCGCGACCATGATCGTTCAAATCCAAAACCACCAGACTAGACATATCCACCTTCGCCGGGGTGTGAGACAGGGAGATGTCATATCACCGAAATTGTTCTCAAACGCATTGGAGGATATGTTTAAGACACTGGAGTGGAAGAAACGGGGCATCAACGTGAATGGCGAGTACATCTCTCACCTGCGATTTGCTGATGATATCGTTATAATGGCGGAAACGCTGGAGGAGCTGCAACAAATGCTGAACGACCTAGCTGATTCATCTCAACGCATCGGTCTTCGGATGAATTTGAATAAAACCAAGGTCATGTGTAACAAGTACGTTGCTCCGGAACCGATAGCTGTAAATGGCTCCCCTCTGGAGATTGTCCAAAAGTATGTCTACCTAGGGCAAACGCTCCAACTAGGTAGGAACAACTTCGAGGGCGAAGCCAGTAGAAGAATACAGCTGGGTTGGGCGGCATTTGGAAAACTTCGTCAGGTTTTCTCGTCCTCCATACCGCAAAGCCTAAAGACGAAAGTCTTCAATCAGTGCGTCCTACCAGTAATGACTTACGCTGCTGAGACGTGGACACTAACAGCAGGATTGGTTCACCGATTCAAAGTTGCTCAGCGTGCTATGGAAAGGGCTATGCTTGGAGTTTCTCTTAGGGATCGTATCCGAAACGAAGTAATTCGGCAGAGAACAAAAGTCACCGACATAGCTCAACGCATAAGCACGCAGAAGTGGCAATGGGCCGGTCATATTTGTCGCAGAACCGACAACCGATGGGGTAGGCGAGTTCTGGAGTGGAGACCGCGGCTCGGCAAGCGTAGTGTAGGGCGCCCTGCCACAAGGTGGAGCGAGGACATCATGAAGATAGCAGGGAACAGGTGGAGACGAGAAGCACAAAGTCGGGCTGAGTGGCGTGCCTTGGGAGAGGCCTATGTCCAGAAGTGGACGACCGTGGGCTGATGATGATGATGATGATAAATACATAAAATAAAACCTAATTATAAACAACAAATACCTACACAATCAAGGACATAACAACTTAAATTTAAAAAAATAAAATAAAAAAGAAGTTAATTATAACACATACACTACTTACATACAGAATAATTAATTACAGATCTGCCAAAGTTAAAAATCTATTATGTATATATTATAGCTCATCTATTGTAAATTCACCTGGGGGTATAGTTCTCCTAAGACACAAGCATTCTTGCTTAGTTCAGAAGAACTGGTTCTATTCATTGCACAAATAAAATGTACTTTACACATATTTTCTAAGATTATAATATTACAGGCTACAACTATTGTAATATATTTTAAAATGTTATTTATGTCAATAAATGATTTTATTATTATTTATTACAGTAACAATACCAATAGTGTTATTTAAGTTGATCCTGGATTAAAGCCTATGTGTTAATCCAGGGTCCGATCTACCACCATACCAAATTTTATCCTAATCAGTTCTACCATAATTCTTAATCATATACCTTTTTAATGCGGGTTGTAATTCACTTTATTGGGGGAGTTCTCTTGGGCAGATACATTGTAGATGCCCATGTCCTTACACAATACTTCTACTTGCTCTTCTTCTTTCTACAAACTTTTAGTTAGATTATACAAATGTGAAATATTAAACCTTATTATAAGCGGACCTTCTACTCCTATGAAATGTTTTACAAGTTGATGGCAAAATCCGAATAAAATGATTTAATGTGCAATTTATATTATTTTATAAATAAACATAGTTACTTAAGGTTCTACATACATACTGTGTGGTATATTAATATTATTTTGGAATTTGACGTATAACTCTGTTAATGAATTACTATGAAATATTTCAGACACAAGTCCAGAGGCAACATACTCAGCATGGCTGCGACAGTGCTACGAAGCGGCCACCACACGCGCCCTGGAGTGCATGACGCGGGGGCGGAGTCACTCCCGCCTGCAGGCGCTGGTGACAGCTTGCAAGCTCATGCAGGCCGAGGGCAGCCATATGCAGGACTCCAGTGATGTCTACTGCTTCCCTACTGCTAGAATGAAGGTGAGATGTTAGAACAGCCAAGTCAATAAGTGTGAGACAGTAGCTCCAGCAGTGTTGTGAAGCAGTCACCAAGCAAGTCCTCAAGTGCATGACGCAGACATCAAGTCTCCAGTGATGTCTACTTCCCTACTGTTAGCTCAAGTAACAGTAGGTATACTTTATGTGATGTAAGGCATAGCGGACAAAATCCACAATAAAACAAGTTTACATCAACCTGGTTATGATTATTTTAGCTCATTTCCAACTGAGCTTGTTAACAACCTATATGATTAACATTACCCTTTTTTTCTACCTAAAAGAATGGACATTCAAATACAGTTCTGAATGTATAGTGTACTATTATATTGTGCTGGTAATGATAAACATTTGTAATCAATTAATTGCTTGTGCATATCCCACAATAGATAAACATAATGTTTAATATAAGATACTAGCTGTGCCTGTGACTTCGTCCGTGTGGAATAGTTATTTTGGGTATTAATTCTTTGAATTTTGAACCGTTTTCGCAGCGAACACAACGGAAACCCTCAAAGATGAATAATTTTCCCTGTTTTTTCCACATTTTCCATTATTTCCTCGCTCTTATTAGTTGCAGCGTGATGTTATATAGCCTAAAGCCTTCCTGGGTAAATGTTCTATTCAACACAAAAATAATTTTTCAATTCGCACTGGTGGTTCCTAAGATTAGCGCGTTCATACAAACAAACTCTTCAGATTTATAACATTAGTATAGATATATGTGTTCTTTGTTGTCAGGCAATATTCACGGTGCTGCTGGACTCTGAAGTATCAATGACAGCTTCCATCATCCGCTTCCAAGAGTTCACCGAGTACAAAGATGTTCAGCAGTTTGGCCTCAGAGTGCTGTCTACTATTGCTTATCGCAAGTAAGTGAATAAATCACCAACCCCAACGGAAGACCAGCGCTGGTTGCTATGCCGCCAGCATTAAGCTGAGTTGGGGTTGTGTTGTGGCATCTTATTTAAGTAGTTATATGTATACATACATACATATGTATTTCTTGTTTGTACTCATTTGTTTATTATTTGCTACAATAAATCATTTTCTTTCTTTAAATGTGTGTATAGAATAAGAATATATAAACAATGGCAAATGTATAAACCCCATTTTCAGCATTTCATGAAAACTGCATTTCCTCCACGAAAAAAAAAAAAAAAAAAAAAAAATGTTGCCAAAAGAGGTGGTCAGTGCAACATCTGTAAACTACTTTAAGAACCGGCTTGATGGCTGGTTACAGAAAACCAAAAAATCCCTTGTTAACTTATGACCATTGCACCAGTGGACTGTATAAATTTGAACTTTGTGTGGACTATATAAAACAATTTGCCCACAGTGTGATATGGGTACATCAGCAATTTGCTCGCCCATTAATCAAACAAATAAATAAATAAAACTAGCCTATGTGTTAATCCAAGCACTTATTTACCAAATTTAATTGAAACTAGTCGAACTGATTGAGCGCGAAGAAGTAACAAAAAAGAATACTTTTAGAAGACTTGATAACCTCCTTTTTTGAAGTTGGTTGTTTGTAAAGACTCACACACAAACTTTTGCTTTTGTAATATCAGCATTATGCCTCCGTTGTCTACAAAATTTATCTCAACCAAACATTTCCAGATTGCCAAGCGAGACCTACATGTGGAATTACCTGGAGCTGCTTGATAAGCTGGTGATGTCCGAGATACCACTCGACGACAAGCCCAAGGAGAAGGGAGATAGAGAGGAGAAGGAGGAGAAACTGCTGTGCGGGGGGAATGGTAAGTCTTTTTTTTTAACTATAACGGGTTTGCACTTGGCCATAGTTTACTTGATAGCAAGCAAAGGCTATGGCCTAAGATGGAGCATGCTTACCCGATAAGAACTGATTCACTCTCGCTTTGAAGATCGCTGTATTATAGTCTTTTAATGTAATTGGGGTTTGTACTGTAGACTTGGCTTTGTAGCGCCAGTAGCTCAGCTAGCGGAGGCAATCGCATGCGATTACCAATGTTAAGCAAAGGTTGACGCGGATGAGTGACCGAAAAGTGACATTCCATTTTGGGCGTTTCCGTGGGTCGGATGACACGTAAAATTGTGGGTCACGGCTGTTTGTCTAGTACGGCAGTCGTTAAGCCATGTCAGAGGTCCTTAGGGCGGCTTGATAAACTCTCGACACCAGAGTTGGCCACTCTCATACGGTAAGAAAAATAAGTAAACTTAGCTTAGTATATCTTTCTGCATAAATAGAAAAAAAATTGATACCATACTATATTATGGTGGTTTTAAGGCAATTGAATCACATTAATTTCATCATTAAGTATACCAAATCAATCAAAATAAGTGATTACAAAGAGTCAGTATACACTTAATTTTATAGTTTCAATGATTCTGTGTGAACTTCTAGTAAAAATCTAATAATTTCGTGTCCAGGTAGAGCCAAGTTCGAGTACAAACCCAGCACGTGCCGGCGCTACGCCAACAAGTGCTGGGGCTTCGCTTGCCAGTGGCCGCTGCTGAGCCACCAGCGCACTCAGCGGCGCGCGCTGCTGCTGCTGGTGGAGCGCCTGCTGCCGCTGCTGTACAAGCCGCGCCTCGCCACCGACATGCTGTGTGACAGCCTGGACGCAGGTACGCACGTACGGTTTATGCCATGTTAGAGGTTGGAACAAGTAAAAGTGGCTGTTGCTCAGCAACAATAAGCAGAAGTAACTGTTGCTCAACCATATTACGTGTCAGTGACCGTTGCTAATCATCAGTATAAATGTCAGCATCTGTTGGCAAGCTATAGGTAGTGTCAATGGCTGTTGCTTAGCAATAGTGAGTGTAAGTGACCCTTACTGAGCAATGTGTGCGCTGCTGGTTGCAAACCACCTACTGCTGCTGCTGAACGTCACACCGCTGTGAAGTTATATGCAAGATACTTACCAATGGGAAGCAATGAATGCTAGTGATAGGGAGGAACTTCATGTTATGTGTTGCCAGTATACAAAGTGTTATCTCAAGGTGGTTCAAGCCTTAAGGCTCACAAGTTGCTAGGTCTTTCTCACACATAATCGTATCTGATCAACCTATGCTGTTCTCAGACGGCCCAACAAGCATGCTGGCGCTGCAGGGAGTGCTGGAGCTTGTCCGCCGCCACAACATCCACTACCCGGAGCTGTACTCGCGCCTGTACGGCATGCTGGAGCCGGAGATGTTCGCCACGCGGTACAAGCGCCGCCTGCTGCACGTGGCCGACGTGTTCCTGTCATCCACGTGAGTCATCATCATAATCAGCACATAACATGCACTACCCGGAGCTGTACGCGCGCCTGTACGACCTCATACTCAAACACTGACCTCATACCCGAACGTCTGACTTCACACCCAAACGCCTGACTTCACACCCAAACGCCTGACCTCATGTCCAAACACTGACCTCATTCCCGACCTTCTGACTTCACACCCAAAGGCCTGACTTCACACCCGAACAACTGACCTCATGCCCAAACATTGACCTCATTCCCGAACGTCTGACTTCACACCCAAACGCCTGACTTCACACCTGAACAACTGACCTCATGCACAAACATTGACCTCATTCCCGAACGTCTGACTTCACATCCAAACGCCTGGCCTAATGCACAAATACTGACCTCATACCCGAACGTCTGACTTCACACCCAAACGTCTGACCTCATACCCAAACGCCTGACCTCATGCCCGAACATCATGTCAATGTCATTATTTATTTTTATGCCTATTCTTAGTACCTATTTATACTTATATCTGTATACATCAACCAACTCTAAGTTATCCCTGTTCTTTGCAGACACCTCCCCGAGTGGTTGGTGTGCGCGTTCGCGAAGCGAGCGTCCCGCCTGGCGCTGATGGCGAGCGCTGAAGACGCGACTGTGCTACTGCAGCTGGTGGCCAACCTGCTGGCGCGGCACCCGCCGCTCAAGAGGCTCGTGTGCCAGGAACTTACACCACATCTCAGTAAGTAGACTCCTTTGTTCCTCATTACTGAGGGTCGTGACTCCTCATGAGAATTGCTTCATAAGGAATGTTGTATCCGCTGAGCTGAAGATGCGATAGCGTTACTGCAGCAAAAAAACTAAAACAGGTTTACATCTACCATAGTTTGCCTGATGGTAGACAACCTTTGACCTAAGATGAATCACACTTCCCCACTAAGAACCAGTGCACTCTACCTGTCACCCTCCTGCCTGCCTAAAGTCATCCTCATCATTGAGGATCGTCAGTCGTGATCCTCTTGCAGAATTCTTTCATTACGGATTTTTTTTTATAAAAAAGTAAGCAATCATCGTCGCCTATGGACACTTGCAACTCCAGAGGTGCTGCAGGACTTTGCCAGCTTAGAGAGGTGTTTGAGAATACCCTTTTTAAATCTCCCCATATTGTAGCTCCGTGGAAAGACCTCAGGGGGTAGATCGTTCCACATCTTGCAAGTTCGCGGAAGAAACGACCGCATGAACCGGACTGTGTGGGAACTCCAATTTTGCAAGATGTGAGGATGAGCACGCTGCCGAGCAGACCGGTCATGAAATTGATTTGCTGGAATTAAATTAAAAAGCTCTTCAGAACACTCCCCAAAAAAGAGCCTATAAAAGATACAGAGGCATCCCACATCCCTACGGAGACTCAACGGCTCCAACTTTTTTGTCAGCTTGGGATCATGGTCATTTCTGACGGCTCTCCGAATTTTTGACTACAAAGTTAAAGGAGTGAAAACTTCTGAAATAAGTATTTCTTTTATGTAGCTCAAGTAATGATATAAATGACCCATGCAAATTTGTATATTACAATAATACATGTTGTATTATTGTGTTCAAGACATTTTTCAGCATTCTTGAAAACAAACATCGGGTGCTACTATTTTCACAATAAGTACTAGATCGTAGATTACAACGTTGCTTAACATCAGGCGAGTAGTAGACAATCGTTAGCCAATCTTGTTTAAAAAAAAAGTGAACTGATTTATCACATAAATAAATCGAAACCAATTCTACATTATATCATGTGTTTTTTGTTCTTATAATATGACTCAAGTGTACTCTGTCCAATAAATAGATATATAGATTAACTCTTTATTGTTGACACATATTAAAAAAAGTACATAAAACAAATTGTATCTAAACTAGTGCCACAAGCGGCGGCCTTATCGCTAAAAGCGATCTCTTCCAGGCAACCTTCGGCTGGAGAGAAATAAGCAAAAAGAAACAAAAGAAGAATGTGGTGTACAACAAAAAGGAAATAAGAAATATTACTAATGTATATTATATATAGATATATACCTATATATTATACATATACATAACATACATATAAATACACAATACACATACTTAATATAATAAAATAGATGTTTATGAACAAATACATATAATATACAACAGAATATATAGGTGGTAAATATGACTTTTTTTACTTGGCCAGTGTCGAGCGACCCCTACGTGATGGAGGAAACATCTCCTCAGAGCTCGTGCGCGGCGCGCTCGTCGCTGTGGGAGGTGGCGGCGCTGCGGAGGCACGCCTCGCCCGCGCTGGCCGCCGCCGCGGCCGCCGTGCTGGCGGCCGCGGGGGGCGCAGCACCCCTGCTCCTGCACGCGCCACAGGTCAGTACGATGTTCCTTATTTTATTATATTCTAACCCACTTCCAAAAAAAGAGAGAGGCTATCAAGTCTTTCGAATTTTTTTTTTGTGGCGATGTTACGCGATTTTCGTTGTTTATGAACCGATTTTAAAAATTATTTTTTATTCGATGAGGATAGTTTTCGAGATGATCCCATAAAAATAGTTTTTCAATCGGTTCAGTACTTTTTAAAAAAACCAATAAACCAACAAATTGATAAAGTTTATGCAAACCAATTTTACCCATATTTCCAAAACTACTAGTCTGATTTGATACAGTTATCTCTGATGTGTTGAGGTTTAATGGGTGCATCTTAGCTATGTATTACGATGACAACTCACCAGGGGGCGCTGCTGTATACACTATACCTTCTGAAGTATAAGCCCTGTTTTGATGCGGTTTTCTTTGATAGGCTTAGATTTGTTCAGTAACGTGACAATAGAGTTGAAGTTCGTTTTTGCTTTTGTTTAAAATAATAATTATTTATTCGTGAAAGTTTACAAAACTAAAAATATACTATCTTATAAAAACTACTATGATTAAATTAATAAATGTAACTACATTTTCTTCTAGATGTAAACCTAACTTTTATGTGTATATAAACTGACAATCTTCCCCCTCTCAGCCATATAAATATAAAAGATAAGATAAAGATAAAGAATCTTTATTGAAATCGTAAAGTTGCAACACATACATAATATTAAAATATAAACATAGAATATGCTACACTAATTACAGTATCTCATCAAATTGAATTTACCTAATACATTTTATCACAAAAAATTGTCTTAATTAACTAAAAATTTTGCAAAGTATAGATTCATTATCATGATGTCAATTTTGTGGCTAAATTATAACTAAGTACTGATATTGGCGGGCCTGTTAGCTCAGTTGATAGATTGTATGCCTTCAGTACCAGTGACGCGGGGTAGATTCCCGCACAACACAAACACTTGTATATTTTCAATGTGCAAGTATTGATAGACGACTACAAATATGGATCTGTCAAAGGATCATATTTGTAATAGAAACAAACTCATTTTCACTTCCATATGTAATGGGTGATTTGTATATGTCACCGAAAACTAACAAGATCCGTACGTTTATAAATTTCTTAGCAAGTTTATAAACTTTATTGTATTATTTTACGCCCACATTTTCGCTAATTTATGAATTCACGACATCTCATGGTAGATTTATAAACTAACGGATATCCCCCCCATAAGATTCTGAACGGTTCGGCCAATCACAAAAGAGCTTTTAATTTTAAGCTTCTTTAGAATATGACAAATAAAATAACACACTGCTCTCTGAATGGCCGCATGTCGACAGTGACAATGTTTATGTCCATAGACTTAGGAGGAAGGAGAAGAATCACGTGACTTATTCAACCAATCAGAGCGTACATGGCGGTTGGTTATTCCTTACTTATTATTTGACGCTTGAGTTCGGTAAGTATATCAATAAGCGAAAATGCGGGCGTAAAATAATATAATTTATCTCTCGTTTAGAATGATCTTACGAAGGTTTATAAATTTATAAACTTACAGATCTTGTTATTTTACGGTGACATATATAATTCTACTTTGATATTATATTTTTAATGCCTTTTTTTTTCCACAGTCGGACGCGTTCGTCTTGGAACTAAAGAAGCGGTTCAAGGCGATAGAGATGAACTTTATCCGTCCGCAGGGGCTGGTGGCGCCTTCCGACGAGAGACTTGCGCACTACTTCACACTCACAGCCTAAAAACACACACACACACACACTGCAGTGACACTCGGTACTGGAATATGGAAGGTTAGACACACAGATGTGTATTGTGATCGAGGCAGGTCTAATGCAAAAAAGGAGGTAATTTGTTAAAAATATACCAAAACATTGTATCCAATTAAAAAAAAACAAACGGGTCTTACAATGTTGTGTTCTAACTCACAGAAAAACCTGTCTCGACCGATTCTGATGAATCTTGCATTATTCCCTCAGCGGAAAGACAAAACTAGGACCTTCTGTACAAAATCCAATATTGCAGGACTACAAGTTTTTTGTTAACTTTAAAGAGACGATAAAAAAATAAATGCTTTCGATCTGTTTCGATAACAGTGTGTTCTGCATAAAACTCACTTCAAGAGAAATATAGTATTATACCAGTACCTTATGGCTCTAAGAATAAGGTTCTAAATTGAATACATAACGTCATTTTAAATTGGTTTTGAAACAGTCCCCTGAGCAAAGTTGTAAAAGATGATTCGCTGATTGATTTGATAAACCAGCTAGGATAGCGGATGAAACATCCAATGATTCACACACAATATTGCTTGTGTTTATGCTAAGGATCCATATAATATGTTCCATGGCCTAAACAGAAATCAGAATCAGACTATAATTTTAAATTAACGCCATCTAACGACCGCCTGACGCACTAATTGCAACTAACTGTATATAATATTACAAAAAATCATTTTTTTTTATTGAAATTACTCTACGTGTCTTATGAATAAAGGCCTAATTTGTATAGATCAAAATAGTTAAACAAGTTTTGGTGGGATTAGTTTAAAAAAAATTGACATTTATACTTTTTAATTTAAAAATTAATGTTCTAGAGTAATAAAATAATTTTTATACCTGTCACTTAAATTTTAAAGTAGAAGATACACGAAAGAATATGTAGGTGCACGTTTATTTCTCGTACTTATTAGTTTCTTTGTAAGCTAAATTACATGTATTTGTCTTACTTATAAACCGGAATCAACCAGACTTTTTTATTAAATAAAAAAATAAACACCAAATATTTGTTTTTTAAAATCTATTTAAAACAAACGTGATATTTTTATGAAAAAACTTACATAAGTTAATAATATGTACCTACCTATGAAATTGCCGTTTTTTTCTTACATTTTAATCTGTTTGTAACTTTTACGTTCAGCTATATTTTTTCCAAATACAATTATTATTGTATCAATTGTTGAATTATGTACCTTTTAGATAATAAAAAATGTATTACTAGTGCATATTTCTTATAGGGAAGTCATTGAAAACACCTCTTTCAATGTGTCGTCGGTTTCACTACTTTAACTAGGTATATTTTATCATATACTCTGTTTTTGAGAAATTGATATACGCAGTGCATAGCTTTTTTTCCATCTTACTATAGTTATCAATTGCATCTAAATCTGTTCAGACATTTCTATATAAATATTTTTAATAATTTTTCTCAATTTCGTCATACAAATCGGCAATTTCACAGGTTATAAAGATAAAGACCTAATATTATTTACAGTATCAGTACTTATATTAATAGTGTTTTATAGTGTACTGTATAGTCAGGCATTTAGCCACTAGGTCACTTGAAACGACTGTACTGAGTTCAAAGCTAGGTATCCTAAGGATCCTGGGCTACAAAACTGCAGTATTCCCGCCGCGACACACTATAACTTGTTGAAATTTAAAAACACTGGCACACTTTCACTTATTTAAATTAAAAATAAAACACTTATTTTAGATCATATAAGTGTTTTATTATATAGTAAACAAAACACATACATATTATTTAAAAAAATGTATATGTCAATATTGTTTCTCTTTCTCTCTATGGTAGTTTTGAAACCAAATGAAAGAGACAAAAAATCTTTCAGAAAATTTGATAACCTCCTTTTGTTGAAGTCGGTCAAAAATACCTCTAAATCAGTTGAGGTTCCAAAGACTCTCACCAAGCGGTTTGCTTCGACTTCCATCGAGCGAACAGCCAAACTGTGGAACTCCTTGCCCGAATCTCTATTCCCCTTGAACTATAATTTGTCGGTCTTCAAGTCGAGAGTAAACCGGTTTCTTCTAGGCAAGCGCGCTAGATCGTAGATTAAAACGTTGCTTAACATCAGGCAAGTTGTAGTCAAGCGTGAGTCTATCGCATGTAAAAGAAACTCGTTGATTCTAGTTCATATGTATGACAGTGTAAGTATAAAGAATAAAATGTGTATTTGATTTTGTTTAGCAGCTACACTGTTTTTACTCGTGTTGTCCCGCTTTTTCGTATACGGTACATATATATGCGGGAAAAGGACAGCATGAGTAAACAATTTACATGGCCTGTTATTTGTAAAAAGTTGTCAAAATATGAACCTATTTTGATTAAGTTTTGAAACCTATCACTTTTTATGAATAATACGCTTATCTGTACGTATTTGATTGTTACATTTGTAAATGTAAACATTGTATGTTTTGCACACCAGGGTTTAAAATATTAGTTATATTGACCGCGTTTGAAATATTAAATTTATTAAATATTTTCACTCTGGTTGTAATTGGAATCTTAAATTACTGAACGCAGAAGAGATAAAACATTTTGTCAAAAAGTAACAAATAAACGCAATGATTTGAATAATATAAGGAATTGAAAAAAACAATAAATATTTAATAATGAAAAAGTGATTACTTACTGACATAAATTATAGTTTTTTTAAAAGGTTTCTCATTTAATTGTATTAATGGTGTAAATTTAACACCCGGGTGAAACTTTAAATATTTCGAATGTGGTCCCAATACAGTTAAGATGTTGTAGTTTAATTTTATTTTTTTACTAAAACAATGTTGAGTGTCTGTGATGTAAAACATCAAAAACGTGTAATCTTATTTTAAGCTAATATTTAATTGAAAAATTTCAAACATGACTTGTTACAAAACGTCGAAAAAGCAAAAGCGTTTGTTAGTGAACAGATTTGCATAAAATTTGGTTGAGAGATAGCAAAGTAAATATCACGGTACCAAATAAATACGTTTGAAAGCAACTTTAAGATTATACTAAACTTTGGAGATAGGTCTTCCTTTCTTACAAACCTTATATTACTTCGTGTCTTTGCATTTTAATGCGACAAATATCAATATAATAATAGCGTTGTAAACTAAAGAAACAATCGAGGTGACATATACATTTATTGGTAACAAAGTTATAAGTCATGTTCACATATTACATTTATCATTTGATGTAAGGTAAGAAACACACTGGTGAGTTTATTACCTTTTATATAACAAAAGATAATACACATGTAACAATAGACAAAATCTAACATCACAAGTGGCGCCGATTAGCTCGATTGGGCTGTAAATCGAGCGTGGCCTAACGGCTAGGCATCCTGGAAGCTTACCATAAATATGCGGGTTCGAATCCTGTCGGTCGCGATTATTTCAACACATTTCCAAAAAAAAATGTATATTTTGGTTTTACGCTTGACCATAATTCGCAAGATGCAAAGACAATTCCTTATTCCTCTTTTGGTTCATTCCAATGTGACATCTTCCTACGATATGTTGTTGAGACGGTAAAACAATTGTCATAAAATTTTATTGTACTAATTGGGCGGCGTTCCAAAATGACTTGCATTTCATTCCGACAATATACATACATTACATAATTTAATTTGTATTAAAATTCAAATATCACTCTTTTAAGGTAACATAACCCTAAACACGACGAAAATGTAACTCTCGTAACTTAGTTATGAATAAATCGGTATTAGATGGCCATATTTCAATGGTAAAGCTAATTTAATATACCACATATAAATATATATTTCAAATATATCTTTACATTACATATTACACGTGTCTACTTGAAATGTACTGATATTACATGTTTCAAATGTTGTATTTTAAATCGGTACTACTTATAATTTGTATTTATATATTGTCCGGGTGGAAAACGTCTTGTTTTCGAACGCACCTCTCAATCACTTCCAGTGATTGTATTGGCCATATTTATTTAACCGTTTTTTTGTATTTGTATATTTGATTTAAGAAGCCTCGCAGTAGAGGGCGCGGCGGCGCTGTCAACTTCTATACAACCTGTTATTAGAAACATTACCATAGGTATATATATCACCTTATTTATAAGCAGTTCTTTACATTGATTTTTAAAACAACTGCTTAGTCTAAATTTGTCTCTTTGAAGTCGTCAAAGATAAATGGGAAATGAATGAAAATATAAAACTTTATTAAACGAAGAAACTGTTTGAGATTTAATCATTTTTTTTTATAATTAAGGTGTTATGACTAAATACTACACAATAAGTACAAACTAGCAGTAATAACTTCACTTCATATTAGAAATGCACGGGTTTTTCATGTTTCATCGTCTTCCCCTTTTAGAAGTCGGTTTAAATAGTAAATTCGTTGGTTTTATGCCAATGCAGTGTTGAGTGTTTCACATAAGGATTCCCACAAAATAATTAACGTGCAATCGCGTTATTTCAAACTGATGTTAGGCTCAAAAACTAAGAATAATCTTTAGGGTTGAAAAATCAACTGTACTTATGCTAAAAACCACCACCATTAATTTAAGGTAGGTACTTGGAAATCAACATTGTAAACATATTTTTTGCAAGCATGGGTATTTACAAAGATCCTAAATATAAAACAAAATTAAAAAAGTACCCTTATTCCGCCTACAATACATGCAAAGATTTGTTACAGAAGATAATGCCTAATATAATTAAAACAACAAGAAAACAATTTTTAAATCAGAGTTTATGTTGCATATACCTATCAGTACCAGTGACAGCAGCCCAAGTTGATAAGTGATGTACCTTGTAAACTATGATAACGTAGCTAATCCCATACATTGGTCTTTCTATTCCATAAGTATGCGTTAGTACGCTCACTAAAATACGCCTCTTGTCTAAAGAGGCTGTACAATTCAATTCACGTAAAAAGAACGCTGGGGGTTAGGCTGCGCAGTAGGCGATTTATCGGTCTGTTTGGTGGTATGAGGTGCGGGCGGGGGTGTACCGGTCATGCGCCGCTTGAATGCCGGAGCGCCATTGGTTCGTCAGTCGACCTGCGCCATCTGCATTGTGTTAACGCAACTTTTGCTCTCAAAATTCCATCGCGCACGAAAGTGTTTTGTTCGAAATGGTTTAAAGTGTTTTGTTTGAAATGGTTTTACATAGAAGAGTGAGAAAAATGATCTATGACGTTAATTGTTTTATGAAGAAAGAGGCTGATAACAATGCAGTTGATAATTTAAAACAATGCATAAAACGGACCGCCGAGACAACAAAATGTTCTGAGTCCTTCCTTTTTAAATTATTTTTAATAAATAATTCATATTTATTCACTGAATTTTTATTTTATTTATTTCAGCTTAACATTGGTAATAACATTAATACAATTATCTTACACTAGTATTTTTATAATTAATAAGAATTAATTATGTTTTAATTATTTTCATTTAATAACATTCTATCAAATATACATATAACCATATATGTAGGTACCTAGCCATTACACGAATACAACCAATATTTATTATGAATATACGAAACTGCGTAGTAATTTTGTGCGTGATTGTACCCATGCGCAAACATACCCCCTCTACTTTCGTCCAGCGTTCATTTTACGTGAAATGGATTATACATTGGTCTTTATTGGTATGCGTTAGTACGCTCACTAAAATACGCCTCTTGTCTAAAGAGGCTGTACATTGATCTTTATTGGTATGCGTTAGTTAGAAATTTTCTCACTGACCTCATTCGTAAACTAAAAAATCAATTTGAACGCTCTGAAATAGAAAAGGCTAAGAATCCCAAGGAAATGTGGCAAGTCATTAACACTATAGGAAACCGAAAACCACAAAAAAGCAATAACTCAGAACTATCAGCTATTGCCCCTACTCCTCAAGAAGCTGCTATGAAGGTCAATAAATACTTTGCAGGAATAGGTGAGACCCTAGCGCTTAAGGCGGCATCTAACTTTGACAACTGTTTAAATCACAACTGTTCACATACACCTACTTCCAATAGCTCTTTTGTGATGACTGAAACGGACCTCACTGAAGTTGTCTTCATAATTAACTCATTAAAGCTAAGTTATTGTTCTGGTGTTGACAATATTAATGCCAAAATCATTAAAGATAATAAATGTGTACTAGCAGGCTTGTTAGTTCATATCTGCAACCTAGCTATAAACTCTGGTCTATTTCATAAAGCCTTTAAAACATCTATAATACTACCAATACATAAACAAGGTTCCAAATATAACATTAGTAACTATCGTACTTACCTTTAGCGAATTATAAACAAACAATTAATTAACTACTTAGAAAACCGGTCCTTACTATCACCTCAACAATACGGCTTCCGCAGAAATCGGTCCACCGCTCAAGCAGTTTGGTGACCTTACTGAGCATGAAGCCAAGAGTCTAGATTCTGGGGACAAATGTCTGGCTATATTTCTAGACTTGGCTAAGTGCTTTGATAGTTTATCAATCCCTATCTTATTAAATAAACTAGAACACCTAGGCATTAGAGGTACATAACACCAATTTTTTTATCATTATCTTACTGACAGAAAATAAAGCGTTAGGCTCGATAATGTAATAAGTGAGACCGAGAATGTTACTTTCGGGGTTCCCCAGGGGAGTATTGGGTCCCGCGCTGTTATTGACTTTTATTAACCAATTATGCAGTCTCGAGCTGCCCAATGGAATGATTATCGGTTTCGCTGACGACACCTGCCTGATCTTCCGAGCCAAAACATGGCCTGAATTATTTGAGGTAGCTCAGAAAGGTTTCAATATAGTGTTGGGTTGGTTAAACCAACACTTGCTTACCCTTAACGCTGATAAAACTAAAGTGATTACTTTTTCGCTAACAAAACGGACACAACCTCCTGCTAATCTTGTTATCTTGGCTCACACATGTACAAAATAACAACGAGTGCTTTACTAATGACTGTACATGTGGGGAATTGGAAAGGGTCGAAAATATACGCTACTTAGGTGTCATTATTGATAGACATTTAAATTTCAAAGCACACATTCAAACCCTGACGGGGAGAGTACGAAAACTGATTACTATCTTTAAAAACATCAGACACATAGCTGATAAAAAAATCCTAAGAATATAATACTTCGCTCTCTATGAGTCACTGATCACCTATTGTATCGAGAGATGGGGTGGCTCAGACAAAACACATGTCCTAAAAGTTGAAAAAGCTCAACGAGCCATTTTAAAAGTGAGCAACTCTCTACCCTTTCGATACCCAACAGTAGATTTGTACAAAAAGACAGATGTTTTAACAGCATAAAAACTGCCCACTCGTATCGAGTGAGAAACGCCGCAAGGACATTGTATTTAGAACTACTAAAACCAGGACTGTTTTCATTCAGGGCTTTCCATGCTTTTTAGGTGGTTATATATATAACAAAATATCAAAAGAAACACCATTAAGACACTTAAACCTAAAGAAAGAATTAACAAAATATCTTAAAAAACTTTCGTATAAACCGAGGCAACTATCTGTAGCGCTGACCGTTAATGCGCAGAAGTACAAAATAAGGTATCAGAGGGGGGCTAGCGGAATGAAGGGCGGGCGTGCGGAGCGCTGATTGGCTCTCCAGGCGATTGCCGTTCCCCGCGTACTACACAACCCCGCGCACATCCCGTGGTACAGTCGCGATATTAATTGTATTGTTATTGTAAATTATCTAAAGCAAAAAAAAAAATACTTTTTTAATGCCACATAAGATGATTTGAAATAATGTTGATTTATAGTAAATAACAATGTTAATCATCTGATTGTTTATTTATTTTATCTCCCTTATGCATAGTTTACACGGAGCCAACACTGGCTGCCAATAAGACTGGCAGCCAGTGCTGGCTTGGTATTGGCCTTGTGTAAACAGTTTTTCAAGCCAAGCCAGCGCTGGTGGCCAACGCTGGCGAGAATAGAGCGACCGTCTATTTTTCTAGCCAGTGACCTCCGCCCGCATACCCCTCGACTCCCGCGCCAGCGTTGCGTACACGTGTAGACGAGTCTCGCCAGTCACTGGCGAACGTCCGTACGGTGTGTGTTCTTTGTTGTTTTATTTGGAATTTCCTCCTCCAGAGTCCAGTCCATCGACATGTTCTTCTTCGTGTTCCCAGTTTACTACTAATGTCATATTCCCAGAAACTCCATATAATTATGACAGATACGGCGAAAGCGTAGACAACAGTGATGCCATTCCACAAGCCTACAATAACGCTTAATATTAATATTATATGTTTGTTGTATTTTGTAATAATGTGTGCCTCATTATTTCAATTTTAAGTAAATAATAAACACTTACCTTAATAAACTGTTTTAATACTTCATAAATTGTTCGACAAACTTCTGGTATGAATTGTGATATATGTACCTAGATGGTTTAGAAACACGGTAAAAATTACTCTAGCTTCGATAACTCATTCCAGATGCTAAGAACGATAACGTTACTTCTAATTTTATTTTTGCTGGTAATGCATCTCTCATCAGAGTGTCTTGGCGCTGAATCGAGCTCTGTATAAGCGAAAGCAACTCAAAGTTTTCAGCAGTAACCCGCAACGCCAACCTGTACTCAGAAGGATCTTCTAATCTTAGTTGTTTCAGCAACAAGGCAGAAGCTCCAGTTACAGGTCTATCGCTTAACCTTATTTTTTTTAACATGAAATAGGCTTACGCTTGACTACAACTTGCCTGATGTTAAGCAACGTTATAGTCGACTTGAAGACCGACAAATTATAGCTCAAGGGGAATAGAGATTCGGGCAAGGAGTTCCACAGTTTGGCTGTTCGCACGATGATTTTCTTATCCAAAGTCGTTTCGCTCCCTTTTTTTGTAATATATCAATCAACTCTTCTCTTAATAGTGCAGAGATATTCCTTAAACATTTCTTTTTCAACAGCCTTTGCCGCGTTTTCATTATTTTTCCAAACGTGTGCACAACAGAAAAAAAAATCCGTGAATGATTGGCCGCGTCTAAACAACAAGGGCCAGGACAACGCTGGCTTGTCTGCATACTGGCGCCAGCATTACTGGCTTCGTGTAAACTCTGCATAACTCAATATTCATAAAAATTAACCTCAACCTCCTTGATGTCGAATCAAAATCCGCCTAAGTCGAAACCTTTTATGTAAATACATACTTATTATACATAGAAACGACCAAAATCAACACAAGTAATTTTAATATGCATAATAACTTGTGTTATGCGGGAATCGAACCCGCACCCCTAGATTAGAAGAACAAATAGTGTTTTGAAAAGACAGGCAAGGAAAATGGTTTAAGACGTGAATCTTTTAAAAAAAGGAATCTTCCGAATTAATTGATTCTATGAAACAAATCAAAAGTGAGATTGACGAAGCTACAAATACTTTACTTGATTAAAAGTTTATTTTTATTTATTTTGCATAATTCTATTTGACAAAAAGACATTGAGTCCAAAATAATAGTTTCATATAATGTATTGTGTGCGCGACAGTACACATGCGCAGCAATCCCCTTCACGTACCGGCCAGCGCTACAGTTATGTGCCTACCCCATATGATGAGACAGAAAAACTATTAGTTGTTATTAAATAAAAATATATTTATTTATTTATACATACGTACACACACACTCACGCACGCTCACACACACAAACTATACTTTAATTATTATACAATAAAATCAGTTACTAAGCACTTGTAGTAGGTTAATAATGTCAACACACATGGGGAAGTGGTGCCCCTGAGATACAAGCCTAGCTTAGTTCAGAGGCACCAGTCCATAATTAAATTGTAGCACTTACATTATTTTAGTCTCAAGCTACAAAATATATTGTAAATAGGTAGGTAGATTTAAGTTCAATAAAAAACTTTTGATTTGATTTGTTAGTACGCTTACTACAGTTTGCCTGTTGTCTGAGGGGCAAGGGGATATTCTTTTTTTTTTACTTTTCTTTATGAGATAGGCGTACGCTTGACTACAACTTGCCTGATGTTAAGCAACGTTATAGTCTACGATCTAGCGCGCTTGCCTAGAAGAAACCGGTTTACTCTCGACTTGAAGCACGACAAGTTATAGTTCAAGGGGAATAGAGATTCGGGCAAGGAGTTCCACAGTTTGGCTGTTCGCACGATGGAAGTCGAAGCAAAACGCTAAATGCGAGTCTTTGGATCCTCAACTGTATAACGGTGCCTACTTGCCGTGCCTCTACTCGTGCGATGGTGAAATGGGGCTGCAGGAATTAAATTATGCAATTCCTCCGCACACTCCGAAATGCAATGCAATGCAGTTCTTCTGTGAAACACAATACAGAGTTACATGGGAATCTCTGCCGGCCGCCGCGCTCTGAGTGTTGTATTGTGATTAGTAGCAGACCTAGATTAAGCTAGCGTAAGTTAGGTACATTTTAACTTTCATGTATTGTTATATTAATTACTTATTATTACAATTGTGGGTATTACTGATGAAAAATAAAATAAAAGTTACATACGTACCAACATAATGTTTGTTCAATTGAATCTTATTGCGCCACGGCGCGATTTTGCATGCTCATTCTCTATTTGTAGACCATTTTGTTACGTGTAGTATTAGTCTTAAATAGAACTACTTATTTTATTAAGAAAAAGTAGGTACAAAAGTAGGTGGGTAGGTACTTGAGTAGTTATTACAATGAAGTAAAAACATAAATTATAAGTTCGAGGGTTAAGAAGTTTCAAATATAAAATCGTATGTTAATAAAATCATTTATCCATAAAATTCCGTCCTAGACAGAATTCCAGTAACCTGGTCTCACAAAGCAATTAATATTCACTGGTTTTGTCGTAATGTTTGGTTAAATGATTTGACGACGTTAAATAACCGTTATTTTTGGTTTACTTAATTTAGTTTTTGTTATTAACATAGGTACTTACTTACTCCGCTGGCGCAGCGACCCAAAGTGAGTCTTGGCCTCCGATACAAGAGATCGCCACCGGTCCCGGTCTTGAGCCGCTCCCCGCCAGTCAGCTACTTGAAGCACGCGTAGATCTGACTCCACAACGTCCTTCCAGCGGTACCTCGGCCGACCAACGGGACGACGGCCACTCGGGACACCGAGTAAGGCTCTCTTGACACTACGATCGTCTCCCATTCTCACCAAGTGACCCAGCCAGCGAAGTCTATAGGCTTTTGTCTCACCCATTATATTTGGTTCCAACCAGCTCTTCAATTTCAAGGTTCTTCTTTATTCTCCAACTTCCATCCTGCCTCTGGGTTGGACCCAAAATCTTGCGCATGATCTTCCTTTCAGCTACTAGCAATTTTTCAAATTTGTTATTAACATAGGTATTTCGAATTTATTAAATTTGAACGTTTTATTTGCCACGGTTCACAATGTTCTTTAATAATCACTAGACACAACACGTAAAGAATATTAAAAAAGGGCGTTTACCGCGTCACGCTAGCGAAGTAAAGTCATCCGTCGGGCTTTTGTCAGTGCTGGCGTCCCATCGGTCTTAGAACCTAGTGGTCTGATGCGCGACGACGGTAAAAGACCTGACGGCATGACCCTAATTCCCTGGAAGATGGGCGGCCAGTCCAGTCCAGCTGCGTTGGACTTGTACCTGGACCTAGCCATGCGCTTGGTGGTAGTGACAGGTCTCCAGAATGCTGGCTGCTACTTTGCTCAAAAGGTGAGCTGCTATACAACGCGGAAATGCCGCCAGCATTTTGGAGACCTTTCCTTCTACCACAGGCATTTTAGATTAGGTAAGTATTTTAGCTCTAGAAGTAGGCAGTTTAAGTGATTATTCTATTTTAAGCCACTTTTAAAGGGGTGAAATAGGGGATGCAAGTTTTACTTCTTAATGCGAGCGAAGTCGCGAGCACCCACTAGGTAGTCGAACTTTTACTTTTGTAATTAAACATAGGTAAGTACATACTTACTTAGAAACGCCCTCAACCAAATAATTTAATATTGAACAAAGACAATAATTATTTGTGTTGTGCAGGAATCGAAACTGAGACACCTGGCACTGAAGGCCATGCTTACTGGGCCAGATGACACAGATCATGTTCTATCATCCCCAGTATGGAGAGTAAAGTGGATACTTCACTGGTCTCATAATTTGTGAAACACCCAGTAATAACTACATGGAAGAAAGGTGTTGGTTGAACTTATAAATCAAACTGCTTAGTATACAATAATCAGGTTTTATTATAAAAATATTATTATCATGTTCAAATTCAAAAAGATAAAGTACTTAGTCTATTTTAGGTTGAGTTTACAAAAGTTCTATTCTAATTTTGGTTATGGCCTCTGCGGTATGGACACAATTTTGCCATTTACACAAGTTGATATTGCATCATTAAAAATATAACTTGAGTTTAATAATAAACTTAACATTAAATAACTTGACCGTTATTTAAAACTTAATAAATTAAATTGAGAGTGGCAACCGTGTTTTCCTTTTTCCCTCTCTTTCGATCTTTGTGCACTTTTATCGTTCTGTCTCGCTCGCACACCCCCACCAACAGGCGACCGAACCATGGAGGTGGAAATGGTTCGACCTCTTTTCATTGGCGTCGAGTTTTCCGCTGCGACAAGTCGCTAGTCTTGGAGCAAAAGTGTAATATTAATTTTTTTTTGAAATTCTAAATTTCAATTTGTAAGTGTGCCTTTTCCAATGGAAAGCAGTAAGTTTAATTCCACTTGACTTTATTTTATTGGTAAAGTGATTTTTAACGGTGTTACCGTTCGACTTTACCATTTGACTTGTTTCCTTTTATTATAAATAATTTTATTACCCTCAATTTTCTTGCATGATCTATTCTTTTGCTTGACTTTAATATTGTGTACTTGGAAACTGAATTATACAATTTTTCTTTAATATCTACCCTCAGAATATATTTAATCAATAATTTTTAACGTAATGTTCAAAATTATTTGTGGATTGCATTTCAGTAATTTTAATACTTGTATGTGTATTGTGTATGTACCCCGTACATAGGACGTAGCTAATACTGTGTTTTACAAGTAAAACGATATTCACGAGTGATCAAACTAGAATTTCAATTCGATGAATCACGAATATGCGCCGTCGCTGAGGTAAAAAAAGGGGGGGCGAGTATGCATCATTGTTAAAAACGATCTGCTAGATAACTTCACAAGATATGAACCTCGCAGGTTCACGCAGATTTTTTTTCTAATGCAGATAAATGATGTTCTAATACAATAGAGTAACCGACATGTCTTTTTTTTTTACATCTAAATTTAATAGTGTTAATTTACTTTGCTTACAATTCAATAATTTTATTGAGTCCATAATTTAAGAATCTGTGATAGATACGAGTTAAATTTGTAACATTACAAAATACATATAGGTATTATGTGATAATATAGCTAAGAACCGTGAATACGGATAAAAATGGAACCAATGGTTTTGTCTCTCTTATTTTTTGTTCGATTTAATTAATAGTTGACGTTATTATATCAATTGACGTAGGAGTCTGCGCGTCGCAGACCCGGGAGTAGCGAAACTCGGAGGGTGGTTGTGTCCGTGACAAACCAGCACTCGAGGAGTTGTAAAGATCGCGCCGTGCGCGTCGGTAGTGTCCGTGACACCCAATACTTCAGAGTCCGTGACTCTGGAAAACACCAGGAATTTATATAGCGGGACATGCGTACATAAAATCTTCGGTAGTATAGTGGTAAGTATCCCCGCCTGTCACGCGGGAGACCGGGGTTCTATTCCCCGCTGGAGAGCCAACATGCTGTGGTCTGTACCCAGCCCTCGCAGGGCTGTGGTCATAACGGCCCCTATACAAAGCTTTCCCAGCCAGGGATCTTGTATAACATATTGTGCTGTGATGCACTGTAAATCTATTCGTAAGCCCTCAGGGGCTCATTACGTAGGACCCTCGCAGGGTACTCTAAAGACATGCTGTGGTCTGTACCCAGCCCTCGCAGGGCTGTGGTCATAACGGCCCCTATACAAAGCTTTCCCAGCCAGGGATCTTGTATAACATATTGTGCTGTGATGCACTGTAAATCTATTCGTAAGCCCTCAGGGGCTCATTATGTAGGACCCTCGCAGGGTACTCTAAAGACATGCTGTGGTCTGTACCCAGCCCTCGCAGGGCTGTGGTCATAACGGCCCCTATACAAAGCTTTCCCAGCCAGGGATCTTGTATAACATATTGTGCTGTGATGCATTGTAAATCTATTCGTAAGCCCTCAGGGGCTCTGTTCGTAAGCCCTCAGGGGCTCTAATCGTAAGCCCTCAGGGGCTCTATTCGTAAGCCCTCAGGGGCTCTATTCGTAAGCCCTCAGGGGCTCTATTCGTTAGCCCTCAGGGGCTCATTATGTAGGACCCTCGCAGGGTACTCTAAAGACATGCTGTGGTCTGTACCCAGCCCTCGCAGGGCTGTGGTCATAACGGCCCTATACAAAGCTTTCCTACGCAGGGATCTTGTGTAACACATTGTGCTGTGATGCACTGTAAATCTATTCGTAAGCCCTCACAAAGGGAGGCTCATTATGTAGAACCCTCGCAGGGTACGTAGCCTCTAACAAAGACAAGCTAATCATACCGGACCCTCGTAGGGTATTTTGAAGACATGCTGTGGTCTGGACCTAGCCCTCGCAGGGCTGTGGTCATAACGACCCCTATGCAGAGCCATCCCTCGCAGTGATCTGGTAACAACTCAAAGTTATTCGCATTTCTAATCATATCTATTATCTATATTCAGCGCAGAGCTAAACTTCCAGCAACGTTAATTACCTATTATTGCAATACATGGCAAACTGCTGGTTAAGTAAAAAAGATATATTATGACAATATCTTTGCAGGCCAGCTTAAATAAGTATCTTGTCAGCAGATAGCATGAAGTGGAAGCATACGCTTAACCTAGTGCTAAAATATGACATTGTTTCAAAACCCCAAAGGCCTATGCCGACCAAACGATTTAAATCTATAGAATCTAGAATATTTTGTCGTCACAAAACTGATAAAAACTGATACATGAAACATACTGATAAATGTATACGTGTAGGTACTGTCTTTACCTACCTGACAGTTACAAAAATCTAACAGACGGTTTCTAAGGTTAATTTAGCTAATAACTATATCTCGCAAAGCTGCCTTCCGTTTTGCTCTCAATCTGATTTTCAAAGATGTGACATCACTAATGAAATAGAACTTAATACTTATATCCGTAAAATTAAATGGCAAGAAGGTAAGTAAATTAATATTTGTGACCTGGATATACGCCTTATACGAGTAATACATAGTATTACATACGTAATAGACACCATGAACGTCAGGTGTGGCAAGCGAGGAAAATCTAATTTCGTATTCAAGTTTCTTCCTCCTGCGTTGTCTTGTATTTCTGGGAATAACCCGTAGAATATGAATATTCAAAATTAATGTTCTCTGCCTTATGGTGATATACTTGTTCAAAGAGTTTCTTAACTACCTGTTAAGCTTAGTCTTAGTCTAGACTCAGTAAATGAAACTCCTGATAAACACTCTTGTTCTCAATACTGTTTACAAGAAATATCTTTCTGCATTTTCACATTTGTCACTGAGGTTCTTCTTTTCGTAATCCTTCCCTGTCGCATTATTTGTCCTCAGAGGTGTCGATTTTGACTTGGGTCCTCGACTCAAACGTATTATCAGTCTGGACACGAGTCACGGTGTCTTCACCGCGAACAATAGAAATGGACGATAAACCGTATCCATAGGCACGATCATCGTCAAAGTTTATGTATCTGAACAGTGCTTGTAAATTGCTGTCTTAATGCAAATAAGCATACAGGCTTTTGATTCATTTGTATTCAATTGATTAAACTTGACAGTGTAATTCATTCCATGGAAACACAACAGTGCCATACAGATCACCTATAACTAGCTAGGTCATCATAATCATTATCCTGATAGCACCTATATCCAAAAAGGACTAAAGAGATCTAATGCTCAGTCTAAATAGTGATCATCTTTATGTCACCGGACTAGATCGATTCTAAATAACTAATTACTGCCCAATATTTTATCTGTGTGTATATTACATCTGGCTGAAATTTGGATGAATTTTGGCAAAAATAACAGAAATCTACGTAAACAAATTCAAGTGGCGCCATCTATTGAAAATCGTAAATACCACTTCAACAAACGCCTTGCACCACGATCTACAATCAAAATTACCTAGTACGAAAAAAGCCGACAGAGGACCTCACTAGTACAGAAATTAGATATTGTATTACCGTTGCAAGAAATGATGAAAGTTTTGCAGTACATTCAAGCAGATATAAAATCTCAGAAACAAGAAATGAAACAAATAGAGGTCAACATTAAGGATTCCATAAATAAAAATATCGACGAGAAATTTACACAAATTGAAAAAAGGCAAAATGTAATCGAAGAAAAGCTGGAAAAACAACAGATAATTGTCGAATACATATTTAGATAGACAATTACGAAAGAAAAACATCGTTTTCTTTGGAGTTTTAGAAAAAGAACAAAAGTATGACGACCTAGTCGAAATAATATTGCACATCATAAATAAAAACATGGATATTTCATGCAGCAAGTGGGAAATCGAATCGGTTAATAGAAATTGGGAAAAAATCCGATGGTAAAATCCGACCAATTGTAGTCACTATATCGATTGTGAGCAAAAAACTAGAAATTCTTCGCAACAAAAGATGCCTTTTAAGTACAAATATTTACATAAAAGAAGATTTTCCAACTTACGTTTTACAGAAACGTCAGGAGCTCCAAGAAGAATTATTAAAAGAGAAACAAGCTGGAAATAATATAGCTTTACACTACGATAAAATTGTCAGGCTCAAATCTCATTTATTAACAAGCTCCAGTATGGATTCAGTAGATCTACAATCAAACAAAAGGGGTCTCTCTGAATCTCCTGAACTTATGAATTCTACAAAAACAGACACAACCTTTCAAAAAGTTAAACAAGCGAAATAGAAGACAAAATCACAAAATATTACTAGCTACCTTCGGCCTTTACAAACTACTCAACAAGAAAGTCTATGTAACACACGCTACGACAAGCCTTCTGCAAGCATTGTTGCTTGCCTGCAAGGAAAAACAAAACAAGCTAGCAGCTCCTCTCCTCCTTCTCCAAGCCGGCTGGTCACCGAGGAGAAGTCAGACCAAATCCCCCTATAACTGCCAACCGCTGTATGAACATAAATAATAAAGATATAGAATAGCATTACTTACTACTTACTGAAATGTAGTATGCTAAACTTAAGAACATATTTTTACGAAAAATTGAGATAAAAAGAAATAGATGGAAAACTTTAAGAGTTCATATGTTTTACATTCAACCGTAACAAATGGACAGCAGTAGGTAAATAGAAGAAACAGAAGAAACTTTAAGAAAATAGGGGAGGCCTTTGCCAAAAAGGCAACTTCTATCACATATAAATATTCACAAAACTATACATAGGTAGGTACCTTGTTTGTTACAATATATATGTTGCGGCGAATGTGGATAATGCGGGAATTATGCATAATTCCCGGGAATTATGCATAATTCCCGGGAATTATGCATAATTACCAGTGCTCTTGGTAAAAGTGAGAAAAACATTCGAATTAATCACATTTACCGGTAATTATACATAATAACCATACGCCTTTGGTAAATGTAGTAAATAATGAAATCAAACATGGCAAAAAACAAAACAGGCAAGGAGGCACCGCACTGAATTATAATTTGTCGGTCTTCAAGGCGAAAGCAAACTGGTTTCTTCTTTACTTTACTCTACTTTATTATTTTTATTTTATGTTTTGGCAACCAAACACCAAACAGAAGGTTTGAGCTCTTGATCCTCTACTCGTGCGATTTATTTATTTTATTTGTACATGTATTTATTCTAATAATATATTGATTCTGAAGTTTGATTTCATTATTTTCTACATTTACCAAAGGGGTATGGTAATTATATATAATTACCGGTAAATATGGATAATTCACTACATTTACCGTGTGCGTTGGGAATTATGCATAATTCCCGATTATCCACATTTACCGTAACATAATATATACCTACTCAAAAATAAATATACTTAAACATTACAGATTGATCAAGTGAAATGTACCTTTGTAATATGTACCTTTTCTAAAAAAAACTTATTGTGATAGAGAATAAAGGCTATTTTATTTTTATTTTATTGTATTACATCATCATCATCTGTATTTTTTTTTCTTTGGCACTAACTTTGTATTGTGCCAGTTCTCAAGTAAAAATCATCATCTGCATTGATCACCCCCGAGATATGTAGTACATAATTTGCTCGCAGAAATTGTTGCAATAGCTCGCTTTTGCAAGGTGGTAGATTGCTAGCGTCAAAATTTCGCAACTTTTTCCGGTCAAAAGCTTCGTTTACATCGAAAAGTTATATACGAGTCGATGAATAACTGCAGTCTAGCGCCATCAACACCAATAACATTAGGGGCATTGTAAACATTGCATATAAATCTCTGAAAAATATCGAAGATGTTTCGTTGAAAATCTAAATTTTCAATTAATTCGCTGTAGCCGAAGTTCTTAAAAGCTTCCTGGTACTCGGGGTTTTTTTTTAATTTCTTGTATGGTATTGATTTTCCTTTTCTAAAAAATGCAGGGTTAAAATCACAACCTGTGATGGCATGAAATCCAGGTAAAATCCAACTACATGTCAACCAGACAATAACGGCTGGGTATTAAAAATGAAAATATCGACGACAACGAATAAATATTTTTTTACATGTAATAATGCTTTTTTTGTATATTATAATAATAAAATTACATTTTTTACCTTATATAACATGACTATGAACGCAATAATAGTATATTACATACCTAGGGCAGTAAAATAAAGAAGGTCGACAAACATGTGATCTGAGGCTTCCTTATTTACTGCCCGCGGTGTGTATACAATTTTTCTCATCGACGGAGCCGAAAAGCGACAACTTCGTCCCGCGTAGGGGGACGAAAGTTGTCACTTTCGGCCCGGAGGTAAGAAAAATTTTTTTTTTTTATATCTTTGAAGATCGCAATCGACTAAGCGCTCGCGCTCGCACCTGCAGCGGAATTTCGATGTGTCTGGCAAGGTGTAAAAACCATTAAAATGTCGGCTTTTGAGGTAAAAAATTTTTATAGGTTCCCAAGTAACATATATAAAATTACCTAAGCTTTTATACTGTAACGAAAGTACCTTAAAATTGTAATTTATTAAAATTTAGAGGTGTCTGGCAGGGGGTAGCAACTGTCATAAGTGTCCGGCAATGGATGACGAGATTTCTAAAGTTATCCCTAATAAAAAAAAAATTGAGCTTAATACTTTAACGAATTTAAGGTACTATTTTATACACCTTTACTACCTGTTACCTGCCCAAGTAACCACTACCCAAACTTTATAGTCCCTGGTCGTTCTTACCTGTATAGGGGACACGCACAGAAGAATTTTCAGCTTTTATTAAATAACGAAGGTCTGGCCGTCGTGGGCTCTTAGGCTATAAGAAAGGATTTTTGGAAATGCCACTTTTAAAGGGGTGAAATAGGGGATGCATACTATTAGGTACTTTTGTAATAAAACATACATACCTACCTTTTTACTTAGAAACGACGCTCGACCAAATAATTGCATATTGAAAAAATACTATTATTTGTGTTGTACAGGAATCGAAACTGAGACACTTGGCACTGAAGGCTATGCTTAATAGGTACCTAGGTAGATGCTTAATAGGTACATAGGTAGGTACTGGGCCAGATGACACAGATCATGTTCTATTATCCCCAGTATGGAGACTTCTCTTGTCTCATAATTTGTAAAATACCTAGTAATAACTACATGGAAGAAAGGTGTTGAACTTATAAATGAAACTGCTTAGTATACAATGATCAGTTTTTATTATAAAATATTAGTAGGTATCATGTTCAAATTCAAATAGATATAGGTACTTATAGGTAGGTAGTCTATTTTAGGTTGAGTTTACACAAGTTGATATTGTATCATTAAAAATATAACATCAGTTTAATAATAAACTTGACATTATTAAGATTATAATGTAGGTATACTGAGATGTACATAAATTTGTTTTTTCTTCTTCTTCAAACTTTAATGTTGCGATACGGATGTCAGGTCAAGTAGCTATATACATTTATGTTATAACTCGGGTAATTGACGCTTGATGAGGTATAAATACATTTATGAGACTTATTTTGTACAATATCAAGTTAATAATTTGTATACAAAACATATAATGATTATGTACATAATAATAATGATTTCACATAACACATGAGAAAAGGCAAGTAATTTATTTATTTAACTTTAAAGTTACACCAACACACAATAGCAAGTTATAATAAAAAACACAAATCAAATTATAGGACAACATGGCTAACAACACTATATACCTACATAACATAAACTAGGGATTAAAGAGCCTTATTTCTAAAGAGAAAAAATAAAATAAATGTTTTTCATTAATTTTATTTTGATGATGTGGAGAGAACTAAAATAATTATTATTTACTTAGTATGTTTACACATATTATATTCAAATGGTTTTTTCATTTGTGTGTTAGTTTTTCATCTGAGTGTTTTATTCTGTTTATGTATTTTAGTGTGTGTATTTTTAAAAGATAACTGTTCCTGGCAGCATAGTTACACAAGTTACATTTGAATGGTCTTTCACCAGTGTGTGTTAGTTTGTGGGTCTTTAAAGTATTACTTTGCTTACATGCATAGTCACATACATCACATTGAAATGGTCTTTCACCTGTGTGTGTTAGTTTGTGTATTCTTAAATTAGTACTTCGTGAGGCAGCATAGTCACATACATCACATTTAAATGGTCTTTCACCTGTGTGTGTTAGTTTGTGTATTCTTAAATTAGTACTTCGTGAGGCAGCATAGTCACATACATCACATTTAAATGGTCTTTCACCTGTGTGTGTTAGTTTGTGTATTCTTAAATGAGTACTTCGTGAGGCAGCATAGTCACATACATCACATTTAAATGGTCTTTCACCCGTGTGTGTTAGTTTGTGGGTCTTTAAACTACTACTATGCTTACATGCATAGTCACATACATCACATTTAAATGTTCTTTCACCCGTGTGTGTTAGTTTGTGGGTCTTTAAACTACTACTATGCTTACATGCATAGTCACATACATCACATTTAAATGGTCTTTCACCCGTGTGTGTTAGTTTGTGGGTCTTTAAACTACTACTATGCTTACATTCAAAGTCACATACATCACATTTAAATGGTCTTTCACCAGTGTGTGTTCGTTTGTGGGTCTTTAAACTACTACTATCCTTACATGCATAGTCACATACATCACATTTAAATGGTCTTTCACCGGTGTGTGTTTGTTTGTGTCGCTGTAAACTACTACTATGCTTACATGCATAGTCACATACATCACATTTAAAAGGTCTTTCACCGGTGTGTGTTAGTTTGTGGGTCTTTAAACTATCACTTCGCCTACATTCATAGTCACATACATCACATTTAAATGGTTTTTCACAGGTGTGTGTTAGTTTGTGTCTCTGTAAACTATTACTAAGCTTACATGCATAGTCACATACATCACATTTAAACGGGTTTACACCTGTGTGTTTCAGTTTGTGCATTTTTAAGATCTTTTTGAGGCAGCATAGTCACATTCATCGCATTTAAATGGTTTTTCGCCTGTATATGTCCACATGTGCTTCATCAAACATGTTCGAACAGCGCTTGCATAATCACACATGACACATTTGAATAGTTTTTTACCTGTATGTTTTGATTTATGTATTTTTAAATTACTAGTTCTTCTGCTGGCATAGGTACATACATTACATTTAAATGGTTTTTCCTCTGTGTGTCTCAGTATGTGCCTCTTCAAACCTTGTTTATGAGAGCTTTCATAGTTACACATATCACAAACATATGGTGTTTCACCTGTGTGTACCCGGATTTATAGAGCAATATCAAATGAAGGAGTGCTTTGATAGTCACACATTAAACATTGAATTAACTTCTTTTTCTTCATAGTGATGTTGCTGGGCAATACTGGGTGCCACTTTTCTCTTATGCGTGACAAATAAGAATACAGTCCATTCACAGTTATTATACCTCTGCTCTTACAGATGCAATGTTGGGAAGCAATAATGCACGTCCAAACAATGACATTAATGTCATTAATAATGTCGATGCACCAAATATAAAATGCGCGGCCCGATTTTGCGTTTAGCGTTAATAGAGATGTCAATTTGTATTTTAGTTTTTTTTTCTTATCTTGGTATAACTGTACCCCTAGTTTGAGTTTGCACAATACTTCTTGGTTCTTTCTTGGGGGGGCCTCCACCTGTAATATAAAATTAAACATAATTTGTAAGTATTTAGGTATGTTATAAAAGGTTATAATTGTTATTTTATTACATTAGGAAATACCAAATTACCTGTTCCTAAGTAATGCTGATTCCGTGAAGTCTGCACCTGCTTGGCTCGTTTCTTCATGTTTTCCCAACAATTTTTGAGAACTGTGGAGTCTCTAGGGCATATAGCAGATGCCGCATTGAAACTAATTGCGATTTTGCGCCATTCTTCAGCTTTACTCTTCATGCTCACAGCATCTGTTTTTTTTTGATTCCACGACGGAAAAATGGTTTTCCACTAATTGAAGTAGCAGCTCCTTTTCACTATTGGCAAAAGCACGATCTCTCTTGCGTTTTGCAGTCTCGTTTGAGGCGGTCGACATGATTATTATTTAAATTTTAATTTTACTTACAATAAAATAATACACGCAAGTACGCAATCAAGACGCAAAGTTAATTTGACAATGACATGAATGAATGACAACATTGACAACCCGCTCTTTATGACAGTTCCGAGAGGACGTTTACGTTTTGTTATACGAAATAGCTTAAAAACTCGGTTTTACTGAACGCGCTCAAATGAACTCATAAAGTAGGTGGTGAAATCAGTTGGACGTAAATCAAGATCAACATCGGCATTTGATCTCGTTTTATTGAACTTAGGTTTAGTAAAACTAGTTCTGTATTAAAATTGGTGAAATCGGCCCTAAAACGACGAGACGTATCGTGTAAACTCAATACTTTTTTTTTTTTTTTTTTTTTTTTAATTTGGCCATAACTTTGTATTGTGCCAGTTCTCAAGTAAAAACGGGGAAACTTCATATCCCCCAAAAAAGCACGCGAAATTAACATATATACAACCTAACAAATTAACTTAACACGTAACTACTATATTTACATTAAAAGGAAGGGAATAAATTTACAATTTGAGGTCGTTATCTATGATTAACTTTGACAGTGCGCCATATACTGCTTTTGTTTTGTATGTTAAAAGGGAGGATACATTTATTGGAAACGGAATCTCCAGTTCTATTAAGCTTTCGTAAAAATTGGTTACATCAGTTAGAGGGCATTCGAGTAGTAGATGATTGACATCAGCAACCGGTTCACCACACGAGCATGAAGGATTGTCTACGATTCTAAATTTATGAAGGTGTGCAGGACTACAAATATGTCCAACACGTAATCTTATTAAGGATGAAGTGGCCCTTTTTCCTAATAATATTTTAGAAAACCATGGTTTAATTTGCAAGTAACTTTGTATAGAATAATAATGTTTTCCAGTTAATATTGCAGACTTCTCCCATATATCTCTCCAGGCATTCTGGAGATATAACTTAGGTAAAGTTGCTATATCATGGCAATAATTGATGTATGGATACATATCTCCACACCCTGTAGCGTCATTAGCAATTTGATCAGCTCTCTCATTTCCTTTTATACCACTGTGGCTCGGTACCCACAGGAACGTAACAGAATAACTCTTTTGATGACATTTGTACAAAATATCTCTGATATTCACAATTACAGGCATAGTTGCTTTTGATTTGAAAGGAAATCTTTCTAATGATTGCAAGGCGCTCTTGGACTCTGAAATAATCAATGTTTTTGGTAATTTTGCCAGCAAAATATATTCTAATGCTTTATATACAGCGAAGCATTCACCAGTAAAAACAGACGTTTCTTGTGGTAGTTTGATTTTTTGGATAATGTTGAATTCCCGGTGAAACACTCCAACTCCTACCGTGTTATTAGCACCATGTTTCGATGCGTCACAATAAATATGATGCCAACCATCCCAGTTATCATGTATAATAGAATTGAAATTATTATTAGAGTTAATGTCACCTTTTTCTATATCTAGATCTACATGTATTTCCGGGCTTAAAATCAGTGCTTCGTAGGGGACATTGTCAAACAGTGGGAGTTTCGTAGAGCGATAAGTAGGAGCTGATAATGATGTAAACCTATTAGCACTATTGACAAGACATGGCACTGTTTTATGTACCCAATAAGGTGAAGTAGAACAAAGATAAATCAACTGGGATAATTTATGAATTAGTGGATGATTGCAAAATTGAAAGGCTCGGCAAAAGAATCGATCCGCCAAGAATTGGCGTCGGATATTCAAAGGGGGTTCTGCGCACTCAACTTGAAGAGCATTAATAGGGCTTGATTTCATAGCACCAGCTATTATCCTGAGAGATTTATTTTGAATAGAATTAAATTTATTGATAACTGAAACTCTACAAGGTTCCAGGAGGAAACTTCCATAATCAAGAACGCTTCGGATAAGAGCATTATATGCCAATTTAAGGGAGAACGGATGGGCACCCCACCATACTCCTGCTAGACATCTTAGCATGTTAAGACGCTGTTCACACTTATATGAAACTAGTTCAGAATGAGGAATGCCAGAGAGTTTGGAGTCTAGAACTAGACCTAGGAATTTAGCTTCCTCTTTTTGGGGAATTAGCTTGCCATCATATTTGATGTTTAAAAAAGGGGGATTACGTAATCTAGAAAAAAGAACGGCAATGCTTTTTCCTACAGATAACTCTAAACCATGCCTATCTAGCCATGATTTAAGACTAATTAAAGATAGAGAAAGTTGGGTACACATATATTCAATTGAATTGTCAGAGCAATAGCACAGTAGATCGTCTGCATATTGAAGAACTTTAACTGAATCTAGTAAACAAAATTCTAAATCATATGTGTATATGCTATAAAGCAGAGGGCTTAATACAGACCCTTGTGGAAGGCCTTTCCAAAGAGTTCTGCATTCGTCTGATGAGTCGAGTCGGATTGTTCTGCCACTAAGAAGGTTGATGATAAAATTGGAAAGTATCAGTGGCACTTTCAATTTTTCTAGTTTAGTTTTCAGAACTGTAAGGAGAACATTGTCGTATGCTGATTTAATATCCAAAAATATACCAACCGTGGGTTTGTTGAGTGTGAGAGAAACACGAATATCAGTCACAAATATACTGATGCTATCCATGCAACTCTTTCCTCTCCTAAAACCGTACTGTGATTTTGCCAAAAGATTATTTGATTCAACGTACCATTCAAGCCTATTTTTAACCAGATGTTCAGCAATTTTGACTACAACATTAGACAATGCAATAGGTCGATACGAGGATACATCAGAAGGCTGTTTGTTTGGTTTTAAAATGGGTAACACTATTTGAGCTTTCCACGATTTTGGAATATGGCCTGATATCATGATGGTGTTTATCACGTCTAACAAATAGAACAAAGCTGAATCTCCAAAGTGTTTATAAAAAGAGTAAGGAAGACCATCCTCGCCTGGAGCAGAGTCTTTGGTGTTCATTAAAACGCTTTTCAGCTCTTGGAAAGTGAAAGGTGAGTTTAGTCCGGTAAGACTTGTAAGAGTATTACTATTTAAGTCAGTAACTAATTCCTTCTGGGGAGCGTATGAAGGTGCTAAATGATCAAGATATTGAGAAGATAATTGTTGTGGAAGAGAAAATGTTGGATTTGACAAAGTTGATTTGAATTTCCTGATATTTTGCCAAACTATCGTTGATGGAGTATGGGGAGATATTGAGGTACAATATCTTTTCCATCCAGTCTTACGCTTTCCTACAAGAATTTCTTTAGTTTCTTCTAATTGTACCACAGACAATAGGAAAAGAATGGACATGAAATACCTACGAAAAAAACGTGCATACCTAACGTGAGCCTGGCACAAAGATGGCGGCTTGCCGTAGGGATGCGCGCATTATAATATCGATAGTTGAATTGCACGGTGTTTGCAGAATTGAAAATTGTCGAAAATGAGTTTCGGTTACATTTCTTCAGTTTTATTTACGTGGAAATGCGACCTATAAAAACGCACACGCTCAGTGACATTTTATTTATGGCAGGGCACGTGGATACTGTACTGATGCCACTGCAATTTAATGAACATCCTCTTTATTCTGTACTTGTACATGTTCATAATAAAACGAATTTTACTATGGTATGTTTATCCCATTAATTACTCCCAGTTTCCACCGCTGCGATCACGAATAAAAACTGCAGCCTTGTGATAGCCGTGTACCTATATCTTACCTGTGGGCGTAGTATGCGACCGAAATTGGAATTAAGATTGAGTTTCGTGCGGACTGCCACTTACTGCGGCTCGTGCCGGGGCATATGTATAGGAGCCTTGAGTATCACTATTACTGATCAGCATACCACGCCTTCAATACCAACACGGTCTTTAAGTAATTAGTTACCAAAGAAAAGAATAAATAAATAGGTACTTACTAAATACAGATTTTTTTCTCGTTTTGCAGAGTATACTTAATTTTATTAATTACTTAATACTTTATTTATACAACTTGGCACGATCATTCATAATAAAACGAAAATTACCATTTCACACAGGTTTATTAAAAACTATAATAGTTGTAAAACTGTAAAATTTGTATTTTTTAAATACAAAGGATATGTTTCAAATCGTGTTTCAAATAAGACCATGTTGAGCCCTCAATGACAGTCATTTTCAAGTTGTAAATAAAAATACAAATATACACATTAATCAACTATGAGCATGTTGAACCCTCAATCACAGTCATTTTCAAGTTCTAAAAATACAAACTATATACAAATATAGGTACACAATAATCAAATAAGAGCATATCGGACCCTAATAAAATTGCCAGTAATTTACTCATTACGGAATAATATGATTTTGTTAAAGTAATTGCGAAACGAAATCTTTTCTGTGGTTTTCTTACCATAGTATTTAAACCTCAGATCCATGTAAGTTTGGACTATAGATTTAATAAGTAAAAGTCTGTGGGTCGTGTCATGTTCGGAATTCGATTTCAACAAATTGGATTCATCAAAATGTTCCATGAAAAATCGAAATGCATGCAGATAATACTGTTCAGACCGAAGCTGCTTTTGAAAAATACCTTTAAGGATTTTTTCAATTTTAATCAGAATATTCGTCACGTCTTTTGACGGGTAAACCAATCCACCCCTATTTTTCAGAGTTATTAAGCTTTTTTGTGCATCTCCAAATAACAAATTTGCGCAAATATCACATTTTACAGAGCGAGCCAACTTTCTAGATATGAAACCGGCAATATAAGTAACTACGCTTTCAGAGTAGTTGGGTAAGTTATTGTACATGCAGTGTATAAATTCTTCGAACAACTCACTATCATCCTCTGGCAATTCAACAAATGAATTCCTTTCTGTTAGTTCGTTTATGGCCGTGACTGGGTTTGTCTTACTAGAGCAGGTTAATATGTTAATTTGCTCTAGAGGAACGCAGTTGCCAATGCCCGCATCCCTAATTTCAGCTCTTATTAACAATCTTTTAAAAGCGGCCCTAAATTGAACCGCATTAGGGTTATTATTAAAGCCACCTCGAGCTCGGATGGCAGAAAAAAACAACTCGAGGTGGTCCTGGCTGACCTTGTACAGTGGCAGGTACTGTAAAAGTTTGGTACCGGCAATCTAATATTTATACAGTTGAATTGCACTGATCATGTCCACAATAAGTCCTACAAAGCCTGTTCTTCTTCTGGAATCGACGAGTTTCTGCCCAGATGGCAGTATCAGATTCTGAAGGTAGGTTGTGGCACCTTCGAATAAAGCTTCTACCAGACCAACATTTCCCGAAAATATAGCCTTTTTCCACCCCGGTGGTCTAATTGATCGGCTGTTTAAGACATCAAAAACGCTGTTTATTAACCTAATGAAGTTAATTGTGCCTTCACCTCCTTGAAATTCCGGGATTTTTAAATCAGCACAATGCTCCAAGGCATCTGCCACCGAGTCGCTAAGAAGCTGCGTGGCAAGTCGTACCTTCATTTTTTGTTTTTGATATTGTATGTGGGCCTTTGTTAATTTTGTGGCCATGTGCAGTCCTGCGGCTTCCTGCAAATTTAGTAGATGTTCCAGGTAGATGTAATCTATTTTCCTGCCATGCATATCGTAAAACACCCTCAATTCACCGAAAGCATTTCGGACTAGTTTGATAGCATGACAGGGATCAATAAAAGCGTGTATGATGCTGTTACTGTAAGTAAATGTTACCTGGCCTGAATTGAAATCACAGCCTAATGCTGAAAACATGCTTAAATTTGCAGCTGGACCATCGCAGGTCAAGCTCACAACTTTGACGCCGACTTCTTCACATTTATGGATGCATGTTTTAACTAGTACTGCTTTTTGTTCCCCAGACAAAGCCGTTATGAAAAAGTATCCCACAGGTAACTTCCAACTACCGTTTATACAGGTCAGCAGTAACACAAGACACTCATTGGCTACTTCTAATGAGTCCATATCGCAATCAATCCCAACGTTAACTCGTCCATAATAGGTTTTAGTTTGAGGATCCCAGCAAAGAGACTTTCTAATAGCCATTTCATCCAAAACCATAGCACATATCACTGGCATTTCACTTGTTTGAACTTTGTGTTTCAAAGCATTAAAAGCCTCTGTACAAAACCCAGGTTCAGCGTTTACATTCTGATACCACCTACTTAAAGTTCTTGGATGTGGCAAACAGGAACTGTACGTACGACGAACAAAGTTATAGGCCTTTGGAGATAAAAAGTGGAGTGTCAGTGCAAATTTTCGAATTTCTTCGCTGTATTGTCTTTCCAAAGGCATTCCTACCGATTTCGCAATTTGCCTTTTTAGAAAATCTTTGGGGCCTGCGCACTGCTCCAACACAGCCGCATGATCATCATTCACATAATTATTGTCTTTTAAATCTTTCATTACAGTTTTAAAATCTGCTATTTTCTTACTCTGTCTTCTCACTTTTTCATTTAATCTTTTTATTTTTTTTTTCTGATTTTCACATTTTAATTTTAATTTTTGAATAATTTCAAGCGCTTTTTCCTGAAACAAAAAAAAAACACATTGACTTCTAGTTTTTTGCAACTTCGTACAAGTTTTTTGGCCTAAATTATTTTAAATTACCAGTTATGCTGCCCGCAGTACCTATAGTAACATAAAATAGAAGACTTACATCTGAATAGCTAGAAGTGCTGCAGATAGGCTCCTCTTCCAGTGCTTTGTGAGAAACAAACTGATGTTCCTGGCATTTATTCAATTGCGCTGGTAACTGTAAAGCAATATAACAATAATTTTTAATATTGAGTGTGTTTGTTTTCAAAAATCAAGATTGTATAATATGAAGTACGATACTTAACATTGTAAAAAGGATACTTACATCTGAATAGCTAGAAGTGCTGCAGATAGGCTCCCCTTCCAGTGCTTTGTGAGAAACAAATTGATGTTCCTGGCATTCATTAAATTGGGCTGGTAACTGTAAAGCAAAATAACAATAATTTTTAATATTGAGTGTGTTTGTTATTATTTGCGCTGGTATCTACACAAAAAAACCTTATATGTTTAATAATATTTACATTGCCAATTTAATCACTAACACATGCACACATTTGTATAACTTGCATTTTAACACAGGTACATTTATCTATTTTGTTCTATGTACATTTAAATCTGAAACTTTTTATCAGTATTTCAACAATATAGAATTACTGCTGCTGACATGATTCTCGTCCCTTGTCATCAACTGGTTTAGTTCGATTACTTTGTCAGTAAGTAGGTAAACACTATAAACTTATCTGGTCTATTTTCAAAACTTACCAACAACTCACTTGAAGGTAAAGCATCATCGCGCAGTCTTGTTACATTTAAAGTTCGGTTCAAACATTTGTCTTCAAAATGCAGGGAACAAATAAAAATATGTTTGGTTGTAGTATTCAAATTTTCAATACCAAGTATATCCAGCCACTGTTCTTTTCTTTCTTTACATGTTGGCAATCTAAAATCAAATAAAAGAAATCGAGTTTAGATAATATTCACCTGTCGCTAAGTTATCGATACATTGAAAATGCCGTACCGCAACTCTATTTACTATGACGAATGATTTTCTTAAATAATCGCCTAATATTATTAGTAAAACAGTAAATGAATAGAGAAAAGCACGTTTATCTTTATAAACTTTCCCACAAACAGCAAAATATTTTAAAATAATAGAAAAGACAAGATATTTTGAATGAATTCGTTTACTTACCTGTGCAACGTTATTTTGGGATGTTTTGTGTTGCTTTTCATGCGGCAGCCTAACACACTGCACCTACCCATAATAAATGCAGTATTTTGCAAGTTCACACACTATAAACAAGCACAATTTTCGCTTAATATCACTAAATTTTCTTCAAAACTCTGTAATAAACAAGTTACGATGACAACTGATGTACTTGTTGTTGGCTGTGATAAAACATGGCGACCGGCCGCAGTGATACATTTTGTGACGTCATCAGCCATTGATAAAACTACTGTTGTGCTCTTTTACATTATGATTGCCCTCATAAGATAAAAAGAGATGCCGATATGTCAGTAACTACTGTTTGTTATGCCGAGTCCTTTCTTTCTTCTTTAGTCTGAGAATTGTACTGACTAAAATGTCGTAATTTTCTGATGTCATGTTTAAATTATACTCTTTTTCTGCCAACTTTCTTTTTTTGACAGCTTCTGAACATTCTTTATCCCACCAAGCCGGAGAAGGTCTTCTATTTAGTGCGCTATTCTTTTTAGGGAATAGCTCTTCAGCAATGTTTGACATTGCACTTAACAAGCTTTCGATACAAATTTCTTCAGTGTATGTATTGGGTTGTTTAAGAGTTGGTATAATATTCTCTAGCTTTGATTTATAAGAATGCCAATCAGCATCAGCAAGTCTGTATTTCATACGAGGTGAAAAGTGAGGAGGTGGTGGAACATTTTTATTTGCTAAACTAATGACTATGGGATAGTGGTCGCTGCCATGAGTGTAAGGACGAATGCACCATGTAAAATCCAGAGCGACATCTGGTGTGGATATGGATAAATCTACGGGACTCAAATTTTCTCCTGGTTTAGTCCTACGAGTAGGAGTTCCATCGTTTAGGACACATAAATTTAGGTCATCAAAAATATTTATAAGTTGGTTGCCATATGCATTAGAGATCGAACTGCCCCACGCTTGATGGTGAGAATTGAAATCACCTAAAACTAAGAATGGTTTCGGAATATGCTGAAGAATTTCATGAATTTCAGTTATTATAGAAGTAGAAGGATGAGGGATGTAGATAGATACAAAACTTATATTTAAAATCTTAGCACCAACAATGGAAAAACCATCGCCATGAGGGGGAAAAGACAAAGCAGTAAACAAAAGTGTGGAATGAATGAGTAGTACGACACCGCCATGGTTGTCGATTCTATTGTCATTGAGACAAAAATAGTTTTTAATTTTTAATATAGAGCCAGGTTTTAACCATGACTCTGACAGAGCAATAATAGAAGGATTGATTTTTGAAATTATATACAACAATTCAGTTTTTTTATGTTCTGCACTTCGGCAGTTCCACTGAACAATCGTGAGTAGATTGCCCAGCGGGACTGTATCGAAATGTTTTATTGTCGATGTTCATATTGTTATTGAGTTGTTCAATTAGAGGGGCAACGTTGTTCGGTAACATGATATTATTTTTCCTTAAAGTGTCTATCAGGGTTGACATTATCTGTTTGAGGGTTTCAATACTAAGTTGATCATTACTATTCGCTTTATTAAGGCCGCAACCATTACCAATACCAGACAGCATATCATAATCCTTAACTAATTCGCGATGTGCTCGGCGATCGTAGCCCTTGGCTTGTGTATTCGTTCTTACAGGTGAACCCGAATTGGACGTGCGAACAACAAACCCACCACGCGAGGGGCCAGCTGCAGACGGCCGTGGGCCAGGAGTTGTAAGCATGATTGGTCTTTCAATTTTCGATATAGGAGGACTTGAAGACAGTACTTCAGAATAGGACTTGCCTATGGGCGCATGAAGTTTCGCCGCTTCTGCATATGAAATGCATTGTTCGGCCATAGAAAGCTTAATTTTTTTCTGTCTAACAAATTCCGGGCAGACTTTGTTCGATGCAAAATGAGATCCAGAGCAATGACAACAGGTAGCAACATCTTCTTCTGTTTTGCATGAATCGCCAGAGTGATCCTGACCACACTTATAACAGCGGGGTTTCGACCTACACTGGTTTTTGGTATGTCCAAAGTGGCAACAGTTATAACACATTATTGTTGGAAAAGTGTAGAGCTCAACTTGAACTGAGTTATAGCAGACATAGACATGATTTGGAAGAAACTTTCCGTCGAAAGTCAGGACAACAGACTGCGATGGCTTCCATACTGGTGCACCATTAATAACAACCTTATAATTCAAGCGTCTGACTTTTAAAATTTTCCCACATCCAATTGAAACGTTTATGCTTTCAAGCACCTCTTCTTCGCTCCACTCAGATGGGATTCCTCGCACTAAGCCCATGCGGGTAATTGTAAATGTCGGGATGAATGCCTTTAATTTTTCGGTGGCCAGGAATTGATTCGTTATAAAAATGTTGGCATCTTTGAAAGTCAAAAAAGAAAGAGTTATTTTATTTCGACCGATACGTTTTAAACTTCCATTTACAACATTGGTAATTTTGTGTTTATGGAGGAACCTGCCAAATGTTATTGGGTGTAGAGTTGTGCCATCATTCTGATTATTGTTTTCTCTTATTACATGTACTGTATAGGGGCCGTTGTCCGTGCTAACGTACAAACTTCTTACAACAGAGGCAGGAGCTGGCTTAGGTGGTGAAGCCGGAGCCTTTATCGAATCACTACTACAATCAGGGATTTCATTAGTTTTCCTTTTCTTTTTATTTTTTACTACTGGAATTTCCGTATCCATCTCGCAATTATTTGTTTTAATTGTTACAAAACAAGCTGCCGGAGGAACAGGGTCCCCCGGGTCGGGAGGCTCCTCCATGAAAAGAAATGTAAAAAAAACTTACCTAGATTATTTATATACACTTAAAAACTAATATTACACTTATTTTAAACACAAAGTAATAATACTTAGCTTATCTGATCACTTTTTATACAAATAATAATAAATAATATTTTCCCAGAAAAATACGCGCCCGCCTTGTTGAAAGTTTCCCGCGCTTTTCCTTCAACTCAATACTTCTAGGTTTTCGTAAAATCGGTACCTCGAATTCACTACCTGTGATGTGATACGTATCATTATCATTAGTGGTGTGCGGAACCGATTATCATTAATCGATTATCAAGATGATCGTTTGCAATCGATTATCATTTCGATACAATCGATTATTGGGAGTAAGCCATTTAAGAACATGAACATGAACATGAACATAGGTACCACACCCAGCCAGGACAAGCCTGCTCCGGTCAAACCGGCATACCAGGGGGCACAAGGTTTTGGAGCGTGGTTTTGTGCTAACGCTCCGGGATGGTAGTCGACCGGCTATGCAGCCAGACGCCGATTTGGAAAAGGTTGTTATTAAGGATAGGGATAAGCGTTAGTAAAAAGTGGTGTTCGTTGATTATTGAGTTGACCCATCTTGGGGTTTGTTAGTGTTTGGCTTTGCAAGCACTATCTTAATACGTTCGCTGTGTAATGTTGGTTCTATTGTGAGTAATCATAACCGCGTCGGGTGTAGTAGGTGGATCTTTAATGTGGGTCGAATAGATCCTATGTCGCTAAGGGATTGTTCTTGTGTCCTCTGACTCTTGCCCTAGATCTGTCGGGTCTTCATCGCTCAGTACGTCAGTAAACGACCCCTCTGTAAGGTCAAGTTCATTTTCCCACTTGGAAATCGGAATGAATGTGTTTTTGACCCGTCTTCTTTCCTTCTGTTTGTGCCTTCTATAGAAGTCATAGGTGATCCTCATCCTTTTTGATGGGTGTGTTTTTGCTAGACCGCTGAAAAAACTGCGGCATTCTTGTTGGTCTTCCGTTGCTTCGGTCTCTTGCAAACGGCGCCGGCACTCTTTAAGTATATTTCTAGCCTCTATATCTTGAGGATGATGCTTATAATGGAACTTCGCCTTCTGTAGGTTTGTAATTGCTTCTTCTCTAGCCTTAGAGTACCTTCTTTCATATTTGATAGTCTTATTGGCCGCCATCTTCATGACGTTTGTTATCACTTCCCACGATAGCGGCTCTTTTCGGTTTTCGCAGTTCCTGCTCTTTTTGGTTTCCTCTGATAAAGTTTCTTGGTATTTTTCTCGAGTGGTGGTACTTTGAAGCATCTCGTAGTTTAGGGTTTTGTAGTCAAACTCGTTCGCAACGTTGGCCCTGGCTAGTCTTATTGGAGGTCTCGTAGAGTCCCTATTGGAATTTAATGTGAGGGGCTTTACGTTTCCCCATATGATTCTGTGGTCAGATAGGATAGTTTTTTGGCCTTTGATGTAATTAAAAATCTGGTTGTTTTTGGCATCTGTCATTATGTGGTCTATTTGCGACGTTTTGTTCCCCGACGTCCAAGTCGTTTTACAGCTGCGCCGGCCGAATGATGTGTCCAATCGGAGATTTTCCCGTGCAATTAGATCTAATAAGATGTCTCCGTTGTCGTTACTTGTTTGGTGTAAGAGATTTTTGCCTATTTGATTTTTATCGCGAAGTTCGTGTGTATCTGTGAGTCCTATGTGGGCGTTGAAGTCACCTAGTATGATTGTTATTGAGTTCCCTGGTTTGTTCTTGGTCAGTTGTAGTAGCCGAGTCGCGTCGTTTGCTGCTGATGACGTTGCATTGAACCAGTGCGTTGTAGTAATGAATAGAGAGGCTCCACTGCTTGTATGTATTGAAGCAACCATATTGTTTGTGTTTGCTTTAGTCCAGTTCAGCCTTAGGCCGCTGTTTTTTCTTATGAGAATAGCTAGGCCTCTTTTGTTGTTGTTTCCGCTTAGGTGCCACGTATAGTGACTAGATTCGTAGGTCCCGGATTTTAAGTGAGTTTCCTGTAGGCAGGCAATATGGATAGATTTTCCGTCTAGAAACTCGTCGATCTCTCGTTTTTTAGTCAACGTTGCGGCGCCTCTAATATTCCATGTGGCAATGTTTATGTTTTCATTTACTACCTGTTTTTTGTTTTTTTGGTGTGGCCTGGGGCGGGCAAGTCGGTATCCGGACTCATCTGGTATCTCCTCTGGGGTGCTAGTTCCAAGGGTTAGACTAAGGTCATTTTGCGTGGTGTTTGTACTTATTACTCCTAGGTGATTTTCAAAGCAATCAAAGTGGTTCCCCGTAAATATTAGACCTATGCTACCTGCGGCATCGTTTGGTTCCTTAGGAGAGAAGCATACTGTTTCTTGTAGCGGGGTTTTTTTAAAGATTTTCACGTTAATACTATAATATTCCGCTGCCGCTATAAGTATGTCTGTGCCGCCCCATGTACCATCTTGGTATTGTGATAGAATGTAGTTCCTGATTTGTTCGCTTTGTGCTGAGCTATCTAGATTACTTCTGATCGCTAGGTACATTTGTGGATCGTTTTGGTTTTCTTCTACGTGGCGTGCGAGGTCTCGTCGAATGTGTTGGTGGTCGAAGGCCATACAAATCGTTAATTTGGTGGGCTATAGCGCGATACAAGCAGTTGCCGTCTCCTGGTATTTTTACGATAGAGTTCCCTATTTCCATATCTGTTTTGTGCCTTACCGTGATGGTATCGCAAACGACGGGGTGCCGTGGCTAGCTCGTGATATCTTTCTGGTATGCGCGTGATCCTTTTTGTTGAGGTTTGTTGCGAGGCTGTGAAGGAAGCTTATATACTATGTACGTATTTGTATTATAAAACTGGTGTATCATGCGCTATACTAGTTCCCCTTTGCCTTTAACGTAGAAGGGGAGTAAGTAGTACTCGAGTGGGTACTTGGGTCTCGTCTATCAACTCTAGGTACGGGGCATTTGTTAGGTGAATGTTAGGATACTTGCACTTAGTATCTGCTGTTTTTCCCTAGGCTATCTATGGGATCTTAACGAACCCTTTCGTCCGGCGGCAGGCGAAGTTCGTTACTTTAGTTCTAGCGTGGTGTCCAGGTGAGTTAGGGCTAATTATTTGGAATCGTACCTACCTACCATTATTTTGGTACTAAAAAAATACATGTAAGTTATAGCGGTACTGGTGAACTACAACTATTTATCAAATATCAAGCTATTTATCAGGTTTTACAACGATTATAGTCAACGAAAAACCTACGCTTTTTGTACTAAGTGTTTTATGTGTATAAAATAAACGTCTGGGCTTTATTTTACGTAGCAAAACTGAGATAAAAAAAAGGGATCATGACCCGACCATAGTGCCTCGCAGCTGTGTCGGAAATTTGCGGGTGGTTTTTAGCTGAACCTATTGTTAATGTTCTGATTTATTGTTTAGTTTTACGTTTCGTGTTTGTTTTGGGAATGAATAGCTGTTGTTTAAGTAATATTTCTATTTGGTTATGTCTTAGGTTATTGTCCAAACGTACCTGCAGATGTGCGTAGTTTTTGTATTTAAGTATAATTCGTATTTAGGCTTTTTTGTTTGCTTTGGGAAAGTAGATTGTCTTATGGCGGGGTTTACCTGCTTTTTTTTGTATGTGGGTTATTTCTGGGGGTTCTTTTGTTGTTACAAAAGTCTACAACTGTAAAATAAATAAACAATAGATGTTTTCTTTCTTTCTTTCTTCTTTCTTTAAAACCTATCCGCTTTTTAGATAGTGTAGGGTAAGTAGTTATCTATATATTTATCGTGGAAATTTTAGGGAATCCCGATGTATATTATATCTACTTACAACAGCCAGTGTTTACGCATTCGTTACGAGTGATTACAGCCGTGGTATGGGATCGCGTAATCTAGTCTATCCTGGTGGATTTAGCATGCCCTAGGTCGGGATCCTAAGTCCTAAAAGAGTAATTAGAGATGGTAGAAATTGCTTTTAGGACCAATTGAAGTCAAGATGTTTTGGCCAGATTGTCTGAGCTTTGCCAGATCGAAAGATTTTATTTAGGGGGAATAGCAGCAACGAAGTATTACTGGAGGTTTGCGTGATCTAACGTAGTTGAGAGTAGGTGGACTTGCTATGGTACAATCTAATTTATTCTACCTGGCATTATTTGCTCTAGTTATCTAAGTGATATGTCGTATTCTAAGTTAGTTTAGCGTAATTGGTAGTAGTAACCGCACTGTTTGTGGAGCTAGGAATGGTATAGTAAGGTCTAGCTAATGCAATCGGTTTAGTACTTAGTATATGGCGCCCTATATACGGTGTTGGTTGCTGATGTGGGCTGCTTGAGTACAGACCTGTCCCTCGTGGCAGACGTCCAGTCAACATCCTAGGATGTTGAGGTAGGAGAGACAGGAGAAAAGGGGTTTAGACCGCGTGCGACTAATATGGAACAAGCTCACCGAGTTTTCCTTTTGCTGGAGTGCGCTACCCCGCGCCGGGCGCTGTCACCGCTGTTATCGGTGGCCTCTGATGCCAATGGCGCGGGTCACTTACACTGGTTGTCCCACACTGATACGATACATGTAAAGATTACACACACGCGTTGCACGGCACCTGGTTGTTAGGCACTTTTCGCGGGCCAGAGAATTTACCTACGCTAGGGACCGTCAAGCTTTGTTCGCAGCGATTGTGCCAGCCGCTGGCAGATGTTGCGCCCATTGTTTAACGGATCAATTGTATTTACGAGGCTCTACTGATATTTCCCGAAAGCGACCGCTCGGCACGGCGTCCAGGACGCTACCTTATTGGGAGTAAGCCATTTAAGTTATGGAAACCCTACATGCAAATATAAAATATAATAACATTACGACAATACTTAGAATTGCCTCTACTTGCAAGGACAAGCAATCCTCTACTGTATTGGAAGAGCATGAAAACAAATAACCCGCATCTGTATAAATTACATTCGAAATATTCGTGCATCCCTGCTACCTCCGTTCCCTCGGAGAGAATGTTCTCTAAAGCAGGTCAGTTGACAAATTTAAGGAGGAACAGCCTGCTGCCAAAGCATCTAGATTACATCATTTTTTTAAATGCTAACTGGTCACTGGTCTGGTTGGGAATTGATGTATTTGTTTGATTTTTAATATCTAGTATTTTCATTTTAAATAAATATGCGATTTAATTCAGTTTTGTTTCATTTTTATAATCTGGAGGTAAGACAATTTGTATTTTTTTTTTATATTGAACTGATAATCGATTATCTTGGTTCGCATAATCGATTAGATAAATAATCAAATTTATATCATCCCTCTCTTTCCCTCTGGATTGTTCTCTCTTTGGTTTTGTGAAATAAATTTTATATGCATAGAAACCTTATGCTTTTACACTTAAAGTTCATTTTCTATGAATGGTAAATCGGGGGTGAAATCGGTCAAAAATGAAAGGCATATAGAGAAGGCTGTTGTCTTGCTTCAACAGCTTGCCAGTTTAAAAACTAATGTGTGATAAATGTCACTGTCAACTTAAGTTTTGAAATATTGTAACGCTACCTAGGCCTAAGGGTTAAATTCAATAATGATAAAAAAATTCGGCAGCTAGGAATGTACAACGAGTTATTTATTTATGGTTCCTTAAGCCGGTAAAGTTCTTCTTGAGAATTTAAAAGAAAATAGGAAGTTTCCAGGGGGCGAGAGGTCGGTACTCTCCTGGACTGCGATGGCGCCAGATGGGGGAGTGGCCGAGCGCTGAGATGCACGAAGTGTCGAGGTGGTGCACGAGCTGCAGTGGGCAGCGGCTTCCAAAGGAAATCTTGACCCCTGGAATTTATTATTACAGGAGTCTGAGCATCATGTTCGTCAAGACTCCTCCGATTGCTATCCACATCGAGACAATGTCGAAATTGAGCGAAGGGTGTGGTTTAGCAATCAGACGGAGTTAACATATTAATAATTAGAGAAGTGGGTAAGCTCGTGAAAACAGTGAATGTCGAGTAACTACTTACCCAAATGCTGGGGGCGCAACTTCCACAAAAACTTTAAAATAATATTTGCAAAAAATATCTAAATTTTTATAGTAGTTTTTTATTCGATTCAAATCGTATTGATTTGAATCGAATAAAAGTGTCGATGAAAGATACGTGCGTCCATGGCTTGTATGAGACACGGACTGCCGTGAAATGCGACTCGCCGGCCGCCACTGGCCGAGCGCTCGAATTTGCGAACAATAGAACCGGTTTGCTAATGCACAGGGCCGGCGGCAAGTGCGCTCGTATTCGAAGGGAGACACCAGGGGCGTATTCAAGGAGTATGAGTGACGACTACGTTACAATATTTAGCAATAAATAATATTATTTAATTTTATTTATTATAAATCTTACTTGACACATAGAAATCTGAATTAATTTGTGAAATTAACACAAAATAAAATAAGTAACCAATTAATTTTATATTATTTTTCACACAAGCAACATTAAATTATGATGACATTATATGACAAAAGATGGCGGGAAAAAAATAATTTCATATATGTAATTTGTAAAAATAATTTAAATGTATTTTATTGTAAAAATAACAAAACGGTAAGAACTTGTAGTGTTCCGGGATGCAGAAATGAATCTTATAGTGGTTGCAATATATCTTTCTACAGGTATGCTAAAGTTTAAGTAAGATTACATTATTGGGACTAAGGTGACCATATTTTCTCGTGCTTGAAATAATTTGTGCAATATGATATTTTTTCAGTTTTCCTAAAAATTAAAACTTCAAAATAAAATGGCAAAAGAACTTAAATATTACACGACCTATTACAAAATTCTCCAAAGTTTGCAGTCTACACTTTGATCCAAAATCTTTTAATACTCCAAATTCTCTCCGTTTGTTAAAAAAAGACGCTATCCCAATTCCTGCCGTGGTGAGAAAAATTTAGTAATTGATTTGTAGCTATTAGTAGTAGTGCTGATAAAAAGTAGCCAAGTCATATATTCTTATACCATGGTTTCACATACGATTCCTTAGTATTGTATACAGTTTGCTTTATATTGGTGTACATAGTTTAAACCATCACTCGTTTCAGTTAGAATTTGAAACACAAGGAAAACGATAGTGTAAAAAATATAGGATATAGGCAACTACCTAGGTACATGCAATTCAAATGTGAACTTGTAAATAAATATTGTAATTGCTGCAAAATGTTTATGATTTTGATCACATTGCCTCCCTGTCAATTAACCGAATCGATACTATTATAAGTTACAAACTAAAGTGCATTTTAATTTGTAGGTAAGTTTGTTGGTGTTTGTTACCTACTTAACGCGCAATAGAGCTAAGGATCATCATGACTGGCAAGATGCAGGTAAAATAGGACCAAAAAAGAGACTGCTCCCGATTTGGTAAGAAGATGAATTGGTATATTCTAATTATATAATTTATTGTCACCCTAGTTAGAAAAAGACAACTGCCTTTCATACTTCGCCTCGCACTGCTCATATCGGATCAGCAGTAATATTTCCCTATATATTACTTCCATGTATTGCGCTTACACGATCACGATATAGGATATCATATCGTTCATTCGAACTTTTTTTATCTTTCATAGTTTGTCTATGCTTATCGGCTGAAAAGATAAAACATTCTCTTTCTGTCACGTAGAAAAAATAAGAGATAAACAATTCGCCGCCATTTGTCTACATTTGACGTATTTCATATTGTACCCCTAGTTTAAGTTTGCACAATACCAAAACGACGAGACGTATCGTGTAACTCAATACTTCAAGGTTTTCGTCAAATCGGTACCACGAATTCTCTTACTGTGATACGTGTAGTATTGCGTTTGCGTCTCCAAGTGATTTCCTGCCGTTCTTCTTCGCGGCAGGCAGCTTCTTCGCCGTCTACAAGCGCCCACGCAAGGTAATTTCGTCCAAACATAATATTTTTGGTGAAAATAGTCGCATCTCACTGAATATTTTTCAGTGAGTAACAAAACGAAAACGTTGTCACGTGTAGCAAAGAATACTATTACCCTTTTTAAAAAAAGCGTTGTAGTTTCCAAAACGTTAGACTACATGAAAGCTGTCAAATGTGACAAAAAACGACCACTCATACTGCCAAAACGGCCAAAATCGTTCCAAAACATTAACCTGGCTCACGTAAAAAGTTTTGGTTTAAGAAAACTTTTGCCGATTGGCACTCGTGAAACCGATTAGTTTCAAAAGTATCCACTAAAGGGCTTATTTTTGAAAGTGTATGGAAATTTATATACCCCTACCGGCTACCTGGACACAGTCAATACAAGTGCCCCTACCAAAAAAGGCTAATCCGAAGACGGTCGATGACTATAGACGAATCTCCATTTGCACCACCGGCTATAGGATATACGCTAACTTCCTACTAGGTAGATTAGACACCGTTACAAAAAAACTTGGAAACTATCAAGCTGCGTTCCTAAGCAACAGATCTACCGACGATCATATGTTCACCTTAAGACGAGTTCTGGACGAAGAGTGGAAGGCGGGCGAAACAACATTTGTCTTGTCAATTGACCTCGAAAAAGCGTTTGACACAGTGGACCTAAACGCCTTAAGAGACATTTTACTGTCTAGAACCAATAGGGCGCTGACCAATCGTATAGTCAAGGCGGCAATGAACGAACTTACGTGCATAAAATGGTACGGCCAACAAACTAGATGGGTTAAAAAAGGCAAAGGTGTCAAACAAGGATGCCCCCTGTCACCTAGGTTATTTACGATCCTAATGGACGACGTCTTTAAAACCCTGGAAGAAGAGCTTCCATGCGTCAAGCTCAACCAGGACGAAGAAATACGACTCCCGCTGATCCTAGCCTTCGCCGATGACGTAATCATCGTATCAAAAGATCTACAACAAATGAACGAAATATACTCCAAGGCCAAATCCCTATTTGCAACAGTAGGTCTCAAAGTAAATGACACAAAAACTAGGGTTTTAGTACGCGACCCAGTAAGAACCTATCAGGCAAACCATATGACACTCGATAATGTGACTGTAACACCTGTCAAGGAAACTAAATACCTAGGAACCTACATCACATCCAACTTATGCAGGAACAACACCGTGAACGCAAGATGCAAACAGGGCATGCGTAACTCCAAAGCATTGACAAAGTTTATAAAAGAATCTCGGATGCAATGGCAGATTGTAAGATTGCTTTATAAAATGGTCATAGAGCCCACAATCACATATGGGCTCAAATGCGCAGCCCTAACCAAAGCCAACAGGTCAAAACTCAGAAGATATGAAAGAATAATACTGAGGGACATGATCAACAATTCCGGATCGTCCCCAAAACCCGGCAAGGTACATGACATACTGAAAGGCAAAACGATCACGAAAAAGATTAAGTGCCTTCGAATGTGTTACCTTGGACATATTCTAAGACGCCCAAAACCGCACCTTCTGGAAGCAGCACTCCGATACAAAGCAAAAAAACTTAAAGTTGGTAGACCTACCTATACGTGGGAGGACTCTTTATCTCATGATATGGACTACTACTCCAGGAACACATCTGACTGGCAGGACATGGCGAAAAACAAAGGAGACTTTATAAGAGCTGCCAGGGAGATCTATAAGATGGCAGAAACCGACAGCGAATCTGATGAGGAAACAGAACGACATACCAACAGGCAAGCACCAACCATACCCCAGAAAAGGCCGTCAGATGACACAAGAACACCCCCTTAGCGACATAGGATCTATTCGACCCACATTTAAGATCCACCTACTACTCCCGACGCGGTTATGATTACTCACAATAGGACCAACATTACACAGCGAACGTGTTAAGGTAGCTCTTGCAAAGCCACACACTAACAAACCCCAAGATGGGTCAACTCAATAATCAACGAACACCAATTTTTACTAACGCTTATCCCTACCCCTAATAACAACCTTCTCCAAATCGGCGTCTGGCTGCAAAACCACGCTCCAAAACCTTGTGCCCCACGGTATGCCGGTTTGACCGGAGCAGGCTTGTCCTGGCTGGGTGTGGTACCTATGTTCATGTTCATGTGTATGGAAATTTATATACCAAAACTTTTTTCACTTGAGTCTCGCGACAGACTTGAGTGGAGCCACGAATGGCGCCGATCGCGCCCGACTATAGCCGAACGCATCGAGTTGGATCCGCAATGGCTGATTTGTGATATTTACTCCGAGGCTGATACGATCGATACGGCGGAGCTGTTAAAATTGATGTTAATTGTTTAAAACAACGATTAAATGAATTGATTATAAATTTTAATAAAATAATAAATAAATACAATATTATTGGTAACAATTATTATTTGTTCTTGTGTTATATTTGCTGACCAATAGTTTATTAGGCTCAACTTTCCAAAGCCGCCAATCGCGTTGGAGGTCCATAATTTTTTAAGAAGTAGATAATATTTACACAAGGCTACACGTTAAATATTTTAGCGCGGAGAAGCTTAGTTTACGAGATATTAATTTTTTAAAATCGAAAAATAATCCTTCGTTTTGACAGTTTCTTGACACTATGACGGCGTTTCGTTTTACGGACTGCTATTACATACAAGCGTGCGACTTATCAAACTATTATATTTATTTGCTAATGTGTATGTAATGTTTAGTTTTTGTCACAATTACGTAAATATTGATGAAAAATACATATAATACGTAATTTTATTTATTATTTGATCGCAAATTTTTACGTAGTTATAATATTTTGTGTGTAACTTGTAACTTGATGAACGAAACGTGACGCCATTGTTTTTTTTTTAGTATTGGCGTCACACTCTTCGCGTATTTACCAGTGTCAAGTAATTTTCTTTCTTCTTCGATGCATGCTTGAGGTTAGGTTAGAATAGAAGGGGATGGCGGGGTCGAGTGAGCGAGCGTAGCGGGTTTGGGTGTACTTTACGGGACGCTAAACCTAACCTAACCTGTTGTAGTGCAAGTGTTGGACTCGAAGTCACTTGTCTGTGACAGCAGGTACATTAGGTTCGTTAGGTTGCTTTCTACCACGCACATGCGACGACGAGCGAAGCGAGGAGGAGCCAAGTCCTGTTGTAGTGCAAGTGTTGGACTCGAAGTCACTTGTCTGTGACAGAAGGTAGATTAGGTTCGTTAGGTTGCTTTCTACCACGCACATGCGACGACGAGCGAAGCGAGGAGGAGCCAAGTCCTGTTGTTGTGCAAGTGTTGGACTCGAAGTTACTTGTCTGTGACAGAAGGTCGATTAGGTTCGTTAGGTTGCTTTCTACCACGCACATGCGACGACGAGCGAAGCGAGGAGGAGCCAAGTCCTGTTGTAGTGCAAGTGTTGGGTTAGGTAGTAAAGTACCCCATAGTGAAATCGTAGTACTTAACCTCAAAATACAAAAATGGTCATATCTCGAAAACTATTGCTCTCCGCGCCCCCCCTTTTAGGGGGGGGTTACCCCCTCCCCCCAACCCCCCCTTGATTGGCGGCTTTGGAAAGTTTAACCGTTTATTATTTAATTGAAACTAAAAACCACTTGGAATTGATTTTATTGATTTTTAGACGGGTCCGCGCGTTCAATCAAAATCGTTCGCGCTGATCCCGTTGCACTTGCAATTGATTTGTATTATCATTTCCACACCACTCTAAGAAGTTGATCATATTGGCGCGTTTAATTATCTTATTATCCCCGATAGGCCTACATCCACTCACTGAAACTATACCTACGAATAACAAACCATAAAAATTAATTCATCCAAAAATACGAAACAACAATAAATATTAATTTATTGAAAAACGTACAAAACAAATTTTACTAATTAAAAATAAAAACTTAACTAACTTATAAACTAAAACTTATAATAAACTTAAAACACCTATAAAAAAGTATATCTGTAGGCAACGTTCCCAGCATGCTGGCGGCATTGCCACGTTGGGTGGCAATGCTTATCCTTTGCGCCAAGAATGCGCCAGCACGCTGAGCACGGGTTGCCTGAACTATTTGTTCTACTAAAAATTTATAAATTTTATGGGCTCCTGGTCCCCACGGCCCCAATGTTTCAACGCCAAAAGGCTAAAATATATAACCCCGACCGAGTGTGATATATTTGAGCCTTTTGCGCTGTTCAGCAAGAATAGCCGCCGCTCCAGCCTGACCCTGTGTCGCTGAGAGATGGGATGGTGCCAATGTGTCAACACATGTAGCGTCTCAAACAAGGAGCCGCCCCAACTTCCAGGGCACGAGTGTCATTCCGTCTGGTCTTTTGCCATCGCTGCGTGCAAGACCGCTCAGTTCGAGCACTGCTGCAGTTTTGGCGGTGGCAAAAGCCCGACGAATGATGTAATTAAGGCTGGCGTGGCGACTAAATCTTCCCGCGTTCTTTATGCACGAAAGCCCGTGGTGACCGAACTTATCGGCAGATGCACCACACTGGCAACGATGCGCTTCACAACAATGAGCACCCAGGCGTAGGCTAACAGCTAGACGGAACGTTGTTGGATCCATCAAATTCCCCGTGTTAAACGAGGGCAACGCGTGTAGCCATTGCCCGGATTCCCACTCTCCGACCGCAAGGATACGAGCACGATCCGCGGAACTAGTACACGTTTCTAAAAGTTTATTCCGCTCTAGTTCGCAGATCGGCCGATCCCATAGTCTTTGTGAACTCATTGTTCACAATAATAATAATTGTTAACAAAATATTTATTATTTTATTAAAATTTATAATCAATTCATTTAATCGTGGTTTTAAACAATTAAGATCCATTTTAACAGCTCCACCGTATCGCTCGTATCAGCCATTGCGGATCCAACTCGATGCGCTCGGCTATAGTCGGGCGCGATCGGCGCCATTCGTGGCTCCACTCAAGTATGTCGCGAGACTCAAGTACTTTTTTCGTGTTGTTCACAGAGTACTTTTTTATGTGTTGTTTACTATCAAAACTCAAACTAGGGGTACAGTCGTTTCGTCGTGTGCAGCTGTGCAGCTCCTTACGTTTTTCTATTGTATTTGTGATTATTACTTCTGGGATCATGCCGAAAAGACTTCAAAGTAGTGCAAGAAATATTATATCAGTGCGTGCTTTTTGAGAAAGAGAAAAAGATAATATAATGCTCCTCTAATTCCATTTAACAATGTTCATCAAAGAGTTGCCGCCATGACAATGACAGGTATGTAAAATAGGGATACCTGTGTGAAAAATTTTACCCAATTTAAGTGAAAATCTTAATACCTACTAAATTCATCTAATGAAATTTATTAAATCTTTACAATTTTTATTTTTATTGTAAAGATTAATTGATTATTTGATAACAATATAATATTTCTTGTTTTAAGTATTATACTTCATTTTTATATTATAATCACAATTTTCACTGGTGGTAGGCTTCGGCCGTGGTTAGTGACCACCCACCGGACTAAGCCGCGTCGCCAAACGGTCTAGCCGTGTTCCGGCGCGTGGTCCGGTGACACCGTCCAAGGAGGTGGGTCGGGATAGTTGTTTCTTCGTAGCAGACACCTGTTTAACACACATGCACATCGAGACATTGGGCAGCTAGTTTCGGAGGGTAGCGGGATCCGTGGCACGGTTCGTCGCTGGCCGACCGCAGTTAGTAGGGGACCCAAGTAGCGATTTAGCCATTCGTGAAAGGCTGTCCCGCCAACTTGCGAAAAATCCCGAGGTTGCGCCAACGTGCCGGTTGGCGACCGGATGAAAGGGCCCGTTGGACTTTCTTGGGGGGGCACGGGCGTCCCCGCGGTCTCCGGACTAGTTCCTCCACCGATGTCCTGAATTGTTCATGTGTGACGAGGTAGCTACGCAAAACCTCATCCCACTGCCATTTCCTTACCGACCCCCACTTTTGCACTATCATGAAGGTTAAGAGACAAAGGAAAAGCGTACCACAGCGACAGCACGCCCTTTCACTTAAAGTGCACCTCACAAACATTCGAGGATTGCACTCCAATCTCGTTCCGGTCCACCACCATCTCGAGACCGAAAAACCTGCACTCATGATTTTGACGGAGACGCAGATCAAATGCCCGTCGGATACGGCGTACCTGCTGTACCCGGGTTACAGCCTAGAGCATAACTTCAAAGCTCGGGCTGGGGTGTGCATGTACGTCCGTGACGACATTTGTTGTCAGCGTCTCCGTAACCTTGAAGATCGCAGATTCTCTGTGCTGTGGGCGCTTGTGGACACAGGAATAGACAAGATTCTATATGCCTGTGTCTACCGATCACACAGCGGCGATCAGGAGACAACCAGGCTTACTGAATACCTCAATGAGGCGGCGGATAAGGCTCTTCAGAAGTACCCTACAGCCCAATTAGTGTTTCTGGGGGATTTCAATGGACGCCACCAAGAGTGGCTATACCCATACCAGATCACTGACCATGCTGGGAGAGAGACGCGTAAGCTCGCTTTGGCGTTAAATCTCACTCAGCTGGTCCAAGGCGCTACTAGGGTGCCTGACGTTGAGTCTCATACACCTAACTGCTTAGACCTTCTGCTGACAACAGATCCAGACCGGTACTCAGTGACAATATCGTCACCCTTGGGTAAATCCGACCATTGTCTGGTGAAGTCTGTGTCCGTATATTACCCATCCGTTCCGAGCCCTAGCGGTAGTCGGCGGTTGTGGAGATACAGGTCAGCGGATTGGGATGAGATGCGGTCTTTTTATGCATCGTATCCTTGGCAGGCTGTCTGCTTCTCTTCTAAAGACCCTTCAGTCTGTGCGGATGCCGTGATGAATACTATTCGCCTAGGTATGGAATATTTCATTCCTTACTCGGATGTATCCCAGTCCGGCAAAGCTCGCCCATGGTTTGGACCAGAATGTAGACGTGCAGAAGCGCTGAAACATGAGGCATACCTTGCATGGGTTGATGCTCGCCACCGCAAGGCTAGGAATACTAGCAAGAAGAAGATGGCATACAACAAAGCCGCCAAGTCCTGCAAAAAGGTTCTTCAGAAGGCACGCTTCGATCACATTGGCCGAGTAGGGAACAAATTAGCTTCGTACCCCGCGGGTAGTAAAGCCTTTTGGTCCCTGGCAAAGTTGATCGAAGGGAACTTCTGCCGCCCCTCATTGCCTCCACTGCTGAAACCTGACGGATCTCTGGCTCACTCTGCAGATGAGAAAGCAAATTTATTTGCTTCTCTATTTGCGGAAAATTCGCGTCTTGATGCTTGTGGTGCTTCGCCTCCTCCTCCTCTTGAATGTCCGACTGCCATGTCGGATTTCAAGATTCGCCAAACGGAGGTCCGTAAAGTGCTACGCGATCTGGACGTGAACAAGGCCAGTGGTCCTGACGGTATTCCAGCTATAGTACTGAGGACATGTGCGCCTGAGCTGGCTCCTGTGTTGACGCGCCTCTTTCAGCTTTCTCTTGAGACTGGCAAAGTGCCGATTTCATGGAAACTTGCTAACGTGCAGCCCGTGCCCAAAAAAGGTAGTCGTGCTGACCCTTCTAACTACCGGCCCATTTCAGTCACGTCCGTGCTCTGCAAGAGTTTGGAACGTGTCCTGAACCGCAGGCTCCTGGCGTACCTTGAATCGCATGACCTATTCAGTGACCGACAATATGGCTTTCGCCAGAATCGGTCCACTGGAGACATTCTAGTGTACGCCACTCACATTTGGAGTGAAGCCATTGAGAAATACGGGGAAGCCCTGGCGGTTTCCCTGGATATTTCTAAGGCTTTTGACAGGGTTTGGCACGATGGCCTTATTAGCAAGCTTTCCTCTTACGGCCTGCCCGCTGGGCTTCGTGCTTGGATTTCGGACTTTTTGAGGGATAGGTCTATTCGAGTAGTCGTTGATGGCTGCTCCTCAGATCTAATGGCTATCAATGCCGGAGTCCCTCAAGGGTCGGTGCTCTCTGCAACTCTTTTCCTGCTGCATATTAACGATCTGCTGAAACCCGGAACCTTTGGGTACGCAGACGACAGCACCGTTGTAGAGAGCTATACATCCACAGCGCGGGCCAGTGCGGCCGAGATCCAGTGGCTCAGGGAGGCGATGGTCGAGCGTATAAACCTGGCTCTCAAGGCAGTCTCCGATTGGGGTGATGCCAATCTAGTCAGGTTTAATGCTGCGAAGACCCAGGCGTGTCTTTTCACCGCTAAAAAGAGGCCATTCGAGCTGGCCCCCACTTTCCGAAATTCGACTGTGCCGATAACTGACCACCTTGATCTTCTTGGTATTACATTGTCCCCTACTCTTAATTTTGGCTCTCACATTGAGTCTAAAGCCGAAGTTGCAGCCAAAAAGTTGGGTATCCTCTCGAAGGTGCGAAAGTACTTCAAGCCGGAACAGCTGCTCACTTTGTATCAAGCACAAGTTCGGTCGTGCATGGAGTACTGTTCGCATCTTTGGGATGGATCAGCCAAGTACCAACTTGAGGCACTAGAGGCCATTGAGAGTCGAGCCAAGAAGATCATTGGTAATAATAAACTGTGCCGAGCGAAACTTCAAAGTCTTGAACACCGTCGCAAAGTCGCCAGTTTGTCGGTTTTCTATCGGTTGCATTTCGGAGAGTGTGCCGCGGAATTGCACGGACTAATTCCGCCCGCGCCCTTCTTTCACCGGACGAGTAGAGGTACGGCAGGACGACACCGGTTTATGGTGGAAGTTCCTAAGACCCGCACGAAACGGTACGCTTCCAACTTTATTGTTCGTACCGCTAGGTTGTGGAACTCCCTGCCTGGCTCTCTGTTCCCCACGCACTATAATCCAGCGATCTTCAAAGCGAGAGTGAATCGGTTCTTATCGGGTAAGCACGCTCCATCTTAGGCCATAGCCTTACTTGCTATCAGGTAAACTATGGTCAAGTGCAAACCCGTTCAAGTTAAAAAAAAAAAAAAATTATAATTACATTAGATTAGAAATAATATTGTCATGAGGTAGCTAACACAATCATTATTTATAGATATTATTAAGTATATATTTATTTGTTTTTTTCCTTCAGGGATATCTGAAAAAACCGTCAGCACCATCACAAAAGAAGGTGTAGGTAGTTGCTGCTTCTACATCCCAAAAAATATCCGCGCCAAGAAAAAAACGCAAACAAGAAAAGAAAATGGTATTCATGATTTAGATCTATGTGCAATCAGAAATAAAATAGGTACACAAAATGTATATCGTCAGAAAGGAGGTACCAACTTTGGGAAACCTCTTAGTAGAATTAAAAACTGATATAAATTTTCCTGGAAGTCAAACCTGATCAACATGATCCGACAAATTGGATTTAGGTTTAAAAAATGTAGGTTAGTCAAACAGGAAATTATTCATGGAAAGGCATGATATTGTAGCCTGGAGATACAGATACCTTACCACTTTGAGACAAAATCGCGACGAAGGTAGACCTTGTTGTTGTGTTTTTGGATGAGACATACCTACCTACATTATATTCATGCAACCTACACAGTGAGTAAATGTTGGCAAATGGAAAATGAAGGTGTCTTCAAGAAGGATTCTGGTGGGGTGCGTTGGATAATTGTTCATGTGGGCGGTGAAATAGGCTTTATTCCAAACAGTTTACTAATATTTAAATCCCAGTCCAAATCACTATCATGACTATCATGATGACATGAACAGGTTAAATTTTATGAAATGGCTACAGGATAGGTAAACTGATTCCTAATTTTCCGCCAAATAGTCTTGTTGTTATGGATAATGCCACTGATAATCACACTGTGAAATGCACCAACAAAAACAAGGCATCAACTTTAAGCTCTACCAAAGCAGAAATGCAAAACTGGATCACAAACAAGGTTTTATCTTATCTGCCTACAATGGTGAAAGCTCAACTGTATGAAATTAAACTTTTATTGGAAAATGAGCGAAAATAATCACGACCGGCAGGATTTGAACCTGCGTATTTCTGCTACCGTCAGAACGCCTTAACCACTAGGCTACGGTCTACTAACTGCCAGGCGCGAAAATCCACACTCATTTCCATACACTTCAGACTGAGCGGCTGATGGCTGTATGAAATTACCTATAAAAGAGCATAAAGAAGTTCCGATATATGAAGCCGATCAATTGCTTGATGCTTTTGGCCATAAAGTGGCTAGATAATAACACTGCGCCATACTACTGCGAATGCGAACTAGACGCGATTGAATTTATGTGGATTGTGGAGTCTTGTCAAAAGACGAGTAGACATCGATCGATTCGAAGGGTCGCCTGACAGATGAAAGATTCAATCGAATCTTAGTGAATTAAGGCGGTGTTACCATATTATTAAATCTGTCAAGGCTATGGTATAGACAAGATAAAGCTCGCCAATTTTGAAAAAGAAAGATTACAAAATTCAAGTGTCACAACATAAATGTATATACTTGACCTGACATCCGTATCGCAACATTAAAGTTTGAAGAAGAAGAAAAATCAAATTTATGTTCATCTCAAGTTTACCTACATTATAATCTTAATAATGTCAAGTTTATTATTTAACTGATGTTATATTTTTAATGATACAATATCAACTTGTGTAAACTCAACCTAAAATAGACTACCTACCTATAAGTATATCTATTTGAATTTGAACATGATACCTACTAATATTTTATAATAAAACCTGATTATTGTATACTAGGCAGTTTCATTTATAAGTTCAACCCTCAGACTAAAGAAGGTCTGTGGTTCAACCAACACCTTTCTTCCATGTAGTTATTACTAGGTATTTTACAAATTATGATACAAGAAGTCTCCATACTGGGGATAATAGAACATGATCTGTGTCATCTGGCCCAGTACCTACCTATGTACCTATTAAGCATCTACCTAGGTACCTATTAAGCATAGCCTTCAGTGCCAAGTGTCTCAGTTTCGATTCCTGTACAACACAAATAATAGTATTTTTTCAATATGCAATTATTTGGTCGAGCGTCGTTTCTAAGTAAAAAGGTAGGTATGTATGTTTTATTACAAAAGTACCTAATAATATTTTAGTTGGTATTATATCCGACTAGTGGGTGCTCGCGGCTTTCGCTCGCATTCAGAAGTAAAACATGCATCCCCTATTTCACCCCTTTAAAAGTGGCATTTCCAAAAATCCTTTCTAATCGGAAGCCTACGTCATATTTATTTATTTATGCTTTACACAATACAAAATTACATTTTGAAACGTCAAACCTGGTTAACCTTTCGTATGGTGAATGACATTTAGCCCATTTTGTGCTATCTGTTATACCGGGAGCAGGTATGGTCAACAGACAGCCCATTTTTGAGATAGACTTTTACTGTAACTGGATTTTCTCCGTAACTAGTAGGAATCAAGTCAATTCAAGTTATTAATCTTATTGTAAATTGAATAATCTTTATTCACTTTCAACCATTTCTATATAAATACTCAATTATAGCTAACATAGAACTTTCAACATAGGGTACTATGATATTTAGATAAGTTTCGGTTATAATTTTAATTAGGTACAACTATATTTGGAAGTTCATAAAATATTTTATTTACAACTTATCACATTAGGTATAAAATACAACTCAAACTTCAAGTGCCACCATACATATTTTTTACACAACACATGTTCGTAATATATGTACAAAGTACAAAGAACTGCCACTTAATAAGTCGTGGGTATAATATTTCAACCTAATTTTAAATGACTAATGCCGATATTGATTAAGATGCTTTGTTTATTAGAAACTTAAGCTTATAAACTATGTATTACAAAAGTATCGCATCACCATATTATATAGGTATATCTTGAGTAGGAGTTAAACAAAAATAACTCAAAAATTTAATACATTTAAAAACATAGTTTTTGGAAAAAATATTGCAACTAACGGAACTTTTAGACATTTTCTAATATTTAGATAGATTAAAGTATCAAAACAAATCAACAAAACAATACAGTTCTGTTACTTATTGAAATACATTTATGTTTGTTATTACAACTATAAACTGCCTAGATACCACCGGCAAGAAAAAGTGAGTGTGGTCCACCTAGGTGAACTAATTAAAGCAGATGGACCCATAGAGTTAAAGTAGTTAAGTTAGTTACTACTTAATAACTCTATGGATGGACCACGACCGAAGACTGAATAACAGACACAATTGAGTCAGAAACAGAATTACAACTTTATTGAGTACCCTCATAATAATATAGGAAAATGACATTTATGATAATACACAACACAATTATGAATAATGTAGGTAGGTATGTAAGAATATCGCAATATGTTATACACAACAGATCTCATAGATATACCTAATTATCATAAAACTACGTAATGCCTTATAATTATAGGTATATATATTTTTAAGAATATTATTAAGTATTAAGAACTAAACTAAACCATGAAACTAAATTAGTATAAGAAAAATAAAGTTTAAGTACCTAGATATTGTAAGAAATGTGCTATGCCCTAAACTTCAAACAAGCAACAGGGTCACTCAATTCAATCTTTTTTTTTTTAGAATGTGTTTCAAAATGTAATTTTGTATTGTGTACAGCATAAATATATAAATATGACGTAGGCATCCGCTAAGAAAGGATTTTTGGAAATGCCACTTTTAAAGGGGTGAAATAGGGGATGCATGTTTTACTTCTGAACAAAGAATACTATTACCCTTTTAAAAAAAGCGTAATAGCTTCTGAATGCGAGCGAAAGCCGCGAGCACTCACTGGTCGGATATAATACCTACTAAAATACTATTTCTTTTTGTAATAAAACATACATACCTTTTTACTTAGAAACGATGCTCAACCAAATAATTGCATATTATTTGTGTTGTACAGGAATCGAAACTCAGACACTTGGCACTGAAGGCTAAGGTAGGTAGGTACTGGGCCAGATGACACAGATCATGTTCTATTATCCCCAGTATGGAGACTTTTCTTGTATCATAATTTGTAAAATACCTAGTAATAACTACATGGAAGAAAGGTGTTGGTTGAACTTATAAATGAAACTGCTTAGTATACAATAATCAGTTTTTATTATAAAATATTAGTAGGTATCATGTTCAAATTCAAATAGATATACTTATAGGTAGGTAGTCTATTTTTGTAAATTATTCAATTATTATGAACCAAAACCGTAGCTGCATATTAAAATCATACCGTTTAAAAGCACCTGTGGCTGCTGCGATACAGGGGTACCTAGTGCAGTAGCCACTGGTAACTCTACACTAAGGTCTATTGAAATAAAATTTAAAACTCTGTTTATTTAGTTATCTTTAAGTTATATCTGAATAAAGAAAAAATAAACTTTTAGGTTGAGTTTACACAAGTTGATATTGCATCATTAAAAATATAACTTGAGTTAAATAATAAACTTGACATTAATAAGATTATAATGTAGGTAAACTTGAGATGAACATAAATTTGTTTTTTCTTCTTCTTCAAACTTTAATGTTGCGATACAGATGTCAGGTCAAGTATATACATTTATGTTATAACTCAGTTCATTGACACTTGACGAGGTATAAATACATTTATGAGACTTATTTTGTACAATATCAAGTTAATAATTTGTTATACAGAACATAATGATTTCACATAACATATGAGAATAGGCAAGTCATTTATTTATTTAACTTTAAAGTTACACAAACACATAATAGCAAGTTATAACAAAAACACAAATCAAATTATAGGACAACATGGCTAACAACACAATATACCTACATAACATAAACTAGGGATTAAAGAGCCTTATTTCTAAAGAGAAAAAATAAAAATAAAAAAAAATGTTTTTCATTAATTTTATTTTAATGATGTGGAGAGAACTAAAATAATTATTAATTACTTAGTATGTTTACACATATTATATTCAAATGGTTTTTTCATTTGTGTGTTAGTTTTTCATCTGAGTGTTTTATTCTGTTTATGTATTTTAGTGTGTGTATTTTTAAACGATAACTGTTCCTGGCAGCATAGTTACACAAGTTACATTTGAATGGTCTTTCACCAGTGTGTGTTATTTTGTGTTTTCTTAAACTAGTACTTCGTGAGGCAGCATAGTCACATACATCACATTTAAATGGTCTTTCACCGGTGTGTGTCAGTTTGTGGATCTGTAAATCACTACTTTGCATACATGCATAGTCACATACATCACATTTAAAAGGTCTTTCACCCGTGTGTGTTAGTTTGTGTCTCTGTAAATTACTAATTTGCTTACATGCATAGTCACATACATCACATTTAAAAGGTCTTTCACCGGTGTGTGTTAGTTTGTGTCTATGTAAAGTATTACTTTGCTTACTTGCATAGTCACATACATCACATTTAAAAGGTCTTTCACTGGTGTGTATTAGTTTGTGGATCTTTAAACTATTACTTTGCTTACATGCATAGTCACATACATCACATTTAAATGGGTTTTCACCAGTGTGTGTTAGTTTGTGGAACTGTAAACTATTACTACGCTTACATGCATAGTCACATACATCACATTTAAATGGTCTTTCACCAGTGTGTGTTCGTTTGTGGGTCTTTAAACTACTACTATCCTTACATGCATAGTCACATACATCACATTTAAATGGTCTTTCACCGGTGTGTGTTCGTTTGTGTAGCTGTAAACTACTACTATGCTTACATGCATAGTCACATACATCACATTTAAAAGGTCTTTCACCGGTGTGTGTTAGTTTGTGGGTCTTTAAACTATCACTTCGCCTACATTCATAGTCACATACATCACATTTAAACGGGTTTTCACCTGTGTGTTTCAGTTTGTGTCTCTGTAAATTACTAATTTGCTTACATGCATAGTCACATACATCACATTTAAAAGGTCTTTCACCGGTGTGTGTTCGTTTGTGTGTCTTTAAATTACCACTATGGTTACATGCATAGTCACATACATCACATTTCAACAGGTTGTCACCTGTGTGTTTCAGTTTGTGTATTTTTAAGTTAGTACTTTTTGAGGCAGCATAGTCACATTTAAATGGTTTTTCACCTGTATGTGTCCGCATGTGGCGCATCAAACATGTTCGAACAGCGCTTGCATAATCACATATATCACATTTAAATGGTTTTTTACCTGTGTGTTTCAATTCATGTAATTTTAAATCACTTATTCTTCTGCCGGCATAGCCACATTTATAACATTTAAATGGTTTTTCATCTGTGTGTCTCAGTATGTGCCTCTTCAAATCTTGTTTATCAGAGCTTTCATAGTTACACATATCACAAACAAATGGTTTTTCGCCTGTGTGTACCCGGATATGTAGTGCAAAATCAAATGAACGAGTGCTTTGGTAGTCACACATTAAACATTGAAATATCTTCTTTTTCTTCATAGTTTTGTTACTGGGTGCCACTTTCCTCTGGCAAAGGCAAGGGCTATCTATTCACACGGCGAGGCGACTGGCGGGCGAGTTCATTGTCACAGAGAAATTAACCACTACCTATAATGTATTTTTTTTGTATTGGCGTCGCACTCTTCGTGTATTTGCCAGAGTCAAGTAATTTTCTTCTTCTTCTTCTTCGATGCATGCTTAAGGATGAGGATTGGGAAGGCTTGAGGATTTACTTTTTAGGTAGATAAAACGGGGAAACGATATGGATAAAAGGAATGGATAAAACGGATAACGGATAACAGGAAAATGGTCAGAGAAGGTTTGGGACGCCTTGCGGTGTAGTAATGAAAGTCACTGGTATAGTCACAACATTCTTTTATTCACTAGGTACACAACACAAAACGTCTCCATTATTATATAAGACTTAAAGACTTATATTAGCTTAGAAAGCTACGATAAACATTTCCGCGAGTGCGTTGGCGCTTGGCGCGGGAGCGGGCGAATCTCTGTGAAGGTCTCGGACCGACTCGTGTCGTGTGCGCGATCGCATCGCAATGTCCTGTGTGATATAGAAGCGCGGTGTTATCCCCGCGCCCCCTTCCCGCTCATGTGCGTGGGTCTATAGATATGTTTAGAGGTGGCGCGACGTTCGCCACACCACCCCCCCACGGAGAAAGGTAAACCGAGCATTAACAAATAAAAACTTAAAAAACTTACAACCGAACTTACATTAACCGACCTTAAGGTGTATACATAATTACAAAAAAAATATTACACATCCACCGGAAGCTTAAAGCGGACGCGACGTCCGGATCGGGTGACGTATTTAGCTGGAGGGTCGGTAGGTAAGGGATTGGGTGATTGTGGTTGTGATCTAGGTGTTGGTCCTGGCGAAAAAGTAGTGCTAGGAACTGGCAGTGCTGCGTTTGGCTGTCTGTCTGCAGTGGATGCAGGAACAGACGTTGGCACCGTTTGACTCGATGTTGGTTCCATTTGAGGAGCTATGTAAGCTGGCTTAGTTCTGTCGATGCTAACTTGAACGCTCCTACCAGGCATTTGAATAGTGAGTGTCTTGTCTGTGCGATTAAGAACTTTATAGGGCCCTGTGTAAGGGGGTTGAAGTGCGCGGCGTACCGGTGTCATCTCGTAAGAAGATGTGTGAAGCGTCGCTCAAATTTTTTAATACAAAAGTTTTAGGCTCCGTGTGTCGGGACGCCGGTGCTGGACGTACTGGCCATTGTGCTCTGTAGCCGGGCCATGAAGTCATCGCTTGTATGTTGTGGTGTGCCACTAGGTACCAGGAGCTCGCCCGGTAAGCGTAGTGGTTCACCGTATACAAGGTCTGCAGAGGAACAGCGTAGATCCTCTTTAAGTGCTGATCTGATGCCGAGAAGAACGAGCGGTAAAGCTTTGTGCCAGGATTGTGAATGACACATGATAGCGGCCTTGAGATGCCGGTGGAAGCGTTCCACCATACCGTTAGCCTGTGGGTGGTAGCTAGTTGGTCTCGCTCTTCTGGTAGCTCCTAGATCCAGTAGTTTGTTGAATAACGTGGATTCGAATTGACGTCCTTGGTCAGTAGTGACGGTGGTGGGGACGCCAAAACGAGCAATCCAACCGTGAAGAAATTGGTCAGCAACTTCTTCGGCTGTTATATTTGTCATTGGCCAAGCCTCTGGCCATCTTGTAAAACGGTAATTTGCTGTAAGACAATAGGTGTAACCGTTGGAGGACGGAAGTGGTCCTATGATATCCAGATGGACGTGTTTGAATCGTCCAGATGGAGTAGGAAAATCAGCGAACGGGGCTGATACATGTCGTGTGACTTTGCATTTCTGGCATGCGAGGCACTCGCGTGACCAGTTGCGACAGTCTTTTTTAATGCCGGGCCATACGTAGCGATCAGCCACAAGGCGCGTAGTTGCACGCACCCTAGGGTGACTCAAATTGTGAAGTCGATCGAAGGCTGCACGGCGATGTTGCGGTGGCAAGTATGGCCGTGGTTTCCCGGTCGTGTCATCGCAAAGAATGGTGATAACGGACCCGGGAACTAATGTAGGCACTAGTTTTAAAGAGGAGTTGTTGCGAATATTTTCGAGGTCATCGTCCTCTGCTTGTGCTCGAGCGAGCGAAGCGAAATCGTCACCAAGTGAAATTTGTTCAACTCGTGACATGGTGTCGGCGACAACATTGTCAACACCTTTAACATGCTTGACATCCGTCGTGAATTGACTGATGAAGCTAAGTTGGTTTAGTTGTATTGGTGGGAGCTTCTCTCGTTTTTGGCTGAAAGCATATATGAGAGGCTTGTGGTCGGTGTAGATTGTCGCGTGTTGTGCCTCAAGAATATGTCGGAAGTGCTGTACACTTTCGTATACTTCAAGGAGTTCGCGATAGTAGGCGGGCCATTGGCTTTGTTTATCTGTTAGTTTCTTGCTGAAAAATGCCAATGGTTGCCAATGATTAGACACCTTTTGTTGTAGGCAAGCTCCCACGTAAGTTGATGACGCGTCTGTAAACAGACCTAATGGCGCGTCACTGTTTGGGTGAGCAAGCAGAGTAACGCTCACCAGGGCGTCTTTACACCTTTGGAATGCCAATTCAAGTTCTGGCGTCCAGGGCACTGGTTTAGCACCTTTGAGTTTGGATGAGGCTAAGACGTTGATGAGTGGCGCTTGTGTTTCTGCTGCTTTTGGGAGGAACCGGCGATAAAAGTTAATCATGCCGAGGAAGCGGCGAAGACCTTGCACTGTTTTAGGTAAGGGATAGCTCCGCAACGCTTCAATCCTCTCTGTTGGAGGGCGAGTTCCATCTTTGTTGATGGAGTACCCTAAGAATGTTACTTCTTCGGCACCGAAAACGCACTTGGATGCGTTCACTACGACGCCGTAGTCTGCCAGGCGTTGGAATAAGGTACGTAGATGTTCCTTGTGCTCCTGGTGTGACCGTGAGAATACAATATTGTAATACATTTAGTGTTCTAGAAAATTTAGTATCCAAATATAATAAATTAGATGTTTTGATTTTAGGCGATTTCAATTTGAATTCATGCAATGAAACTGTATTAATGCACTATGAATGTTTTTTAGAAACTTGTAAGTTGAAGCAACATAATGTAATAACCAATGATTATGGCGTTATTTTGGATCTGGTTTTGAGCAACCTTGGCGATAGGTGGATCGATGTCAGCGGAGACACTGAGCCCATGGTAAAGAACAAGGTGGACGCGTACCACCCTCCTCTGGAGGTGTCGTTGCGGTGCGTGCGCCGCGCCCCGCGCCGCGCGCCCCCCGCGCCCTCGCCGTCCGCGCCCGGCGCTGGCGATGATTCACGCGGTGAATGGAATTTTCGTAAAGCTAATTTTAGCCTATTATATGCTGAATTAGAACTTTTAAAATGGGACGATTTATTTTTGCTGGTTGACGTAAATTCGGCGGCAAATTTATTTTATAGTAAAATTTCTAAATGTCTTGATCGGAATGTTCCCAGGACAAACAATAAACTAAAACATTCATCGTATCAATATCCGACTTGGTTTACGTCTGAGATAATTATAACTTTAAAAAATAAGCACTTTCATCTTAAAAAATATAAGGAATTAGGACTGGAATTTAATCGCGAATTATTTAAATATTATCGGCAAAGTGCGAAGCTACTTATTGATCTAGCTTATTCTAATTACATAAGACGAACAGAGGCGAATATAAAAAGGGATCCAAAATCTTTTTGGTCTTTTATAAAAGAGCAACAGCAGTGTTCTAGCGGGACTTGTACGGAATTTGTTTATGAAGGTCAAGCTGTATCAGGTATAGATGCCGCAAACGCGTTTGCGCGGTATTTTAGTTCCGTTTTTTTTGCCTCAGAGTCCTAAGTTATCTGCTGTCGATGCGGAGCGGGAAGCTGCATCCTCGCTGTGCTCGTACCGCATAGAGCTGAGGGAAGTTACTCCGGCTGACATTTCACTAGCTGTTCGACGTTTGAAGCAACACTCTTCTGCTGGGCCCGATGGCATTCCACCTTTTCTTGTTAAAGATTGTGTTTCTGTTATCATGGTCCCTCTTATGTACATACTAAATCTGTCCCTGAATACTGCCGTGTATCCTGATGTCTGGAAAACCTCGCGGGTAACTCCTATACCTAAGGGTGGCGACAGCATGCTCGTAGAAAACTATAGACCCATAGCTGTTCTATCGGCATTTGCCAAAGTTTTTGAGTCTATTCTGAATCGACATATTACCAGGCAGGTCAAGTCTCAATTGTCCGACTGTCAGCATGGGTTCAGGGTAGGCAAATCAACAGTCACTAATTTAATTAACTTCGTCGATTATACTGTTACGGAAATGGATTGTAGGAAGCAGGTAGATGTGGCTTATTTTGATTACAAAAAAGCGTTCGATCGGGTCCACAATGATGTTTTATTAAAAAAATTTGCTGCTGTAGGGTTCACTCCTAGGTTACTGGAGTTATTCGCGAGCTATTTCACTAATAGGATTCAGTATGTGCGTCTAGCTGGCGTCCAGTCAAATTCATATATTACTACTTCTGGGGTCAGCCAAGGTAGTACTTTGGGGCCGACCCAGTTTTTAATTATGATTAATGACCTGCCAAAGGTCATAAGGTCAGCAGAGTGTCTTCTTTTCGCCGATGACCTTAAGATATACCGGAGTATTGGTGCCATTGAGGACTGTGACGCGCTGCAGGCTGACATTGACAGGGTTGTGAGTTGGGCCGAGAGTAATTACTTGGAATTCAATAGTTCCAAGTGTAAGACTATGACTTTCACTAGACTACGTGATCCCCTCACTTACAACTACTGTGTGTCTGGTGTCAGCCTGGAGCGTGTCTCACGAATAAGAGATCTCGGTGTGACATTAGATTCAGAGCTTAAATTTAATGTACATATTGAAAATATATGCAATAGTGCTTTTAAAGCTCTTGGATTTGTGATACGGCAAACAGGACGATTTCATGACAGAGGGGCTATCATGGTACTGTATTACTCTTTGGTGCGCAGTAAACTAGAGTATAACGCCCTAATCTGGGATCCGCATGAAGAGAAGTACAAAGAAATGATTGAAAAAGTACAAAGAAAGTTTGCTAGATATTTGTACAAAAAGTTATACGGCTTCTACCCTTTTCTGTATCCGTCTCTCTTCGTCTATGGTATGGTAGGTATGTATGCGTTGGAAGTAAGGCGAAAATGCAGTTTGCTATTGCATTACTTCCAGCTCTTGCGCGGATCCATCGACGATCCTAGTGTTCTATCCCGGTTGTCGCTGGCGGCGGGAGCGCGTGCGGCGCGCGCATGCTGCCCGCGCCGCCCGCTGGCTATGCCGTGCGGGGTGGTGCGCACCGCCACGGCGCGGTACGCTCCCACAACACATGCTGTCAGTCTGCTTAACGACATGCTTGCACAGATGCCAGATCTTGATATATTCCATTCGAAATTTAAATTTATATTACAATGTTGTAGTATATTTATTTGTAATAATAGGAAAATTTACTATAAGTCTAGGTAAAGGGATTAATTTTAATATAATAGTATATTTTTTTTTTAAGGTTGGCCCACAGCACGCTTTGGGAAACTGTAAGTGCTGTGGGCAAGTGAACAATAAATAAATAAATAAATAAATAATTATGTCGTCAATGTACGTATAGCAGAAGTCGAGTCCCCTCACGACTTCGTCCATGAACCGTTGAAAAGTTTGTCCAGCATTTCGTAAGCCGAAAGTCATGAACGGAAACTCGAATAGCCCGAACGGTGTGGTGATGGCAGTCTTGCAAATGTCTGGTTGGTGTACTGGCACCTGCTGGAATGCTTTGACCAGGTCAATGGTGCTGAATATTGTTGAACCAGAGATGTTGTGCGTAAAATCGGCGATGTGCCTGACGGGATACCGGTCTGGAACAGTGCGAGCGTTCAGAGCGCGGTAGTCTCCACAAGGTCGCCATCCTTCCTGACCCTTTTTAGCCATGTGTAGCGGTGATGCCCAAGGACTGTCAGATGGTCGAGCTGTTCCACATTTGACCATGTCTTCAAATTCCTTTTTAGCTGCAGCTAGTTTCTGAGGGGCCAGGCGACGTGGGCGGGAGGAAACTGGAGGTCCATCGGTCGTGATGATGTGATGTACCGTATTGTGTTTCACTTGTCGTGGTAGACCTGGAGGTCGCGTGAGGTCAGGAAACTCCAATAGAAGATTCGAGTAAAGTGAGGTCGATTGAGCAGACACGGATCTAACACTGACTTGGCTCACATTGGCAATCGATGCTTGGGTAGATAGTTTGGTGTTTCCATCGATAATTCTCTTGTTTCGAAGGTCAGGTAGTAAGTTGTAATGACTTAAGAAATCCGCACCTATTATTGGCGTATCTACGTCAGCGATGATAAAATGCCAGTGAAAATCTCGACGCAGGCCTAAATTCAGGTGTAACGAGATAGTCCCGTATGTCTTTATTGAGCTGCCGTTAGCCGCAGCTAGTTGATAGCCGGTTGCTTGTATCGCGCGACCCTTGCATAATTTTCTCGGGTAGCAACAGATGTCGCTGCCGGTATCGATGAGAAATTGGTAACACGTCGTTTTATCGACAGCGAATAACCGGCGGCTTGTTATATCTGAATGATCAGTCGCCGCGACTACTGATCGTGCAGTGAGTTTTTCCGACTTCCACGAGCACGGTTTCGTGCATTTACGTGCCTCATGTCCGTAGGTACAATGAAACCAGCACAGGTGCGAAGCTGAACTTGACCTATTTGACCTTGCTGATCTCGCGCTGAGGGCATCTACGCAATTTGTAAGTACCTCGACTAGGCGAGCAAGTTGAGTTAACTTATTATTCTGTTCCGCCGTCATGTTGAGTTGCGGAAAGGGAGAAGTCGAAAGAGATAAGGATAATAGGTAGGTATGACAGTAAGTATATAGATATATATACGTCACACGAACTGAAAGTAACAACCGCTTTCAGTACCGGAATAATAAATAACAAATTATAATCAGTACTAAAAAATAACGGTTGTACTTAATATCTATAATTATTTACATTATTACAAAACAAATACAAGAGAAAACAAAATCAATTTAAACATATAAAAAATAATATAATAAATGTTAACCGGTAAGTACATAAAATAAGTTAACCGGCAGTGAGTAAGTTCCGTGTCGACCATCGCACGGAATACACGCTGTCACTAAACATCTCGGTTGTGAAAATAATTTTGTGCAGGAAAAAGTTCACCTAAATGAGTGCAATTTACATCAGTTAAAGCGCCAAACTAAGAAGAATACTTTGACACAAACAAAATTTCGGAACAATTCGCGAGTGGATCACAACAAGGAGATTTATTTGTGGAACCTCCAATTTATAATACGTGGAATTGTGAATGCACCGAGTGTGACCGAGTGACAAACGAAAGTACCGGTTTGACCAGTTCTGGAACGTCAATCTGCTTACATACTAGTCTTAGCATCAACCGATTCTTTATTTCGTCACTGCAGTCAACGTTTCAACGGCGTAGTGGATTAGAACGACGCGCGTCGCTACAAATATCAAATGGCTCCGGGTTCAAACCCCGCATCGTGACTGCAAAAATTATTCTTTTTGCTAATTTTTCTGGCAACATAGAAACTGAAGCCCGTCGGACAACGACCGCCGTGGGGTACTACTACATTACTCTTACGGAAGAAGATAACTCTGAGGTTCCTGGTTGGGGTCAAGTTATTAACAAAACGCCTGTTGAAAATCTATCTACGCTGCTGCGACGGGGACTACCACGGAACTACAAACCAAATTGTAGAAATTAAGTTACACTTAGCTTAGCTTGCACTGTAATCTGTATAAGAATCTAATCTGTATAAGAGGCTATAACATTGCTTGTGCTTTTTGTATTTAGTTGGAAAAATAGATACCTATATGTATTATTGACATTCTCTCTAGAACTGGGAATTTAAAGTTTTAATATTTGACTACATGTACCATAACTATCAATAGGTACCTACTGTAAAACTTATAATAGGGAATAGAGATAACGATAACATTTATTGTATATCTATAAATACAGTTGAGAACAAGCTGGCATAGTACCTACTAAAGCGCCATATTGCGCCGATATTGTAATAAGTTTTTAATGTTATGCGTATATCTGACTAAGTATAAGTACTTAAAAAATTTAGACTAAGATAGGATTAAGTACCAAATATGTTAGATCTACCTATCGACTCAAAGTACTCTTTATTTTACTGAAGTATATACAATATAGGTATAGACAGCAACAAGATCTTAAATAGAAACTATTCGATAACTATTTACTCTAAATTAACAGACAAAGTTTCAATTATTTATTTATTTATTGACGAGATGTCGTAATGTAATGCGATTATTTATTAGTATACATATTATATTCTAATTATATAAAACGAACTTGATTGGACAGGGTTTATTGACCCTCTTACTATCTTATCTTATATTGTGATAGTAATTCCATTTAGGTAAAACAACAAAGACCACTCACAAATCTCACAATGATGATCCATACTCCAAAGAACAGTAAACGCTCCGCTGACGGCCGCACCAGCTTGCCGGACGAGGGGGCGGGGTCGTCGGGCGTAGCCAGCTCAAGCGCAAATGAAGGCGAAGTAAGCCGGAGTATTCAAGAATGTGAGGCCGGTAGAAGGAAGAGTATCTCTCCGCTCCAAAAAACCTTCACGGTCAGTCCCCCGTGCCCGCGGTCGAAGACTGCTGACGGGGAGAACTCACCGACGACTGTAAGCGATCCGTCACTGGTAGATGCTGCCACACTAATGAAGCCGAAGCCCCGGCTGCTGCAAGCGGGCGTAGATTTGGAGGCGACCTGCATCTCTCCGCCCAGCTCTAAACGTGTAGACCGAATGACTGAGGCCAGAACTTGCCTGAGAACAATAAAGACCAGCCTCAGTCGCTCGACAAACATGAAGAAGGAGATCAAGGTGGAGGTGCTGGAAGCCGCCGAACGCTTGCACCAAATAGTGAAGGAGGTAGAATCCATTAAGGGTAAGAACTTACCTGCCAAACCTCCCCCCACTCCTACACGAGTCATGAAGGACAAGGGTGGTGAGGTTACTCCAGGCTCTGCATCAGCTGCCAACCTAGAACGTGCCATTCAGAGGCACATACAGTTAGTAGAAGAGAACAACAAGAATCTCAAAGCCCTACAAGAAGCCTTAAACAATGGATGTGGTAAGGGAGCTAATGCGACCTTCAGTGCGGCTTCCCTACTGGATAAGGCTAGTGTAGAAAAGCTCCTGACTGATGTTGGGGAAGTGCGTCGGGTGACTGAGGAGATAGGGAAGAGAGTCAACTCCCTTCAGGAAATCTTTCCATCGTACGCTGAAGTTCTAACTAGGCCTAGTACCAACACGATCAGCCCAATGAAGCTCCGCCCAAAGCACTCTCTCATTGTATCATCGGATGTGGAAAAGGACAGCAGCGACGTGATCCTTGAGAAAGTCCGAGACGCACTCGATGCCAAAACCAACGGCCTACAGATTACAAGGGTACGTAAAGCGCGGAACCAAAAGGTTGTTCTCAGCTGTAGCAGCAAAGACGAGATGACAAAGCTCTCACAAAAGCTGACATCCAAGAACAAGGACCTAAAAGTAGAAGAGGCAAAAAACAAGGATCCTCTGGTGATTCTTAAAAACCTGCTGGCTTACAATAAGGAGAAGGACATAGTGTCTTCTCTCAGATCCCAAAACGTCAGCATCCTAGGGGATTTGAGAGACGAGGACTTTCGGGCCACAGAAAAATACAGGCGTAGGGCGAGGAACCACTTGGAGAACCACGTGGTCCTGCAGGTATCACCGCAACTGTGGCAGAAGCTGACGACAGCCAAGCGAGTCCATATAGATCTGCAGTACATAGTGGTTGAAGATCAGTCTCCTTTAGTGCAGTGCACCAGGTGCTTGGAGTATGGGCACGGACGCAAGCTCTGCAAGGAGCCCGCTGACCTGTGCAGTTACTGCACTGGCCCGCATCTACGTGCGGAGTGCCCAGCATACATGGCAGGGGAGACTCCTACCTGCAGAAACTGCCGAATTGCGAAAACTGCGGACACACAGCACAACGCATTCGACAGACAGTGCCCGGTGCGCAGGCGCTGGGATACGATAGCGCGCTCCAGTGTGGCGTATTGCTGAAGGCACTTTGAATTTAACAATGGAATTCTCTAACCCCACCCAGCAAGCGGTTGAAATGCGGCGATACACGGTGCTTCAAGCCAATCTTCAAAGAAATGCCAGAGCCACCGATGAACTGTTCCTGGAAGCTAGAAAAAGAAATATTAGCTTTGCACTACTACAGGAACCATATGTGGGAGCTGTAGGAGAGCTTAAACCATATTCTGGCACTCGAATACTACAGTGCCAGCGCAACAGGACCAAACCTGTTAAGGCTGCCATTGTAGTGTTCGAGAACGACATTGTGATCCTGAACGACCAAACCACTATCAGCGAGAACATTGTGTTGACAAGAATAAAGACTGACAAATGGACGATCGCAGTGGTTTCGGTTTACTTCGAGGACTCTCAGCCGCTTGAGCCTTATCTGGATCGGGTCAGGGGGTTCCTGCGGGCAGCAAAAACTGACAAAGTCTTGGTAGGCGGAGATATTAACGCATGGAGTACATGGTGGGGCAGTAAGGTAGAAAATGAGAGAGGAAGGCTGTACAGAGAGTTCCTGGACGACATGGATTGGCACATCTTAAATCAAGGGACTGATCCAACATTTGACACCATCCGTGGAGACCGTCACCTTACCAGCTGTGTTGACGTAACAGTCTGCTCTGCTAATATGTTGGAATACGTCAACGGCTGGAGAGTGGACACTTCGGTCACTTGTTCAGACCATAACGCACTGTCATTTCATGTCGTCCTGGAAAAACCAACACAGCAGAAAAAGTCCACGTCAACTCGTGTTTACAACACTCGGAAAGCGGACTGGTGTCGTTTTACCGAGGAGTTCCAAAAGTCACTGCGGGATGGCGAGGTCACAGCGGAGCGCATCGCAAACATAAAAAACAACGAACAACTGGAAATTGCCATCCAAAGTTATATCGTTTGCCTGCGCTCTGCTTGTGAGGCCGCCATCCCCCCTGCAAAAGAATTTAATAAAAAGAATTACTTACCTTGGTGGACCGACGAACTGGAACGCATGAAGAGTGAAGTGAACACGAAGAGACGAAGGATCCGGAACGCAGCTCCACGAAGACGCCGCTACGTAGTCGCCGAGTACCTGGAACAGAAAGAAAAATACGAGGAAGCAGCCAACAGGGCGCAGGCCGAGAGTTGGAAGGCTTTCTGTACAAAGCAAGACCGCGAAAGCATGTGGGACAGCGTATACAGAGTGATCAGAGGCAGGACAGGCAGACATGAGGACCAACTCTTAGAGGTAGACGGAACTACTTTAAGCCCTGAGGAGTCCGTGAAGTCGCTGGCTGAGTTGTTCTACCCAGAAGACAATGACACCGAGGATAGTAATATCCACGAGGTCATTCGAAGTTTTGCGGAGACTATTTGTGATGCAACGCCAGACGACACAAACGACCCACCATTCACGACAGCTGAACTGAACAGGGCTACAAGAAGTTTCCACCCTAGAAAGGCTCCCGGACCGGACGGTTTCACCGCTGATATTTGCTACAGGGCAATATTCGCGGGGAAAGACGTCTTCCTGGAGATCCTCAACAAATGTCTGAGTTTGTCCTGCTTCCCATCACCCTGGAAAGAGGCTGCGGTAGTGGTTCTGCGCAAACCAGGGAAAAGTGACTACAGCAAAGCCGAATCGTATCGGCCGATCGGATTACTCTCCATTCTTGGCAAGATCCTGGAGAAGATGCTGATGAGGAGAGTCAAGTGGCATCTACTGCCAAAAGCGAGCATCAGGCAGTACGGCTTTGTCCCGCAAAAAAGCACAGAGGATGCCCTGTACGACCTCATGCAGCAGATCCGCAGCAACTTAAAGAAGAAGGAGTTGATGGCCATCGTGTCACTTGACATCGAAGGTGCTTTTAATGGCGCATGGTGGCCATCCATTAAATCCCAGCTGATCCAGCTGAAGTGTCCCCTTAACCTGCGCCGACTCATTAACAGCTACTTTGAGGGTAGAAAAGTTACTGTAGCTTACGCTGGTAAAAGTTACACCAAAAACACCCTCAAAGGCTGTGTCCAGGGTTCAATAGGGGGTCCAACCTTCTGGAATTTGCTCCTGGATCCACTCCTGAATGATCTGACTGCGCGGGGTGTATACGTGCAGGCATTCGCTGACGATGTCATCCTGATGTTCTCTGGACAATCTTCTATCAGCATACAGGAAGAGGCCAACAAAACTCTTGCATTTGTGCATGAGTGGGGAGTCAAAAATAAGCTCAAGTTTGCTGCTCACAAAACCAAGTCCATGGTAGTGACCAGAAAGCTTAAATTCGACACCCCAATCATGCACATGGGCGGAGTGGCCATTCTAACAGTGAGCGAAATAAAGCTGCTTGGCCTTACGATAGACAAAAAACTCACCTTTAACAACCACGTGGTCAACGTCTGTCGTAAGGCTGCTAATATCTACAAGCAACTTGCGAGAACTGCCAAAATAGAGTGGGGACTAAGTCCGGATATCATAAAGACAATATATGTCGCCGTAATTGAGCCTATCATTTTGTATGCTTCGAGCGCTTGGGCACCTGCTGCTGAAAAATTGAAGGTGCAGAAGCAATTTAACACTATCCAACGACACTTTGCTCTGAAAATCTGTAAAGCGTATCGGACGGTGTCCTTAAATGCAACACTCTTACTAACTGGGCTACTCCCTTTAGACCTCAGGGTTAGAGAAGCAGCTAAGTTGTACGAAGCTAAAAGAGGCATACCGTCGATACTAGCAGATGGCAAACAGATAGAAAAGAGGATTTGTCACACAGAAGCACCACACCCTGCTCAAGTCGACGAAATCGAGTTTGCTAGACTATCCGAAGCTCAAACTGACTCTTCGGAACAACAGCAGCTCCCTGAAGTACAGATATACACAGACGGGAGCAAGCTGGAGGGGAACGTTGGAGCGGCATACACCTGCTGGAAGAACGGCCGCGAAATCAAAACAAAAAAGATACGCCTCGAGTCGTTTTGCACAGTCTTCCAAGCTGAGCTGTACGCGTTATATCAAGCTACTGAGCTACTGCTCGAAGAACAGTGGGAAGATGCGGCTGTGCTGAGTGACTCGAGATCGTCTCTTGAAATGGTCCAAAACCCAGACATACTTCATCCCCTGGGCTTCGAAATAAGAAGGAACATAGACACCATTAAGTCGAGGGGATGCAACTTGCAACTATACTGGGTGAAGGCTCACGTGGGCATACCCGGAAACGAGCGCGCGGATATACTGGCTAAAGAAGCGGCACTTGACACAGAACGGTCGGCCTTCTCGCCTTCTGCATCACTACTTTAAGTAATACTTTGATGCAGAAGGCGATGAGATGCGGTCTGGAATCCTTCCTAGCCATCAATTCACAGATTGATTCAGCCGTCAACTGGGATTGCGTTGCGATTTCCAGATCGCATCTATCCGCTTCGTATTTTGGGCACCTTAACAACAGGTTGTTGCGGTGAAGCTTTGAACAGAAATAAAACGCGGTGACTCTGAGAGTCACAACATTTTATTTCAAATACACTTACAACCTGTAAAAAATGTGTACACTCCGTAGTTTAAGCATTACGGGTATGTATACATGCTACTTAAAACGTTGCAATGAATCAAACTTCGGCAACAGTATCAGATAGATACCTTTAGTTATAAATTAACAATCAAGTTCGTAATATAAACTTATACCATAATTATTTTATATTTAATCAACATGTACACTATATATATATATAAATTCATTAAGACCCTTAAGGTCACATATATAATATGTATATATAAATACTTTGCAAATATAACCAAAAACCTAAACAAAGGCCTCCGCCACGCGGAGGGAAACAGACAATTGTACTAAAAAAAAAAAAAAAAAACCGGCAGTGAGTGTGTTAACCAAAAAAAAATAATAATAGGTACAATAATCGGACGGCGGGCGGCGCGTAATGGGTTAAAATAACAATAATCGGACGGCGGGCGGTGCGTAATGGGTTAAAATAGGTAGGTATATAATATCCGTCCGCCGTGAACGTGTCTATAAATTAAATACATGATTCGCTCACGTAAATGGGTGCCTAGGTAAGTTGAGAGTATCACAAATTCTTAACGTAATCTATACATAAGCACAAAGACATTTTATAAGTACGTAGATACATCCTATAAATAATTAGAACTAAGGTAACAACGAAAATTCACTTCACTTGTTTCGAGTTCTAATGTTTTAGGTAGGTATGCACTGTAACTATTATGTTGACGAAATTTTTTTGAACGAGTAGGTATTTAGCTCATAATAAAGTTCGCTCACCTTTTTTTTTTTTTTTTTGAAAGGACTATGCAGCTGGTTGCTAGTAGCTACCTTTGCTGCGTCACCGGACGATGGCTGGGCACTGATGGTGCCCGGGCCTATGTACCTACTAGTTAGGGGCGACTGGCACAAGGGCGCCTCTGAGGCACGAACCTCGGCTTGGACCGTCGCCAGAAGGGGGAGACCGGGTTGCCCTGTTCATCCCTGAAGGGGAGTGAGCTAAGGCCCTATCAGTGGTTGTGTCTGGGTGATTATTTGGAGATAAACGAGTTGACCTGAGGGGTCGGGGTCTACCGCCTCGCCGGCGAGGACGGAATCGGGGACGAGGACGGAATCGGGGACGAGGACGGAATCGGGGACGTTTCGAGTTCGAGTTCGCTCACCAAATGTCTGTAGGTACCTATAGGTACTCATGTGCTGGCACGAAGGGAGTGACGGAGGTGTTTCCATCTCCTGGCTCTGCTATATAAGATGTACGGTTGAAGCGGGTTCGGCGAGGATGCTCGCAGATCTCGCCGTCTCGTATGCTCCGCGTGGTTGGCCTTGAACTGAGCGTGGTTGATTCGCTACCGCATAGCAACAGGGTGAAACCACATGGATTTGTGCTTGCTAGGCGCGGGCGACGGGGTCACCATTTTGGGACGCCTTGCGGTGTAGTAATGAAAGTCACTGGTATAGTCACAACATTCTTTTATTCACTAGGTAAACAACACAAAACGTCTCCATTATTATATAAGACTTAAAGACTTATATTAGCTTAGAAAGCTACGATAAACATTTCCGCGAGTGCGTTGGCGCTTGGCGCGGGAGCGGGCGAATCTCTGTGAAGGTCTCGGACCGACTCGTGTCGTGTGCGCGATCGCAATGTCCTGTGTGATATAGAAGCGCGGTGTTATCCCCGCGCCCCCTTCCCGCTCATGTGCGTGGGTCTATAGATATGTTTTGAGGTGGCGCGACGTTCGCCACAAAGGTATGACAAACAAAATAATAATACATAGTACAATATTTAAAAAACTTAATCATAACTTAATATTATTACTATCAATGAATGAAGCTAACAGGTTATATACAGGAATTTTATTATTTACACAATATAATAAAGATTTCAAGCAAGTTGGAAAAGGAATTTTTAAGGTAGCTAAGCCAGAATACAACATGGAATAATCTAATAATGGACAATTTAGGAAAATATGGTTCGCATCTCCTACTTCTCCACATTCACATTTGTCATCATCAATAATGCGTAAACGAGCAAGGTGTGCCGGACTACACATGTGACCAAGTCTCAATCTTATTAGTACAGATGTAGCTCGTTTTGTAAACCTTGATTTGAAGAACCAAGGTCGAACAGGGATATCAGGTTGAATTGAATTATAGTATTGACCAGTGTAACGGGTACTAATCAACCAAGCTTGAGTCCAATAGTTTTTAAGAAAAAGTTTAGGTAGTGTTGCGAGATCTTCGGTAAAATTCATAAAAGGAAAAGTATCACCACATTCCACGGCTTCATTTGCGAGTCTATCCGCCTTTTCATTTCCTGATATGCCACTATGACTAGGAATCCACGCAAAAGCAACAGAAAGACCTCGATTCAAGCATTTGAGGAGCATTTCTCTAATCATTAATGTTACCGGAGAAAAACAGTTTCTTTTGAATGGGTATCTGAGGTACGCTTATTCTTAAGACTCCTACGGCCAGCACCTCTTTCTATAAAAATTCTTTCGCAGCAAGAGCTGTTCATTTGTGGAACGCCTTGCCTTTGTGTATCAAGCAAGCTCAGACTCTCGAGGCCTTCAAAACTCAGGTTAGAAACTGGTACCTAGACTCAATAATCTGCTGTTGAATTCGTGTGTTTATAGTTGTCTCCTTTTGTCGTTATAGTATATGGGTATAATATGTATATGTTTTATATATTTATAGTTATTTGCACGTATATGTAATATGTGTTATTGTATGTATATGTATATATATATATTATTGAATATTTTTATTATTTGTATATATTTTCTCTTTTTGAACACCCCATCCTTTATATTTCTTTCGACTCCTGTCCATCCTACGGTTGCCTGGAAGAAATCGCTATTAGCGATAAGGCCGCCAGTTGTGGCACTATATTTTTTTTAAGTCTTGTGTGTTTCTGTTTGTCTTTTTTTGTCAATGTGTGTTACAATAAAGAGTTTATCTATCTATCTATCTATCTGAGAATGGCCTGTAATGCACTCATGGAGTCAGAAAATATTACTGTCTTAGACAACTTCATTATATGAATTTATCTGAGATATGAACGTATTCTAATGCTTTGTATAAACCAAAACATTCGGCTGTAAAGATAGAGGTTTGTGGAGGAAATTTAATTTTTTCTACTATTTTGTATTGGGAATGGAAAACTCCTATCCCCACGCAATCAAGTGCTGAATGCTTTGAGGCGTCACAATAAATGTGATGATAATCACACCAATGGGTATTGATGTAATGCTTAAATACTGAATTTGCGTTTGGATCACCTTTTGCTATACCTGTGTTAAGACATACTTTTGGAGATATTGTAAGAGTTTTAAAGTCGGTTTCAAAAATGGGAAGTTTGGGTGATCGATGAGTTGGAGCAGTTAATGTTCTGTGGGATCTAAGAGAGATAATTAAATGAGGTAATTCTTTGCGGGCCCAATAATTAGACGTATCAATTTCATCTGAGAGTTGTTGTAATTTTGACATTAATGGATGATTGCTGTAATGTAAAATACGGTAGAAAAATCTGTCAGCTAGGAACTGACGACGAAGATAAAGTGGTGGATCCACACATTCTACCTGAAGAGCGTTTATAGGACTAGATTTCATGGCACCAGTAATTATTCTAAGGGCTTTAGCTTGAATTGTGTCCAACTTTTTCATAGCTTCTAAATTACATGGTTCTAAAAGGAAACTGCCATAATCGAGTACACTTCTAATCAACGCGTTGTAAACTAATTTTAATGTGAATGGATGAGCGCCCCACCAGACACCCGAAAGACACCTGAGTGTGTTAAGATTACGATCACAATTAGCTACAATGTGCTCACAGTGCGGCTTACCCGTTAATTTTGAATCCAGAACAAGGCCTAAAAATTTGACATCTGATTTAACAGGAATGGTTTTACCATCATATTTTAATATCACCGGAGGTGGCATCTGCTTTCTGGAGAAAAGTACAGCAGTGCTCTTAGCTACAGACAGATCTAAACCATTTTTGTCCAACCACATCTTAAGTAGAACTATTGCATTTGATAATGAAGAAGTGGCTGCATCAACTGACTTATTTATACAGTATAATACAACATCATCAGCATATTGCAATATGTGAGAAATTCCACATAGAGAAAATTCAAGGTCATATGTGTAAACATTGTATAAAATAGGACTCAGTACAGAACCTTGGGGGAGTCCTCTCCACAACTGTCTGCAAGATCCATCTATATTAATTATACGACCTGTCATGAGATTAATTATAAATCGTGTAAATAGTGGAGGTACATGCAGTAGTTGTAATTTATGTTCTAATATTTTTAAACACACATTATCATAGGCTGATTTGATGTCTAAGAAAGTAGCCAAGACCGATTCGTTCTTAGAGAATGCTAAACGAATATCAGATGTAAGTATGCCAATGCTATCCATGGTACTTCTTCCTTTTCGAAAGCCATATTGAGAGTCTGCAAGGCAGTTATTGCTCTCCAGATACCACTCAAGTCTATTTTTCACGAGGTGTTCAGCTATTTTAGAAATAACAGGAGATAAAGCTATTGGGCGGTAAGACAAAATATCCGATGGATCTTTACTAAGCTTCAATATTGGCAACACTATTTGTGACTTCCATTGACCCGGTATGTCACCTGTCATTATTACAGAATTTATGAGCTCTAAGACGTAATGTAACCCGTTTTCGCCTAAATTTACAAAAAAGGAATAAGGAATTCCATCAGCACCGGGAGCCGAATCCTTGACGTAGGAAAGCACACCCTTGAGTTCAAGCAAATCAAATGGTTGATACAAACATGGGTCATCAGATTCATATGAAAGCGAAGAGATGTTTGTTACTTCTTCCGAGACAAAGGAGGGAGCCAAATGATCCAAGTAACTATTGACTAGAGATGGAGGGATAGATTTAAACGAATTGTGGGATACACCTAGTCGGAAATTTCGAACGTTTTTCCACATCACTGAAGGCGGAGTCCTTGGAGAGGTGCAAAAAATTCTGAACTTGGAAAAACGTTTTTCTTTTAAGAACTTCTTTGTTTCTGTAATTATTTTTAATAAATTATTGAAATTATCCTCAGTCATATTTTCATTATAAGTTAGTTCTGCCTCCTTTCTCTTTTTAATAGCCTGGGTACATTCACTATCCCACCAAGGTGGAGAAGGAATTTTACCACTAGAAGCATTTTTAAGTGGGAATGTTGTGTCTGCTGCTTTTAAAAGTAATGTAGAAAGTGAAGAGGAACATTGTGTGGTGTTATTTGAGACATTGGGCAAATTTTGAATATTTTCTTCTACATATATTTTATATTTGGGCCAATTATTTTCTATTATTCTGTATTTCATTTTAGGTTTGGGAGGAAGGGTTTGATATTGTTTATGCGGAAATGTAATTACAATAGGGAAATGATCACACTCATAGGTAGAAGATAGAGTTTTCCAAGAAAGAATAGAAGCTAAACAAGGTGATACAATAGATAAATCAACAGAACTTACATGATGATTAGGATGCGCGTTTAGTAGGAGAGCCAGTATTGAGAAGACCGAGATTGTGATCATTTATCAGATCCATAAGACAAATACCATTTGTGTCAACTTTTGAGCTGCCAAATGACCAGTGGTGAGAATTAAAATCACCCAGAAGAAGAAAAGGTTTTGGAAGATTTGATAATATATTACTTAATTGTTGGAAAACAGAGAAAGAAGGAGAATGGATGTATATTGAAACAAAGCACAAATTATTTACAATAGCGGCAACAATATTAAAATCATTATAAGAAGAAAGAGAAATATTATTATGTACAAAAGAGTTTTTGATGAGTAATGCTACTCCAGCATACCCATCATTCCTGTCTTGTCTAAGGCAGGAATAGCCTTTTATTTTGAAAACTGAGCCTGGTTTAAACCAGGTCTCAGACAAGGCTATAATAGATGGTTCATGAGTATTGATTAAATAAATAAGTTCATGTTTTTTATCTTTGGCACTTCGGCAGTTCCATTGCAGCACCACATGAGGATAGTGCCCATCAGATTGTGGATGGTGCACCATCATCTGCGGCCCGTGCAATGGAACAGTCGAAGTGTCATTATGTCTGTCGGTTACAATTGGTTGTACATTCATTATGTACATGTAATATATTTTGCAATTTTTCAATCAAAGGGGCAGTGTGTTCATGGTTTATGATATTTGACTGAGAAAGAGAAATTATTAGGGACATAATTACATCAGAAATTGATTGTTCAGAGGAACTTGCACTGTAAGCACATCCATTTCTAGAAGTAGGAAAACTGATATCTTTAATAAGCTCTTGGTGGGCTTTTTGATCATATCCTTTGGGTGCCTGGTAAGGCAAACGAGGCTTCAATGTAATGGTTTTTTTGTATGACTTGATTAACGGTGATTCAGGTTTTTCAACTATTTTCCTATTTACAATATCTGCATATGACTTGCTTACAGGAGGATAAAGTTTTGATGCCTCTAAGTAAGATGTGCTACTTTCAGCCATTGCTTTTTTTATTTTTGTCTGTCTTTCATATTAAGGGCAAATTTTGTTAATGGCAAAATGTGATCCTGAGCAAAGACAGCATGTAGCCTCACTTTCCTCAATGTCACATTTGTCCCCAGTATGTTCTTTACCACATTTATAGCATCTAGGTTTGCTTCTGCACAAAGTTTTGGTATGTCCAAATCTGGCACAAGAAAAACATTGGATTGTTGGGTAAGTGTATAGTTCAACTGGTATAGCATTGTAGCATATGAATATTCGTTTTGGGAGGACTTGACCGTCAAAAGTTAGCAATACAGTTTGGGATGGCTTCCAAACAGGAGCACCATCAACCTTTGTTTTGTAATTAAATCTCCTCATTTTAATAATTTTACCACAGCCGACAGGAACAGTAATATTTTCCAAAACCTCATCATCAGACCATTCAGTGGGAATCCCTCTTACAACACCCATTCTTGTCACTTGAAAAGTAGGTATAAATGCTTTGAAGTTATTTTTAATAAGACTGGGATGGCTCAAAAATTCATTGGCTTTCTCAAATTGGGTGAATGCGAGAGTAATTCTATTACGGCCAATTCGTTTCAGACTTCCATTAACTATGTTGTGTTTGAATGTTTGTCCTTGTAGGAATTTTCCAAACGCTATTGGGTGTAAAGAAGTACTGTCATTCAAATTAGTTTGAATTTTTTGGATGTGGACAACAAAAGGACCTACATCTGTACTTGTATAATTTGTCCTGCCTATGGGGGCAGGTTTTGAAGTTTTTGTGACATTTTCAGTAAAAGTTTTAGATGGAATTCCGGAAGTTGTGGGGATAGTATCTGGCACTTGGTTCGTATTTTCAGAAAGAGTACAGCAACAATCATCTAATTTCTGCACTGCTGCAGAGTGTTTATTGCGTTTCTTTTTGTTGCAATGACGGCAAACCTTGCTAGTACGGATACGCTTTCTATTATTCGTTGAAGCTATGGAGCAATCTGTATCCATACCAGATTCGTTAGAAATTGTAACAAATGCAGATGCTATAGGAATGGGCGGAAAACTAGGAAGGGAGCCTCCCGGATCATGGGGAGGCTCCTCCATTTCGAAAAAAACGTTAAATAAATAGACTTACCCTATAATTACACACTAATAAATAAATATTTACAAAAAAAGGAAGAAAATTAACTAAAAATTACACTTATCTGACCACTATTTGTACAATAAAATTAAATTTAAAATAAAACCGCGACCGACTCAAAGAAAAGTTTCCCGCGCTTTCTCTATTGTAGTTTTAATGATGCGTTTTCAATGTAAGACATAGAGTAATCGAAGCTAAGAGCATAGATAAATAATCAGAGTAGTTCACAAAAGTGACACTAGATGTCACTTTACAGGTAACAAAACAATTATATATTTATATGTCAAATCAAATTACAAGTCTAACTAAATAACCCGCTCTTAAATCGTTCCCGGTGCAAATAGGCCCATCAAGCTCGCTGCGTTTCCGCGCTGAATGGCAATAGCTAGCCGTTGCACCAGAAACGATCCAGAGCGGGGTGTCACCGGTCGTAACTCTAAGTTTCTGCCCATTTTGGGCGCTTCCGTGGGTCGTATGACACGTTAAATTGTAGATCCCGGCTGTTTGTCTAGTACGACAGTCGTTAAGCCATATCAGAGGCCCTTAGGGCAGTTTGAAAACTCGACACCAGAGTTAGCCACTCTCATTTGATAAGAAGACTAACTTAAATTAGTTGGTATTGAATTTATTTATAACAAGCTGTGCTCGCGACTTCGTCCGCGTGGGCATCATTTTTATTTTTGCAAACAACCTCTTCAGCTTTATAATATTAGTATAGGTATATGTCACGGTAAATGAGGATAATGCGGTAATTATGCATACCTAATTACCGGGAATTATACATAATTACCAGTGCTCTCGGTAAAAGTGGTAAAATCTTCCGAGTTAATCACATTTACCGGTAATTATATATAATTACCCTACCCCTTTGGTAAATGTAGGTAATATGTAATGAAATCAAACATCAGAATCAAAATGTTTATTAGAATAAATACAAGTATAAATAAATCGCTCGAGTAGAGGTTTGGCAAGGAGGTACAGTTATACATTTGAGGTTCCAAAGACTCTCCCTGAATTATAATTTCTCGGTCTTCAAGTCGAGAGTAAACCGGTTTCTTCTAGGCAAGCGCGCTAGATCGTAGATTATAACGTTGTTTAACATCAGGCAAGTTGTAGTCAAGCGTGAGCCTATTTAGGCAGATACCGAATGATGGTGGCACTTTAAAGCTAGTACAAAAATTTCACCAACTAACTAATACATAAGTACATATATAAATATATTTATTTAATAAGAATATATTTTAGTTTTGCTAACCAAACAGAAGGTTTGAACTCTTGATATTTGAAGTATTATTGTTTGACTACTCGTGCGATTTATTTATTTTATTTATAGGTACTTGTATTTATTGTAATAAACATTATGATTCTGATGTTTGATTTCATTATTTACTACATTTACCAAAGGGGTATGGAAATTATATAAATGTGGATAATTCACTACATTTACCGTGTGCGTTGGTAATTATGTATAATTACCGATTATCCACATTTACCGTAACATATATATATATAAATACACTAACTAGTACTGTTTTAAAATGTAAGAATGTACCTATACTTAATCATAGAATTACTATAGGTAGGTAGTCTTGATTAACTAAAATCATAGTTCGGTATATTATTTAGACTAACTTGTTGTATGCAAGATTCCTTGTAACTATATGAAGTATGATACAAAGTAAAGTTTTATTACATAAAATTAAATACCTATTTAAACTGTTTAGGTACTTTTTAATAACTTACAAATTTAGCTTGAGGACAAGTTTCTAGAAACCACACATATAAGACATAATTATTTTAAGTAGGTATAGGTATGTAGGTATGTACCTACATGTATACCTATGTACAGTATAATCACAAATAAGGAAAGAAATAAACTGTATTAATCTCGGAGGAAATATGCTCGAAGGTTTTAATAAAGCTATTTTTGTTTTTTTCTGGCTCCGAGATGCTTTCAAACATGCATTTTTCATTTTCTTGAGTGATTCCTGTACTAAGTTAGAGAAATTTACAACATTGGAGAGTGTATTCCATCTGGCCCGGTGACTTGGTCCGGGACCAGAAAGGAGATTTTTTAAACTAAATAAAAAGATACCTACTTATTTCGGCACATTGCAAACAGCCCCCTCCAGCCCCATACTAAGCTAACACATGACGTCATGGGCACTAGATATCTATATACCTATATAAAACTCAAAGGAGACTGACTGACTAATAATAAAAAAAAAATGTGTTTTAGAATTTGCAAAACCTACACTACATCGAGATTCGAGTGATACAGTGATCTATCAACGCACAACTCAAACCACTGGACGGATTGGGCTGAAATTTGGAATGAAGGTAGATATTATGTACCTAGGTACTTAACATAGAAATCTTTTTACTTCCGATAGCAACCCTCGAAGACCACAAATTACTGCTAGGTACCCGTACACAGGTTAGAATTATTCTGAAAAGGCCCAGAATACATGACCATTATGATACATAATAAACTCCCGCATGAAATCCGAAATGAACCCTCAGAAAGAACATTCAAGGCCAAAATTACTCAATAGATGAATTTCTACAAGATGATTCCATTAGAACCTAATTTAAGTAACTGATCTCTCTGAATACTTAGAAACGACGCTCAACCAAATAATTGCACAAATTATTTGTGTTGTGCAGGAATCGAAACTGAGACACCTGGCACTGAAGGCCATGCTTACCTACTGGGCCAGATGACACAGATCATGTTCTATCATCCCCAGTATGGAGAGTAAAGAGGATACTTCTCTTGTCTCATAATTTGTAAAATACCTAGTAATAACTACATGGAAGAAAGGTGTTGGTTGAACTTATAAATCAAACTGCTTAGTAAGTATACAATAATCAGTTTTTATTGAATAAAATAAAATAATATTATAAGTACTTACTTAAAGATATTATTATCATGTTCAAATTCAAAAAGATATACTTATAAGTAGGAAGTCTATTTTAGGTTGATTTTACACAAGTTGATATATCATTATTAAAAATATTACATGAGTTTAATAATAAACTTGTCATTGCATATTAAGATTATAATATACTTTACTTGACATGTACTTAAATTTGTTTCTTTTTTCTTCTTAAAACTTAAATGTTGTGATACAGATGTCAGGTAAGTATATACATTTATGTTATAACTCAGGTTATTGTCGCTTGACAAGGCATAAATACATTTACGAGACTTATTTTGTACAATATCAAAATTAATAATTTGTGTACAGAACAGAATGATTTCACACAACATATGAAAAAAGGCAAGTCATTTATTTATTTAACTTAAAAGTTACACAAACACACATTATCAAGTTATAATAAAAACACAAATCAAATTATAGGACAACATGGCTCACAACACAATAAACCTTCCATAACATAAACTAGGGATTAAAGAGCCTTATTTCTAAAAAGAAAAAATAAAAAAAATGTTTTTTATTAATTTCATGATGTGGAGAGAACTAAATTAATTATTGATTAGGTACTTAGTATGTTTACACATATTATATTCGGATGGTTTTTTCATTTGTGTGTTAGTTTTTTATCTGAGTGTTTTATTGTGTGTATTTTTAAACGATAACTGTTCCTGGCAGCATAGTTACACAAGTTACATTTGAATGGTCTTTCATCCGTGTGTGTTAGTTTGTGGGTCTTTAAATTACTACTTTGCTTACATTCATAGTCACATACATCACATTTAAATGGTCTTTCACTGGTGTGTGTTCGTTTGTGGATCTTTAAACTACCACTTTGATTACATGCATAGTCACATACATCACATTTAAAAGGTCTTTCACTGGTGTGTGTTCGTTTGTGGATCTTTAAACTACTACTTTGCTTACATTCATAGTTACATACATCACATTTAAATGGTCTTTCACTGGTGTGTGTTAGTTTGTGTCTCTGTAAACTACTACTTTGCTTACATTCATAGTCACATACATCACATTTAAATGGTCTTTCACCGGTGTGTGTTAGTTTGTGGACCTTTAAACCAAAACTTTGCTTACATGCATAGTCACATACATCACATTTAAATGGTCTTTCACTGGTGTGTGTTCGTTTGTGCTTATGTAAACCACTACTATCCTTACATGCATAGTCACATACATCACATATAAACGGGTTTTCACCGGTGTGTGTTAGTTTGTGGGTCTTTAAACTACTACTTTTCTTACATGAATAGTCACATACATCACATTCAAAAGGCCTTTGACCGGTGTGTGTTAGTTTGTGGATCTTTAAAGTACTACTATGCTTACATGCATAGTTACATACATCACATTTAAAAGGACTTTCACCGGTGTGTGTTCGTTTGTGGATCTTTAAACTACTACTTTGCTTACATTCATAGTCACATACATCACATTGAAATTGTCTTTCACCGGTGTGTGTTAGTTTGTGTTTTCTTAAATTGGTACTTAGTGAGGCAGCATAGTTACATACATCACATTTAAATGGTCTTTCACCGGTGTGTGTTAGTTTGTGGATCTTTAAACTATCACTTCGCTTACATGCATAGTCACATTCATCACATTTAAATGGTCTTTCACCAGTGTGTGTTAGTTTGTGCCTCTTTAAACTACTACTAAGCTTAAATGCATAGTCACATACATCACATATAAACGGGTTTTCACCTGAGTGTTTCAGTTTGTGTATTTTTAAGTAAGGACTTTTTGAGGCAGCATAGTCACATTCATCACATTTAAATGGTTTTTCACTTGTATGTGTCCGCATGTGGCTCATCGCAATGATATTCTATATAAACTGAGGTAGATGCGTTATACCCCGTTCTGTGTGGCGAACTCAAACTAAGCGAATTAGCCTGGACGGCTCAGTCGCCTCGAAGCTGTGAACATATGTTTATCCCTTTCTCACAACCGGGTTTAATTTATCTCTGATCTCTTTTACTTTCCTTCGTCACGTGCTAGGGCGATTTTCAATGAGTATAACGTCTCTGTTAGTAAAACCTCATTGGCTTATCAAACATGTTCGAACAGCGCTTGCATAATCACACATAACACATTTGAATGGTTTTTTATGTGTGTTTTGATTTATGTATTTTTAAATCTCCACTTTTTCTGCTGGCATAGTCACATACTTATATAACATTTGAATGGTTTTTCCTCTGTGTGTATTGATTTACTTATGTAATTTTAAATCACTACTTCTGCTGCTGGCATAGTCACATTTATCACATTTAAATGGTTTTTCATCTGTGTGTCTCAGCATGTGCCTCTTCAAACCTCGTTTATCAGAGCTTTCATACCTAGTCTAGTTACACATATCACAAACATATGTTACATTATGGTATTTATGGTTCAGTGTTGCCAATGAAAATTTTTAGGCGGCCGTGTATATTAGGTAAAAAAGCCGTGTTTATATGGAAAAAGATCATAGGTGGGCCGTGTCATTGCTTAAACAAACAAACTAATAAACGTTTAATTAATGATAATTAAACGTTTTAATAAAAACCTTATAAAAGCGCCATTTGGCTAACGTTGTTTTTTTTTTCTATTTGTTTGAAGAAATAACAACAAATAATAATTTTGAATAGCTTTAATTTTTATTTAATTAAACATATTATTCACGGTATAAATCTCGAATACTTTTTATAAACTCTTCTTCGTTCTTATAGAAATATTTTTGCTTGTCTTTAATTTTTTGGTGCATTGAGGTGGTGGGTTCAAACGTTCTGCAATCATTTTTGCTGTTAGGTATTACTTTTAATGCATTATTTTGTCAAGAGAACTCGGCTAATAGTTGAAGTAAATAATTTGTTCCTCTTCTTTGTTTTAATATTGTTCAGGTGACTGAAAATTCGTTCACAATCACGGTTCGAATGGGGCAATGATAAAACATAGTGCAAATTTAGCGATGTTTTTGGAATCGGTTGTGGTTAAAATTTTGGATTAGTAATCGAATACAGTAATTTCGCGCATCGGAGTTAATCAATTACCGTAGAATTTGCGAATAGCCGTAGAATCTGCTACGGCTACAGGGTTGCAGCCGTAGGCCGTGCATTTTGTGATATTTTGGTCTGAAAGCCGTAGAACACGGTAATTGCCGTAGCATTGGCAACACTGATACTGAATAATATAGCGCAACACTCGGAGGAAATATCACAATGGAGGGAGCCATAGAGATTTTGAGCGTGGCCACTTTTTGCTAGTGTGCAGTTACAGATTTGCATTAGTGTGTGTGACTAGTGATGTGACATTCCCATCAAGTCTATCGATGGAAAATTGGTGAAGTGAATAAAAATGCATGTATTTTAAAGTAATGTTTCGAAATGTTTCGAACACAGTCTGAAATATTTTGTTGGCTCCCAGTTATCACGCCTAACAGCTTTGATCACCTCACTTCTCATTTCTGGACATTTTGGAAACCTAAAAATTAGTTGTACGTTAAAAGAAAAAGGCAACGATATGTACATAATTCAGTGTAAAAAATACATTTAGTTATGACATTACATTACATGTACTTAGGCACAATTTTATCAAGATTAGAAGATATATCTTTTATTGATATATCGATAAAACTAAAATCTATCGTACGGACATCACTAGAATTGATGCTTAAATTATCTTTTAACACTTTTGCTGTTTTAAGACAGTTTTAGACATTATCTTGACCCAAATCACATGGATGTATATAAACTAGATTGTTAATATGATGGTACAATAGCATTTTGGTTAAAAACATCATCAATTTAGCATTTACAATGACTTAAACATTGTCACCAACTTACGAATGAAATGACAAATCCGGGTCTTTTACACCTCCTTTTGTAGTTCTTGATGAACATGACACTGCTGAGCACGACATAGTTTTACATTTAACTTTAAACAAATCTGTCACACCGTAAAATCACTGATATTCTTTAAAATTCTAAAGCACAAACGCAATGTTTTGGTCTACTAGTCGGTCATAAAAACACACGGTGCGGCGTTGCCAGCATGTAAATTTGCTATCTCTTTTACTCGTAGCTTCATTCTGAAGGAAAGACAAAGACACACTTAAGTGCTTTACACACTGACGTAAGAGCGGCAACGTCTCTATGGCTCCCTCCATTGTGATATTTCCTCCGAGGCGTAACCATGGCGTAACATAACCCTTTTTTTAAAAGGGTAATAGTATTCTTTGATATAGCGTGAGCGTCTATGGATTGTGTTGCCAGTTTGTTTCGTATTTTAGTCTTGGTAAGGTTTACTTTACTGAATATTCGTTCACAGTCGGCATTTGCATGTGGAAGTACTAAACAATTTAGGGCAAATTTTGATATTTCTTTAAACGGCCTATCATTTGTCAAATCATGCCATTGGTATAGTTTGCTCCAAAATACCTACATCGACTTTTTTTTCAGAAGTGATTTCTTTCGGTAGTATTGCTGAAGCTAAGGCACGCCACTGGTTATCAAGCAGCTGTATATTATCCATGTTTGTTCTATCAGTGACTCTGGGAAAGGCAGAAACAATCGGAAATATCGATGGAGTAATCTCGCGTTCATGTTGACTCAGTGCTTTAACGGGACTCAGCACGGCTCAACTTTCCAAAGTACCCAATCGCGTAGGAGGTCAAATTATTTTTTACATGTAGCTTACATTTACACAAGGCTACACGTTATATAGGTATAATATTTTAGCACGGAGATGATTAGTTTTCGAGATATTAATTTTTTTAAATCGAAAATTAATCCTTTTTTTTTAGTACCTATTGGCGTCACACTCTTCGCGTATTTGCCAGCGTCAAGTATTTTCTTTCTTCTTCGATGCATGCTTGAGGATGAGGATTGGGAAGGCTTGAGGATTTACTTTTTAGGTAGGTAAAACGGGGAAACGATATGGATAAAAGGAATGGATAAAACGGATAACAGGAAAATGGTCAGAGAAGGTATAACAAACAAAATAATAATAATTAGTACAATAATATTTACAAAACTTAATCATAACTTAATATTATTACTATCAATGAATAAAGCTAACAGGTTAGGTATATACAGGAATTTTATTATTTACACAATATAATAAAGATTTCAAACAAGTTGGAAAAGGAATTTTAAGGTAGTTAAGCCAGAATATAACATGGAATAATCTAATAATGGACAATTTAGGAAAATATGGTTCGCATCTCCTACTTCTCCACATTCACATTTGTCATCATCAATAATGCGTAAACGAGCAAGGTGTGCCGGACTACACATGTGACCAAGTCTCAATCTTATTAGTACAGATGTAGCTCGTTTTGTAAACCTTGATTTGAAGAACCAAGGTCGAACAGGGATATCAGGTTGAATTGAATTATAGTATTGACCAGTGTAACGGGTACTAATCAACCAAGCTTGAGTCCAATAGTTTTTAAGAAAAAGTTTAGGTAGTGTTGCGAGATCTTCGGTAAAATTCATAAAAGGAAAAGTATCACCACATTCCACGGCTTCATTTGCGAGTCTATCCGCCTTTTCATTTCCTGATAGTGATATGCCACTATGACTAGGAATCCACGCAAAAGCAACAGAAAGACCTCGATTCAAGCATTTGAGGAGCATTTCTCTCATTTGAGCTCATTTATGAGCTTTATGACGTAATGTAACCCGTTTTCGCCTAAATTTACAAAAAAGGAACAAGGAATTCCATCAGCACCGGGAGCCGAATCCTTGACGTAGGAAAGCACACCCTTGAGTTCAAGCAAATCAAATGGTTGATACAAACATGGGTCGTCAGATTCATATGAAAGCGAAGAGATGTTTGTTACTTCTTCCGAGACAAAGGAGGGAGCCAAATGATCCAAGTAGGTAACTATTGACTAGAGATGGAGGGATAGATTTAAACGAATTGTGGGATACACCTAGTCGGAAATTTCGAACGTTTTTCCACATCACTGAAGGCGGAGTCCTTGGAGAGAGAGAGGTGCAAAAAATTCTGAACTTGGAAAAACGTTTTTCTTTTAAGAACTTCTTTGTTTCTGTAAATATTTTAAATAAATTATTGAAATTATCCTCAGTCATATTTTCATTATAAGTTAGTTCTGCCTCCTTTCTCTTTTTCATAGCCTGGGTACATTCACTATCCCACCATGGTGGAGAAGGAATTTTACCACTAGAAGCATTTTTAAGTGGGAATGTTGTGTCTGCTGCTTTTAAAAGTAATGTAGAAAGTGAAGAGGAACATTGTGTGGTGTTATTTGAGACATTGGGCAAATTTTGAATATTTTCTTCTACATATATTTTATATTTGGGCCAATTATTTTCTATTATTCTGTATTTCATTTTAGGTTTGGGAGGAAGGGTTTGATATTTTTTATGCGGAAATGTAATTACAATAGGGAAATGATCACTATCATAGGTAGAAGATAGAGTTTACCATGAAATAATAGAAGCTAAACAAGGTGATACAATAGATAAATCAACAGAACTTACATGATGATTAGGATTGGTGCGTTTAGTAGGAGAGCCAGTATTGAGAAGACAGAGATTGTGATCATTTATCAGATCCAAAAGACAAATACCATTTGTGTCAACTTTTGAGCTGCCAAATGACCAGTGGTGAGATTAAAATCACCCAGAAGAAGAAAAGGTTTTGGAAGATTTGATAATATATTACTTAATTGTTGGAAAACAGAGAAAGAAGGAGAATGGATGTATATTGAAACAAAGCATAAATTATTTACAATAGCGGCAACAATATTAAAATCATTATAAGAAGAAAGAGAAATATTATTATGTACAAAAGAGTTTTCGATGAGTAATGCTACTCCAGCATACCCATCATTCCTGTCTTGTCTAAGGCAGGAATAGCCTTTTATTTTGAAAACTGAGCCTGGTTCAAACCAGGTCTCAGACAAGGCTATAATAGATGGTTCATGAGTATTGATTAAATGAATAAGTTCATGTTTTTTTATCTTTGGCACTTCGGCAGTTCCACTGCAGCACCACATGAGGATAGTGCCCAATCCCTTGTGGATGGTGCACCATCATCTGCGGCCCGTGCAATGGAACAGTCGAAGTGTCATTATGTCTGTCGGTTACAATTGGTTGTACATTCATTATGTACATGTAATATATTTTGCAATTTTTCAATCAAAGGGGCAGCGTGTTCATGGTTTATGATATTTGACTGAGAAAGAGAAATTATTAGGGACATAATTACATCAGAAATTGATTGTTCAGAGGAACTTGCACTGTAAGCACATCCATTTCTAGAAGTAGGCAAACTGTTATCTTTAATAAGCTCTTGGTGGGCTTTTTGATCATATCCTTTGGGTGCCTGGTAAGGCAAACGAGGTTTCAATGTAATGGTTTTTTTTGTATGACTTGATTAACGGTGATTCAGATTTTTCAACTATTTTCCTATTTACAATATCTGCATATGACTTGCTTACAGGAGGATAAAGTTTTGATGCCTCTAAGTAAGATGTGCTACTTTCAGCCATTGCTTTTTTTAATTTTTGTCTGTCTTTCATATTCAGGGCAAATTTTGTTAATGGCAAAATGTGATCCTGAGCAAAGACAGCATGTAGCCTCACTTTCCTCAATGTCACATTTTTCCCCAGTATGTTCTTTACCACATTTATAGCATCTGGGTTTGCTTCTGCACAAAGTTTTGGTATGTCCAAATCTGGCACAAGAAAAGCATTGGATTGTTGGGTAAGTGTAAAGTTCAACTGGTATAGCATTGTAGCATATGAATATTCGTTTTGGGAGGACTTGACCGTCAAAAGTTAGCAATACAGTTTGGGATGGCTTCCAAACAGGAGCACCATCAACCTTTGTTTTGTAATTAAATCTCCTCATTTTAATAATTTTACCACAGCCGACAGGAACAGTAATATTTTCCAAAACCTCATCATCAGACCATTCAGTGGGAATCCCTCTTACAACACCCATTCTTGTCACTTGAAAAGTAGGTATAAATGCTTTGAAGTTATTTCTAATAAGACTGGGATGGCTCAAAAATTCATTGGCTTTCTCAAATTGGGTGAATGCGAGAGTAATTCTATTACGGCCAATTCGTTTCAGACTTCCATTAACTATGTTGTGTTTGAATGTTTGTCCTTGTAGGAATTTTCCAAACGCTATTGGGTGTAGAGAAGTACTGTCATTCAAATTAGTTTGAATTTTTTGGATGTGGACAACAAAAGGACCTACATCTGTACTTGTATAGTTTGTCCTGCCTATGGGGGCAGGTTTTGAAGTTTTAGTGACATTTTCAGTAAAAGTTTTAGATGGAATTCCGGAAGTTGTGGGGATAGTATTTGGCACTTGGTTCGTATTTTCAGAAAGAGTACAGCAACAATAATCTAATTTCTGCACTGCTGCAGAGTGTTTATTGCGTTTCTTTTTGTTGCAATGACGGCAAACCTTGCTAGTACGGGTACGCTTTCTATTATTCATTGAAGCTATGGAGCAATCTGTATCCATACCAGATTCGTTAGAAATTGTAACAAATGCAGATGCTATAGGAATGGGCGGGAAACTAGGAAGGGAGCCTCCCGGATCATGGGGAGGCTCCTCCATTTCGAAAAAACGTTAAATAAATAGACTTACCCTATAATTACACACTAAAATAAATATTTACAAAAAAAGGAAGAAAATTAACTAAAAATTACACTTATCTGACCACTATTTGTACAATAAAATTAAATTTAAAATAAAACCGCGACCGACTCAAAGAAAAGTTGCCCGCGCTTTTTTTTTCACCATTTATTTTCTTTTTGACAGATCTAATTTGTCAGTAATAGTGTTGTGACCAAGTGATTATAGTGGACACGATATCGATTCATTTCGATATGTGATCAACGAAATAGCTGCAGAACATGGTCATGGGGTTCTTAGACTTCCACCCTATTATTGTCAATACAATGCCATTGAATTAATATAGGCTCAAGTAAAAGGACGCGGTGCTCGAAATAACACTAAACCCCCATTCATGGCAAACAAAATGCTTGATTTATTAAAAAATGCATGTATGGAAGTAACTGCGGAAGCTGGCAAAATGTAATTAAAAAACACAAGAAACTACAATGGCAGATTGGGATAAACAAGTGGCGAGAGATAATATAAATCAACAATTAATTATAAATATCGGCGATAGCTCGAGTGACAGCGACAATGAATCCGATTTTGATTAATAAATAAATAAAAATTAAAGTCACAATAATTGTTCCATATCATTTCATACCAATCTATATTTATACTACATTAGAATGCTACATTATACCCGTGTAAAAATGGTTACTAAACAATATATCGATATCTCAATTGTAACATCACTACTATCACTTTGTTGATAGCCATAGAACGTAAATTTTTAAAAACGTTTGTTATTTCATGTAATTTATAAAAAAACTATTACTCAAATCAAATCAAATCAAATCAAAAATTCTTTATTGTACACCAATATAGCAAGAGAACACAAGTATAAAGAAAAAAAAAACCATAATATTGGGACAGAGGGCGGCCTTATCACTTAGAGTGATCTCTTCCAGGCAACCTAGTTTGGAAAACAACGATAGGAAAACAGTAAAGCTGGCGTACCTAATAAAACTAATACAACTTAATAATAATTTAACAAAAAGAACAACTAAAAACCTAAAAACATGTAAAATGCCTACATTTATATCTATTACAAACAGAGAAAGGAAAACAACACATAATAAACCTACTCAAAAAGAAGGAAAAAAAAAAACACAAATTAGTCATGCATATAATAATTATGAACCAAGCTCTGAAAAATAGGAAGGGATTTGGCCTGCCTAATATGAAGTGGCAGATCATTCCATAAGCGAATAGCTTGCATGGTGAAAGAAGAGTGGTAGACAAGGTTGGAATGGTTGAAGTCAGGGATACACAAGCGGAGGACACGGGAAGTTCGCAGGGAGTCGGTATGGGAAGCCGTGACATAAGAAAATCTTTCTTTTAGATAAAGCGGAGTGAAAGGATTGAAGAGGATTTTGTACAGAAGGGATAGGATATGAGCATTACGGCGAAAGCGGATAGGTAACCATTTGAGCTTTTTTCGAAATTCGGATATGTGGTCATATTTGCGCAAACCAAATATAAACCGTATGCAGAAATTTTGGAGGCGCTCGAGTTTGTCGAGCTGCTCATTGGTTACATCAAGGTAGCAAGCGTCAGCGTAATCTAATATTGGCAGAAGAAGAGATTGCACAAGGGCTAATTTAGTCGTGATAGGCAGAAAGTTACGGAGTCTCCGCAAAGAAGCAGAAGAGGCAAAAACTTTACGGCTCACTTCAGTTAGCTGAGGTGTCCACGTCCATTGGCTATCAAAATGGATTCCGAGATTCTTAACGGAGTCACTCATTTTTATAGGAATGCCATCGAACATAACCGCTGACATGCATGACCAGTTTATCCTAGAAATTAAACGGGAGCTTCCAACTACGATCGCTTGGGTCTTTGACGCATTTATTGACAATCCGTACGATTTACTCCAGTCGCATATCCGTTGTAAGTCCGTATTAATAGAATCTATAGCCTCGTTGAGGCGCTCAAGAGGTGCTTGGGTATAAATTTGTAAATCGTCTGCATAGAGGTGATAAGAAGAAGAGAGGTTATGTGATATTGAGTTTATAAAAATAGCAAACAGAAGAGGGGATAGCACGCCGCCCTGTGGTACGCCAGCAGCAGTACTGCTCCATGACGAATAATGGTCATCGAGGCGAACCCGCTGCCGGCGACCAAACAGGTATGTTCGAAACCACCTTATTGCCGTTGGAGATATGTTAAGAGAGGCCAAGACGCTTAGCAGGATATCAAAGTCTATATTAGTAAATGCGTTGCTGAAATCAAGAAGCAAGAGAACAGTGAGATGACAATTACCCATGCCGTACCTAATATCATCTGTGATTTTAACCAAGGCAGTTGCAGTGCTGTGCCCAGGTCGGAAGATTACTCTTATGGACTCAATTTGTTAAAGATGATTATTATACGGGATCAAGGAGCAAACTTAGGCAGTTGCTATATTTTTAAAACCTCGCATATAAAAGTGAACTTTTGCGTAACATGATGCAGTTACGTTCTATTGCTGCTGTCAAATAGAAAATAAACGGTTGGATCCAAGGATTTTTTATATCATCCCTCTCTTTCCCTCTGGATTGTTCTCTCTTTGGTTTTGTGAAATAAATTTTATATGAATAGAAACCTTATGTTCTTACACTTAAAGTTAATTTTCTATAAATGGTAAATCGGGGGGGAAATCGGTCAAAAATGAAAGGCATATAGAGAAGGCAGAAGGCCGTTGTCTTGCTTCAACAGCTTGCCAGTTTAAAAAATAATGTGTGATAAATGTCACTGTCAACTTAAGTTTTGATATATTTAGCAATAAATAATATTATTTAATTTTATTTATTATAAATCTTACTTGACACATAGAAATCTGAATTAATTTGTGAAATTAAAACAAAATAAAATAAGTAACCAATTAATATTATATTATTTTTCACACAAGCAACATTAAATTATGATGACATTATATGACAAAAGATGGCGGGAAAATAATAATTTCATATGTAATTTGTAAAAATAATTTAAATGTATTTTATTGTAAAAATAACAAAATGGTAAGAACTTGTAGTGTTCCGGGATGCAGAAATTAATCTTATAGTGGTTGCAATATATCTTTCTACAGGTATGCTAAAGTTTAAGTAAGATTACATTAAAGGGACTAAGGTGACCATATTTTCTCGTGCTTGAAATAATTTGTGCAATATGATATTTTTTCAGTTTTCCTAAAAATGAAAACATCAAAATAAATTCTCCAAAGTTTGCAGTCTACACTTTGATCCAAAATCTTTTAATACTCCAAATTCTCTCCGTTTGTTAAAAAAAGGCGCTATCCCAATTCCTGCCGTAGTGAGAAAAATTTAGTAATTGATTTATAGCTATTAGTAGTAGTGCTGATAAAAAGTAGCCAAGTCATATATTCTTATACCATGGTTTCACATACGATTCCTTAGTATTGTATACAGTTTGCTTTATATTGGTGTACATAGTTTAAACCATCACTCGTTTCAGTTAGAATTTGAAACACAAGGAAAACGATAGTGTTAAAAATATAGGATATAGGCAACAACTACCTACATGCAATTCAAATGTGAACTTGTAAATAAATATTGTAATTGCTGCAAAATGTTAATGATTTTGATCACATTGCCTGCCTTTCAATTAACCGAATCGATACTATTATAAGTTACAAACTAAAGTGCATTTTAATTTGTAAGTAAGTTTGTTGGTGTTTGTTCCTTAACGCGTCAATAGAGCTAAGGATCATCATGACTGGCAAGATGCAGGTAAAATAGGACCGCAAAAGAGACTGCTCCCGATTTGGTAAGAAGATGAATTGGTATATTCTAATTATATAATTTATTGTCACCCTAGTTAGAAAAAGACAACTGCCTTTCATAGTTCGCCTCGCTCTGCTCATATTGGATCAGCAGTAACATTTCCCTATATATTACTTCCATGGTTGGATCTATTATAAAAAAACACAATATTACATACCTAACTGAAGATTATCCTCCTGAAGTAAGTAGGTACCTACTGCTAAAACGAAAAGAATTGCAACAAGAAATTATAAAGATATGTCAAGAAGGAAAAAAAGCTATTATAAAGTACGATAAAATTATTATTTTGGAAGAAAACCACACAAAAAACCAATCTGTATTACTGGAAAGAAAGGATGACATTGTATCAAGCAAGGGCAACAAACAGAAAGCGAAATGAGGTACAAATTACAGCAAAAATCTGGCTTCTTCAATAATGCGTCACAAAAAAAGTAAGTAACTGGCCAGAAGCGGCGCCTATCCCCAAATTGTACACAAATAAAATAAATACCTAGATAATTTATGCACTGCCTCCAAGCCGACTGGTCCTCGTGGAGGAATAGTTGACCATATACCAGTTGGCCATGGGCAATAATAAAAATCTAGGGGCACGGTAGTGCCCCCGCCAAGTCGAGCGCGAAGCAAACACTGCCGTACCATCCTTTTCTCGAACCGTTTCGCCGCATTTTCAGCCCCCTATTTGAGAACCTCTGGATAGGATTAAAACGCTAAAATTTTCGTCATCTAGAAACTCGTAATAACACACTTGAAATCCAGAATTTCAAGTTGGTAGATCAATTAGTTCCGAAGTTATGCTAATGCAAAGTTTCGCATTTTCGACACTGACTCACTCATGATCATCAAAATAGAACTAGTACTTCGCATAGACCTAGCTAGAGAGCTGAAATTTGGTACAGTGGTAGATTTTAGCGGCCACATAAAGGAAAAACTATCAAAACAAGATTTATGGAAGATCTGGACTACCTGGTGACCCTGATGAGAAAACGTAAGAGTACAGCCAAACTATTAGCGTTTTTACGAGAAATATGACAACGCAGTACATGCGACGTTAAAGTAAGCGGGATGCGAGGCCGAAGGCCGACTATCACCATCACTTTGGCCATCAGACCTTAGAGTACCATAAGGGATCTAGAAAACTATAAGAGATAGCGGGTTGGTGCTTGAACTAAATATGATGAGAACTGGTGGTATGTATCGGATCTTACAAAATCATCATCATCCTCAGCAAACTTTCTACTGCATTCAATTTTCTATATATATATAACTGTATACTACTCAATAAATAAAAATAATATATATATATTAGTCCACGTCCTGTAAAAAAGAAGTGAAATCCCACCAAAAACATTCTGTAAAAAAATTGCCAAGTCTCGATAGAGCTGCTTGTTTATCACTAAAAAGCAATGAAATCTCTAGAATTAGTTAAGCCAAGTCTAAGGTTCCTTACTGCGATTTATTTATTATTATAGTTAATTGTACTTATGTGACTTGGCCGTTGACTTGTAAGTAGTAGATTATGATTAATTAAAGTTTAAGGGAAACATAGAAACAATAACCAGAGTTCTAACGAAAAATTAAGATAGATTAGAATCAGAAAAATAGTTAAGTGGACTCTACATAATAGGCAAAAACTTGAGAAGATTTGAATAAATCTGCCAATAAATTAGTACTTAAATAAACTTGTATCCACTAAACGTGTAAAGACCGGCCGCGCGGCCGGTCCATTTAGGTATTATTAATGTCGTTGCATACTATAAACATACCAACAAGCATGATAATCTGTTCAGCCTTTTTTTGTGTGATGAGCGTTTAAATAAACTGATAAACAGAGACACAGATAAACTGACAACATTTGTAAAAACTACTGAAACATGTTTTATTATCAATTTAAAGTATAGGTACTTAAATACCTACACAAATTTATTTTTTCTTATATGTATTTTTTTTTCTTCTAATTTTTTTTTCTTACCTTTATTTAATAAAATATTGCAAATGTTTAACCTCGTTTTATTGCCCATACATTCAGCTATCAAATGATATTTTTTTTAAATCAATATGCCCTTTACATAATAAGTTATGACTAAATTAATACAAGCGCCCAAGGGTTGGTGTCAAAAATAACAAAATGGCTGCCATTCCACCATGAGGAGGAAAAAAAAAATTTAGAGCTTGATTTGTCGATAAAATTAATCATATATTTTGCCATTTCAGGCTCCGACACGGGTAGACAAACACATTGTATAGGGTTGGGTCGGGTCGGGAACAGTGGCTCGGATTTTTTCAGATGTTGAAATTATGAAGAAAAAGTTAATGCTAAATTCACACAAAATATACCTACTTTGGTTATTTTCATTTCTCTCTACATTATCACTTTCCTAATAAAGAAAATTTAAGGCTATTTAGATTTTGAACCGCTTCAACCTTATTAGGTACCGTGAAACATGCCAACTTTGCCCGTTTTTTAAGGGAAATAATAAATATTTTTTGTTTTTTCTAGGAACACTTACGCATTTGCTTTTATTAATAGCTTTTCTAGTATCATGTGTATAAATCGGCTTAGTAAGATATTTAAAAAGTCCACATTTATTCGATAATTTCATTGATTTTGATGGCGGGCAAAGTTATCTAGACTTTTAGCCAACATTACCCACATGGTTTTTTTGCTCAAATTTAGCGCGTATGTCAACGAGAAAGGAACTAGCTAAAGTATTTGGCCAATGAAGTCGTTAACTCTAAAAATCTTACAAATAATGATTTAAGTTTCTCTATTAGGTTAGTTGGCAATGTTGCCCTGTATATTTTTCTATAATCCATACAAGACAAAAGTTGCGATGTCAAAATTTTAGGGCTGCCAAAAGCAAATATTTTTAATAGGTTCAAAAAAACAAAATTGGAGGTAATATTTTTATTGTGTATTCTGTGGTAATATACTAATGTTTATTAATTTCTTCGAAAATACAAATGGCTGAAACTCTTATAAATTAACTTATTTTAGATAAAAAATCAAGATCGAGAAATAAATAAAGAGAGATCGAGAATGAGTTAGGATAATAGAGACAGTTAAATATGTTTTTTTCTTTTAGAAGAATCTGGGTCGTCTGACAGGTTTGTTTCATCGAGATTGATAATATTTTCAGTTAGTATGTCTTTCAAAGTTGTCAAAATGCTCAGCTATTTCTGCGGTCCTTTTTCAGCTCTTGCCATTGAAATATTTTGTGTTGTTCTTATTATCAATTCATCACTATGTCACGCCGAAATAGTCACAGCTTTTTAACCGACTTCGAAAAAAGGAAGTTATCAAGTCTTCTGAATGTACAAAGTGACACCCCTAGGACTTTTTCAAACTTGGGCAAAGTTGTCATTATAAGTTTGGAACATTACTGGATAACATTGCCCACTGTCATAACTTTTGTTTTAATTAACCTATAGCACTGAAACTAAGAATAAAATACACTGTAATTCGTTTCCGACATCATAATGATTATGAAAACATACCTTCGTTTTTGCCATGTCTAAAATTTTTGTTAAACATTTTTCCTAAAATTTGCCCGCTAAAACACCCACCTCATTGAACAAGTCGCAACATGATACTAAACGACGTTAGCTTGATATGCAATTCTCAGTAATGCCACACGTAAAACCTAATTTCTTCCAAAGTTACTAATGTTGCCATAATATAAGGATATTTTTCTACAGAACCAGTTTGACTTATTTGGAGTGTTTTGGGCAAAGATACCTCTAATGGCAAAGTTGGCATATTTCACGGTATATGTATAGATCTGTATAGATACTATATATATATATATATATACTATGCGTGCCAAATAAGAATAGGACTGTCAAGACGCCATTTTGTTCAGCAATACGCGCTAACTTAATACCCAAAGTGTATGGTGTGCAAAAAAATAATTACTTACATAAATTTTATTCTGTTTGAATCTTTAATGTACGTTTTTTTTGTAAATCTAAAACATTTTACGCCGAATCTGATGTAGATTTGGCGTAAAATGTATTAGTTTTTTTTTTATTTATTTTTTACACTAATATTATAAAGAGGAAAGATTTGATTATTTGTTTGTTTGAATTGAGTAGACTCCGAAACTACTGGACCGATTTGAAAAATTCTTCCATCATTGTTATCCTACATTCACCCTGACAAACATGGGGTACCTACTTTTTATCCCGGATTAAACTTTTAATACTGGATTTCCGCTTGTGAAACCGTGGAGCGCTACTAGTTAATTATTAAAGAGTAGGATTTGAAAGAAAAAGCATAATATATAAAATATGATTAGTAGCATTAACTATGTATTTTATGTTCATACCTGTAGAATAAATTTATCCAAAATTATTCATTAATAAAATTCAAGAATAGTATTTTTAAATGAATATAATGATCATACAATAATTATTAATACAATGATTATACAATAATTATAATTATTTATAAATTTCTAGTGTTGCACTTCCTGCCTTTCTGTCTTCTGTGCATGGCGTATCTCAACTTTGTTCATCTATTTTGAAATCATCGTCAGTTGAGATAAATTGTGCGGCAGAGGCAGTGAGAGAGTGGACATCTCTCTGTACCAATGTTGACATCCCTAAGGAACCATTCTGCCAAAAACTTTGGGATGCTCCATTGGTACAGAAGCAATTTAACTCTTTAAAACAAAATTTAATAGGTGACAACGATCGCGCAAGGCTTCAAGCAGTGTCTCAACACGAATCTGGCCAATGGCTACATGCCCTCCCTTCTGCCAACCTCGGTTTATTATTTTAATAAATTTAACTTTGGTAAAATTTGGATAGGTTCTTAATCTGTCTGAGCATTTGTTTATTTGACTGTTCAGAAGGTTTTTATCACCATTATTAATAGTACTTATTAATCTTAATCTGTACTTATCTATGAACAATAAATTATTGCACAATATGAATGTGGTGGCGGCGGTTGCCACTCTACCAGCTCCTACGTCACAAGGTAAGTATACATGCGTAGATTGTAGAAGTAAAACGAAACTTGAAACTTTTATGCGAGTTGCTGCGAGCGGCGGATAGAGCCAGCGTGTGTACGCATCGGATCGCGGTTATCAGCGGACTGGCCTCACCACAAGATGGCCGGCGCGCGGGAACGAGCTCGCGTGGCCTTGGGCGCGGGCGGTTCCCCCCGCGCCCCGCACCTCAAGTGCGACGTGGCTCCATGCGTGCTTGCTTTGCTTGCGTTTAATTAATAACAGAATACAATAATAACAGAGTAGAACTTACGGCTACATGAATAACAAATTTATTATGCACTTTTTTTGCTGGCACTACTATTTTGACAGTTATAGTGTGAAGTTAGCAGCAAACGCGATCCAATTCGGATTGAAATGTGAACTTGCAAATAAATATTGTAAAAAAATATGATTTTAGTTACATTGCCCCTTACAACCAACCAAATCAATACTACCAAAATAACAAAATGAAATTGCCTTTTGTTAATAAGTTTGTTGGATTCGCCTCAATAGACCTAGGGATCATTATGATTGGCAAGATAGAATAGGACCCTAAAAAAACTGCTCCAGATATGGTACAAAGATTAGTTGAAATATCCTCAATAACGTCACCCTAGTCAGAAAAAGACTACAGCTTCTCATACATGCGCCTCGCTCTGCTCGTAATTTGATCAGCAGACATCACTCCTTTATAAATATATTATCTCCATGATTATAATAAAAAAAAATACATATTAATGGCAAAAAAAACTTCATAAACATGACTTGAAAAATTATTTATTTATATAATAATGTTATTATAACTATTCTAGTGTAAGCTGTGTGTCATTAGTATCAAGTAATCTATCTATATCAGAGAGCCAAGATATTAGTCTATCCAAGTATGCTCCATCTTGTTTGTAACTAAGCAACAACAGCTGCATATGTTGGAATGCCATCGGCTGCTCTAATAAGTATTCCAACCTCTTTTCTCTAATTGAAAGGAGTTTTATAAACACTATAGCTATTAGTGTCCACTGTATAGGTTTAAACATGATATTATCTGCTTGTAATTTAAATGTATTGACAAGTAACCATACGTCTGAACTTATTGTAAGAGCGAGCAGGCCCAGAGAACGGAGTAAGTCTGGTAATACTTTGTTTAGATGCTGGCATACAATACGTCTTCGTAAAGCGTTCTGCGCGTTTTTGTCTACTAAAGGTATGTGAGTTACATTGTCATCCTCCGTAACAGATTGGGTTTGATCTGGGACATATTTTTCTTCTACTGCTTCTGTTTGACCAGACAAAAATGCTTTTATTTTCAATTGCATTCGCTTGCTTTCCTCTTGTATTATTGAATAGTCTGGCAATGGTTTCATTTCTCTCTGTAAAGTCTGTGAATCTTGCCGTCTGTCTTCAATTTCCAACATATTTAACTTCTTGCATAGTTGTTGGTATTGGTCATAACTGTTGGCACTGTAGAATATGCCTTTAGCATAATTATTGAGGTATTCCTTAATACATTCCCCTTTATCGGCAACCATTTCTCTTACTTTTTCATCTCCAAACAAAAATAGCATTGTGTCAAGAGTGAACCACTCTGCCAAACATTTTTCTACTTCAACAGTCAAAGCTGTGACTACAGGTTGCTTTTTCTGTACAACTTTTTTAGGCTTTCTTTCTTGTGGTTTTTCTATCTTGCCTATAAGTATTGGATCTATTTTCTTCTCCGCTTTCTCTACGACTTCTCCAACAATATTTGTGGGATTGGGAACAGGCTTCTTCTCTTGAACTACAAGTTTTTCTAGTTTATTTGTTGTTTGACTAATTTCATCTTTTAGAGCTTTAGGTTCCTTATTCAGAGAATTATCAGAGATTACTTTAACAGGAGCTTCTGGAGATTCATTATGTTGCATGCTCGTATTTGTTTCACTAATTACATTCTGTGTCATTTCTGTGTAAGATATATTATCTATTTCTTTTAATTTCTTATCATTATCCTTGCACATACTCTCAGCAACTGATTTGCCTTCCAATTCTTTGTGAGATTTATTTGCTTCAGTTGCAGCTTCTTCAAAAGATGTTAAACTGAAGTGTTTGTTCTCTCCATCTTGTATTTCATTAATACTGGCTTTTGCAAAGTCATTGATAGATGTAAATACATTTTGGTCAGTTTTGATTTTAACTCTGTCTACTAAAGATACATCAATCTCTTGTCCCATACTTCCTTGTGCTCGTAAAGGTAGTAAATTAAATGTAGGAATGGTTTCGTACTCCCTGAACCACAATGGACTTGTCAACATCTGCTTCTTCACATACATAGCAGCATTGTAACAGCTGTTGCTGCAGAAGCTCTTTCTTGCAGTTATATCATACACTTTATTTCTTTTGACTGATATCCTGTACTTTTGTGTAGGTATGTCTTTTACAGATATATTCTTCTCACAGATTGGGTAGCCACATAGATGGATGATGGATCTTTCTTCAATAATGTCGTCGAAGTGCGCTTGGTTAATATCAGGTAAGCACTGGAGGAAATAGTCTTCTAGTATACCTTTTTCGAGTAAACTTTCAACGATATGTTGTGCTTTCGCATTGCATTCCTTTTTCTTTATAATAGCATGCCGTAGCTGCTCTTTTGTCATGTCTTCAATCTTCTTTGGCTTCTTTTTCAGTTTCTGGCTGCTGTCTTCCAGATCCATGGTGAAAACAAGTGTTATGTTATACTATGATGAAACGTATGTATGGTAGAATTGGTAGATATCTCACAGAATTGAGAATATACGGCATTCAAATTATATAGGTCATTAAAATGCAAACAGCTCCAATAAACAAATTTGAAAATTTGGAAACCCAAATTCCAAAATCAAATTACAAAATAGAATGACATTGACAACAAGGAAACAGCTGGTTATTGTCATATATCAGCTAATGTCAACTTCAACATATTTTACTCTTAATTTTAGCTTAGTACTTTATTATATTTAGCTAATTTATTATGCTAATTTGTAACGTAGTTATGAGTTTTCAAGTAAAGTTTATTTAATATATTACTATCGAATTAATAAAACGTATTATGATTAACAATAACAGGTGTTTTTGCTCTAGTTATCTGGCCTTAAATACAAAAGTTTGTTTTGTGCAAGATGTTTAAAATAACCAAATGACAGAATTGACATTGGTTGGTAGTTAAGATGTTGCCCTACTTTAAAAGCCCCGCAGGTAATCGGTTAATCTACTTCTAATAAATCATAATCTTCCTCTTGAATCTCTCTATCTATTAAAACAACTGTATCAAAATTGGTTGTGTAGTTCTATAGATCTAAGTACCCGTACATACAAATGCGGGAAAAGACTTTGCTTTATATTACGTAGGGATGTTCACGACACCCGAGGCGACGACAACGGTACGGTGATCTTGTTCAATAATATGGAGAAGAAATAGGTATCTAACTACCTACGTTATCACAAAAATTTAAATGAGAAAATATATCAGATAAATTATGTAGTTGATCAGTTAAGGGAAAATATGAAGGCGGATGCTAGTCACCCTAATTCTGAAAAAGTCGCACAATTTGTGTTCGCGAATTAATTTATTTACCGTCCTACAACCGTTCTATTACCAACTAAAATGAAACATTATTTACATATTAATCTGCTCGTATAAATTCAAGATAATTAATTACCCGCTACATTACATTATTCTGTGCTTTGTGTGGAAATAGCTCGAGTTATCAGTCGTCTGCAAATCCTTGGTGTTGTTAAGTGGACCAGTGGTTAGCAAACTTAGCAATTACTTTCTAATTTGTTATCAATGATTTAGATAACGATGAAGATGTTATTAAACGCACGATAAAATGTAAACAGTTCAAAGAAACAGCTTCAAGTGTCTGCAGATAAATTTAGTAAGGAGGTAAGTGTTTATTAATGATTTTTTCGATTTGGAAGCTGTAAGTCAGTCAGTTCCCACTTCCCAGGGTCAGTAGAGTGTACCTAGTTATACCAGTTTTTTGCTTGCAATATTTTAATATCCGGTATGAAATTTTGAAAGGATAATAAATAATTAAGTAGGTATGTTAAAATTTAAATGGCATAACTTTAAAAACTTAAAGGAAAGTCAAAAGTTGATTTCATTTGCAACCCACTTGTAGGAACAACTTTACATTATTTTATGTGAAAAATGTGGTTTGGGAAGATGGTAGGCAAAGTAAGAGATAAGACAGCACCAAAACAACAAAGAAAACAAACATAGTTACAAAGAAAATTTATTTCATAAAATTATTTTTAATAAATGTAATCTATGGTGTGGCTCTTCCTCATAAATGAAGTAGGCACCTACCTAAATTATGAACAAAAAGACCTAGGTATAAAAACTGTTGAGTCAGTAAGAGGAGTAATTTGCTGCTGTGGCAGAAAAAAATACTTTTTGTTATTATTTTTAATAATAAGTCTGAACAAGATTTTCAAATAAAGTTTGAAATTATTTTCTCTTTACTGTTTGGTCACCCATCCAAGGACTGACCGTGTCAGCCTTTGCTTAACATTGGCAATCACATAGTGTCATTCCATTTTGGGCGCTTCTGTGGGTCGGATGACACATTAAATTGTAGGTCCCGACTGTTTGTCATAGTATGGCAGTCATTAAGCCATGTCAGAGGCCCTTAGGGCAGCTTGATTACCTCTCGACACCAGAGTTGGCCACTCTCGTTTGATAAGAAGAAGAAGATTACTGTTTGAATTGTCAAGAGTAAAATAAATGTGTGGACTAGATATAGGTTGCTTCGGTCTGGTTTCTTCTAGGCAAGCACGCTAGATCATAGATTATAACGTTGCTTAACACCAGGCAAGTTGTAGTCAAGCATGAGACTATCTAATGTAAAAAAACCGGCCAAGTGCGAGTCGGACTCGCGCACCGAGGGTTCCGTACAAACCTGCAAGGTTAAATATTTTGTGATGTAACTAAAAATTTATGGTTTTCGTAATTTTTCCTTTATCTATGCTATAAGACGTTGCTTCGTACCAAATTTCAAGATTCTGAGTTCACGGGAAGCACCCTGTAGGTTTTGATTCCCTTGCAAGTGTCGAAAATTTGCGGCATAAATGGCTGTATCTTTTGATTGCGTTGGCTTAGAAGTTTGATTTTTTCACAGCTTCAAGGGACAGTAGACCTGAGTAATTGATATAAATTTCAGCTTCATACCTCTACGCGTTCCTGAGAAAAAGGGTCTTGACAGACGGACGGACGGACGGACAGACGGACAACAAAGTGATCCTATAAGGGTTCCGTTTTTTCCTTTTGAGGTACGGAACCCTAAAAAAAGGAAATTATGAATACTTTTATACCTATTTTACACATGAATAAACGATTTTTGAATAGTAGTTAATAATTTAGTATTCATTATCACCATCATATTAGCCTGTGTCCACCCACTGCTGAGTAAAGGCCTCCTCTCCAGCACACCAAACAATACTGTCTCTGACCTGTCTAGTCCTTCTCCTACCAACATGCTTAGAAATGTTAGATTTTTTTAAATTCTTTAATAAGTTTGACTTTGGCCTGCCTGATGTTAAGCATTGCTGCAGCCTAGTGTGCAACACTTACCTAGAAGATGCCTATTGACTCTAGATTTGAAGACCCCTAGATTGTAGTTCACAGGAAACATAGTATAATAGTTAGTATTTCATTTTCATTTCATTTTTTTCATCAATATAGGTACATAGAAGTACACTTATGATAGTCAATTCAGTACATAATTATATAAATCAAGTGTAATATCATTTATACAACATAAATAGATCATTACTTAAAGTAATCTTACAAACTTATAGGTAAAGCAGAGAAGCCTTTGTCTTTTAAAAAAACTTTTAATAGAGTAGTATGCTTTTTGGATTATTAATTAAAATAAAATAGCCTTTATTTCTACTACTACAAAATGACTTAATTACTTAATATAATATGATCACTTTTTACGTTTCGCGTGACAGTTTATGTAATTTTATAATAAACTTTTTTATAAATCTTCATTTTTTTTTGTTGGTCGAAGTTGCCTGTATGGCAAAGGCCTCCCTTTTATTTTCATCTCGTTATTTCTTCTATTTCCTTGGTTCTTCTGTTCGTTGTGGGTAAAATGTAGAAACATATTGATTAATATCTTCCTTATTTTGTTTGTGTCTGCATGCTTCACAATTTTTTTAACATTTAGCTACAAAACGGAAAAACAATTAAATAAAACTAATGCCACAAATGGCGGCCTTATCGCTAAAAGTGATCTCTTCCAGGCAACCATAGGATGGAGAGGAAAATATAAAAAAAAGACTAGATGGGGTGTACATTAACGAGTACATGAAATTTGACTATAAAAATTTAAACAATAAACATAAACATTTAAAATGATAATAAACTACTCAAACCCATACTTACATATGTATATTATACTACGTAATATATAAAAATATACTATGTGCTACTATTACAGTCATAGTACAGCATCAAATCTCAAACATAGGTACAACATAAGATCTAACTCAGAGCTATAGGTATCACAATTGGGCTGCTGAAAAAATTACTTTCAAAACATCATTGTTGAGTTCATGTTTGTGTTACCTTCTACTAACATTATATACCTAGTTGGCTTTTAAATGCTCCTTTCTTTTCCCATCTAATATTGGTAGGATATTAAAGACAGTTGTGTTTTACATGTATTGTGTTAAAGAAACAGACTAATGTGTGTTACTTACACATTGAAAACTATAGTTAGTCATTTATCATAAGTACTTTTTTTGTTTCTTTTTTTGTCAAGTAAGTGAGACTGTTCTTGTTTAAAAAGTAAACTAGTGTCTGTATGGTAAGTTGGAAAACTCATAAAACTATATTATTTACATATAGTCTCTCAGTAAAACTCTTATTTAGTAGCGCTTTGTGGGGTTTAAATAGTAATAACTTTTTATTTATGAACGGATTCATAGCTACATACCAACATAGCAATGTAAGTTCTATTTTATAAGTAAAAACATAACATGTACCGAGATGTAAGCTTTTGTCAGAACAATAAACGTATAAACGTAAACATATAAACGTAAACTCCTGCAGAAACTTTGCTAAATTTCCAATCTATAAAATGTCCATATCCTAGTGATTTGGGTTGAAAAACAACTCTTTAATTAAATTAATCAAGTTTACTTTAGCAACACAAAAATAATTAATTTATTCTATTTTATTAAAGCCATGCCGTGGCTATTTGGTTTGAAGACTGACACCAGAGTTGGTCATTCTCATAAGAACATACATTTTGATGAACATGATTTGATTTTCAAATAAAAAAATAGTAAATCAAAGTTGCTAGGTAGGTTAGTTACCATAAAAAAAAATTAATTTTTATGTACTAGCTGTGCCAGCGACTTCGTCTGCATGGAATAGTTATTTTGGGCATTAATTCTTTGAATTTTGAACCGTTTGCGCAATTCAAAGATGAAAAATTTTCCCCGTTTTTTCCCACATTTTCCATTATTTCATCGCTCCTTTTAGTTGCAGCGTGATGTGATATAGCCTAAAGCTTTGCTCGATAAATGGTCTAAATAATTTTCAATTCGCACCAGTAGTTCCTGAGATTAGTGCGCTCAAACAAACAAATAACTTTATAATATTAGTATAGATTTGTAAAAGCAAAAGTGTACTTACTTGTAATTTTGTTTGTGTGTTTCTTTATTTGTTTCTCATCTTCTTTTGTTCTCTACAATTTTTAAAAACAAATGAGTTGCTTGTAGCAGATAAGATAAAGATACACTTTTACTTTTTGACTGCTCTGTTAGCTTAGTTGGTAGTGTCTCTGCCTTCTAATCTATGGGGTGCGGGTTCGATTCCCGCATAACACAAGTAATTATGCATATTAAAATTTGTAATTACTTGTGTTGAGTCTGGTCGTTGGTATCTATCTATATTAAGTATGTATTTACAAAAGAAAAGTATATATGTATTAAATCCGTTATTTAGTACCCATGATACAAGCGTAAGCTTCGTATGGGGCTAGATGGCGCTGTGTGATATGTCCTGAAATATGTATGTATTATTTATTTACTTTATTGCTAAGGCTTCTTTTAATCCGGCGACAAAGTAGCTCAGACATCTAAATAAAATACTATAAAATGTTATGCATCATTAAGTTCAATGTCCTTGAATTTGACAAAACTTTTGATAATAAATAGGTCTTTACCTATGATATTGCCGTTTTTTTCTTACATTTTAATCTGTTTGTAACTTTTACGTTCAGCTATATTTTTTCCAAACACAATTTTTATTGTATCAATTGTTGAATTATGTACCATTAAGATAAAAAATACATGTATTACTAGTGCATATTACTTATAGGGAAGTCATTGAAAACACCTCTTTCAATGTGTCGTCGGTTTCACTACTTTAACTAGGTATATTTTTATCATATACTCTGTTTTTGAGAAATTGATATACGCAGTGCATAGCTTTTTTTCCATCTAACTATAGTTATCAATTGCATCTAAATCTGTTCAGACATTTCCATACAAACATTAAACATGTTGTATGGAAATATCATTTTTCTCAATTTCGTCATACAACTCGGCAATTTCATAGGTAAAGACCTAATATAATCCAAAGTGCAAGCTATTTTCATATCTAAACATCCTAGTTCCATTCATCCATTATAGTATTTTATCGCAATGTTTGCTTATCTACACACTTTGCTTTTTTACACTTTTTTGATTGTTATTTATAAAGCTAAGCTAGCTTGCTGTTCGCTTCCTTACGATATTGCTTACTTGTCAAATAAATGTTTCAAATAGGGTTCCCATTTTACATATTGAAACATTGGGTGTACTGAACCAATGCAGGTGGCGCCGCGGGCATCCACTAGTATTTTATGAAAACACCTTTCTTCAATATAATCATGCAACCATGCTGCAATTAGTTATAGTATCTAAGTAAAAGCTGCAATATTATTACACAGCCATATACAAAAAGCATAGGTCTAAATTTTACCCTCTGGCTCTCTCTTTGAGTCATATTTCCTCTTGACTTAGGGTCGTGACACCCCCGCAGAATTAATTCGTTAGAGGAGTTTTTTTACATGACTACGACTTGCCTGATGTTAAGCAACGTTATAACCTACGATCTAGTGCGCTTGCCTAGAAGAAACCGGTTTACTCTTGACTTGAAGACCGACAAATTATAGTTCGGAAGGAGTTCCACAGTTTGGCTGTTCGCACGATGAAAGTCGAAGCAAAACGCTTGGTGCGAGTCTTTGGAACCTCAACTGTATAACGGTGCCTTCTTGCCGTACCTCTACTCGTACGATGGTGAAATGGGGCTGCATGAATTAAATTATGCAATGCCTCCGCACACTCTCCGAAATGCAACCCGTAAAAAACCGAAAGACTGGCCACCTTACTTCTTGCACATATATATCGTTGTAAGCGCCCAGGTCCTTCCACAGGACCCCTACCCTTTGGGTACAAACCCCTAAAAAAAAACCTTCAATTCACCTTCACTTTTATGTAAGTAAATAAATATTAATTTAAATTAAATTATATTTGATGGTTCCATTTTGATTTAGGTACCCTTTGCGTAACCCTAAAGGAGGCTTTAGTTATCACAAACTCATACTTAGTTTTCAATAATAATGTATTTGCCTCAATACAAATACCACACGTCCAATACCTCCCAGCCATGCCCTGGCTGTAGTTAATAATACATTAGTGCCGTGTGCAAGTTATCACCCCGCGTTCCTATCAGATAGTGCGCACGGCACCAATTCGAAGCGATCAAGCGTTGAATAGTTCAATGACTTTATATTTTACTTTCAATAAAATTACTATTTAAACTGTGCTGTAAACGTCGATTGTCGCTGTCTCTATGTACTCGTATCTGTACACATAATAAAGCTGAAGAGGGTCACAAATCTGAACATAGAAGATACTAGAGCTGTGCCCGCGACTTCGTCCGCGTGGAATAGTTATTTTGGCCATTAATTCTTTGAATTTTGAACCGTTTTCGCAGCGCACGCAACGGAAGCCCTCAAAGATGAATAATTTTCCTCGTTTTTTCCACATTTTCAATTGTTTCTTCGCCGCTCCTATTAGTTGCAGCGTGATGTTATATAGCCTAAAGCCTTCCTCTATAAATGGTCTATCTAACACAAAAATAATTTTTCAATTCGGACCAGTAGTTCCTGAGATTAGCGCGTACAAATACAAAACTAACTATTCAGCTTTATAATATTAGTATTTTAATATATATGAATATAAAAATGAATTGCTGTTCGTTAGTCTCACTAAAACTCGAGAACGGCTGAACGGATTTATCTTATCTTAGTCTTGAATGTTCGTGGAGGTCTAGGGAAGGTTTAAAAGGGGGAAAAAAGTAAATTAATTTACTTATACAAAAATTTAGGTCTTTTATTTATCGATTTAGGCAGTACGAAGTCTGCCGGGACAGCTAGTAAATAGTTAAGCCAGAAATCGCGGACTGCCGCAATAAAATTATGTACAACACCAATAAACTTATTTGAAACGAAATAATCTAAATTATTCCATATATATTTCTAAGAACCAAATTGTTTATTTATGATTTTTTTTGTATTATCTCTGTCTTTTATTTTGCCGACATTGAACGGTAATAAATACCTAAGTAAGTATGTACATTGTATGTACCTAGTACCCAGTAATATGAGCAAGTGTGGCTCAGCGTTTCCAGTGTCTGCTTTTCCTCCAGACGCACCCTGGTTCGAATCCGGCCCTACACCAATGACTTGTATTTTCAAGCTAAGTAAGTGTGGACTTGCACTCGCTTGACGGTGAAGAAAAACATCGTGAGGAAACCGACATGTTTGAAGACCACAATATCCGAGGACATGTGTCTTCCGTGGAAGGAGCTGGGCTTCCTCCACGATGTATCTGCCCAAGAGAACTCCCCTAGCGGAATAATTCTGCAAGGGAGTCACGACCCACTCATGTCAGAGGCCCTTAGAGCGGCTTAATTAACTCTCGACACCAGAGTTGGCCACTCTCAATCGATAAGAAGAAGAAAAACTACCATGCGTCACACACATGAATGTAAAAATTTTAGATATGTTGCATAAACGTATTCCATTTGGGTGCTTTCGTGAGTCGGGTGACATTAAAAATGTAGGTCTGGTGATACGAACGGCAGTCGCTAAGTCATATCAGAGGCTCTTAGGGCGGTCATAAAACTCTGACACCAGAGTTGGCCACTCTCATACGAACTTACATAATTACTTCTTCTTTTTATCGAAAGAGAGTGGCTATCTCTGGTGTCAAGTTTATCAAGCAGCCCTAAGGGCCTCTGACATGGCTTAGCGACCGCCGTACTAGACAAACAGCCGGGACCTACAATTAAACGTTTCATCCGACCCACGGAAGCGCCCGTCCATTAGAATCCCACTTTTTGGTCACCCATCCAAGGACTAACCGCGTCAACATTTGGTCAGCTTGCGGAGGCAATCGCATGCGAATACCAATGATAAGCACATGCTGACGATAGTAGGTACTAAGACTGACTAATTAAAAAGTATTACACATACATAGGTAACTAAACTATGTTAAAACACGCGGTTAGGCTCACCGGAATGTATGTATTGTTTGAAGGAATGTAATATTAAAACAATATTACTCACGGGTCAGGTGTACGAAGTATTATTAGGTAATAGATTAATACCTACTTACTTATATGTTTTACTAGTGGGTGTTCGCGGCTTCGCTCGCATTAAGAAGTAAAACTTGCATCCCCTATTTCACCCCTTTAAAAGTGGCATTTCCAAAGATCCTTTCTTAGCGGATGCCTACGTGTTAACATCTTCCTTCATTCCAAATTTCATCCCAATCCGTCCAGTGGTTTGGGCTGTGCGTTGATAGATCACTATATCAGTCAGTCAGTCAGTCAATCAGTCAGTCACCTTTGAGTTTTATATATTTAGAAGTACTTACTGTGATTACTACAAACTTTATATTATTATGTAGGTAGGTACCTACGTATGTGTGTAAATGGCTCACTACTATACGGCATTCTGTAGTACCTTTATCTTGTATGTGTGTGTGTGTGTCTTGTGTGTATTTAGTTTTTTAATAGATAAAGTGATCAAAGAATAAGTGATCGATCAATTCTATCCAAATTGGTTCAGCAATTGAAGCGTTAGGAAGTAACACACACACACTGACAAATGTTCATCTTTTTTTTACATGAGATAGGCTCACACTTGACTACAACTTGCCTGATGTTAAGCAACGTTGTAATCTACGATCTAGCGCGCTTGCCTAGAAGAAACCGGTTTACTCTCGACTTGAAGACCGACAAATTATAGTTCAAGGGGAATAGAGATTCGGGCAAGGAGTTCCACAGTTTGGCTGTTAGCACGATGAGAGTCGAAGCAAAACGCTTGTTGCGAGTCTTTGGAACCAATATATGCTCAATTCTATCCAAATTGGTTCAGCAATTGAAGCGTTAGGAAGTAACACCCACACACGGACAAATTTTCACCTCTTTTCTTTACGTGGGATAGGTTTACGTTTGACTACAGCCTGCCTGATGTTAAGCATTGCTGCAGCCTAGGATGTAACACGCTTACCTAGAAGATACCTATTAACTCTAGATTACCTAAATAATGTTAGCAAATGTTGAGCAACTGCTTTAACTTTGTCCTTTGATGGGTATTATTGGGTTAATAAATCACATAGCCCCTCATTATACCATTCCAGTAGCCTCTGGGGTGGTTGAAAACTATTAACACCAGAGTACACCACTCTCATATGAAATAACGTTATCGTTGTTTGATGTTCTTAGTAGGACATTTGCTCATAGTGTTTGAAAAGTAAAGAATTATTTACTTTTTGGATATTCGCCAAGAAATACTAACAGTATTATATTGTTTATTTATTTGGGTCGAGTCCAATGAACTTTTGAAGAATTGAAGAATCATCTATCTAAAGTAAAAAAAACCCTGCAAATTTGTCGATAAGAGCTTAATTCTCAGATATATTAAAGTGATATCAGTGCAAATGATTTCATTGATATCTGAAAAATATAGCACGCTCCATCTTAGGCCATAGCCTTACTTGCTATCAGGTAAACTGTGGTCAAGTGCAAACCCGTTCAAGTTAAAAAAAATAAATAAATATATAATTAAATCATGGAACACGTTAAATTATAATTATTAACTATAATTTCTTATTAAATAAGTATTCTCTTCAAGTCGAGAGTAAACCGGTTTCTTCTAGGCAAGCGCGCTAGATCGTAGATTATAGCAACTCAGGCAAGTTGTAGTCAAGCGTTAAGCTTTGATTTCCTAGGAAAGCGGTGCCTTCATATAGCGGCCGTAATACAGCGGTGAATGACGTCACTAAAACGTTGTCTATGTAAACGAAATGGCGCGGTTTCCTGGAGAGCGGTAACTTGCACCGTAATTTACTTTAATAATTTTTGCGTCCGTAATATCACGGTCGCTATACGATGGCACCGCTTTCCTAGGAAACCAAAGCTTTAGCCTACGAGTATATCATGTAAAAAAAATATTGTAGGTCCCGGCTATTTGTCTAGTCAGAGGCCCTTAAGGCGGCTTTTTAAACTCTCGACACTAGACTTGGCCACTCTCATTCGATAAGAAAATCGGAAGTGCTGCAGAAAATCTTCAGGAAATTAACAATCAAATTTAAAAAAAAACTTGTGTATTTGATTTTGATTATTTTTGATGATGTACAAGTAAGAACATTGTTATCATGCAATTGTTTCCGGCGATAGATAAATTATAAAACCTTATTTAGTGAAGATTTTATTACTTCTGACTATACCATATCTACAGATACTAATATTATAAAGCTGAAGAGTTTGTTTGTTTGTTTGAACGCGCTAATCTCAGGAACTACTGGTGCGAATTGAAAAATTCTTTTTGTGTTGGATAGACCATTTATCGAGGAAGGCTTTAGGCTATATATACTTAACATCAAGCTGCAATTAATAGGAGCGAAGAGACAATGGAAAATGTGGAAAAACGGGGAAAATTATTCATCTTTGAGGGTTCCGTTGCGTGCGCTGCGAAAACGGTTCAAAATATCCAAAAAATATGTATGAAAGAATTATTCCTCTTGAAATGATCTAACAATATGTCTCCAACAGTATATGTCTATCTTTTAAGGTTAACTCACTAGAACCGTTATTATGGCAAAAACTATTCCATGCGGACGAAGTCGCTGGCACAGCTAGTAATACATAAATCATAGTAAGCAATGTTTTTTGTCATATAATAATTTGGTGTAAATAAATGAAAGACCAGCGCTTGTTGCTTGTGCAGCCAGCACATGATTTGGGGCCGGGTTGTAAAACGAAACTAGCATTTTTTATACATATGTACCTATATATAGTAACTAGTGGACGCTTACGGCTTCGCTCGCATTATTTCGGAATTAAAAGTATCCTATGACAGTCCAATGAATGACCTCATACTACTTAACAAAAATCATGATGATCCGTTCTGCCGTTATTGCGTGATGAGCGTTTAAATAAACGGAGACACAGATAAACAGACAAGATTTCTAGAATTAGTTGGAACGTGTTTTGATATCAATTCAAAGCAAAATTTTTTTTTCAAATATCTTCAATGTTCAGACTTTCGACCCTCTTTAGCTTTATTATATGTATGGATATATTTTTATTTTCGACGTGCCCTGTATGATTTGATAGTTTTAGTCAATAAAAAAATGTTTTTTTTTTAACTTGAAAGGGTTTGCACTTTGCCATAGTTTACCTGATAAAAAGCAAAGGCTATGGCCTAAGATGGAGCGTGCTTACCCGCTAAGAACCGATTCACTCTCGCTTTGAAGATCGCTGGATTATAGTGCGTGGGGAACAGAGAATCAGGCAGGGAGTTCCACAACCTTGCGGTACGAACAATAAAGGTTGTTGAATTGAATGCAATGTTTTTTTCCGATATGGCTCTCAATAACCCGAAATAAATGATTTTTATTTTATTGAATATATCTCTTATTCTTATCTCCACGTGTCTCCCCTCCAGGGTGGTCCAGCCAGCATGATGCACATGTGGATGTGGTGGGGCTACGACCTGGGCGAGTTCCTGTTCCCCGGCCTCACGGTGTCCAGTCGCTGGTCCTTTGCCCTCACCTGGATCGCGCTGTTCTTCGTCGCGCTGCTCTATGAGGGCTCCAAGGTTCGTTTTTTTACTAAACTACATAATTCTTATCTCTGCCGTAAAAAACGCATACACATGTAGACAAGTACTGGGTCCTCTGGTGAGGAAATTACATTTCTCTATACTTTTTTTTTACAAGAAATGGGTTTGCACTTGACCGTAATAATTGCGTGATGGTAAGCAATAATTACGGTCTAGGAAGGAACGTGCTTACCCAGTAAGAACCGATTCACTCTCGCTTTGAAGATCGCAAGGTTATATTCCGCGGGGAACAGGGAGTCCGGCAGGGAGTTCCACAATTTAGCAGTTCGCACTATAAAAGACTATATACTTACATGTAAAAAAAAATGTTTGGGTAAACTTTAAATCCATAACAGGACACGAATCAGCAGTTTTTAGTATTTTTGTCTGTTTATCTGTTTGTCATGTTATTTCAACGCTCACCACGCAAGAACAGCTGACAGCTGAACTGATCATAATGTAGATATTATCAGGTCTTTACAAGTGTCGGAGGTACTTTTTACCCCAAAATAATGCGAGCGAAGCCGCGGGCGAATGACTAAATGTATTGAATGGTTGTGCAAGGTGCAACACACACATGGCTAAGAAGAACACCCTTAGCCATCTGTGTGTTTATTTGTGACTAGTGGGTGCTTGCGGTTCGCTCGCATTAAGAAGTGAAACTTGCATCCCCTATTTCACCCCTTTAAAAGTGGCATTTCCAAAAGTCTTTCTTAGCGGATGCCTACGTCATAACATCTACCTTCATTCCAAATTTCAGCCCAATCTTTTTTGGGCTGTGTGTTGATAGATCACTATATCAGTCAGTCAGTCACCTTTGAGTTTTATATATAAAGATGAATAAACTAATCTATTAAAACAAAATAACAGACATATGTTAATAACCAAGTTCTACAAGAAACTATATCGTCAAAATACACATCTCAACACTTACCTATCACTCGGTGTATGATTATATCGTCCCCTGTTTATTTGTAAAGCTGTTATCGGTCCATGTAATCCCTGGCAGTAAATTCCTTATCTTCGTATCTAAATAAATTCGATTTGGTAAATCTAGAGCTCCAATATTTATCGAATCGAAATTTTTGAAATTTCCTACTTATAAATGCAAGTGACCTCAATACATAGGAATATTTTTCGAAAATGAATTGAGACCACATTTTCGAATTCGAATTAATTCGTCTTTAGAGCCAGTTTAGGAAGATAGATGAATTAGTATGGTGATAACTATAAAAAAGAATTACCGTAGGTATATATTGTATTTTATTGTACCTACTATTAACTTTAATTGATTTTGTGTTTCTGTGATGTGTATCAAATAACTGATATGAATAAATGACTATGATTGCCTTCTGCAACACGGTTTTTTAAATACTTACATCAGAAGGCAGAGCATTTGTTATATATGTTTTATTTTAACTTGAACGGGTTTGCACTTGACCATAGTTTACCTGATAGCAAGTAAGGCTATGGCCTAAGATGGAGCGTGCTTACCCGATAAGAACCGATTCACTCTCGCTTTGAAGATCGCTGGATTATAGTGCGTGGGGAGCAGAGAGTCAGTGAGGGAGTTCCACAACCTTGCGGTACGAACAATAAAGGTAGAATCGTACCGTTTCGTGTGGGTCTTAGGTACATTGTTTATGTTATACAATATAATTTTACTTTACTTTATGATTAGGTCTCAGCTCGATTGCATGTTTGAGGACCTTAAAATCCGAGGACATGTGTCTTACGTCGAAGGAAAAAAAAGTGGGCATCCACCACTATGTATCTGCCCTAGAGAATTCCCCTATTGAATTAATTCTGCTGGAAAGTCACGACCCTCAGTCATGAGGAAATACGACTCATAGAGAGAGAGTTTGCCTGCATTGTGCGAAAATTGAGTTTTATTACAATTGTAGTATTTGAAAGCCATAGTACATAAAGAGGGGTATTATAAGTTGAATTGATAACATTTATATATGTATATATACATACATGTGACCGAAAACATTCCATTTAGGGCGCTTCCGTGGGTCGAATGACACATTTTACGTCCCGGCTGTTTGTCAAGTACGGCAGACGTTAAACCAAATCAGAGGCCCTTAGGGCGGCTTGATAAACTCTGGACACCAGAGTTGGCCACTCTCATTCGATAAGAAGAAGACATATTGTGTAATATACCCCTGTAGTGTTCATAGACTGACCTGTTAGCTTAGTTGTTAGTGGCTCTACCTTCTAATCAAAGGTTGCGGGTTCGATTCCCGCATGACACAAGTAGTTATGTACTTTAAAATTTATAATTACTTGTGTTGAGTCTGGTCGTTTGTGTATGTATTTACAAAAGAAAAGTATATAAGTATTATATCCGTTATCTAGTACCCACGACACAAGCGTTTGCTTAGTGTGGGGCTAGATGGCGCTGTGTGCAATGTCCCGGAATATTTATTTATTATTTTATCACCGCTTCCAGGTTTACCTGGCCAAAGTGCAGCGCGAGGCTCTTCGGCGGCTCTACCCGCTTCGGTCAGATGAGAGACGCAACTTGCTGTGCGATCGGTATGTATTTTTTTGAAATAAATAAAATCCTTTATTTATGTATTACAAAGTGTATCCGCACCACTAAAATATAATGTAAAGCTAGTAAGTTATGAAGGTGCGTTGGTGAGGTAAACTGAGCTCTGCACTAAGTGTCACAGGGACCTTGTGTTGCAGGGCTGCAGTATTTCTCGCCGCGGGAAGCTTTTTCTTACAATATTACACCAAGATTCAATAACATGGTCTATATTTGAATATCATATATCATTTACATTAAAATAATAATTTAAAATAGTAATAGTTTGCAAGTTTTTAAACAAGAGGCCCTCAGAGTCGATTGCAAACTCTCTACACTAGTTGGCTACTTTCGAAAGACAAAAGAAATAAATGCAGGTTTAAACTACACTCGAAACTAAATCGACGAGAAAGTTTTTTTACATGATATAGGCTTACGCTTGACTACAACTTGCCTGATGTTAAGCAACGTTATAATCAGATCTTAATATAAATTTATTTAATACACGCTACACATATTATAATTATTTGTAATTGTATTATTAAAAAATAATAATAATGTAAACTAGTGCCACAAAGCACGGCCTTATCGCTGAAAGCGATCTCTTCCAGGCAACCTTCGTCTGGAGAGAAATAAGCATATTGAAAATGAAGAATGTGGTGAACAACAAAAAAGAAGGAAAATATATCTTCTAAATATATAAAACTCAAAGGTGACTGACTGATTGACTGACTGATATAGTGATCTATCAATACACAGCCCAAACCACTGGACGGATCGGACTGAAATTTGGCATGCAGGTAGATGTTATGACGTAGGCATCCGCTAAGCAAGGATTTTCGGAAAAGCCGCTTTTAATGGGATGAAATAGATGCAAGTTTTACTTCTTAATGCGAGCGAAGCCGCGAGCATCCACTAGTTACTAATAAACGTTCATAAGAATTAAATAAATACATCTACCTAAACGTGTGCCTATATACTCATGTGGAGCAAGGCTAGATCGACTTCAGTTTACTTTCAACTATCTCTAACTAAATAACATAAATCTCGAACAATACAAGATGGCATTAGTCAATCAAATACATATTATACAATGTTGTATCAAATGCGTCTCACATATATTATATACAGGGCTACTGGGAACTATCGAACAACGAGTTAATGACGGCTTTTGTACTTTTTTTTACTTTCCTACATCTCATAAAATAGGTACGGTTTACATATATATTTTGTGACCAATAAACTATTTAATTTGATTTAAACTATTCTAAAACTTTTGGAAATACGTGAAAAAATAAAATTAGCTGTTTCATACAAAATCTCAGTTGAAATATATGGAGAAGCAATTATTTTTCGCGAAAATTATGTACTGAAGATACTGTGGCTCCTTGCCAAAACGACTTCTGAGACGCCCGGTTCAATCGCACCATTCGCAGGCCTTTACCAATGGTTTGTATTTCATGTCAGGTGTGGACCACAAAATCCGAAAACATGTGTTCCTATACCGTGGAAAAATACTCATAAAACGTGCGTTGTAAATACTCATAAAACTTCCTCAACGAATTATTTGGGAATGCGGAGGACTCATGACCCTCATCAAAGAGGAGATACAACTCAAATTATTTGTAACCCTGTAGAACAATGCACGTATGCTGCTATAGAGATGTATTGTTGAATGCATTGATAATGGCGTGTGTCATTTGTGGTGCATTATCGAACGCACTGACGCATCCAACAAAAATATACAATAGTATGCATTCAGTAATCGAAAGTGAGTCAATTTTATGAAAGAAAGAAAGAAAACATTTATTGTGACAGATTTTAAAAACACACAGGAGTAAAAACATAAAAAACAAACATAAAATCTGCCACAACACAGCCCCAACTCAGCATAATGCTGGTTGTATGGAAGCAACCAGCGCTGGTCTTCCGTTGGGGCTGGCTGTGACGTCACGCACGTACAAGAAGGCAGGCAAACAAACAAAGGACGTATACAAAGAGGAACACTGGTAGTGGAAGTGTATGATAAAAGTGACTTACTCTGGTGTCGAGAGATTTCAAACTGCCCTTAGGGGGCTCTTACATGGTTCAACGATTCTCTCAGTGTGATACATAGCCGGGAATTATACATAAAATATATCTATCTATACATATAATAAAGCTGATGAGGGTCAAAAATCTATTAGTAAAAATATTTAGGTATAATTTACAATAGAACACATTTCAGCAGTTTTTAGATTTTTGTCTGTTTATCTGTGTCTCTGGTTATTTAAACGCCTATAACGCAAAAACGGCTGCACGGATCGTCATGATTTTTGGTATGTAGGTAGTATGAGGTCTTTGGAGTGTCATAGGCTTCTTTTATATTTAAATAATGCAAGCGAAGCCGCTCGCGTCCACTGGTGTATTTTATTATGCTCTACCACCATGTACCTAAGTTTTTTTACTTTTCTTAATATCATTTACAGTAATATGATTTTAAATAGTAAATTGATCATGTATATTTATATTTATTGAATGTATAATGAACATGAACATTATAATGTAATAGTAGTTTATGCAACTGTCATATAATTAAGGGTATTAAAACACGAGTGTGAGTTTATGAAACGAGCGCAGCGAGTTTCATAATTGTAGCGAGTGTTTTAATACCCGTGTTATATGCAGTTGCATACACTACTTTATCTTCACTAATGCAATTAATCAAACAACAATAGTAAAAGCTGACAAAAGTTAATTTTTCATATAATTTTCTAGATTTTTCTGGCAAAAGATTGTGAGTTAGGTACTTTTGTTGCCAATTCTAGAATATCCGGAGGCGTACAAATATCATCGTCGCTATCCATTTTTAACTTTTAATTTGTATTTAAAAAACAAAACACATTGCGAAACATTAAATTCACGCGTACGTGTATTGTCACAGTGATTTTGCCGCCATTAAAATCTAACCAACGAGAGTGCAGCGCGACCAACCTGATTGGCCCTGCAATCAGGTTGGTCACGCTTTTCCGATGTTATAATGAGCGATTACGATATCGATGTGGATATTATAACATCATGTGAAATTGCTTAAATTGAGTGTTTTGTTGTCTGTGCTATAACAGTATTAATTATAAGTCAAGTATTGGAAACATAAGTAGAATGTTACAACATTAGTGTAGATAAAATATATAATGTATTTTAGGAATAAATGAATATTTTGATTATGATTAAGAATCTAATTTTAGGAATAATTTACTCAGTGACAATATGTATATCTACGTTACCGTTAAAACCTGTTTTTACCTATTAAATTAATTACTCCGCAGTTAAACAAAAACTGGATAACAGTCGTGAAACTCAATTACCTTTGAAAATCTGTACTTATATTATAAAGCTGAAGAGTTTGTTTGAACGCGCTAATCTCAGGAACTACTGGTGCGAATTGAAAAAATATTTTTGTGTTTAATATACCATTTATCGAGGAAGGCTTTAGGCTATATAACATCACGCTGCAACTAATAGGAGCGAAGAAACAATGGAAAATGTGGAAAAAACGGGGAAAATTATTCATCTTTGAGGGCTTCCCTTGCGTGAGCTGCGAAATCGGTTCAAAATTCAAAGAATGAATGCCCAAAATCACTATTCCACGCGGACGAAGTCGCAGGCACAGCTAGTAAAACAATAAGGAGCCAACAATTTGTACTGTATATCTATATTTAAATAATTACAATTAATTGAATAGGTAATTAGCTGTTATCACTTCATGACTTCATCCGTAAAACGAGTGCATATCAAATTCAAATTCCTTTATTAGCTTCAATTAATTTACATTTACCCTGTTTACAGGGGAATTAGGGCGTAGCTAAAATTAAAAAAAAAATATTTAAAAAAAAACTTAAACTTAAAATAATATGTGTATAATATCTATTCTATTAAAATTATAAAACGTTTGTATCTGTCGGTTTGTTATGCACATATATTATTGACTAGTGGGTGCTCGCGGCTTCGCTCGCATTAAGAAGTAAAACTTGCATCCCCTATTTCACTCCTTTATAAGTGGCATTTCCAAAAATCCTTTCTTAGCGGATGCCTACGTGTTAACATCTTCCTTCATTCCAAATTTCATCCCAATCTATCCAGTGGTTTGGGCTGTGCGTTGATAGATCACTATATCAGTCAGTCAATCAGTCAGTCACCTTTGAGTTTTATATAAATGTATAGCAGAGAAAATAATAATGACCAATTTCTAGTACTTAAAAATGAGCATTAAAACTACGTAACATGTTGTTGTTTAACACATTTTGATTATTATCTTTTTTACGTGGGATAGGTTTACGTTTGACTACAGCCTGCCTGATGTTAAGCATTGCTGCAGTCTAGGGTGTAACACGCTTACCTAGAAGATACCTATTAACCCTAGATTTGACAACCCCTGGATTTAATCCACGTGAATATAGCTTCTTCTGCTTCATTCTTTGATGTTTCATTTACCGATATGAAATCATTTGTAATGACTCTTGCTTCTAGATATTAGGAAAGCACCATCACTAGACGTCTTCGAAAACAATGTTAAGAAATTGTATTTATCTTCTTTGGTTCCGACTTAAATTGCTGTATATGTTTTTATTTTGTCTCTTGTATTAATATGTATGTATTGTTATGTATGTATATTATTGTAATATTTGTTTATGTTTATAAGTAGTATAAACTATTTGATCTATTTTTTTTTCATTTAATATCTTTAACACCTCGTCCTACTCACTTATTTTGAAGAATATATCCCTGCCAGATTGGTTGCCTGGAAGAGATCGCTCTTAGCGATAAGGCCGCCAATTAAAACGCAAATTTCATTTTCTATGTTTTTTGTATTGTTTTTTATGTATGTTGTGTTTTATTAAAGAATTTATCTATCTATCTATCTTCTTTAAAATATAAGTATGTATTTGACACCCACAACACAAACGTTTGTCTAGATGGCGCTGTGTGAAATATCCCAGAATATTTGTATAAATTAAACTTACATTGTGTTGAAAACTAATTTAAAAAACTAAATACTAATAATCATCTAAATATATAAAACTCAAAGGTGACTGACTGACTGACTGACTGATATAGTGATCTAACAACGCACAGCCCAAACCAATGGACGGATGGGGCTGAAATTTGGAATGAAGGTAGATGTTATGACGTAGGCATCCGCTAAGAAAGGATTTTTGGAAACGCCGCTTTTAAAGGGGTGTAAAGGGGATGCAAGTTTTACTTCTTAATGCGAGCGAAGGCGCGAGCACCCACCGGTAGAATATAAAACTGAAACTACTACTAAAACTAAAATACTTAATCTAAAATGCCTCTAGTAGAAGGAAAAGGAATATTTATTTTTCAGTATTATCGCAAATAAAAAGTCGGAATGTGATTTCCATGGAGAATGACCCCTCCTCCTTTCTTGAAGTCGGTTTAATACATCGTTCCCGTTATTTGTTTCCAGTGAGCAAGGCAGCATGGAGCCGACAACGAGTAGGAACGCCACCTCCGTGCAGATCACCACCTGGATGTCTTTCCGAGTGCGGTCAGTACACACAGCATAGCATAAAAGATAAAAAGATAAAGAATCTTTATTGATAATGTAAAGTTGTAACATAAGTACTAAGTACTAATATCACAGAATATGCTTCACAAATTACAATATGTCGTCAAAATTTAATTTATAACATTTAGTTTTAATAAAATTTTAGAAGTTACAATGTCTAGCATATAGTCATATAACTAGTTATACCTCTTACACTGTGATTACTATAAAAACTTTGAAAAAGCGAGGCACGGCAAGTAGACACCGTTATACAGTTGAGCTTCCGAAGACTCGCACCAAGCGGTTTGCTTCGACTTTCATCGTGCGAACAGCCAAACTGTGGAACTCCTTGCCCGAATCTCTATTCCCCTTGAACTATAATATGTCGGTCTTTAAGTCGAGAGTAAAACGGTTTCTTCTAGGCAAGCGCGCTAGATCGTAGACTATAACGTTGCTTACCATCAGGCAAGTTGTAGTCAAGCGTAAGCCTATATCATGTAAAAAAAACTATTGTAAGTCATTTTTACTATGATTATATTGAGGTCAAATAGTCACACTTACCTACTATTAGCTGCTGCTCTGTTAGCTTAGCTGGTAGTGGCACTGCCCTCTAATCTAGGGTTGCGGGTTCGATTCCCACATGACACAAGTATTTATGAACTATACAATTTATAATTACTTGTTGAGTCTGGTCGTTTCTATGTACCTATAATAAGTATGTATTTACAAAAGAAAAGTATAAGTATATGTATTATATCCGTTATCAAGTACCCATGATACAAGCATAAGCTTAGTATGGGGCTAGATGGCGCTGTGTGATATGTCCTGAAATATTTATTTATTTATTTAAAACGTCGATTTCCGACGCACGTTTCTGTACATGCGTGTCGTCACAGCCCCGTCGGAAGACCAGCGCTGGTTGCTTCCACACAACCAGCATTATGCTGAGTTGGGGCTGTGTTGTGACAGATTTTGTGTTTGTTTGTTTATTATGTTCTAGCTTGTGATTGTGTTTTTGATAAATCTGCTACAATAAATGTTTTCTTTTTTTCTTTCTTTTCTTACATTACGTGTGCAAAATTGTAAGTCAAATATTAGATAAATAAATAAAAAATAATTATTATTATTATTACTATGGAACTCTCTACCTGGAGCCCTGTTCCCAGAAAATTATAACCCAGGGGTCTTCAAATCTAGAGTAAATAGGTTTCTTCTAGGCAAGCGTGCTATGTCTTAGACTATAGTAGTGCTTAACATCAGGCAGGCTATAGTCAAACGTAAGCCTATTTAGTGTTAAAAAAAAATAGGTTCCACTGTAATTCGTTAGATTTCATTACACTCAAATAATTGTATATTTTTTATTTTATTTCCAGTGCCCTTGTGAACGCACACCAGTCGCTAGTATTCATAATCCACAACGTGGTGGGCTATCTACTCATGTTGGCCGTCATGATATACAACGTGCATCTGCTATTGGCTGTTGTCTTCGGGACTATGCTTGGTGAGTACTCTTTTTCTACCTACTACCTAATAATTATTTTAAACCGACTTCAACTCTACTGTCACGTGACCGAACAAATCTAAGCCTATAAAATAGAAACTACAATATAAATTCATTTGCTAAACAAATCTAAGCCTATCAGAGAAAACCGCATCAAAATCGGGCTGATAATTCAGAAGATATAGTGTATACAGCAGCGCCCCCTGGTGAGTTGTCATCGGAACACATAGCTAAAAAGATGCACCTATTAAACTTCAACATATCAGAGAAAACTGTATCAAAATCCGACTAGTAGTTATGGAAATATGAGTAAAATTGGTTTGCATAAACTTTATCAATTTGTTGGTTTATTGGTTTTTTTCTCATAAAGTACTGAACCGAATGAAAAACAATTTTTATGGGACCATCTCGGAAACTATCCTCATCGAATAAAAAAAAGAACTTTTGAAATCAGTTGATAAACAACGGAGTAACCACGTAACATCCCCACAAAAAAAACTTTCAGAAGACTTGATAACCTCATTTTTTTGGAAGTCGGTTAAAAAAAACAAAAACACGGCGAAATTTTTCATAAATGCGCGTCAAATGTTGGTATACTTGCGTTAGAAGTATATCAGAATTTGGTAAGCACACATCACATTGAACATGAAAAAGATAAAGATATTTATTTGACAAAACACTGGTACTACTTATATAGATAACTTATTACTAGATTAATGTATACAATGTTAATGTGTTTCTTGCGACCCTCGAACTAGGCCTGGGCCTGTGTCTCGGTGGTTCAAGACTGAGAGTAACCAAAATAGGATATTACTAAGTAATTCGCGGATTTCCATTGTAAAAAGTGATCACTTACTCTAGTTGACAGTTAAAAATGCAATGCTTCACTAGCGGCGCCTCGCGGTTTTATCGCGATTATTCTAGATGAAGATTGAATTCATCCAAATCTGTTCAGGCATTTGAACGTGATGAAATAACAAACACACACACACACAAACTTTCGAATTCATAATAGATAGATTAACTGTTTATTGTTGACACATATTAAAAAACAGTACAAAAAAACAAATTGCATCTTAGCTAGTGCCACAAGCGGCGGCCTGGTCGCTGAAAGTGATCTCTGCCAGGCAACTTTCATAATCATTTCATAATATTACTGGGAAAAATCTTATATTTGAGAGCCAGCATCGACCTCTCTACAAACTTCGCTAAAACGTGTTATTAATTGTATAATGTACAACCTTCTAGTGATGTGAGAACTTGTAGTATGTAGGTAGATGCAGCTGTTATCTATACTAATATTATAAAGCTAAAGAGTTTGTTTGTTTGAACGCGCTAATCTCAGGAGCTACTGGTGCGAACTGAAAAATTATTTTTGTGTTGAATAGACCATTTATCGAGGAAGGCTTTAGGCTATATAACATCACACTTCAACTAATAAAAGCGAAGAAACAGTAGAAAATGTGGAAAAAACGGGGAAAATTATTCATCTTTGAGAGCTTCCGTTGCGTGCGGTGTGAAAATGGTTCAAGATATCAGTAAAATATGTATGAAAAAATAAATACCCAAAATAACTATTCCACGTGGACGAAGTCGCGAGCACAGCTAGTAATACATATTACAACGTCCTTACCTATTGTTTTCCAGGCTACTTCCTGTTCGGGCCGAAGCTCACTCGTCTCCAGATGCAGTGTTTCGGCACCAAGCGCGTCATAATCTGCACGCCCGAGTGTGATGATACAGGTATTGTACTCGGCATCATTATTTACGGCTTTTCTTTTTTCCTAAGCTTCTTATGTAGGTATCTGATATATTTCTAGTAGCAGCGAAGTCTTAGACGAGCGAAGTTTTACATTAATGCGTCATAGTCTGGCAAACGAACGTGGTTAGTTACTGATAAACGCGCGTCAACGTGGAGTAAACGCGCGTCTAAGTGTGGTTAGTGCACGTCAAAACTGTACTGTTGCTATCCTCTATTAATGCGTCATTGTCTAGAAAACAGGCGTCAATGACTGGTAAACGCGCGTCAAATTTGAAATTATTTGAATTTTTAATTAGAAAATGCTATTATGATTTAAAATCCTTTTTTGAAGATGATATAAGTAACTTATGATATCCGTTATTATGTATATAAATGCTGGCAAATAATTTGAACAATATGAATGTGTATATAGTTACGTGTATTAAATTAATTTTATTATGATTTAAATGTTAGTTTTAAGTTTCATTATTGCATGTTCGGGAGAGCAAAACTGTTGTGACTAAGTATAGAAGATATTGTAACACCATTAGATATACTGTACAGTTTGCAATAAATATATTACTTTACTTTACTTTACTTTACTTTACTTTACTTCAAAGGTTCGTGAACGCGCGTCAAAATATAGTAAACGCGCGTCTAAGTGTGGTAAACGCACGTCAATGTTTGTTTTTGGTAGTAGCAAAGCCAGTATCTAGCCCCTAATGTTGGTGTGTCGGTCAGACCGGTGCAACACGGAGAAGTGCACGTGGGAGCGCTGCGAGGGCAAGCTGTGCAAGGAGATGGACGCGGTGGAGCTGCAGCAGCGGGAGACCGCGCTGGGGCCCGACTACAGGCCCGATAGACAGTATGTGGGATTAGTGTGGGGACTGTAGCAATGTTACATCTGAATCACTATCTGAAATGTTCGCTTATGATAATCGCTACGCCTTACGATCTTAATCTGAAATACCGATTGCGTAAAACAAAATAAAACAATGTAAAAATACTTGAAGTATTGATAAATACTTGGTTTGATACTGCTCTTTTCTACATTTCATACATTTTAGTTATATCTAAAAAAATACTAAAATGTCGGAATACCAGTTTTTAATGGATGTTGTGACAAAAAATTGGCCTCTTTCATTGATTGAAAACTATGATCACCTTAAATTAAAAAAAAAACTTGAATAAAAAGCCATAGCACAGCAGTTCGCCTTACATAACTAGTATCTATTTATCTATTTATTTAATAATAATTAAAACGGTCGCAACCAATTTCATTACTATTTCATACTCAAATACCTTACAATCACAATGTTTACAATCACTTAACAATGTCATATAATAATTGAAATATATATAATTTAAAAGTTGTCAAAAGGAAGTAAAATAATAATCGGTCCATTAAAATTAAAGTATGTAGGTTTATTGCAATTCATATTTACAATTAAAATAAATGTAATAGTAGTTTATGCAACTGTCATATAATTAAGGGTATTAAAACACGAGGGTGAGTTTATGAAACGAGCGCAGCGAGTTTCATAATAGTAACTAGTGTTTTAATACCCGTGTTATATGACAGTTGCATAAACTACTATTACATTAAATTCACGCGTACGTGTATTATCACAGTGATTTGGCCGCCATTAAAATCTAACCAACGAGAGTGCAGCGCGACCAACCTGATTGGCCCTGCAATCAGGTTGGTCACGCTTTTTCAATGTTATAATGAGCTATTACGATATCGATGTGGATATTATAACACCATGTGAAATTGCTTAAATTGAGTGTTTTGTTGTCTGCGCTATAACAGTAGTAATTATAAGTCTAGTATTGGAAACATAAGTAGAATGTTACAACATTAGTGTAGATAAAATGTATTATGATTCAGATAGTAATATTGCTATGCGTGGCCGTGCTAAGAGCCCTTGTAGTTTTGTGCAGATTGTTGGCAGTGGTTTTTAATATTCCAGCAATTTCGTTATCTTTGATTTTTGATTACAGCAGTTTGGTATACTTCGTTTGTTTCAATGATTATTTACGTACAAATAATTTGTTTAATTTAATTCTATTTGTAAGTACTTCACTAGTCCTGTCGACGTTATTCGTACTGGTATATAGTTATTGGTTTATTCTGTGTTGAGTGTTATTTAAATTTATTCTTATTTTCAGTTGCAATTTGCCTAGTTGATATTACTTATTTATGTTTTTGTAATAACCAGTTGTAAATTACGTACCTATGCACAAATTTTGTTGTAATAGTTACCTATGTATGTAGATTAATTATTCTTAGTGTAAATTCGTTTTTCGTTGCGCATTTTAGACTCTTTCACAAAAAAAAACGTACACACAATAAATATAACTCAAACAGCCTTTTTACCTATTCCAGCTGAAACAACGACCCCCCCGCTCCTCGACTCGCCCCTCAGCTCCGAATCGGACCTCTTCATCTGCCAGACTCGAACCTGCATCCAGCCGTCGCACTACTTCCGCGCAACCACCTCCCAGGACGGCTCCGTGCAGCACGCCGCCTGCCACTACGGCGCCAAGAAGTGCCTCTCCAAAGTTGCAAAAGCAAAGAAACTCGACCAATACCCGGACAGCGAGAAAGAGGACAGTCCGAGCGTAGAGGACGCACAGTTATTGCGAACGGAACGTCACGGCTGCTGCAAGAAGAAACCAGAGCCGCCGCCGGAGGACAAGAAATGCTGCATGAAGGAACTGTCAACAAGTGTCACAGTACACGAGGACTGTTGTACAGAGCAGGAGAGAGATGTACACGAAGAGAAGGAGCAGAGGGAGCAGACGTCGGTGAGTTGTTGTGCAAGTACTGCGGATAGTCAGGAACAAATTGTCACGTAGATTGTAGTTTTAGAGGCTTGGTAGGGTGGTTTCGAATGAAGTAGTATTATTTGTTGGTCAGTAAAATTGATGGAGCTTGGCTTGGCTGATTGATGAGACTCTTGAGGTGTAATAGTTAAATAAATAAATACATACTCCGGGACATTGCACGCAGCGCCATCTAGCCCCACACTAAACAAACGCTAGTTCAACGATATTCTTATACAAAGTTAAGTATAGTGTCTCAAAAAGTAACGGATAGAGTAGAATAGAATAGAAAATTCCTTATTGCAACACACGATAATAATTAAAAAGAAAGAAGAAAAAAAACTTATACTAGTGCCACAAGTGGCGGCCTTATTGCTAAAAGCAATCTCTTCCAGGCAACCATTGGATGGAAAGGAATAAATAAGAGATAACAGAGGACGTGGTATACAATGAAATAAATAAAGAAGAAAAGATTAGATTAAAAATACATACTACAAACTTACTAATAAACTATACATATAAATCATACACCCTGATACATATAATAACAATATACCAAAAATAATATAAATTAATACATATTGTTAATAAATACTGATTGAGTATACACTATACACATACATAGATGATGGTCTACATAGATCTCACTGTAATTATTTACAACTTAGGTATCTAAAAAAAGACTAAACCTTTTTTTTTTTACGTGGGATAGGTTTACGTTTGACTACAGCCTGCCTGATGTTAAGCATTGCTGCAGCCTAGGGTGTAACACGCTTACCTAGAAGATACCTATTAACTCTAGATTTGAAAACCCCTGGATTGTAGTTCGCAGGAAACACAGCTTCTGGTAAAGTGTTCCAGAGCTTTGCCGTCCTTACAATAAACGTAGAAGCAAAGCGCTGTGTTCGACACTTCGGCACTTCCACCATAAAACGATGTCTACCTGCGGACTTTCTGCTTGTTCGGTTATAAAAGGAAGCTGAGGGAATCAGTTTATGTAGCTCCTCTGCACACTCTCCGAAATGTATTCGATAAAAGACCGACAGACTGGCCACCTTGCGGCGATGTTCCAAACTTTGGAGTTTTGCCTGTAAATAACTAAGTACCTAGGTAAATAAAACTTCTGAAAAATACTTTTATTTTCAGGTAACAATAACTCTGTTCAGTTGGTTTTCTAGAGGCAAGATTTTGATTGTTATATACACATAGTAAGAGAGTAACAAAACACATAATAACATAAATCTAGAGTAAATAGGTTTCTTCTAGGCAAGCGTGCTACATCTTAGACTATAGTGATGCTTAACATCAGGCAGGCTATAGTCAAACGTAAGCCTATTTAATGTAAAAAAAAAAAAATTTGGTATTTAATTAACAGATGTTACATATTAATAAGTGAAAAAGAATTCATCTACTACTTTACTTTACTTTTAATATCTCAAACACCTCGTCCTACTCACTTATTTTGAATATTATATCCCTGCCATATTGGTTGCCTGGAAGAGATCGCTCTTAGCGATAAGGCCGCCAATTACAACGCCAACTTTTTTTTGTTTTGTTTTTTATGTATGTGGTGTTTTAATAAAGAATTTATCTAACTATCTATCTACTCAAAGACTGTTCACATCAATCTGTGCTTAACTTTGCTGATGTATTACAATCCCTTTACTCAGCCAAGCTACGAGCGCTGTCAGCAGCAGATTTAAAATAAATAAATACTTGTCCAATTTGGTTGCTATTTGATCTCACATTAGTGCCTTGTTATGCTGACTATGTTGTGAAATATTCTGTGAACAATATAATACAAATAATGTAGGTATTTGTATTATATTATAAATATACATAATTAGAGAAGCACGCTCAAATAAAAGAGAGGAAAAGGTTCGTCTATGCAATCTTTAAACCATATCGCCAACATGCTGTCAACGAATTTATTTATTTATTTTCTAATGTCACACAAAACAAAATGCGTTCTTAAATGAACTAAATATACATTTAAAACGAATTGATCAAATATTTGTTTTAAATTATTGTAGAAAGTACGAAATTGTGATATTAGACTCACAGCTAAGCTAGGTGCTATAATTCTACGAATAAACTCTAACATAGAACGGTAACTCCTTACAAATGTTGAAATGAAATAAATGTATTGTCTCTCGGTGATTTAGGTTGTTTACATAACTAATAGTTACCTTGGTAGTTAGTAAATAAATAATAAATATTTCAGGACATATTACACAGCGCCATCTAGCCCCACACTAAGCTTACGCTTGTATCATGGGTACTAGGTAACGGATATAATACATATATACTTTTTTTTGTAAATACATACTTAATATACGTACAAACGACCAGACCCAACACAAGTAATAAAAAATTTTAATATGCATAATTACTTGTGTTATGCGGGAATCGAACCCGCACCCCTAGATTAGAAGGCAGAGCCACTACCAACTAAGCTAACAGAGCAGTCAGTTAGTTTACATTTAGGAAGTTTCTCTAGCTCCTACCCGAGTGGGCTTACAGACAGTTGCGCCGAATATGCTTCCGTTCTTCTATCTTACTGCTCGCACACAAATTCTGCTCATAATGGCTGCTAGCTATCCATTTTATCCATAATAAATTATTGGTCAGGTACATTTCTATGATATAGTTTATTCGTAGATTTAATTATATTATTGGCGATTTTTGGCAACTGGTAATTATGAAAGACTTATTTGTGTGTATGTATGTAAAACATTGCTTTTCGTCATTGTGTGCAATAAAAAAATAGATTTTTTTTAATGTTACAGTGTTTAATTTAGATTTAGTTTCAAATTGTATGACAATAAAAAATGCTATCAATCAAGTCAAGCGAAGGTTGAAGAATGGTTGTTGTTAATAAATTGTACCATTATTGTATTTATACATGGTTACTCAAAACCTTTTTAGGCGGATTTAATGCACCAAAATGTATAAAATTTGACACAGATTTCTTTAAATTAAATTTACTTTAGTTCTGTGACTTCTGGAAATTAGCAAAACGGCCGCTGTTTTATACGCAAAGTGAATTTTCTTATGTATTTTTGTGTAAATTTACTCTGTCTTTAAATTTGCTCTGTATAAAACCTTTGGCCCGAATATATCTAGTTTTGACCTGTACCTAGTAGTTTTAGGTTTGTACAGTAAATTAATAAGTAAGTACTTAGAAGCTGTAGAAATATAATATATAAATATTTTATAATGTTGACTTTAGCTACATATCATGTTATATTTTTAGTTTTAATTAATTTAGTTATATTTTGAAACAGATGTTTATATTTTTCTTCGTTTATATAATTTGAAAGGTTATTGACAGCCTTTTTTACCGAAAAATCTAGTTATTACAGTCACAAAGTCATTTTAAGTTAGTCAAAAGATTAACCCTGATTCAGGCAAGCTCTTTCAATTTATGTTTGTTAGTAAAATTATTTAAGAAAATAAATTATGTATTGTATTATTGTAGCAGTGAAGGTGTTATTATTCTACTTAAATCTAGAAAATGAAAAGAGTATGTCAGAATTTGGGTAATTTTTTATGTTTATTTTGTGTATTGCTTTTGATTTGCTTGTGCCAAAATGTTAGATATATGTACCTAGTATGTTTTGTTTGTGTTCTAAATATAGAATTGTTATAATAAATTGCTAATACATACATATTTTTATACAATTGTCGTTTTATTCAAAGATATATATGTTACGGTAAATGTAGATAATCGGGAATTATGCATAATTCCCGGGAATTATACATAATTACCAACGCACTCGGTAAATGTTGAGAATTATCCACATTTACCGGTAATTATATATAATTACCATACCCTTTTGGTTAATGTACAAAATAATGAAATCAAACATCAGAATCAATATGTTTATGAGAATAAATACATGTACAAATAAAATAAATAAATCGCACGAGTAGAGGATCAAGAGCTCAAACCTTCTATTTGGTGTTTGGTGGCAAAACATAGAGTAGAGTAGAGTAAACATTTTATTTTATTTTTTACTAGAGTTTTTTTACATGAAATAGGCTCACGCTTGACTGCAACTTGCCTGGTGTTAAACAACGTTAAAATCTACGATCCAGCGCACTTGCCTAGAAGAAACCAGTTTGCTTTCGCCTTGAAGACCGACAAATTATAATTCAGTGCGGTTTTTGGTTCAGTGCCTTGCCTGTTTTGTTTTTTGCCATGTTTGATTTCATTATTTTCTACATTTACCAAAGGGGTATGGTTATTATGTATAATTACCGGTAAATGTGATTAATTCGAATGTTTTTCTCACTTTTACCAAGAGCACTGGTAATTATGCATAATTACAGGGAATTATGCATAATTCCCGCATTATCCACATTTACCGTAACATATATATACACCTAGTCAGGTCATAAATTCTGTCACATGTTTAATATAAAATAATTGAAACAACTTTATTCTTTATGTAACCATTTATATACCAAAATGAACTTAACAAAACATAGATTCTTATGACAATAAAGTTTATTCAAAATGACCTCCGTGATTTTGAATACAGGCCTTCAATCTGCGCGGCCAGTCGTCTATCGCTGCACGAACGAGGTCCATGTCAATATCGGCGGCTGTCTTAATCAAGGATGTCTTGAGCACTAGTACCGTAAAATCATACAACTATGGTCCAAAACTGCGTTTTATTCATTTTGTAACATTGTACCTATTTAAAATCTATTGCTAACCATGGGAAGGAATTTGATTCAGAATAAACCTTACAGTATTGCTAATTATACGTATAAGTGGTTTTTATGAAAAATACCAAAATTATATATTTTTTTAATAGTTGTACCTATATGATGTTTTCAACTCTAGACCAGCTTCAATTTATCTATATATAATTAGAGTATGTTTAAACAAATTTGGACTACAGTTAGAAGTGTGTCTTGCAAATATTATGTATAGAAAAATAGATTTAAGAAGAGATCAATCATGAATCTTATTGTTTTATTTGTAAAGTAAAAATTGAGATCAATTTAACAAAACAGCCTGCTCTTCACATATAAACAAGAAAAGGAACTTTTACAGGAACTAATTTTAGAAATCATCTAAGAATTCTAATTAAAAATTCAATAAATTTACTAATAACAATTATATTTTTGGATATCCGCACTTATATTCCAGTTCCGGGACTCGGAATATATTTAGGTATAACTTTGGATTATTAAATGAAAGAATCATATTTACGTATTGTAGTTTTAATGATGCGTTTTCAAGTCAGAGTAGGTAATCGAAGCTAAGAGCATAGATAAATAATCAGAGTAGTTCACAAAAGTGACACTAGATGTCACTTTTTTATATCTTCTTTTCTTTGTACTTTAACATTTATTTGTTTACTTTATGTTACCTAATTTAATGAAAAAATAAAACAAAATGTTTATTTTACATTAAATAAATTAACTTTATTAATCACGAGTTTAAACTAGGATCCAATAAGGACAGTGCTGCACCAACTAAATGTAAAGACCCTGTTATCAAGACACTCTGTTCTCCTATCTTACTTCTATCTTCTTCCTTCTTTTTATTTCTTATTTCATAAGCATCTTTGTCATTATTACTTCTTTTTCCATTATAATCTTCTTGATTCTTCTTTTTAATACTCTCCAAAGCGTCCGCAACACACTCAAATATAAAGACCTCTGTATTTAGATGTCTCTCCCGCCATATTCGTGCATGTTTCTGACATCTCCCTTCCAACTCTTGCTGTTCTATCAGAGAGTAGTTATCGTGACTGTTGTATGTGAGTTTGTGTGCGGTCGGACTTACAAAGTAGATGCGCTGGAAAGGTATGTTGGTGAGAGGTAACAGGAGCGTGGCTGCGTTCCGGTCGCCCGTAGCGCTGAATATTAGGCTCTTGTTTTGGAAACTAGAAAAAAGGAAAAAATATTTCGTTAGTGTTATTGCCTAAAGAATGTGGTGACTTTCTGGCGAAGATACATTTGGATTGTTTAGTATGGTGTCTGCGTGCTGCCGCGGTCCCAGAACAAACGTTCTGATGATGGATGTCATTACATCCGAAACGCGTGAACAACTTACGCGAGTTACACGTGAGTGATAACCGTTTAATTAGGTAACATAGTGATAAAATGTCTCACGAAAGTTTTAATATAAAAATTTGGATTGTTGTAAGGACTTACTTACTTACTAATGTGGCGCTGCGACCCAAAGTGGATCCGACACAAAGAGACGCCACTCCTCTTGGTTGTAAATTGTAAGTACTGACCCCACTAATATTATAAAGCTGAAAGTTTGTGCGTGAGTGTGTGTGTGTTTGTTACATCTTCACGCTCAAACAGCTGAACTGATTAGGATGAAATTTAGTATAATTAGATCCTGGATTAAAAAAAACTTTTATCCCGGACTAACGCGGTTAAAACCGCAGGACGCTGCTAGCAATGAACCTAATATGAAACCCTATATAATGTAACAATAGGACAATCAAAACTGTACTCAAGTAAATATGGAAGGCCTCAAATATAAACTTTTAAGAATAAACATGTTACCTGCTATTATCCAAGAACCACTTAGCACAAATCTCCATAGACTCTTTAGTATGAGCGCCATCTAGGTAGAACTTGGCGAACTCCGCCTGAATCACTTGGTAGCGCCCTGGCCAACGGCATTGGCTCAAACCTTGGACGGTTGGCAGAGGCACTTGTAATACTAGCTTGCCGAGTATGTTTCCGTTTCTGGTTCCATTTTCAAATTTAGGGCCATTAGTTTTAGAACTATTGCCGGTTGGCATTCTATTATTAAATTTAGGGCCATTAGTTTTAGGCCTATTGCCGTTTGTCATTCCATTTTCAAATTTATTACCATTAACCACATGACTTTCCGGTAAATTGCCGTTAGCTATTCCATTTTCAAATTTACTTGGCAAACGGTGACCATTTGTGATTCTATTTTCGAATGTGTTGCCGTTTTTCATTCGTCTTTCAACTATATTGCCGTTTGTAATTCCGTTTCCTAACTTATTACTCGATTTACCACCATTTGTCATGTTAGTAGTATTATATTGAATTCCATTCATATTTATACCACTTCTCATATTGTCATTTTCTTGTTGACTTATATTCATGCCATTCACAGCCTTATTTAGTTTAGTAAGTTTATTACTATTTGTCATAATATTTTGTGATACATTGCCATTTATAACAGCATCAGTTTCGGCAGTTATCTCTTTATTTAGTAGAGAGTTAATTTCATTAACTTCACTGAAACCATTTGTACTAACTTTACTACTTTGTTTTTCCGTTGTGATGTCTTGTTCTATCCCATTATCTATTGATTTATTTTCTATATTTTTATTCAATCCATTCTGACTTTTATAAAGTACACCATTCAGTTTTGTATGATCATTAGTACATTTAAGTTCTAGATTGTTATTATTCACCAAACCATTCACAGCATTTTGAGCCTTATATTCACGAACGCTTGAACTCTTAAGGGTCAGTTTCGCTTGCCGCATCCAGGCGTGAGCGAGTTGTATGGCATGAGAGGCGTTGGTGCGATATGCGTCGAGGTCTACTGGTAGCTGAGGGCTGGACTCGAACTTGTAGGTTTGATAGTCTGGTACTATGGTGAGTGGGCACTGGAAATAATAGAGAATACACATATTATTAGGTTTCATGTTCATTGACAGGTTGAAAAACTTTTGTAAATTTAGTTTGAATGAGAATACTCTGCAGTGTCAGAGGCGTTAAGGGCGGTTTGAAAACTTTGATAATTGGGCTAGCCACTCAAATACGAACTTAATATGATGTGTTAAAAAACACAATCTTTTTTTTTTATTCATAATTTTATTTATTGGGGCTTTGGCCAACATTGGCATGTCAGTCCCATCATACCTTAACCAATATCAAACACAGTCTTTATCAGCTAGACTGGGAATAGGCCTCGTATCTATCTCCATACCAAATATTCTAAATATTCCGTCGGTCTCAACGGAAGACCAGCGCTGACTATTCGCAGTCAGCACATGCTGAGTTGAGGCCGACTTGTGACAAGAAATTGTATACCTATATGCAAAATGTGTTTGTCTTCTTGTCACAAAAAATAATTATTTTCATTTCATAATTCCATATCGAATTACAAATCAGTTCCACCGTTTGTCTGTAAAGAAACAACAAGCAGACATACACCTTCACTTTATATTATTCATCATCATCGTCAGCCCTTGTCGATCTACTGCTGGGTATAGGCCTCCTTGCCTAGGTGCCATTGGTGTCGGTTTTTATAATGTTTGTGTGATTAATACCTTGACAGTATCGGCATACTGCTCCAGCACCCTGAGCGCTGCCGTGTCCTGCATGACAGTGTATGCGTCGCAGCCTCGCTTCATGACGCCCGCCTTGGCAGCCGCTATCTCGGGCAGGGTGCTGCCGAGGATGGATGTGTGGTCCAGGCCCAGCGCTGTGATGCCTACCACTGGCACGTTGCTGGAAGGACAATAATTTAACTTACTTAATAGCTGTCTTACTGAAACCTGTGAGTCCATCCGTGATTAGATAGATATATAAATAAATACTTTATTAAAACACCACATATATAAAAAGAATACAAAAAAAACATAGAAATCAAAATTTGCGTCCTAATTGGCGGCCTTATCGCAAAGAGCGATCTCTTCCAGGCAACCAGTCTGGCAGGGATATAATCTTCAAATTAAATGAGTAGGATTAGTTATTTTATTTTATTTAGTTTGGTACAGTGACAGACAGTTAGTTATAAGAATATATACTAAAAACTTTTAAGAATAATATTTAACTAAGAGTCCAATTACGACTATACACAGCACTAATTAGCTTTGTAATTTTCACTTATTTTGTCAACAAAAAGAAAATATAAAATCAACAAATCACACTAATTGAGACATCTCACTAAGAAACCAAATAATACATTCATATATCAGAGATAGACTATAACGTAACGTAGATTACTAACAACAACAACAATTTGAGGCAAGAACTAATTGTATTGCTATTGCAACATTATTGTTAAAATATGGCGTCAAATTGAATTGTACGGCAAATTGTCAAAGTATAAATAACATCTTTAAATAATAAAAGTACGGCAGTTATTATGATATAACAGTGGTCTCTGGGGCGCTTTAAAAACTCTCGACACAGATATTAGCCTCTTATACAAACTTTAAAACTTACCGTAACACATTAGTATAGTCCACGACCCCGCCGATGCCGACCTCAATCACAGCGACATCTACCCGCCGCCGCAGGAACTCGTGGAAGGCGCACACTGTTAGGAAGGCAAAGTACTTCGGCATGTCCCCCTCGTACTCCTGGAAATAGAAATAAAAATAATAAGTATATAAAACTCAAAGGTGACTGACTGATATAGTGATCTATCAACGCACAGCCCAAACCACTGGACGGATCGGACTGAAATTTGGCATGTAGGTAGATATTATGACGTAGGCATCCGCTAAGAAAGGATTTTTGGAAATGCCACTTTTAAAGGGGTTAAATAGGGGATGCAAGTTTTGCTTCATAATGCGAGCGAAGCCGCGAGCACCTACTAGTATATTATAAAGAGACTTCTTTCAATTCGAATTCAATTCAAATTCCTTTATTTATACATTTAAGGTTGCTGCAATGTGTGTTGTACGCTGAGGGTTTTCTGTACACCATACTAGATATCTTTCGACTCTGTATTATGATGTTCAGTTTCCCCGCGGCTAAACTTCTGCCTCTTTTGCATATACATATGTACACTTAATTTTATACTTACATATTTCTACTTAAATACTAAAACACAATACAAAAGGTGAATATTTTGTGACGTTACATAACACGCTCAACAGCTGTATCATTTTAGATAAACACAAAAACTTCTTATCCCTGATTAACACGAGTAAAATTGCGAGGCGCTGCTAGTTAATTATACCTATTATGTCATGTGGGTATGTTCACCTAAGCTTCCATACAAGTATACATAACAAATTTCATGAATAATGATTGTATCTTTATCCACAGTTATCTCGGAAAATATAACTTTTCGGTAACCATAGTAACACAGTAGGTATACACTATACATATAAATAAACTAGACTAGTGGGTGGTCGCGGCTTCGCTCGCATTAAGAAGTAAAACTTGCATCCCCTATTTCACTTCTTTAAAAGTGGCATTTCCAAATATCCTTTTTTAGCGGATGCCTACGTCATAACATCTACCTGCATGCCAAATTTCAGCCCAATTCGTCCAGTGGTTTGGGCTGTGCGTTGATAGATCACTATATCAGTCAGTCAGGTTTATATATTTAGATGTACCTGTGTATCATATAGCAGTCTATACACATGATGCAGTGTGTGTGCGAAGTCTTCTCTAGACAGCGGCTGACCATCGAGCCGGATCCTCTCTCGCGCCGCCACTAGGTGCGGGGAGGAGTAAAACCCAGTGTAGTAACCATGGTGACGTAGGATTGACTCGCACATTGCGCTTGTTGAGCCCTGGAAAATTAATTAAGACTTCATTTTTGACTGGCCTGTTAGCTTAGTTGGTAGTGGCTCTGCCTTCTAATCTAGGGGTTGCGGGTTCGATTCCTGCATGACACAAATATTTATGAATTTTAAAATCTATAATTACTTGTGTTCGGTCTGGTCGTTTGTATGCATAATAAGTATGTTTACAAAAGAAAAGTACATATTTGTTATCTAGTACCCACGACACAACCGTTTGCTTAGAGTGGGTCTAGATGGCGCTGTGTGCAATGTCCCGGAATATTTATTTTTTTATAATTCATTAAAAAAAATGTTTGTTTTTTTTACGACGCAAATAAGCTATAGACGAAGATAGTATAGTCCCAAAACTGACATTATGTCCACTATGTTACTATAATATCTCCACTATGTTACTCTACTCTAATTTTATTATTAAAACAACACTACCGAGGGCATGGGCATTCATTAGTTAAGAGTCCGTACAACTTAACTCTGCGCGCGACTGGCGGCAGCACTTATGCCATGAATTGGCCTCTGATCAAATTGCAATCAGAACATTTTAGTTACAATTGTATCCGCGCGCAGAGTTACCTTGAACTCTAAAATATATTTACAATCTTCAAGAAGCGTCGAAAATTAGTAACAAAAGAAAAATAGGATTACAATTACTAGAACTTCTTATGAAATTTCCTGCCTGACTTCCTGTTCCCTACAAACTATATTCTTGTGATCTTCATAGCAAGAGTGAACATGGTTCTTATTGGGTATACACCCTCTATCTTAAGCCACAGCTATTGCTTACTATCAGGTAAACTGTTGTCAAGTGTAAACCCACTTCATTATTTAACTAGTGGGTGCTCGCAGCTTCGCCCGCATTAAGAATTAAATCTAGCAGTATTTCACCCCTTTAAAAGTGGCATTTCCAAAAATCCTTTCTTAGCGGATGCCTACGTCATAACATCTACCTTCATTCTAAATTTCAGCCTGATCCGTCTAGTGGTTTGAGCTGTGCGTAGCTAGATCACTATACCAGTCAATCAGCTATGAGTTTTATAACTTTATATTATGGACTTAATTACGCTAAAACACCAATTACATTAATTTAAAAGTGTAAAATCAAGTCACATAAGATATTATTCAATTTATACAATAATGCACTAATTAAAATATTAACATAACTATAACTTTGTACTTGTGTACATGTATTGTTGTAATGTTAGATTGATGCATTGCTGACATGATCAATAAAAAACTTTGACTTTGATAATAATTAAAAATAACTAGCAAACTCGGCGAACTCCATTCCGCCAGTTTGTAGTACATGTAGTACATGTATCAGAGATAGCGCTGTATGCGAAAAATGATTTCCCTGTTTTCCCGCTTTTTTGTTGCGAATTTTCCTGAATTTTCTTTGCTATAAACTTTACGGAGCCCGAGAGCTTTCCAAGGAATGAAAAACCGTGGAAATCGGTTCGTGCGTTCTGAAGTTATAGCGTCAGGAAGGAAAACCCGACTTATTTTTATATAGTACACAAAACCGTACCTTCCCCTTGGTCCCGGCCACATGTATGACAGAGAGCTGGTCGAGGGTCGACAGCGGTATCCCCACGCGGCTCAAATAGTTCTCCATGTCTTCTAGGTTTGTACATCGCTGGAAAAAAGTATAGTGGATATAAATATTTAAATAAAACCACATATTTTACACATATCAATAAAAAGAAGTAGAACCTTTTTTTTTACCTATTTTTTTTTATTATACTATATATAGTTTTGGTTACATTCTGCAAAGTATTTATACATTAGGTATATATATAATAAATGTGACCTTAAGGGTCTTAAATTCTTACTTGAGTTTATACTTTACTTTAATTGAATATGACTCATAAAGAGTGGTAAAAATGATCCCATCTTTTACACACAATATAGCTTCTCGTTAAGTAGTGGGAACAGAATGGCATGATTATTCTCCACACTTTATAAAAGTAATGTAAAATGAAAAAGGTTAAAATTACCTAACTCAACTAAATCTGATCACATGAATCGTGTTTATAAAAAGCTTTAGTAACCTAACTTAAACAAGTTTGGTCTGGTAAACTAAGCTGCCTGGAAGAGATAACTTTAGTGATAAAGCTGCATAATGGCTAAGTTTATGGTATGGCCTTGTTATAGTGTTTTTTATAAGGTATACAATAAATAATATTATATGTTTGATTGATTGAATTCTCTCTTAAAAATATTGATAACATTCAGCTGAGTACTTATGATTAATATTAAAGTGATTATTTAATGTTTTTCTTATTTATACAGTTGCCAAATTAGTATCTCAATGCCATATTACATAACTATATATAACTACCAGTGTTAACAAACATAAACTTTGGTTTTGTGACCTTTGAGACTTCTTGATTAAATATTATTGGCATTGAGAATCATTAAAAATTTACCTACACATGTTTTGTTTTTGATTAATGATGGGCGGAAATAAAGATAAAAGATAAAGAATCTTTATGGATAATGTAAAGTTGTAACATACATAGGTATAAGTACTAATATCATAGAATACGCTACACAAATTACAATATCTCGTCAAATTGAATGTATAACATTCAGTTTTTATAAAACTTTTGAAGTTACAATCTGTATTATTTATAAAATAATGAAAATTGTTGTTCTTAAAATCATGTCAAACATAATAGGTAGGTATGTAATCATACCTACACTGTGTCAACTTAAATAAAATCTACAGTCATTAGCTGATAGAGATAGAGCAGTGTATTGTATATCTAGGTATATGTCTAGGTATATGCCTAGCAGTAATGTTCTGAATCATAGAATAGGATTTATAGCCCAGCTACTCTCTATTTAAAATACTTCTATGTCATCTCAGCCAGCCCCAACAAAAGAACAGCGCTTGTTGGGCCTACACAACCAGCATTATGCTGAGTTGAAGTTGTGTTACAGATTTTACATGTATCTTTATCTAATTGTTGTTGTGTTTTACAGTAAAATCTATCACAATATACATACATTTTCTTCTTTATTTATTTTTCTTTTAAAATTAGTTTTTTAATTAGGTTTATCCATAATAGTCTGCACCAGAATTGCTTGAAAATAAATAAAGAAGAATAGATTTTTTTAAAAACATGTTCTGTCTAATTGAGATCCTCTTATTGAATATTAACATGAGACTATAAAAATTTGTCTATGATTCTCAAGTAAATAATATTGCAATGCAAAGTTTAAAAACAGATAAAATATAAACTTACTTGTCCTGTTTCGAGGCCTTGCTTGATTTGTTCTATTGTGGATTTGTTAGATTGGAGAGAGTTCAACTTGCAGATGGCATCCTGAAATATGTTGAAACACTTTTTCATATACATATGTACATAAATCAAGTAATGGAAGTGGCATTTGCTGTATGGGGCTAGAGGGTGCTGTGTGCAATGACCTGTAAATATTTATTTATTTATACCTTTGGTCATATTTTGTATTGGTTTATTGAAAGTAAATTAAATTAGTCTGAATAGAACCACTTTTAATTCAATTAATATGCAAAGACCTGTTTTATGTTGCAAAGAGATTAAATTGCAAAAGTAGAATGAACATTAATTTGCATATTCATGTTACCAGATACAAGGATATTACAATAATTAATCCATTCTGAATATTCTCAAGTATATTTAACCACTTATTCAAGAAATATAATTGTTTGAAGCAAGTATAAGAAGTTATAACTGGGTTAAGGCAATTTATGAACTTTTTGTGACTGTTCTACAGTTCTATCTATTGCAAAATTAATTAATAAACTATTAACTTTATATGACACAACAACAGTTTTTACAAGTCTGTCTACACAAGGAAGAATATATAAATTCACAATCAACTAGTATAATCAAAATTAGGGAAATAGGGCATAGGATAACTTAAATGAATAACAGAGGCAATGAATCACAAACTACACAAATACTGCAACTAATTAGGATGTTATATCGATACCTTTTAATTGAGGATATCTGAAATTATTTCATAACTGTTTCCTCAGTCTCCAGCCATCGAACCTTTCACCACAGTTAAGAAATATAGCACAAAATAGTGACAAACTTACCTCGTAACTAGAGTTAGTAGACGACATTCTTGCAGCTATTCTACGCACTAAACTAGTAAAGCGCAAGCCGACGCTATTCATCAGCTTGCTCCCCGCCGACTGGCGATCTCGTCAGATGGAAATTATGTCGTAATTGCAGAAAAAACGCTAACCAAACTAGGCACGCGAGCGAGGCGGTCGAATCACATGGTGATGTACAGATCCACACTTATCAATGACTCCCTTCTGACACCTGACCCCGTCTTGTCGTAACTAAGAAACCGCATCTGACTGGATACGTTTTATCAGGAATCGAATCAAAATCTGAGAATTTTATTGTTTCAATGTTTACAAACATGCAACATAACCTCAACAAATTCCGGTAAAGTTAGGTGGACATTCAATTTTTAATGGCGTTGACATTCTTTTGCAAAAAGGAGGCTGATTTAAAATTTTGAAAAGTTAAATTTTCATATATTCATATTTTCATTTTCACTTGTTTGTTTTGTCAATTTCTCCGGAGTATTTATTTTCCATTTTCACTCGGAATTTCTGTATAAATATCTCTTATCTATATCTGTGTTTGCCAATTTAATTCGTAATTTTGCTGTTATTATTGAGAAAAAAATAAATAAATAAATAGAGTAAGAATTTCTTTTGAAAATGACGGAGACCGATGCTACAAGAAAACCTCTCCCTATGCCGGAGAAGTTCATTCCATACCTTGAAAAGTATCGGATTTATAAACTGTTCAAGGTACCTACTTATTTAGGAGAGAATATTATTTTTAATAGATACACCAATTATCTAGTTAGTTAATTTACTTCACTGATGCCTTGGTTTCCTTCCAAACGCGAAGATAACAGCGGGGAACTACATTTTAAAGTTATCTATACTTATATCATTCTTAGATAAATTATGTAACTTACCTTATCTTTTTACGTTGATAAGCAACCGAATTTCTCAAACAACTGAACTAATGCACAGAGCTTTGAAATCCATGCTTGTCGCGGGCGCGCGCGGGGGCGATGTGGCCCGATCGTTGTTCTGTGGAACTATGGCTTTTCTTATCATTTTGCGGTGGTTTTCTAATATATATATATTACAAAAAATGGGTTTGCACTTGCCCGTAATTCGCCTGATGGTAAGCAATCATTACGGTCTAGGATGAAACGTGCTTACCCAGTAAGAACTATTCACTCTCGCTTTGAAGATCGCAAGGTTGCCTATATTCCACGGGGAACAGGGAGTCAGACAGGTTATAATAAAAAAAATAGTGGTTTTAGTATGTTTTAATATGAAAATCAACATTAATTCCCCAGCACATGTTACGTGATCTGATCATCAACCTGCCCAAAGACCACTTGAAGCACATGCGTGTGTTTTTCGCGCGCCATCTTCACTCTATCAAGGACACAGACAGGATTATACTGTTGGTCTCTCCTCAACTTGACATTGGTTAGTTTTCTGCTAGTTTCAGTCTCTAGCCAAATGTGTGTGGTTTAATGGAATTAGTTACTTACTTATTAATTATTACAATTTTTATAGCACAGGGGGTGAATGCCCTGGCGCCACCGCGGCACTCAATAAGTCGTCTAAAGCCTCGCTAGGAAACGGAGAGGGTGCAAAGTCCTATATCCGCCATGCTATTCCTATTTCATAGTTCTTAGTGCTATTGATGTGGTATTTTTTCATGCCAATGTTATGTACTTACCTAATCAATTCCATATCACATCACCAACAAGACGAGTTATGGCAATATACCTACCTACATTTATCGTATCATTTATGGAGATTTGTATGAATTAAAATGAAATGATTTTTTTTTGACTGGCCTGTCAGCTTAGTTGGTAGTGGCTCTGCCTTCTAATCTAGGGGTTGCGGGTTCGACTCCCGCGTGACACAAGTATTTATGTACATATTAAAAAATATATATAATAACTTGTGTTGAGTCTAGTCGTTTATATGTATAATAAGTATGTATTTACAAAAGAAAAGTACATAAGTATTATATCCGTTATCTAGTACTTACCCACGACACAAGCGTTTGCTTAGTGTGGGGCTAGATGGCGCTGTGTGCAATGTCCCGGAATATTTATTTATTGTATTAAATTGAATTTGCTTTTATCTAATGGATTCTATGTTTTTTTCTTATTTCTTATATATAAAAGCCTCTATTTCCAGACGTGAAGATGATAGCCAAGCAGCTGGTGAAGGAGTTGGGCGTGTTCGTGATCACGCGCCGCTGTGTCATGGATCGATATGAAAAGGTATTTCTTTTATCGAGACATTTGACTGGCCTGTTAGCTTAGTTGGTAGTGGCTCTGCCTTCTAATCTAGGGGTTGCGGGTTCGATTCCCGCATGACACAAGTATTTATGCATTTAAAAAATATTATAATTAAGTAATTATAATGTTTTTGAGCCTGGTCGTTTGTATATATAATAAGTATGTATTTACAAAAGAAAAGTATATAAGTATTATATCCGTTATCTAGTACCCACGACACAAGCGTTTGCTTAGTGTGGGGCTAGATGGCGCTGTGTGCAATGTCCCGGAATATTAATTATTTATTTATGTAGGTAGTATTTATTGATTAATTATTAATATTGAGTTAATCTATACTAATATTATAAAGCTGAAGAGTTCGTTTGTTTGAACGCACTAATCTCAGGAACTACTGGTGCGAATTGAAAAAATATTTTTGTGTTGAATAGACCATTTATCGAGGAAGGCTTTAGGCTATTTTACATCACGCTGCAACTAATAGGAGAGGATCTTTGAGGGCTTTCCGTTGCGTGCGCTGCGAAAACCTTTCAAGTCGTGGGTAACAGCTATAATTTAGGTATAAAGCTAAAGAGGTTGTTTGCAAAAATAAATATGATGCCCAAAATAACTATTCCACGCGGACGAAGTCGCGCGCACAGCTAGTTAGGTATATAAAATACCTACTGTAAATATAGGCAAGTATCTGTCGGACGTGACAACGCTTATATATGCTTACATTTGCGAATAAAAATAACAAATAGTTTTCTTATATCGTAGGCTTTCTTACAATCATCATTCATTATCATACTTTCGAATTGCTTTTTTAATTAGATAAGTTAGTAAGTTTGACAATACCTAAGTGTGTATTATTTTTTTCACGCTTAAACGGAACGAATAAACATATATACCTATATAGCATCTATCTATGTATATTTATTTATTTATTTATTTATTCATCATCTTCAGCCTGTTATCGCCCACGGCTGAGCATATGCCTATTTTCTATTAGGCCACTCGTCCCGGTCATGTGAAAATGGAATCCAAGGTGCTCCCTGCGGTTTTTCTAATGTCGTCAACCCACCGCATTGGTGGGCGTAACCAATGCCAAACGTTCAAAGAGCTTAAACTCAAAGACCTACATATAATGACAAGAAATCATAGTGTTACATGATGATAATAATTATCTATTTGTTTTGTAATATTTATGATTTTAATAAATATTTATTTCTTCTTTCTTTCTTTGGTAATGTTTTATTCCCCAGCACGACGACTGCGTGTCCGGCTGTATCTCTCCAGTTCTAATGTCGGAGGTGACGCGCCTGATGGTCTCCCGCGACCCTGTGCCCACGGCCGGCTGGCTCATGTTCGGTGAGATTCATGTAGGGAGATATTAGATGGTTTATTGATCCCACAATCCAGTGGTCAGGTCTCTTGGGATTGGTGGAGCCTTGCTTGTTAAAATTTTTACTCTAATAGGATCGTATAGTGACACTTTATAACGCCTATTCCAAAAGTCTGAGCAAACAAACAGCTAAGAATTTCTACTTCATTTTTACGTTCCTTATTCTAAGTTAGTTTCATGTTTGTGTAATGGATATAGGTATCATACGGTACGGCCGTGCCGCTTTTTTTTACTCGACTTGGCGGGGGCACTGCTGTGCCCCCAGATCTGTTATATTTCTTACACCTAAATGTTGCTCTGGCATTTTTTTGTACCAAAATACAAATTAATTGCTCACACAACTTTGACAAGCGTTTCAAACTCTTTTATTTGGAATCGACAAGTCCGGTCCTATGTCAAGAGATTAAAGCGAATTAAATTAATGTCTCTTGAAGATTGCCGCAAATACTCCGATTACATACCTATATTTATTTAAAATTATTCATGCCCAAATTGACTCACCCTCACTCCTGTCTTGTATCAACATCAACATTAATATAAACCCTAATTCTCGCAGACCCCAAAATATATTCTCTCTCAGTACTTATAAAAATAATACATCTTTATACAACCCATTAGTTAGAATGTGTCGCCAATACAATAGTATCCTAGCGAACCACCATCAGTCACTGGATGTATTTAATTGTGTGTTATCCACATTCAAGCGTAATGTGCTAGCTATTTTAATGCAAAGCTATGCATGATCAGTAATTGTAAGATAAAATTTAGTCTGTAATTATGTTGTCCTTGTTTAACGTTGTTGTTTGTGTTTGTTGGACAGAGAATACAGTACCAGTTAGGTACTGTATTCTCTGTCTAACTCAGGTTTTTGAAATAATTAATGGCACTCATTTTGTTCAAGCTGTGTACACTCATCTGAGGAATTTGTTTTGGTTCAAAACCAGTGTTTAATGTGTATTTAGCTTAATTATGAACTCATTCTGTTTTGTGTACCTTTATAAATAAATAAATAAATTCGCAGACCACCCCTGCACGGTTCGTGAAGCCCGCACGCTGCAACAAGATGGCATCCTGCCCACTGTAACGTTGGCAGTCCTGCCCACACCGCCCGTGGCCCCGAGAGCACCTAATCCACTGACAACGCGAAGGAACTTCTTTGAGCAAGACTTTGAAGGACTCAAGTTTGCTTATAAAGCTTCTTTGAAGGTAAAATACCATATACATATTCGACAACTGTGTTTCGTATGTTTATTTTGACGAATCATCATGATTTTTGGCCTGGAGATGGTATGGAGTCCCTAAATTAACATTGTAATATATTTCCAAGGGCTCAAGTTACCTTATACAGCTTCTTGGAAGGTTGTTGATGATAACGTATAGTAGTGTAGCAATATCTATCAGCCCTGCATGAATTTTAAAATCATAAAATACATAAACAGCAAAGCTTTGGAACACTTAACCGGAAGCAGTGTTTCCTGCGAACTACAATCCAGAGATCTTCAAATATAGAGTTAATAGGTATCTTCTAGGTAAGCGTGTTACACCCTAGGCTGCAGTAATGCTTAACAAAAGGCAGGCGGTTGATAAACGCAAACCTATCCCACGTAAAAAAAAACATAAGCTTGAAATTACTTCCTCACCGCACCATAATCCTTTATGCATGAAAATGCAAAGAGCATTCAAACAACATACTCGTAATTCAGCCCTTTCTTTTAAAGGAAGTCCACGTAGACCCAGAAGACGATGTCGAAATAGTGGGCAATAAGTGCATGAACGCTATTCGCGCCAGTTCCCTGGGCCAGCAGGGCCCCGGGCAAGGGTTCCACGTGACCGGCGCGCCCGGCACTTTCCGGGTGCTGCTCATCGGGCCGCGGGGAGCTGGCCGCCGCACGCAGGCGCAGGCTGTCGCTAAACATTTTGGACTTGTTTATTGTAAGGGTTTCTCTCTAGCTTGTATCGTTTTTGAGGGTAGTTGGACATTCTTTCTTTAGAATATAATAGGGAGAATCTTTATTGCGAACACTAATTTAATATGAATCTTGTTTAGATCGTAAAATGACTTTCTGTAACATACAATACCTACAATAAAATATTTTTTTGGTAAATCTACAAAACTTTTATGGTCGGGTTTATAAAGCCCACTTGTTTATATAGGGACTTACTTACTATACATTCTTAGTATAAGTTATACACACACAATTTGTATGAAAATATTGGCATCTCACAAAGATTTTGGTTTGGCAGTACATTTCGATGACATGCTAAAGGAGGCGGAGCGCAAGCAGAATGAGCTCGGCGACAACCTGCGCAAGTACGGAGTCAGCGCGCGCATACGACACGACATCGTGAGGGAGCGACTCAAGCAGAAGGCAAGTGGATTATTACCAAACTAATGTTTCTTATCATTCATCTCCTTCTAATCGAATGACATCATGTTATTTGGTGCCAATAAACTGTATGTTCAGTTATAAATAACATAGCCTGCCTTCCACAACACAGGTTATCCTAGTGTGGAGTGCAGTGAACATATTGTTATAGTTCATAAGTGTTTCACTTAAATAAATAATTTGAAATTTGAATTTTGACATTGGCTTGATGCAAAGAGTTTTTCAAGCCGCCCCAGATAACCTAAGGGCCTCCAATAACCATTACGAGTAAGTCTATAATATGTTTCACTATCTATATATTTCTTCTTTCTATTTGTTTCACTTTCACACCACTCGTGTTGCAGCGCCGAATGAGCCGAATCATTGTGATTTTTGATATAGCGACAGAGATATAGGCTACTTTTTGATTTGATACAACACGAGCGGAGCCGCAGATATTCACGTGTATTTCTAATTACTCGACTACTTGCAGGATTGTGTGGACAACGGCTGGGTGATGTGCGGGTACCCCACCTGCGGGCGAGACCTGGAAGCTCTGGACACCATGACCACGCCGCCTAACCAGTTAGTCCCAATTTATTACTATGTAACATTTGGTAGGCGTTAGACTTGCTATGAGGAATTTAGTAGGCGTTTCATCGAGTTTGTGATTAATTGCGGAGCCGATTGCGTGGGATGAACTAACTGTGCAATCTTAGGTTATAGGTAGGTATACTTGCATTTGTAAGTACGTTATTATAGGGACAAAAAATTAGATTTAAACTATTTTATAATACTTAATGAAGATCATATTGTATGTGAATTTACTCCGCTCAAGCGCTACTACGTTGGCTGATCTCACATAACAGTAAATTTGTCATCAACCCCCAAATCTAATAATAAATAAATAAATATTCCGGGACATTGCACACAGCGCCATCTAGCCCCACACTAAGCAAACGCTTGTATCGTGGGTACTAGATAACGGATATAATACTTATATACTTTTCTTTAGTAAATACATACTTATTACAAACAACATGGGAGAACCTGAATTAGTTAGTAAAACTCATGCATTTTCTCTTATTATGAACATGACTCCCTAATGAATGGTTAGATACTTCAGACAGTTTTAAGATTTCGTTCAATAAGACATTGCTTTGTGTAACAACTTTCGTTTTAGAAAGTGCATTCATTCAGAGCTAAATAGTCTACACGGCTCTGTGCTGAGATGAAATCGAATCTATCTATTATTTTTTGAGTCTGAGACCTTTCTAAACGAGACTGAAAGTGCTCTTGTTCTGTTCGCAACAAAATAAAACTCTGAGATTGTCAAACGATTGAGAATTAGGTAAAATAATAATTTTACACGAAATTTACACACAACCAGCATTAGGTATGCTGAGTTAGGCTGTGTTGTGGCAGATTTTATGTTTGTTTGTTTATTATGTTCCTACCTACTCGTGTTTGTTTTCCTGTTAAATCTTCCACAATTTGTTTTCTTTCTCTCTCTCTCTCTCTCTTTAATAAGAACTAAAAAAAGATTAAAAACAGATTAGATTAATAGATGTTTAAGCATAACTTTCACTACTTATTATTTATACATTTAGGGCTAAAGCCCTATAATATAAGGTCTTTTATACATATTAAATAACAAACTATTTACTTAAATTAATTTAGCCCGGCACAGGCACAGGAGAAACTGACGCAGAAATTTATTCAAATGTCCGATTTTATAAGATTCAAGCATTAATTTGATGCAGGTAGCCTAGCCTTAATCGCCACTTGCTCACGTGTCGCTGAGGTCGAAGAAAACATGTCTCTACTTTACAATATTTGACCAATATACAATTCTGTTCCCAGCATAATATTCCTGAACATGGACATGGCGACGTGCAAGGCGCGGCTGCTGTCCGAGGGCGTGGACTGGTGCTCGGGCCGGCCGGCGCCCCTGGCCGCCAGCCAGCGCGTCGTGCCGCCCTCCGAGCCCAGCGCCAAGCAACTCGACGAGGAAGTTAGTACACATATATAAGCAAACCTTTTATTATGTACGTACTTGACAAGTAAATAACCAAGGAGGCAAACCTGCTATACCTCTCTCTCTCTCTGTGAGTCGTATTTCCTCATGACTGAGGGTCGTCACTCCCCCGTAGAATTAATTTGTTAGAGGAGTTCTCTTGGGCAGATACTTGGGAAGACACATGTCCTCGAATATTGAAGTCCTGAAACATGTCGGTTTCCTCACGATGTTTTCCTTCACCGTTAAGCGAGTGTCACAACGTGATAACACAAGTCATTGGTGTAGGGCCAGATTCGAAACAGGGTGCGTCTGGATGAACGCAACAGTGTTGCTGAGCCACATTCGCTTTACCTATACCTAGACTTATCAAAATCTGCGCGTTTTATTTTGAAAATCTTACCAGAAACGCTGTCTAGTCAAACATGAGATTTGTGTGAGGCTACGTTATCCTTTATCGTCTACCCACAGGTTTGAGGTTGGTGTGTACATATAGGTACTTAGATATTATTCGTCTTATTTTAATTCACATAACAATATGTAACAACCTTACTTACCTCACAACTTTGTAACAATACCTAAATCTAAATATATAAAACTCAAAGGTGACTGACTGATATAGTGATCTATCAACGCACAGCCCAAACCACTGGACGGATTGGGCTGAAATTTGGCATGCAGGTAGATGTTATGACGTAGGCATCCGCTAAGAAAGGATTTTTGGAAATGCTACTTTTAAAGTGGCGAAATAGGGGATGCAAGTTTTACTTTCTAATGCGAGCGAAGCCGCGAGCACCCACTAGTTATGAATAATCACTTTAGTGTATCTTTGAACAATCCATATTCTCTTATCCAGAAAGATGTACGCATTTTTTCCACATGACTTGAGTATTTTAGCAGGTACCACCTTATAGGTAGGTTACCGTTACCTTAGTCACCAGCGTCACGCAGGTGCCTTTTATAAAAACACTGCCAAATAACATAACTGTTCAGCAAACTATGACGTAGATATTCAGGTCACCTCGATACAACCTTAATAGGTACTGTAGGCAGGTAGGGTTCAAACACCTTACGTTGCTAATTTGATGTCAAGTCATCGTTGGCATAAAGTAGGTTAGATGACCGATTTGCTTATCTTTTTGTAAGAATTATAACTAGAGATTACACTATCAAACTGAGATTCCTATATTCTTTCCTATATTTTAAACCTACAGGGCTACTGCCGTTACTGGTAACGCATTATGCAATATGCATATTTTAGAATGGTTTTTATACAAGTACCTACTATGTTTTATATGACTTCCTCTTAAAAGAACCCTTACCTATGCATATATTTAAATTAATATCCTAATTCAAATTTTGGAATTTGTTCTGGATCAAAACCAGTTTTAAATGTTTAATTAGTTGATTTAAGAACACATTCTGTTTTGTGTGCCATTATAAAATAAATAAACATAATACCTACCTATTGGTCGCAGGCCGAGAGGAACTTTTTTATTGGACAGTTAAAGTATTACCTACATGTAAAACTAAAATGCCGCACAAAAAGTTTTCCATAAACTACCAATAACTTACACATAAACTTGGTTTATTACTCCTGCCCGTGGTTTTGTTCCCGTTGTAGCTGAAAAGAAGTAGTATAAAGGTCATAGCACACTTAAACGACTCTGCTCCAACACCGCTCCCACCCAACACTGCCGTAACTGCTCGCAGTCTGCGCGGCGACAGTTAGCAGGCACCCAGCAGTCCACGCGGCGACAGCTTGCACCGCGTCGCGCGCATCGCGCGCGGACTCCGCGCTGACGCCGCGCTGACTCCGCGCGGGCACCGCGCCGACCGCTCGCCTACATCGTGCGGCCAGCGAGGCATCAACTACCGAGCAGTCTGACGGCGGTAAGCTCGCTGACAGCGGGCTGTCTGCTAATTCATGATGCCACTGGCATCATCGATGTAGGCGAGCGGTCGGCGCGGTGTCCGCGCGGAGTCAGCGCGGCGTCAGCGCGGAGTCCGCGCGCGATGCGCGCGACGCGGTGCAAGCTGTCGCCGCGTGGACTGCTGGGTGCCTGCTAGCTGTCGCCGCGCGGACTGCGAGCAGTTACGGCAGTGTTGGGTGGGAGCGGTGTTGGAGCAGAGTCGTTTAAGTGTGCTATGACCTTAATGTCACTCGATCACCTATAATAATAAATAAACAAATAAAAGTTTTTTATTCTCAGGCATTAGACCCGTATTAAATTACAAAATGCACAAAAATATCAAATACTTACTTACCTATTTAAAGTTACATCAGCATCATTTACGGAATGCACTGTGCACCCCGCACAGAGATCCACCACCGATAAGTAGGCCTGTAGGTACAAATCTTCGGACATATATTATAATACTAGCTGGTGCCCGCGAATTCGTCCGCGTGCAATAGTTATTACCATAAAAACGGTTCTAGTGTGTTAATTTTAAAAGATAGACTTATACTGTTGCAGACATTTTGTAAGATCATTTTAAGAAAAAAAAATCTTTCATAGGTACTTAGGTAGGTACATATTTTTGTGATATCTTGAACCGTTTTCGCAGCGCACGCAACGGAAGCCCTCAAAGATGAATATTTACCCCGTTTTTTTTCACATTTTCCATTGTCTTCACTCCTATAAGGTACTTGCAACGTATTCAACACAAAAATATTTTTTCAATTCGCACCAGTAGTTCCTGAGATTAGCGCGTTCAAACAAACAAACTCTTCAGCTTTATAATATTAGTAGGTATAGATAAGTACCTATTAAAAAACTAAATAAATGTATGTTCCAGCTGGACTACTATTTCTCGGAGGCTCTAGCGGAGCTGCGCGCGGCGGCCGGTATCACCGCCGAGGAGGTCAACGCACTCGAGCCTTTCGGTACGCTGCCATTATCATGTTCACCCATTTAGACCCAAACCAAACTGAGCCGTAAAAAAACTTTATTTTTTGTATTAATTGGTAGAATCTGACATAATGAAGTAAAAAACGTAAAAATATTAATGATTTTTTTTTATTTTGATAGAAAAAAAATGCCGTCCTCAAATGGGGCCACTGGGCTCAAACAATATGAAAACTTTCAAAACAAATTTTATCAATGCAAAGTGTCTTACAACACTTTTTGCATTGCCAGCGGGCTATTTTATGACAAACGGCACATCTCAATTGCTGGGATAGTTTTTGAGGGTAGTGGCCCACCCCATCGTGTTGCAGACTTGGCACTACAGAAGCTGCTGGTCGCATTGATACGCTTTCTGTGTTTCGCGAATAGTGACGAGCGACATAGCGTCGAAATTGAGGCTGATCCATCTTGACTTCGTTGGTTAGTAGGTGGAGACGCCATGCGTTTGCAATGGCTAGATTCAGCATGTAAGTAAATAAAACCCACCACCATTTTTTGCCACGTACAGCGGTGCGGTACAGGGCAATAGACTGATCAGTTTGATCAACCCCACCCATACCCTTGTTGTAGGTTTGAAAACATGCGGGATTCCAACGTCCACTTTTTTCTTCTCTATAGCACTCCATCTCTTTACTTTACCTAGAGGGAGAACACTGTCAAAGTTCGACCTCATAGTGCAAACACTGTTGTCCAGCCATCGCACAGAAGGATAAGAAAGAATATGAAGGATTTGATTTACGCCAACGGGGTTCCTGAGGTGTATTTTTACGACTCTTGACTTCAAGTGAATCCTCGTCACTACTGTCCCAATCCTCGTCATCTCTATTAGTAAACACTTGAACTTTACCTGGTATGTCTCGCGGAAAGGCTTTAGTTTGAAGGTTATCATCGTCTCCTTCTTCTTCATCGCTAACCACACTTGGTTCTGGGGGCAGTGCCACTAAGTCAATCTCACCAACGTCTCCTTCTTCGTCTATTACAGCTTCAATCGCTTCTTGAAGGCCTTGGTAGTCATAACGACTGCTAAATAGCCGTCGTGTCATTATGAAATTGGCATTGGCCTATCTACAAAAATAATCAATTATTTACCTCAGATATGCCCATTGGCCCCAATTGGGGACAGCATGATAAAATTAGATTTTGTCTTACTTGTACTTAAGTTTTGTAATGGAAGAAAGTAGTAAGTAATAGTATATAAAACAATTAAGTAATTTATGTAAGAAAACAAAAATATCTAGAAGACAAAGATAGAAATAAAGTATATGAACTTTGGAATATCACTGAAGTAAGAAACAGGTCCACAAAATGCACAATATCCGACTTAAATAAGTTTTAAATTATTATTTTTACTAAACAACATAAAAATACACTACTTGTCATCATAATCCAGCAAATGAACTAACTAAAAACAAATATGTTAAAAAAATGTGGGTAGATTTATGAGTGTCCTCGTTTGGGCACGGCGAGTATATATGGGTTAAGGTCTGTTAAGAATATATTGGTGCTTGGTGTTCAAATCCAGTCTTCGGTCGTGGTCCACCTGCTTAGTTCACCTAGGTGGACCACGGGCACTTTTTCTTGCTGGTGGTTCACCTTAGTTCTCCCATCTCACATAAAAAAATATCTGTATTTTGTTGAATCTGTGTTTAGATTCATTCGTCCATTCTTGAACCGTTTGAGTTGCCCTTCTCACCGCAACCATGTAATAGAAAGGTCGTGTCCAATCGTTGTTCAATTTATAAAAATATATTCATTATTAAAAGTTATCCGGACATTTTATTCCACACTCGAACATACCTACATAGTTTTTTTTAAACTTTATATGACATAACTTTAGTTATTAGGAAGGCACGATATACCTACACAAGTACCTACACGTACCTATAGAGGTAGATTATTTTGATGATTCATTGTCGCTTTGTGGCGTAAAAGAAATAAGTAGACCAATAAAAACACTTTCGATTAATATCCTGCAGTACATACCTGATGTTAAGCGATTATTTAATTTATTATGGTATAGCATGGACTGTGTTTACTCAGTAAGAACTGATTCTTTTCTAAGATCGCTTGATTATTCGCACAGTTATTTTGTACTGTGTTGTTGGTAGATAGCGTGACTTCCCCGGCGCACAACTAGTTAGTCCTTTGGGAATAAAACTGGACCCACGACACAACTGGTTGTGCCGAAGGGAAAGAAAATTGTACTATTGTCTTCCCCGAGCCACAGCCAATATGCACAGCTGTTTGTAGGTAGGTATACGAGTATTTGATTTTACTAACATTTGTGCCTACATTTCAGAGACAGTGCAAGTGAAGATCCAGGCAGCTATAATGGCTGCGCCGGAGTTTGTGATCGAGTTCAGCTCGCAGAAGCTGCGCAGCGCCAACGTAGACTGAATGCTTGCTCTACATTCTCACCAGTGGCAGCACTTGCCACGTATTGTCTTTCAGGACAGGATACTTTAGTTATGATTTTGTCCGCATTTATCTATGGCGGATTTTACATAGAGCGTTTCTTTGTGCCTTATGTATTATTTTTAACTTGTCACTTTGATTTTCGATTATCACGTGTCTTACTTCTTACAGGAAGATCGTCTTATAATCTTAGTCACTGATTGCATTTTCACTTGCAATTTTGTTAGTGACAATTAACACAATTGGTAAGATGAGGTAAAAGACGATTTTGTTTTTAAGATGGCAGAGGTAAGCATAAATTTTACTTATAAATTAATGTAATGTTGTTCTTTAAATTATTTCCTACATGCTTAATTATTATGTTAAAAATAAAAGAAAAAAGTTCTCATTAGAAAATTGTTTTATTATGTACTCCTCCTTACATCTCCATTTTGAAATTCATTAAATTACTACAAATAGTTAATTATTCTGCTAATTATCAACTAACAATCTTGCAGTCTCAAAATAATTACATACATTTATGAACAATGAGGTTTGTCTCATGTTAAACATTTCACTAAAGAAGAGCCGTTGTGTCTCGGTGGCCCAACCTTCGTAAGAAACTATTGTAACTAAAAAAATAGAAATGCACTGATTCAAGGACCACTCTCGCATGGAGGCGGCCGACGCCAGGGTGCGCGTCGGACGCGGCCCACAAACATATACCTGTCTCTCTCACACGCACGCCCGCGACCATGTCGGTCACGCTCACACACTCCCACAAAATCTCACAAATGTACACCTAGGAAGATGCTGCACGGCTGGGAGATTCACTTGACACTCATTTCCAATCTCCGCTTGTTACACAAAATGAGATCTGTTTATGTGAAGTGAATGTTCCAGCCATTGACGTATAACAAAAGTCCCTCACAATAAATATACACGCACACACACAAGCCTATCGCATCCTGTCCGCGGAGTGAGGGCTCGGGCCCTGCAAGCTCAGACGGAGATCACATTTGGCTGGACAGAGTCCCAGGTTTACAGCTCGTCTTTGAAGTCTTCATCTTCGGCGCCTCCTGTGTGCGGCACTCCACCCTGACCCTGGTACAGCTTGGCAATAATGGGCTGGACGACGTCTTCTAAAGACTTCTTCTGTTTCTTGTATTCTTCCGATTCCGTGTCCTGGTTGTCTTCCAACCATTTGATGGTGGCATCGATGGCTTCCTCCATCTTGGTCTTTTCGTCGTCGCTGAGTTTGGCACCGAGCTTTTCCTTGTCTTGGAGTTGGTTCTTGAGCGAGTACGCGTAGCTTTCAAGCTCGTTGCGGGACTCCACGCGCTCCTTTAGTTTCTTGTCGTCATCTGCGAACTTCTCGGCGTCCTTGATCATTCTCTCGATGTCTTCGGGCGTTAATCTGTTCTGGTCGTTGGTGATGACGATCTTCTCTCGGTTGCCGGTGCCCTTGTCTTCGGCTGATACTTGTAAGATACCGTTGGCATCAATTTCAAAGGTGACCTCGATCTGTGGAATACCACGCGGCGCGGGAGGGATGCCAGTCAGGTCGAACTTTCCGAGTAAGTGGTTGTCCTTGGTCATGGGCCTCTCACCCTCGTAGACCTGGATGGTGACGGTGTGCTGGTTGTCGCTGGCCGTGGAGAAGATCTGGGACTTCTTGGTGGGGATGACGGTGTTACGGGGGATGAGCTTGGTCATGACTCCGCCGACGGTCTCGATACCCATGGTGAGGGGGTTGACGTCAAGGAGCACGATGGCGTCAGTGTCCTGTTCTCCGGAGAGCACACCAGCCTGCACGGCGGCTCCGTACGCGACAGCTTCGTCGGGGTTGATGCCTCGGGACGGCTCCTTGCCGTTGAAGAATTCCTTGACAAGCTGCTGCACCTTGGGGATACGGGTGGAACCTCCGACCAGCACGATTTCATCCACGTCCTTCTTGTTCATGTCGGCGTCCTCGAGTACCTTCTGCACGGGCTTGAGGGTGGAGCGGAACAGGTCCATGTTGAGCTCCTCAAACTTGGCGCGGGTGAGGGTCTCGGCGAAGTCTTCACCTTCGAAGAAGGACTCGATCTCGATCTTGACCTGGTGGCTGGAGGAGAGCGCGCGCTTGGCCTTCTCGACTTCACGGCGCAGTTTCTGCACGGCGCGGTTGTCCTTCCTGATGTCCTTACCCTTCTTCTTCTTGTACAGCTTGATGAAGTGCTCCATGACGCGCTGGTCGAAGTCCTCGCCTCCGAGATGGGTGTCTCCGTTGGTGGCGACTACTTCGAACACTCCGTTGTCGATGGTGAGGAGCGACACGTCGAAGGTACCGCCTCCCAAGTCGAATACGAGCACGTTCTTCTCTCCGTCCTTCTTGTCGAGTCCGTAGGCGATGGCGGCGGCGGTAGGCTCGTTGATGATTCTGAGCACAGTGAGCCCGGCGATGGCTCCGGCGTCCTTGGTGGCTTGACGCTGGGCGTCGTTGAAGTACGCGGGGACGGTGACCACGGCGTGCGTCACCTTCTTACCGAGGTAAGCTTCGGCGGTTTCCTTCATCTTGGTGAGGACCATGGCGGAGATTTCCTCGGGCGCGAACACCTTCTGCCCCTGAGCGGTCTGGACCTGCACGTGAGGCTTGGAGTTCTTCTCCATGACGGTGAAGGGGAAGAACTTGACATCGTGCTGGACGGTGGTGTCGGTCCACTCGCGACCGATGAGACGCTTGGCGTCGAACACCGTGTTCTCGGGGTTGGTGGTCAGCTGGTTCTTGGCGGCGTCTCCGATGAGACGCTCGCCGTCGGCGGTGAAGGCGACGTATGACGGAGTGATGCGGTTGCCCTGGTCGTTGGCGATGATTTCCACACGACCATTCTTGTACACACCCACACTGTGGACAATACAAAATATCACGTTAGTTTTATGACGCTTACATTAAGTAGTGACATACTCGTATTACTTTTTTCTATACAGGATTACCTAATATCGAAATTTGTTTTTTTTTCTTCAAATATTCAAAAGTAAAACTATAGTTGTTTGTGTTGATGTACTGAAGCTGAATACTTGGCATTACATAATAGTTAGTAGTTACCCTGTATAAGTGAAAAATTTAGGTTATGCCCCCAAATATAATAATACTTTGTAGCTATGCTAATTATTCCAGAAAGTATTAACTAGGTAAAGTTAACAGTTGCTAATACAGTAAAAAGTGGCATTCCATTTCGGGTGCTTCTGTGGGTCGGATGACACGTTAAATTTTAGGTCCCGGCTGTTTGTCTAGTACGGCAGTCGTTAAGCCATGTCAGAGGCTCTTATAGTGGCTTGATAAACTCTCAACAACAGAGTTGGCCCCTCTCATTCGCTAAAAAAAGAAGGCTGTAAAAAGTCTACTTAAAATTACCCTCAACTTAAACTTTACTAATAAAAATCTTATCACTAGTCAAAAAACTCAAATACCTACCTATACTATATGCACTAAGTAATAAAAATAAACTAGTCAATCTTTAAGTATGTGTAAATTGGCAAACATAACTCATAACTGTTAGTGAATATGCTTTGTATAAACTTGACCCCTTCAATGCCACATAATCATTGAGGCCGCAGAGCAATGAACTATGATGTGGAACAACTTAGGCATTTTAGGCAGTGCTTTTTGAATGAAAAGCTATACAATTGCTGGGATTCTTAAGAAATTTCAGCTTTTATAAAAGTATTTTGTGTTTTTTTTCTCATTCTGTATTTATTTGATCTTTACCTTAACACCTTCTTTTATGTACAAAAATGAAATGGAATATAATTTATCTGATTTGGACAGTAATAATTTTGCATATCCGTTACTATTGTTGTATTACACCCTTTATAGATTAAAATGCATGATTTTAACTAGAATCCAATATGAAGTATGCCTTGTTTAATTAGAACAATGAAATACTTTTTAAGGCCTGTACATTAAAACAGTTCAAAGATTTACAAATAGCTAAACAGCTGTATCATTGCTGCTGCTTCGTTTTTAGCTGCTGTATAACACAATAAATAATAATAAATAAATAAATATTTCAGGACATATCACACAGCGCCATCTAGCCCCACACTAAGCAAATGTTAGTATGTTAATATATAACACCAATATGTTCTAAGGTTTTTTCAATGCTTTCAAAATGTCTCAAGTGTCTCTGGCATGGTTTAATTATGTACTGTAGCACAGTTTTTAATAAGAACAACATATTATTATGTTAGTAGTAAGTGAGATAGTCAAACCAATAATAGCCTGTAAAGTATCTTTGTAATTCAGCTGAGTCACCAGTAACTGCCTCGTTAATCATTATCCGTCCAAAAGTTTGTTTGACGATAAGGCCACCCAATGTGCAGCACTTTAATATAGTTAGGTAAAAAAAAAATATTGTGTAATTTCTGTCTTTTGGTGTACATTACAGTACTATTCTATTCTGATCTGTATTTTTATATCATTGTTTTAAAGTAATCTCTATAGGGCAAAAATAACATGACTTTGACCTTATTCGTCATTTTGAGTGTCCTTTACATTTAGCTTTTTTATTTCCATTTTTGGACACGTAAATTTTCTTCTTGGCCTATGCCCAGCAGTGTGATAGAGAAGGCTGTGGATGATGATGATATCTTCTCTCTATTTTCTTTCTATGCAAGTAGATAGATTACTTTTAGTGATAAGGCCACCACTTGTAGTGTTAAAATACATTCCATTAAATGCAATGTTCATTCCATTCATGACACATTAGAGTAACTGATCATCCAGATTTTAGGGTGGATGGTAGTATAAAATAAGAATAGTAGGGTGGAATGTAGCAGTCAATATCTTATTTTTGAACAACTCTGTAAAACCTATATTCTGCAAATAAATGATTATAGTCCTGATCAGACTTCTGGAGAGTGTCATGATACAAATATTATTATCATCACCAACCACTAGTCGAAAACTAGTGAAATCAATGACTAGTAAAATCATAAAGGTATTAAATAAAAGGTACTCACCAAGAGTAAGTGGTTCCCAAGTCAATACCGATGACGGTGCCAATGTCCTTTTCCTTCTCCTTCTTTTCGTCGGCGCACGCCACCGCCACCACCAGCGCTAGACCCAGCAAGCTCCACCGCATTGTGACTTCTTTCACTAACCTACAACAAAATAGTCACCATATTAGCACAAAAATCACTAAATTATCTAGTAAATAAGTTAAATATCAATGCTTCTCACATAATAATAGTTGATTGAGAGAGTTATGAACGAGAAATTAAGATCTTATTGGGATGACGACCTGCCGACAGTGAAGGCCACGTAATCAGACGGGACACGTCACTCTATATTCGTGGCCGGAAACAAAAACGGGACTGTTTCACTAGAATGCTGAGAGTGAAAGTCGTAGATCCCATATAGCGGTAAATATAAGGCGTCGGTCGCTCACACACTTAGGATGTGGGCCGCCGCGCCGGCCCAGGCGTCGAGAATATTCGCCTACGTTCCACACTGATAACCAACTTTTTATTAATGAAAATTAAGCTTAATACATCAAATATGCCTAGGATACAATCGAAGGAGTAATATTCAACGTGATTTGCAAACGAAACACGAGTTTCCCTGGCAAAAAATAGCAAATTACAATGACAGGTTACCCAGATGCCAACGGGTATAAGTTATGGGAATTTCAATGGGAACCCTGCAAATTGATAGTTTTTAATTACCTAATTGAGAATATAACGAACTGGATCCCAATAAATCGATCACCGACACGATTTTACACACTTATATCGAAACACTTTTCACGAATTCACTAGCTTTATTCTTGCGCGTTCGATTTTTCTTGAGAAACTGAAGTTTGGCCCGCCGCCGTCGCTATTATTTAGCGCTAGTGTTGATCGTGTATGAATCTGATTGGTGGGATTTTGGCCGATTTTTGATGACGTCTGAGTCAGACGTACGCGATTGGTCCATAAACGTCTATTCGTCGCTCTGCTATTGGCCCACGCCTCTAACTGGTTTGAAGGGTACGTGCGCGACAGCTCAGCGCGTATTTTGAAATATTATTATTTATTTCGTAATTTATCGTGTAATTTCGAGTTTCAAAACTTTTTCCGAAAAGATTTCTTTGTCTTGCAGAAATCACAAGTGATAAGCCTTCCAACGGATTGCTTACAGTTACCACAATTATGTTGTGATTGATATATTTTCTTAACATTTACGAAATCTTAAATGACATCTCCTATTTTCTCAATAGGATGCAGGGTATATTACTGTAGAGCTTTTGAAGCCTGATCAAAATGACCTAATCTCGACAAATCAGTTTCTCACTTCTTAATTCATCTTTGATTATGTAGACCAATTTTAGAGAATTTGCATAAAATTTAGTTTCCATTGTACTTTTTTGCACAAAGTTGCGATTTCAAAGCAACGTTTTGACGACACTGGTATACTATTTACAACATATTTTGCTTCAATGTTATTTTATATTTAAGTAGATTATTTGAATGAGGGAGGCTGTAATCTGGTTTTCATGCTCTTTTAGAGATTTTAAATTGCAAAAGAACATTAAGTACTTGTAATGCAGAAACAACGATTAAGTTTTATCCGAACCACAGAAAAGACCATATGGAGATTATTTATTCATTGCTACATCGGAATCAAGTGTTTATCTTTTATCTAGTACTGGTCACCCATCCAAGGACTGACCAAAATAGCATTTGCTTAACTAACAACTAAAAGAAATTAAGAATACCTGTCTATTTCATCATCATCATCTCTTTGGATAGCGCTACTGGGTATAGGCCTCTCTGTGCTACTTTTTTTTACATGATATAGGTTACTCTTGACTACAACTTGCCTGATGTTAAGCAACGTTATAATCTACGATCTAGCGCGCTTGCCAAGAAGAAACCGGTTTACTCTCGACTTTAAAACCGACAAATTATAGTTCAAGGGGAATAGAGAATAGCTACTTTGCAAAGAATTCAATTAATTAATTCCCTGTCTATTTTTACAGGAAATAAAACTACATACGTATTAAATTAAATAAAACTCAAATTATACCAGACCCATTTATTCATAAACATTAACTTAAAATTAATAGAAAATCAAGGAACATATTCATCAGCCAACGTTATTGCTAAACTTACAACAGTTTATGTACTTTTGTTCAACAAATTATCCCAATCTTATTATAATATACTTCAGACCATCCACTAGACTAGACATTTTTTTTATAACTTAAGCACCCAAATTATGCTATACTATTTTTTTGTGACCAAAATGCTGGCCTTTTCTAGCTCAACAATCAGCATTGCCATCCAGCGCGGTAATGCGGCCAGTAAGCTGGCACGCTGCCTTCTGGTAGTGGGCTGGAGCACTTAGATTATCTTTAGGCTTTTCTAAAGATTTTCTAAGTGCCCCCCTTTAATGGTGTAGTTAGAAGTACCAGTTCATAATATGATTCGTTTTTCTTTCCTTGTTGTTTCTTTTATTGTAAATAAAGATTGTTTCGGGAAATAAAATAATATGTTATCATGTTTGAATAAAACGAAAAGTTATGTAAAATTATAATCACCATCCCTTCATCAGCCCTTCGAATCTACTGCTGGGTATATGCCTCCTTTTGTATACATATAATAATTATACTCATAACTTTTTAAATCAGAAAAATTTGTCAGAATTGCCTCTATATTTGTGACAAATATTCACGTTTTAATTCCTTAGTGGCGTTCGTTTGCTTAGTGTGGGGCTAGATGGCGCTGTGTGCAATTTCCCGGAATATTTATTTATTTTATTTAGTGAAAATAAAATCAATCAATAAAATAACTAACGGGTTTTACAGCCTCGTTAAATAAATTCACTATAATGCCTAAATCTAATTATTTGTCCCCATATTATATATTTTTTAAGTAAATAATATATCAATCATTGTTTGTTTCTTGAGATGATGCTTAGAATCAAAGGCGCGAAGTAAGTTATTATGCAGTCCGCTCCTGGAACAGAAAAAAAAATAGAAATTAAAATATGTATATAAAACTCAGAGGTGACTGTCTGACTGACTGACTGATATAGTGATCTATCAACGCACAGCCCAAACCACTGGACGGATCGGGCTGAAATTTGGCATGCAGGTAGATGTTATGACGTAGGTATCCGCTAAGAAAGAATATTTGGAAATGCCACTTTTGAAGAGGTGAAAGCATGCATGTTTTTCTTCTTAATGCGAGCGAAGCCGCGAGCACCTCTAAAGCGAAGCAAATTTGTTTTTTTCGAGTGTTACTTGATTATCTTGAAGCAATTTTATTTCTTACACTGGATTTGAAATCCATCAATCTATACTAATATTATAATGCTGAAGAGTTTGTTTGCATGTTTGTTTGTTTGAACGCGCTAATCTCAGGAACTACTGGGCCGAATTAATTTTTTTTTGTGTTGAATAGACCATTTATCAAGGAAGGCTTTAGGCTATATAACATCACGCTGCAACTAATAGGACATAGAAACAATAGAAAATGTGGGAAAAACGGGGAAAATTATTCATCTTTGAGGGCTTCTGTTGCGTGGTCTCGAAACAGGGTCCAAGTCGTGGGTAACAGCTATAATTTATACTGCTGAAGAGGTTGTTTGCAAAAATAAATACGATGCCCAAAATAACTATTCCACGAGGACGAAGTCGCGCGCACAGCTAGTCATTGATGGATTTCATAGAGATTTTTTAATGAATCTAAATATCTATCTAGGAACCAGAGGATTAATCATCATCATCAGCATGTTATCACCCACTGCTGAGCATAGACCTCTCTTCTTCCCTACCTCTCTCCTTTCAGAGAGGATTAAAAGATGTTATGAATATATATTATACTGACCAGCCCTCCTGAAGCAGGTCATGGTCTCCATGAGGGTGTTCTCCAGCTCCTCGCCGGAACCACTCTTGCATATCATGGCGTACTCGCCCGACACCTGCACGATATAACAATAAATTTTTTTTTTGGTTAAAACAAGTTTACTGTGGCTTGTTAGACATATTCTGACAGCACAAGTGGCGCCATCAGCCGCTCAGTCTGAAGTGTATGGAAATGAGTGTGGATTTTCGCGCCTGGCAGTTAGTAGACCGTAGCCTAGTGGTTAAGGCGTTCTGACGGTAGCAGAAATACGCAGGTTCGAATCCTGCCGGTCGTGATTATTTTCGCTCATTTTCCAATAAAAGTTTAATTTAAAACAAGTTTGTCTTGACCATAGTTTGCCTAATGGTAGGCAATATCTATGGTCTAAGAAGGATCGTGCTTGCCAGACAGGAAGCGGTTGACTCTCGCCTTAAAGATCGTTGGATTATAGTTCGTGGGGAACAGGGAGTCATATTTCGTAAATTTCATGCTTCAGATTATTCAGATACTCGTATAATAAACATGGTAATACTTTTATCTTACAGGCAACATTGCATGAATCTATAATACAGGGTGTCTCAGCGCCGATTTTAAACTTTAAATATTTATTTAAAAAAAACTAATTGTATTTGAAATATTTTTATTGCTGTAAATTATAATGTATTGTTGCGGATTTTATATGTACGGAATATTACACCGTCAAGATGTCTTCCATCACGGCGAATGCACTCTTCAAAGCGGACAAGCAAATTTGCAGAGACACGTCGTAGAACGTCAACTGATATGGCTTCTTCGTTATTTTAGCACTTCTGTCGTTATTTTAGCCTTCAACTGCTCCAAACTCGAAAGAGGGGTATCATAAACTCTTTCTTTGAGATAACCCCATAAAAAAAGTCAGCTGGGCTTAAGTCAGGAGATCGAGGTGGCCACAATATGTCTCCAAAGCGGCTTATGATTTTACCCGGAAACAACGCTTTTAGTGTGTCCATGGAGACCCTAGCTGTGTGGGCTGTGGCCCCATCTTGCTGAAACCACACACTTGACTTGTCAATATCTTCTTCTTGCAGTTGCGGTACAAAAAAAATATTAATCATATCAATATACCGCTCGCTCGTCACTGTAACCGTTGCACCTCGGTCATTCTCGAAGAAAAATGGCCCGATGATTTTCTTCACTGATATTGCACACCATACAGTAACTTTGGGGCTGTGTAATGCTTTCTGATGTTTTTTTTTTGGATTGTTTGATGACCAGTAACGGCAATTTTGACGATTGACGTACCCTTCGAGGTGAAAATGTGACTCATCACTAAAGTAAACACTGTCGATCCCATTTTCCTCTGAAAAAATATCTAACATATTCTGACAGTAAATTTTTCGCTTGTTGTAGTCTTCTGGTTTGATTTTTTGAACTATTTGGATTTTGTAAGGATGTAATTTTAAGTCTAAGGCCAATATTCGTTGAAGACTTGAACGGTGAAGGCTCAAAGAGGCAGCATGTTTTCTAACTGATCGTCGTGGATGCTCCGCGACTGCAGCGGCGACGCGGTCGATGTTTTCAATCGATCGCACAGGTTTATTTCGAGGGCGAAATGAATGATTCAGTAAACATCCTGTCGCTCTAAACTTTTCTACCCACGACTTAATTAACTGGATACTCGGAGCGTCACTTAAACGGCTGATTTCAAAGCGGTTACAAAACTTGCGCTGTGCTTGACTCAACAAAAACTCATTGCAAAAGTACGCCTCTACTGCGTACGCGCGGTGCGCGCCAGACCACTGCGACATGGCGACTAACAAATCCGCAGTATCCGCACTCGTCACCGACCGAACGCTACCACTCCCCTCCCGCTAGCCCCGCAGGCTCCCGAGAAATTCGTGTTTAAAGTTTAAAATCGGCGCTGAGACACCCTTTATATTCGAGTATATCTTCGTATGAAACTTGCTCATATAATTGGTCTGGTCGTTTGTATGTATAATAAGATTAATAAGTATGTATTTACAAAAGAGAAGTATATAAGTATTATATCCGTTACCTAGTACCCACGACACAAGCGTTTGCTTAGTGCGGGGCTAGATGGCGCTGTGTGCAATAATCCAGAATATTTATTTATTTATAATATTGATCGAACTTTACTTTGCAAGTTCGTTTATTCATATATTAAAGTTATATACATAATTTTATTAAAACTATGAGTACCCATGGAACCTGTCAAAAATAGCAATTATTAAAGACATACATATAATATTATACATACAAATATGTATTATCAAATACATATAATATTATAGGTCAATTATTTTATTAAAACTGCATGAACTGTTAAACACATATTATATAATATATATATATATATATCCACTTTTTCGTTTCGGACTTCGATAAAAATCACAACTTCTTATATTATTTGGGTACGAAAAAAACATGTTTATTAAGTACCTAACCAGAGTTCTCTGTCATTGTGTAACATAACGTAGAGCATGGCAACGGGTTTTATAAGTGTGTATTTACACAGATGTCTATTGTGTACTTTTTCCGTATATTTACTGTGAATTTCTGGTTTTTATATTATTGTATAAAATATATTATATTGGTATTCAAACTAAAATCATTTTATTTCGGCCAATAGTCCGTAAAAGTATTACGAAATTAGCTTATTCAATGTTTTATGATAAATATATCTTTTATTTGATTGTTTTAAAGCTATAAAAAATCGGAGAAAAAATCTGGCTATTTCTGCTCTTTCTTTTTCTTTCTTTCTTTATACTTAGACATTCTCATATGGGGTCGTCCATTAATCACGTGAGGCTCGAAAGGGGGGGGGGGGTCCATAAAAAATTCACGATATATCACAAGGGGGGAGGGGGGGGGGGTGTAGTGACATATCACGTGTATTTATTTTTTCGACTAACGCGCGAAACGCTGCAGGTCCTGTAACCTTTCTGTTTACCGCTAGGCATTATTGTAATATTTAATTTGAATAAAAGTAGAAAATTTAGATTCTTTATAGGTCTAAAAATACACGTGATATGATACACACATGGGGGGGAGGGGGGGTTAATCATGTATCACCACGGGGGAGGGGGGGTCAAAAATGCCAAAAAAAAACATCACGATTAATGGACGGCCCCTATCCTATGCACAGTAACAATGGTATGTAGGTATTAAATTTACGTATTATCACAATATTATATTTATTACAAAATCGTAATCAGCTCTGCACAATTTTTGTTTACAACGAATCGAGATAACGTCATATCGGTACATTTCGAGAAAGTTGCTGAGATTTATTGAAATTCTAGCAATTTCTTATTCGCATTTTTTATGTTTTTAAGAAAATATCAGAAAAATAGAACCGCAATAGTATATAAATATAAACAATTAATAAAAACTGTTTAGTTGGAGAAGAAAAAAGTAAAGTTGTAAGTTGTCTTTGTCTAAGTATGAAAGCTCTAGCTTTACACAAAAAAGCGTCTACTTTAGCCAGTGGAAGTATTCGCTTGCCATTACCAATGTTAAGCAACTATCGCCAGGGTACAGTATATGGATGGGTGACCAAAAAGTGACATTCAATTTAGTCGTTAGCTTGACACGTTTAATTAAAGGTTCCGGCTATTTGTTACAGTACAGCAGCTGCTAAGACATGTTAGAGGCCCCTAGGGCGGTTTTAAAACACTCGACAGCAGATTTGGTCTCTCTCATCTCAACTTACCCACTTGTCATGAAGCAACCTGTCTCTTCGGTTTTATTATTAAGTACGTAATCTTCACCATCATCCGCAGCCAGTTTTGTCCCACTGGACTGGATATAGGCCTCTCTCATAATATGCCATTGGCTTCGATCTTTAGCCAGCCTCATCCAGGTTTGACCTAATCTTAATCACTATATAACTTTTTTTTACGTGGGATAGGTTGACGTTTAACTACAGTCTGCCTGATGTTAAGCATTGCTGCCTCCTAGGGTGCAACACGCTTACCTAGAAGATACCTATTAACTCTAGATTTGAAAACCCCTGGATTGTAAATAGTTCACAGGAATCACAGTTTCTTGTACTAATAAGTATTTTGGCATGAACGTATATTTAGTTTAATATATAAGGGTGTAACTTGTTTTTATTTATAAACTATTTGTATTTGCACTAATATACCTCACCTGGTACACAAAGAGCGGGTGGTGTGGGTACTGGTCCCTGGTCTGGCGCACGATGTCTAGGTACGGCAGCCCCGGCTTCACCATCAGGAAGTCAGCGCCCTCCGCCACGTCGCGCGCCTGTCACAATATAAAACTATTGTTCTTCTGTCTGTTATAGAAAGCATTGTACAACCTTTAAAAAACTTTCGTATGATGAGACAGAATAACTATTAGTTGTTATTAAATATATATATTGTTTTTTCCGCTGCGACTGCTCCTTAACCGACTTCAATCAACAAACTCGATGTGTTTTAGGTGTTCCTCCATATTTTCCGCCACCCATCTCCCCCTCACTTTGGTTAGGAGAAAGTTTTGTTTGAACAGATTCAAATCAAATCAAAAGTTTTTTATTGAACTTAATCTACCTATTTACAAAATTTGTAGCTTAACACTAAAATAATGAAATATAACTAAAATAATTCAAGTGCTACAATTTGATTATGGACTGGTGCCTCTGAACTAAGCTAGGCTTGTATCTCAGGGTGTGTGTGCACGTATGTATAATACATACGTGCACACACACACGCACGCGCGCTCACACACACAAACTACATGTTCAGTTCAATTATATCTGCAGTAATCTCATTAGTTCCTAATCACATTAAATCACGCTAACTTTTCGGTCGCAGAAATGTAACTGAATTTCGGATGTTTATTTCAATTATCAATTCAATACAAGACCTTTATTTATATATTCATATTCATTATTTCTTCATTTGGGTTAAAACTAAACTTAGTTTTGCACACTTATGAATGTCAAATCTAGTACATAATAAATGATGCCAAAGGCATACTATAAAAAAATACATTTAAATTATAAAAACAAATTCAATTAGAATAATAAATAAAAATTATCTTAACTACTATACCAAAATAAATTGAATACAATATAACAACAACTACAACCTTTCAACCGGCTTCATTTATTCCTTTAAACTGCTAATAAAAAAATTGAAGAAAAAATAAAGAAATAAAGAAGAGAATCTATAAAGATTGTTTTATTGTCATCATCCCTCGTCGTGAAACCCTTCCCAACCTCTTAGCATTTTATTCACTATAATTTAATTAATATACAATAAAATCATATTCAAATCAGTTACTAAGCACTTGTAGTAGGTTAATAATGTCAACACACATGGGGAAGTGGTGCCCCTGAGATACAAGCCTAGCTTAGTTCAGAGGCACCAGTCCATAATCAAATTGTAGCACTTGAATTATTTTAGTTATATTTCATTATTTTAGTCTCAAGCTACAAATATTGTAAATAGGTAGATTTAAGTTCAATAAAAAACTTTTGATTTGATTTGAATCTGTTCAAACAAAACTTTCTCCTAACCAAAGTGAGGGGGAGAGGTGTGGCGGTGGTATATGGAGGAACACACCTTAAACCCATCAAGTTATTGTTGTTTGAAGTCGGTTAAGGAGCAGTCACAGCGGAAAAAACAATATATATTTTTCCAGAGTTTCATTTACAATGGATTTCCGCAAAGTAACGCCTGATTCCATAAAAAATAATAAAAATGTTTATTGGACACACAAATTCTTATAATATTTACACTTATTAATAATGTAATTTAAAATAGGGCATTTTAGAAAACAAAAAACGTGTCGAGCAGCTGCTACGCTGAGAGAAGATATCTTACAAACATAATGATTTATTTCTTCCTTGTCTAAAGTTCAAATTTTCTGTAAAATTCTGCAAACTATATGAATAGTTGTGTCTCTTGCCACAAATCTTACGAGCCTTCGAAAATATTATAGTTTCTCGACATACTGTTAGTAGCATAGGTGTGAAATTTCAAAAGCATGCAGAGTTTGTTGTTCATCGGAAATTGTATACTTATGTAAATACATACTTGGATTTAGTTCAGTCTTCAGTTAATTAACTGAGACTTTTTTTTTCTTCAAAAAATGATCACTAACAATACAACAAATAATATAATTTAAGGTATTCTATAAGCGAGTGTGGCTCAGCGGTTCCAGTGTCTGCTTTTCATCCAGACGTATCCTGGTTCGAATCCGGCCCTACACCGATGACTTGTATTTTCTAGTTATGTGTGGATTTGCACTCGCTTAACGGTGAAGGTAAACATCGTGGGAAAACCGACATGTTTGAAAACCAAAATATCCAAGGATATGGTGTCTTCCGTGGAAGGACCTGGGCGACCACCACGACGTATCTGCACAAGAGAACTCCCCTAACGAATTAGTTCCGCAGGGGAGTCACGACCCTCAGCCATGAGGAAATATGTCTCAAAGGGAGAGAAGGTATACTGACCGCCGCTCGGGCGGCTAGCGCGGCGCTGCCGGGCGGCAGCTGGTAGCACTTGCGGTCTCCCTCCATGGGGCTGCTCTTCATGGTGTCGCGGAAGGGGCCGTACATGCACGACGCGAACTTGCACGAGTACGATAGAACTGACACCTGGAAAACGCAAAATTACATTACTAGTGGGTGGTCGCAGCTTCGCTCGCATCGAAAGTAAGAAAGAACGAAAGAAATATATTTATTTAAACACAACGCAATAAAGAAAGATTTTTAGAAAGAAGCTGACGGCCAACTTCTATTAAAAAAGAGGGACTGGAAGAAAAAAAACATACAAAACAAGGTACAAAGACATATTTTAAGTTAACGAGTAGCTTTGAGCATGAAAAAACAACAATTAAACATACAAATACTCCCGTCTTTAAAGAATAAGTTTAAAAAAATATGTATGGCTGTTGTTAAGCCATGTCAGAGACCCTTAGGGCGGTTTGAAAACTCTCGACACCAGAGTAAGCCACTCTCATTAGATAAGAAGAAGAAGGATATCATTACAAAGAAATCAGATATATTTACCCTGATTTTTTTATTTACTGAAGCGAGGTGGCTCAGCGGTTCCAGTGTTTGCTTTTCAACCAGACGCACCCTGGTTCGAATCCGGCCCTACACCAATGACTTGTATTTTCAAGTTATGTGTGGATTTGCCGTGGAAGGACCTGGGCGCCCACCACAATGTATTTGCCCAAGAGAACTCCCCTAACGAACTAAGTTACGACCCTCAATCATGTGGAAATACGACTCATAAAGAGATATTTACCCTGTTCTGCAGCTTGTTAGCAATGAGAGCATCCTTGATTCCCTTGATCCGGTTATCCATCATGTCGGAGGGGGCTATCACATGGGCACCTGCAAAATTAAACACACAAGTAGATAAATCAAAGGCTACTTACTAGAAATATTTTGCTAAGACAAGGAATAAAATAAATACAAATAAAAACAATATTCCAGAACATTTCACCACATAAAAACATTCATACATACAAGAATCATCTGTAAAGAAAGTAAATACTGCTTGTAATGTGCTTTTAGATTTCTTAATGTTGTGTTGTTTTAATTTTTTGACTGAATAATTAATTTTATATACATATTCTTTAATTTACTAATGTGCAATATTGTGGTGTAAGTTTGTATTTTTTAATTTATTTCTATGTTTTAGTTTAATTCACTTAATTATTAAAATTGTTATCATTAGTGTAAATCGTGTATTATAATTAGAATAAATAAATTTTGATTTATACTAACTCGATACGGAATACAATGTATATAGAAATCAAAATAATTGATTAAATTTATGGTTCTACCAGTTACAAATAAAATTATGTATTTAGGAATGGTCAAATTACCTTCAAATCAATTCCTAACCAGTCACAGTGTTACTAGGAGGGTGTGACAAGATAGGAAACCACCAACTATAGTGTTAGCAACGACATTAATAATACCTAGTGTTAGTGTATAGACGGATTAACTACATATAATGCCAATAATTTTAAAATAGCCTTGGGGGCCATGTGACATTGTAAGTGACACACTCAAATCAAATCAAAGTCATTTATTGCACTTATGGGTACAGACAGATGGTAAAATATAAATAACTGAGTTTTGTAGTTACTCAGGGTGCTAACTACATGTTTCTATACTGCCACCACACCAATCATGGTGATCCATCACTACTTACTTGCAGGAACACAAACAAACAGATCAACAAACACACTTTTGCTTTTATACAATGTTGCTAGAGCAGACTGACCCGCCCCCCGCCAAGGGCCGCGGGTGTCAGGCAATCAGAAAACCACAAAATAACACAAAACTCACAAAATTTAGGCTGTAAAAAATAATGTTGGAGGTAATTATGAAGAGTTTTACATTTCATATCTGATGGTGTAAACATATTTTGCAATGCTATTTTCCATCACAAGTTTTTACAAGATATGAGAATGAAAAATGCTTTCACTAAATATTTTTTTTTTAGCAATAGAAGCTTGTAATTCTTACTTTTTTTGTCAATATTTATTAGATTAAAATATGTTCTATTTGATAATATTTTTTATAAGTTGGTAGGAATTATCCAATCTTCAAAATATGAGTTTAAATGTACCCATTTAGCTAATCTTAAAGGCTTAACATAAAAAGTAAAATTGCCTCTATTTTACCTAAAATAGGTAGCATAAAAAAAATCGAAGCGTGATTTGTTGATGAATTCGACCATATATCTTAAAATCTGTGACATCGTTCCCCAAACACATTTTATACACTTACTTCTATCTATATTAAAATGTTATGATATATTACCAGCTTTAGCATAAGCAAGTGCGACCTGTGCAATCCTCTTGACAGACTCCGTGTGGTCAATGACTCCTGTCTCTGTCAGCACACCACAGTGTCCATGGCTGGTGTATGGACACAGGCACACATCACACACTATGAGCAGGGAGGGGAAAGCTTTTACGAGCTTCGGTAGAGCTTTTATTACTGGATTGTCGGGTGAGTCTGCATGGGTGCCTACAGCATCCTGGAATTAGAGAACACAAGGAATTTAATACTGGTCTTTCAAATTTTCTTGTGTTTATATAAAATGGATATACATTTAAAATTATTAGATACTGACTGAAATGATTTAAAATTGTTAGTTCTTAAATTTGATTTCAAATAATAATTTTATACTTATTAATTCATCTTCTTATTCCATGAGATTGACCAACTCTGGTCAAGTTTTCTAATGTTTGAATAAAAGAAAGTTTAATTGAGGTAGAATATATGATCCACCCACAAGTTTACATAGTCACAATTTGGAAATAGTTTTTACTTTTTACCAAATACAATTACAAATCATATATTAATAACTCCATAGTTACAAGTCAATTTTATGTACATTTGTTGTTCACAATAGCAAAATACAATAAAATAAAAAAAATGTAGCATAAAAACTTTAAGAACTGGCTTGATGGCTGGTTACAGAAAACGAAAAAATCTCTTGTTAACTTGTAATCATTGCACCAGTGACTGTATAAATTTGAACTTTGTGTGGACTATATAAAATAATTTTTGACACAGTGTGATATGGGCACATCAGCAATTTGCTGCTCGCCCATTAACCAAATAAAATTTAAGCTATCATAATTAAATACCAAAAAGCACAAAGCAAAGCTAGACATAACTAAGTTACAAGTTACCTTAGGCAGTGTATCAATAATGCCAAATATGAGTATAGACTTGAGTCCTTTCTGAATGAGGTCTGTGAGAGCAGTGACCAATGTGTTAATGCCATAGCGGTGCACATTGGGCAAGCTAGAGACCGGCGTGCAAGCATCATCATCCTGTCTGAAAATAGATACATTTTTATTTTAAAAATCTTGTTGACTGATTTGATTGTAAATAAGCTCCACCTGGGTTTTAAGATGTAAGAATTTTGTTCGATAATCTGTGAATTCTATCTTGTTTTTGTGTCTAAAATCTTCAGAAACACGCGAACATATACCTAAATCTAAATAATAATTATGTTTTGGGCCACCGAGATACAGGCCTGGCCTAGTTCGGGGCCCGTTGGAAGTGCACATAATCTTGTTTGGAGTTGGCACAGCATGTTTCTTTCTTCCATTTTACTCTGTCACTTGTCATCAACTCCTCTTTCTTCTACACATATCCTCATTCACACAGTTCAATCATGTCTTCCTTTATGGTATGGCATACATATATGTAATACAATATGATTTGTCTTATCAATTAGTTTTAACAAGTTTAATTCAGGGAAACTCTAGAATAGAATAGAAAATTCTTTAATGCAACACACGATAATAATTACAAAGAAAGAAAAAAGTGTGCCACAAGTGGCGGCCTTATTGCTAAAAGCAATCTCTTCCAACTATGTTTAGTTGTGAAATGTTAGAATTTTACTATTTTGTCTAGTCATGAATATGCTGTGACATTAATTTATATTCATTTGGTGTCAAAGTAAGGGTAAATATCACTTCATTAGGTAAAAGGTCAGAAGCTGACATCAGAACATCAGATACATTGTAAATACAAACTAGTTTAGTGTAGTTATCAAAGCAAAAAAAACTTTGTGATAACTTTTTACTGTGAATTCTCTCTGTGATAGAGCAAATGAAAAACTGATAAGATTTTGTTTGCTTAGTAACGTAATGTATGAATATATGAATTAAAACTAAGATATTACATAGTACTTACAATAGAAAAACTGGATACATAATATTATGCGGTTCTATGGTGGTGTTCGGAGCCTGCAGCCTCCGAAGAGTGTCGTGGAAGTAACCACCATGTAACACATGGTCATAACTAGTAAACAAGTCGTTCATCTTCAATAACTACTGCAATTGACCAAGAATTGTGTTTTAAATTACTTTTGATGTAGCTTTACAATTAATATAGGAAATTTTAATATTCTGCTCGAACTAGGTAGGTACCCAAGAGAATTCTACGTTTATAATACTCTTTGTTTTTTAAATTTTGTAAAAGATGACGTTGACATAACAAATGGATGACACAGAAATGACACTGATTTTCATAGAAATAGGTGACAGTTATACGTCATGACTTTGACACGGCGATTTTGATTTGATTTGAATCAAAACATGTTTTCAACGGTTTTGTGAATTCGAATGTTTTCCTATTAATCTGTAAAAATAATGGAATTACTCTAATAGATAGAGTGCAAATAAAGTAGTTATCATATTTAACCAAACTTTAGTGTTATAAAGTGTATATACAATGAGTGGACACACGGAACCCACGTCAAACAGCATCAAGTTTGCGCCGATGCCTATGTCTGCATTATTGGCAAATTTGATGCCTTTACAAGCTGAAGGCAGTCCAAACTGTAGCTTTTCTTCTGAAGACGACAGCGACAACTCTATCGGCGTTACCGTCAGCAAACAACCATCTCCAGCGCCGAAAACACCAGCCCACCATGACGCTAGTAAAAACAAGGAATTCATCACACCCAACGTTAAATCACAACCCAAAACAAATATTAAGATTTTTGCATCAGAAAAAAAGACGTACAATGACGAACACAATAAAGAAAACAACGGGAGTTGGATATCAAACCAGACATACCCAAACAAAGACAGTCATATCCTCAGTGCTCAGAAAAAAGTTGTTAACTCATTATTTACGAACACTGAAGTAAAGAAGAGCCGTTCCTTACTACCGCCTAGTAGTTGTACCAAACTGGCTGTACCGAAACCTACTTGCCAGCCTTCTGCACATAAAAAGACGCCTGAACCTGCTAAAGTGCCAAATAGTTCTCAGATGCCTAAAATATCAACTCCAGTTATAAAATCAGGTATAAGGAAGTACACACCGGGTTCTGCGCGAAAATGCCAAAAGAAAACACCTCAGAAAGCTAAAATATTGCAAAGAAGAGATAAAGTTAGATGTGAACTCTTTACTCCACAAACTGAAAAATCAAACCATTCAGTAAACCCTCCTTCGAGAGTGGAACAGCCTAGAGCTCCAGTGCCGGAGACTCCCATGAACCGGAAGCCTCCTCCATCATATGCAGCTACTCCCTCATACCCTCAAGGAGTTCACGGGAACAGCTCCAAAATATTGTTTAAAACAATCACTTTGAAAGACAAAAAGTATATGTTCATAAAGAAATTAGGGACTGGAGGCTCTAGTGAAGTGTATAAGGTAAGAAAGACTTTTATAAGAAACTTGTTATGGAAATTGTATAATTTATTAAAAGAATCATATTTTACTTTGAATTGACTTGCAAATGATAAAGTGGCTATAAAATAATTGATAGATTGAGAGATTTTCGGACACACATCACAATTGTTTTCAATTAGGTACTCCCTAAAGTCACAACATTAGTCATGGTTTACTTTTGAATCATTATCTTGAGAATGTTACTTCCACTACCCTACCTCTCTACATCAATCTCATCTCATCTCAATTTCAATGTTCTTTTCTTACTTATTTAATTAACTAGTGGGTGCTCGCGGCTTCACTTGCATTAAGAAGTAAAACTTGCATCCCCTATTTCACCCCTTTAAAAGTGACATTTCCAAACATCCTTTCTTAGCGCACACCTACGTCATAACATCTACCTGTATGCCAAATTTCAGCCCGATCCGTCCATTAGTTTGGGCTGTGCGTTGATAGATCACTATTGTATATCAGTCAGTCAGTTTGAGTTTTATATATGTACAGTTAAAACCAGTTTTCAGATAGAACGCGTTTGCCCTAGTTAAAACTAGTTTTTACTAAATGCCTTTGTTAAAACTAGAATTAACTAATGCTCAAAATTGAATATTAGTTAAAACTAGTTCTTACTAGACAAAACGCGTTTTTCCGAAGCGACTTGGTTAAAACTGTGACGACCGCTTGGCTCCTCCTCGCTTTGCTCGTCGTCGCATGTGCGTGGTAGAAAGCAACCTAACAAACCTAATCTTACCTCCTGTCACAGACAAGTGACTTTACTAAGTACATGACTCTATGTCTTAGATCTTTTTAATAAATATTTTAAAAACTATATCTTATTTCCAATCCCAAATTAGTTTCTCTAGCGCTAGTTTTAACTAAAGCTCGGAGTGACAACTAGTTTTAACTGAAAATCAAATATATCAGTGGTCAATTCTAGTTTTGACTAGGTATTTCTAGTTTTAACAAAGGCATTTAGTAAAAACTAGTTTTAACTAGGGAAAACAAGTTCTAACTGTAACATATACATTTAGATGAGTGCAGCAATTTGTTGTTGTGCCCGTCATACTGTGTGTCTTATTATGGGTATATTTATATGTACTGTTGCAGGTACTAGAAGTAGGCTCCTCCTGTGAGTACGCAGTGAAGTGTGTGTACCTGGCCACAGACCAGGAGCTGGCACAGGGCTACATCAACGAGGTGCGCCTGCTGCGGGAGCTGCACCACTCTGATAGAGTTGTACGCTTGTTTGACTAGTGAGTGCTACTTGATTGTGTGTTTGCAAGTAGTCAGTAGGTATGCAGTGAAGTGTGCCATTAATACGTCACTTGTAATGATGAAATTGTCGTAATTTTAGTTCCACGTATTTCGGAGCACTACTTACTAACTATCTAAAACAAACAACTTTCTGTATGAAACCAGCGAGGAGCAGTCACAGCGGAACAACACTACATATTTTTGCAGAGTTTCATCTACAATGACTTTCCGCAATGTAACGCCTGATTCAATATCTTATCTTTCTCCATTTCCAGTGAATACGACCGCAGCAACCAGATGCTGCGCATGGTGCTGGAGGCGGGCGAGACAGACCTGTCCTCGTTCCTGAAGGCGCGCGGCGCCGGCCTGCCGCCCGCGCTGGTGCTGCACTACTGGGAGGAGATGTTGCACGCCGTGCACTACATACACGAGCACGGTGGGTGTTCAATATCCTTTGAACAATAAACTAAGTATACCTACCTACAGAGGATATGAAGGAAAATGAAACCAAAATTTATCATTTCGTTCCTATTTTCGATGAAAAGCAATAGTAGAAGAATGACGCGCGTATATCCTTCTGTTTTACTTTCGCAATATATATCATATACTTTTCACGACTCTCTTAATCGTCCTTTTAACTTCCCTCCATAATGTTTCGTATAAAGTTGTCAATCAAGTCTTGCAAGATGGCCAATCATCTTTCCTCTCTGTTTTCTAATGTGGTCAGTGTACATAACAATAGAGCTTAATATACATTAGATTACCGCCATGTGGGATGTTGATTCGACGATTATTATCCCGATAGTCGCTTCGGTGAACGGTCTTATAGCGAAGAGCCTCGATCACACCTTTAGAGGCTCTCCTTGGAAGGTTGGGTTAAGGGACAAATACATAAGGCAGTGATCCTTGACACGGCGCGTATTGTCCGGAGGTTCCTGTCTTTGTAGCCTCTACCACCGGTTGCTTGGGTCCTGCCCCATTGCCTGCGGCATCACTAGTATTAAGTTTATTTATTGTATTTTTACATACATATATTGTAAAAAAAAATAGTTGTAAATAAATGAATACGGGAGCTTAATATACATGTGTTATGTACTCCAGGTGTGATCCACGCCGACCTGAAGCCAGCCAACTTCCTGCTGGTGTGCGGGCGCCTCAAGCTCATCGACTTCGGCATCGCGTCCGCCATCAGCGGGGACGCCACCAGCGTGGTGCGCGCGCAGGCCACCGGGACATACTCCTACATTAGCCCCGAGGCGCTCATGGGCGGCGCCGGCGGGGGTGGGGGCGCGGGGGACGCACCCATCAAGGTACCACTCCATACCATAGCTTCCTCGAATGATGGAAAAATATACTTTCTGATTTAATTCATTCCTTAGTCTATTGAGACTAACAACTAACTATTGCTACACCACACATTTGAAACAAAGTTAACTATATTACTATCACTTATTGCCCTCTTAGTGCAGCAGATCCAAGAAGAACATGTTTAAATATAATATGAGACCTAAATCTCCTAAATCAAGTCTGTTTTAATTAGGGACTTGCTCATATTATAACTTCTTAAAATGTATTTGTGTTTAATAACTTGAAAAGTGATTTAATGGAGATGAAAATGAACATGTGACTTTACATGCTGGTAATGTCTGTACATAACCTACATAGTTACCACCATTGCAGATATATTTGTGCCAAAACGACTTTGCTTGGTTCTTCCACCGTTCAAGTAACATTTGATTTGAATAAATAAATAAATATTCCGGGAAATTGCACACAGCGCCATCTAGCCCCACACTAAGCAAACGCTTGATTTTAATAAAATGTATGATGATCATGAATTCAACAACAATTTATTTACCTACATAAAACTAAACTAAATATACAATGCCAGCGTAGACTCAAGTCCTAGCAATAAATTGCAATGTTTTTTAAATGTTTTAAAGTTACAACACTCTTGAAGAATGTATTCGTTTTCAATAATAATATATGATTAAACGAACTTGCAAAGTGAAGTTCTATCAATATTATATGAGTAAGTTTCATGCGAAGATATATACTCCCAGTCCTCCCAAAATACCCCTAACTACATGGGTGTGCAATGTTGCCTGTAGGATAAAAGTACTGCCATGTTTATTATATCTGAAGTATGAAATTTACGAAATATTATTGTGTCTATGTATTGGCAGATCTCGTTCCGCTCGGACGTGTGGTCGCTGGGCTGCATCCTGTACAGCATGGTGTACGGGCGCACCCCCTTCGGACACATCCCCAACCTGGCCAAGCTGGCCGCCATCCTCGACCCCAACCACCGCATCGACTACCCGCCCGTGCAGCGTCAGTACAACCAATACAATAATACTGTCTCGCTATACTCTGTGCATGCAATATAGACCATTTGGCAAGTAAAATGTGTGTAAGAAATATAAAATGTGGACAGAGCTTAACTACATTATATAACTAACCTGTAGTTAGTGGGGCAGAGCATTTGTTGTACATATATGTACATTGTTCATGTTATACAATTTTTATTTTACTTTAATATTGGAACAGCACAAGGTCCTTGCACTGGCTTACTTGGCCACGTCGAATACATCTGGAAAAACTAAAGGACGCTACATAAACCACAAATAAGACCAATGATGATTGTGACAGATTGTACACATTAAACATCCCTAAAACACAACATCGACTCCTGAAAGATTGTATGAGATGATATGAGTGACTGATATGGGTGGTCACTGTATGAAAGCCGTGAATTATTTTATATTTTATGCAATTAACAGTAAAGTGCAATATATAAATCCTTACATTATACAGACTGCAATATGTACTTTTTCTTGTTCAAACTACTAACCAACATTATTCTCTCCACAGACCTCCCTCCATCACTGATCGCAGCACTAAAATGGTGTCTAACATACAACGCGCGAGAGAGGCCCTCCGTGCGAGAGCTGCTTGCCATCCCATACCTGCAGCCGGGCCGGGGGCCCCTGCCACAGCCCCTGCTCGACAAGCTGAGGCCCCTCGTCACCACGCAAGAGTTTATGCTGCTGCAGAGTGCTCAATTGTGAAGGAAATTATGTTAGAAAAGTGTTTGTGTAAATAGCAAAGAAAATAGCTCTGGAAATAGTGATTTTTCAGTGTACATTCGTCAAAATGCGAGTCAAAAACTAATAATTGACTGCAAATGCAACACAATTATATAATGAAGTCTCTTATATATATATATATATATATATATATATAGTCTAACTTACATCTACAACAAACCAACACATCAATACTCACATACATCACTTAAAAGAGGCCCTCCATACCTGTGGCACAGAATACATAATACAACAAAACCTATCTCCCTGTTTCGAACGCGCGGCGCGCGGAGGGCACAGTAAAGTACGCTCGACAGCCGTGTGTCAAACGCACTGACCTCCATTACTACTAGTACAGTAATTGAGGTCAGTGGTCAAACGGCACATCACTCGGTCGCACACCGCGTCACCTAAGTATAAATAATGAATTTGAATTGTATCAGTAACTATATCTATAGGTACTTAAATAAGCAATTTAGAGTTGAATTCGAGGGAAACAGGCTTAATTTAAGAAAACGGTTTGTAAATATTTTGTTATAATAACACATACAAAACAATTACTGATAAAATATTAATTTATCAAAAATAATTCACTGTTGATTAAGTATAACACTAAAAAAATACAATTTTATTGTTGTCCTAAATCCACATTCATAATGGCAACCATGATGGCTTTGAGAGAATTGAACTGTATGCAGTGCAATATGAACTGTAAGTCGAAACGTTAAGTATCATTTTGGCTCAGCGCGTGAGTCACGAACGTCCGCTGCGAACGTATTTCGATAGCGTGGCGCGTTTTTGTTTAAAGATAGAGTGCCCTGTCTGTGGCCAACTCTGCTAGACCAACTGAGGCCCCTCATCACCACACAAGAGTGTGCTGCTGAAATAAGCTCAACTGTGAACGGAAGTGATGTTAGAAAATGATGTATTGTGTGAATGTGTCTGTAAATAGTGATTGTCAGTGTAAGTGATTTTCATAAAGTTGGGTATAGTGAGGCAAGAAACAAAATATACATCTACTTTGGAAATAAGGCAAAAAAAATAATGCAAGAACAAAAAAGTTGTTATGAAAAATATTCTAATGTGGTGAAATATATACTATCTTTTTTTAAAGATAGTATTTTTCTCACAAACACTTTTTTTTTTAGTACATGGTTTTCTTTACTGAGAAAATAGGCTCAAAAATTTAATGATTGATATAAGTCATAGACCAAATACTTACCTAATAAATGTAAATTTATTATAAAAAAATGCTATGTATGTACTTACTGGAAATAGCTCAAGTATATAAAAGTTACTCTGGCTCTGAGTATAGTGATTTGTCAGTGTGTTTACACTGATTATAATTGTTTCAAAGATCAAGTAAATGCAGTAAAAGCAAATGCAATAAGAGTTAATTCATGATATAAATTATGCTACATACTGTCAAGCAAAGATACAAATTATCTTGTGTGATTTCTGCAATTATTAGTTTTTGATAGTATGTAGTTAATTTGGAATAGCATTATATGTATATACACATCCCCAATCCGTAAAAGGTGTTCTAAAAGTAGTGCACATAATTTATTAGTTTTCAAAAGAGATATATATCAGCATTGACATACTGAATTAAGTAATAGTTTGAGACTATTATATGAAAATTCAAATTTGTTTTCTAGCAATATTGTATACCTAAGTATTGTGTTTGATTTGTATATAAAATTATGTGCAAAATCATATACCGATTAATGTATTTATTTAATTTCTAATTGATTGACATGGATTCTGATGGCCCTTTGTTATTTTAGAAAATTTGTTATTTTGTCCTAAATAATTGGAACATCTTCGAAACTGCCTTTCGAAAGAAGATAGAAGAATTCATCAGAATCTTAAGTTGTCTATCTTATTTAATGAACTTAAATTGTAAATACTAATTATCATAATGATTAATTGTAAACAATAATAGATAAATAAAACGACTGACGTTTAAGATAAATATGTTTTATTGGAAAAGAAATAAAATTGCGATTACAAAAAATAAATAGATTATTAAATAGCTTTCCATAAAATGCACATTTTAGCTTACTCTAACACGACGCGAATGCAAGGCGACCATACTGTAATACTGGGTTACTCGTGAGAACTACAATCCAGAAATAGATGTGACTAGTGTTTACTGACAACTTTTAGTACATCCATACAATATATATGTAGTTACCTAGTTTAGCAAACTAACTAAAATACCATATATTACGCCAGATGAAAACAATAATTGTAGCCCGAGTTAGTGAGAACCAGTTCACTCTCGCTTTGAAGATCGACATACGACCACACATTTTTACTAAGTACAAGTTCGCGTTTGATTATTGCTCGTCTGATGTTAAGCATCGCAGTTGGAATATTGTATGCTAGCATGTATGTACATAGGTGCTACAACTTTATATGGTTTAACCGCCCACCCTACACCCAACTTTGTATGGTCTGCCTGCCCTAATTCTAAAACTATACATAGATTTAAGTTTATCATAAATAAATTTTTTATTATTTTTTTATTATTATTATATTATTAGAAAATCCTTGGAATATTAGGAATATTGCGATACACTAGTATATATTGGTCAGCAAATGTGTAAAATTCACCAGTAACCCAGTATACTTTATTAATAACTGTGGCTAGGACACAGTATAACACATTACCTAGAAACTTCTACAAGATGCAAGGCTTCGTAATATCGGTAGCTTCGTCTCTCTCTGCTTGTCTCAGAGAAATAGAATACTTACCCTTACTTGTTTACCGTTATAGTAAACCACGAATATAGCATGTTTAGTACCACAGAGGATGCATATAATTAGAGATGATATGAAAAAGGTTTCATTCATAATTTTTATGTTCATGAAAGAAAGGTAATCCTTTAGTCACTAAATATGTTCAATATAATTATTTGCTATGTAATAAATAACTGTAAATTTAATTATTACTATTTAAATATTGATATTTTAAATTTATGTTCTGTCTATTAAAGTTATATTGTAAGAAAATTTCTAATATTTTTTATCCTCTGTGGTCGAAAAATACCTACAGGTATTAAAAAAGCGGGAAAACACTTTCAAATGGAAAGAACCCGCGCAGTTTGCAGACAAACTTACACGTCAACTATACTCATACATATGTAAATAAATTTATATACTAGCGAAGTCGAATAGCGATTACTATAAAATGCGTGAACATAAGTTATTATTGTTTATTACAAGTGCAAAGTCAAGAATATAATACAAGGCGCGGCGTGCCGCGCGGTACTAAAGGTAGGTGTTGTAACATCTTAAGAGCCATCATGTAGAAAATATAATACAAAAACACGTCCAAGTAACAATGAATAAAGTTTATTACAAAAACGCATAGTTAATCTGATGGTAAGATTTTATAATATTGTTTCTAGTACCAAATAGATGTGTTACTGGATATAATTTCACAATTTAACTTCATAAGACGCTCGAATCAAACTACATTTGTTTTCAATCCTTTAATACTATAACAGTACCGCGCGTGCCGCCGGTAGCCACCTGTAGCCGACAGTATGCCATTGGCAACTGCTAGTAACTTTCAGCATGCTGTCATTGTGCCAGTGGCAACCTCCAGCATGCTGTTGGTATGCCAGTGGTAACCGCTAGTCAACAACAACTGTCGGTGTGCTGCCAGTAAGCTATTGGTAACCGCTAGCAACCGTCACCATGCTGTCAGTATACCAGTGGTAACCGCTGATTAACCTCAGCATACAGACAGTATACCAGTGGCAACCACCAGCAGCAGTCAGAATGCCAGTGGCAACCACTAGTAGCAGTCAGCATGCCGCCGGTAACAGACAGCATGCCAGTGGCACCCGCCGGCATGGGGTGTCCGCCTAGTTCTGGAACAGCATGCGCGTGAAGTCGATGTAGTCGAGCGCGTTGGGTACGGGCCGCTCGGTCTTCGTGTCCACGTAGGGCTTCATGCGAGCCGTGCAGTAGTCCGCCATCTCCTTCGTCAGGTTCTGCAGACAAAAAAGTTTTATTACACACTGATATGATACTCATTTGAGTGGTTGTTTAAATTGTAATTATAAAAGCTATACAAGCAAATTGAACCGTTTTTGTGTAATTTCTTTCATCGATAAATTTTGCAATAGTCCTGCCATTATCGTAATTTCATAAGTTTTGTTTGTACCCCATGACTCTCAACCGTTGCTTGCGAATTGGAAACATCACACCAAAAACGGCTGAACAGATCATCATGATTTTTGGTATGTAGGTAGTATGAGGTCCTGTGGTGGAGAAGTGACATTGGTTACATTTATTGCGAGCGAAGTCGTGGGCGTCCACTAGTATGCCACATGAATACGGTCTGTCTCTCACCGCGTAGAGCTCGTCCTTGGTGACGTACGCGCGGTCCTGGTGCGCGGTGATGGCTCGGAACGCGTTCTCGATCTCCTCGCTGGAGTGCACGTTCTCCGTCTCCTTGCTGATCATAAACGCCATGTACTCCTGCAGGGACACCTGCCCGTCGCGGTTCGGGTCCACCACGTCTGGAATTAATAATATAATTATTATAATTTAATTACCATCTATAATGGTTTTTTTTTGTTTAATTTTGTTATGGGTTTTTATTATAAATTAATTTAAATGCTGGAATCCTGCAATACGGGACGGACGTCTACAGTACTTAACAAATCTCAGATGACTGACGTATTTATAAATTGATTACCAGACTGAAGGTCGTAGTCTGTCTGTCTACCCTTGGACGGGTGACCAAAAATGAGTCATTAGATCATTTGTTTTCTTAATTTTTTTCGTATCTTTTACTCGTTTCTATGACTCGTCGGCTTTAATTAAAATCGTTAAAAAGACTAAACATGATGATGATTAAATAATAACCGCTGGTAACCGTCAGCTTGCCGTCGCTACAAGAGCGACATTTGTAGCGCTTAGAGGAGGAGGCCTATACCCAGCAGTGTGTCGACAAGATGATGCTGATACTCACTCAGTATGGCCTCGAACTCCGGGTCCGGCTGCCCCTCCTCCACCATGGGCAGGTCGTACCCGAGCGCTCGCAGGCAGGACTTGAACTCGTGGTGGTTGAGGCGGCCGGAGCGGTCCTTGTCGAAGTGCTTGAACATCATCGAGAACTCCTTCAGTGCGTCCTCGCTCACACCTGCAGGGGAACAATGTGTGGGGTCAGTATTGTTGAAGGGATCAAGGACAATCTACTTTCGAACTAACAAACGTGCTGTGCTCCGTGCAGCGGTTGAGGGGTACATATTAGTGATGTAACGAATGTCATTTTTTAAACATTCGCGAATGCGAATATCTATAACCGACATTCGCGTATGCGAATGTTCAATTTTTGTTTTCAAATTCGGTACCAATCGTCTATAGCTTGATGGCAGTTTGAACGAAGTGCGTTCTGTTTGTAGTTTGTTACGAGAATTTTTAATATATATTATTGTAAGAGAAATCATTTTTAGTTTTGTTTAAGAAGATGATTGATTATTCAAGTGTTATGTGATAGTAAAAACGGATAAAAAGTTCTTAGAAGAATTTGTTTTTGTTTGTTTACTTATATTGCATTTATAGCATTATATTATATTTTGTCTTACAAATTCCAGAGAAAAAATAATTTTAATTTTATTAATCTACATCTTCAACTTTTTTTTTTCTAATTTTCATACTCGAAAATCATTCGCAGAAATTTGCGAATGCGAATACGTATGTGCAAAAATATGCGAATATTCGCGAATGCGAATATTCGTTACATCACTAGTACATATACTGACCGGAGTGGTTCCTGGCCTGTATCTGCTGCTCCAGGTTGTGCTGCATGCGCATGGACAGCTGGTCGAGCTGGTCCCACTGCTGCGCCAGCCCCACCGTGCTGTGCTCCGTGTAGCGGTTGTCCAGGATCAGGTGCTCCTCCAATGCAGCACCTGGGATAAAAATACGGGTATTGGTAGGAAAATATGCACGAAATTGCGGAATAGGAACGAGGTCTAGATGAGTCTGGACTCATATCTCTATACAAAAAAAAAATAGGTACTCATTATGACGAATTTGCCCAAAACAAACTTCCCAAATGTAACAATTCAGCGGGAGAGCCGCAACCCACTATGAGTCAGGAATTCGCCGTGAAGAGAAAGCATCCTGCAGAATCTCCAAAAATTTTGTATGCCATTAGATTAGACCCAAAGTTTTGTTTGTAGAAGCACTCACCAAGTTCCTCGAGGCGGCGCAGGTCGGCCCTGCGCGCGCGCACCTCGCCGGCGCGCTGCCGCAGCGTGGCGAGCTGCTGTTCCAGCGAGCCCGTGCCTTCCATCATCGAGGTGCTGCGGAATATGACACACATTAGCTTATAGATCACATTCTATATGCGAGTTTTTATATTGTTCATGGTTAATGGTCTTTTTTTTACAAGAAATGGGTTTGCACTTAACCGTAATTCGCCTGATGGTAAGCAATCATTACGGTCTAGGATGGAACGTGCTTACCCAGTAAGAACCGATTCACTCTCGCTTTGAAGATCGCAAGGTTATATTCCGCGGGGAACAGGGAGTCAGGCAGGGAGTTCCACAGTTTAGCAGTTTGTAATTAAATAGTAATTTACTGCGATTTTTTAGATTCTTCATTGTCTAATGGACTTAATTTTTTTTTGCTGTATCAGAAGTCAAGAAAACTGACTGAAAATTCACCTGTGCGTATACAGGATGGGTTGTATTATAATTTCAAAGATATGTATTCTTTTTGTTTAGAAATTTTACGTGGCAGATGAAAACGAGGGTAGTTCTTTCAGGTTTACCTTTATTTAATTGTAAGGAAACATCAACTTGATTAACATCTAATAATTAGTTCGAGTTAATTGTGAAAAAGTTGTGTTTACATAAATTTTGTATGTTCAGTAGAATTCGTAGAAGTACACAACAAGGCAAAGTGCTCGGAAATTTAAAATTACCTTATATTTGGTAGTTATTAAAAAAGCTGAAATAGAGAACACAACACACGACAACGAAACGACAGTGTGACGAGCACAGACATAAATTCACATTTCGAAACTTAACTCAGTATTGTTCATCAACCAATCACAGCCATATCGCGTGTTCTTGGTGCGCTATGATTGGCTGATGGATCGAATAGAGAAATATTAAATTTATGTCTGTGCCGAAGATGCAGTTGTAAATTCACATCGAGAGCAGCTTCATTTGTTTTCTGGTAGTTTGTAAAGCTCCGATGAAAGCCGTGGACGAGTTTAGTACAACACTGTGTCGAGTTTACCTGTCCCAGCCTAGAAGACGGTACCTGTATACCACAATTTTATGTCAAAACGTAAACAATTTATAATAAACAAGTAGAAATAGTAAAGAGAATTTTCTAAACTTGGTTGAGAGTACCTACATATTTCCTTACTCTATTTAAGACGATAACTATAAATGAACTATAACTAAACTATCACCAATTTATCAATTGCTCAGATTTTGTGGTTCTCCTAACATGCTGGTTTCTCTTCACCACTAAGCGAATACAAATCCAGAGATAACTTAAACCAGCCTTTCGAAGAAAAGAATACGCCACTCGAGACATCGAGTGGCGTATTCCTTTCACTTGATTTCTTCCAGACAACTGATAAGTTCATACCGTTTAGTAGGTGGAAATTAGTGTAAAACGCCCCAACCACCAACCAGCCCCAACGGAAGACCAGCGCTGGTTGCTTCCACACAACCAGCATTATGCTGTGTTGTGGCAGATTTTATGTTTGTTTATTATGTTTTTACTCGTGTTTGTTTTTCTGTTAAATCTGTCACAATAAATGTTTTCTTTCTTTCTTTCTAAAACAATATTAACTCACCGAGTCTCAGTGAGCCACTGGTGGAACGCGTTGGCATGTTTGGCGAACTCCTTGCGCAGCTTGTCGTTCTCCTCCTGCCGCTGGGCCTCCTTGCTCAGCTCGACGTCTCTCTCCGCTGCGGAGTTTACAAACAGGTTATAGCTTGTGAATTGTAGATGATCGTTACCAATAGGGTATATGCATGGAACTAATTATTAATTACTTGTGTTCAGGCCAGTCGTTTCTATGTGTAATAAGTATGTATTTACAAAAAAAATATATATATATATATTAAATCCGTTATCTAGTACCCATGATACAAGCGAAATCTTAGTATGGGGCTAGATGGCGCTGTGTGATAAGTCCTGAAATATTTATTTTATTTTTTATTTAACAGAAATTTGATTTTTGTGAACAAACTATAAAAATATACCAAAATTTATATCCACTGAAAAATAAAGAAGTTATGACCAATTGAAGATTTCATTCCGTCTCTTTCTTTTAAAACAGAATTTTCTATGTATTTTGTATGGTGTTAGTGCCATGTGACGTTACATGGCATGTCGGTTCTCTCTGTCTAATCGTAAACTAAAAACGTGTATAACTGTTAAAGCTTATTGTGATTGTCTACAAAAAGGTTTCATTGAAGGAATAAAAAAAAAGTTGTGCATATTTCCTATTGTCTTGGTAACATCGTAGTACACTTATCAAGGTCGTAAACGGAACTAATGTGTATTAACAAAATTTGGGCTACTCCTCGGTGGGAACTTGGTTGCTAAATTGGGCATTATATTATGAGAATCTAAAGGTGACTGCCGTTCTGGATCATTTTAGTTGCAAATTGTGCAGTTAGCCATTGCTAATCTGTGTGAGAGCGCAGCGAACGGATCGGGGTGAAGTCATTTGATCAGATACAGTTTGGATAGTATTTTAATTATTGACTACTTTTGTAAATTGACATAGAAGATGAGGAATGGGAGATGCCACACATGTATTTTGCCACGACAATTATAATTCTGCGAGAAAGTCACAACCCTCATTAACGAGGACTACTTTTTTACATTAAATAGGCTTACGTTTGACTATAGCCTGCCTGATGTTAAGCACCACTATAGTCTAAGACGTAGCACACTTGCCTAGAAGAAACCTATTTACTCTAGATTTGAAGATCCCTGGGTTATAATTTTCTGGGAACAGGGCTCCAGGTAGAGTTCCATAGTCTCGCTGTCCTTACTATGAAGGTAGAATCAAAGCGCTTCTTCTACTCCTCGTGAAGGAGGACTCTACTATATATTACCGATAATTTTGCGCAGATTGCGCCAGGTCTCCTCGAGCGCCTCCATGGTGAACCAGGTGTATGGGTTGGCGCCCACGTTGAACGACTTGATCTGCGCGTCCAGCGCCGCCAGCGCCTCGAAGTCACTCTGCGCCGACGACAGCGACGCCTGCGCACACAATCATTGATACGGTCAATAATATTATAATTGAAAACGCCTATGTTTGACTTTGGAACTATACAAAGATGTCCGGTAAAAATGCAATTTATATCGTGGACAAAATATAAAAGATATGAGAATTCTCGAATATATATTTGGACTAAGTGTTCCTTACTCTTACATGCGGAAGCTGGAACAGTATAGAAATTTGGGTAATAAATAGATTTGACCAAGAATATTGTAGAGGTTACTTATATTTACTCCGCGTGCCGCCCAAACGAACCGTTTATAACATGTTTTGCAGCATTAGTCATATGTTGGCGTATTTTACTTTATACATCGCAGAAATAATGCCAACCTTCAGTGTAGGTAACACTACGTAAAAACACATTTCGTTTGGTATCTCCATTGCACAAATCTAAATATATAAAACTCAAAGGTGAATGACTGATATAGTGATATCAACGCACAGCCCAAACCACTGGACGGATCGGGCTGATATTAGGAATGAAGGTAGATGTTATGACGTAGACATCCACTAAGAAAGGATATTTGGAAATGCCACTTTTAAAGGGGTGAAATAGGTGATGCAAGTTTTACTTCTTAATGCGAGCGAAGCCGAGAGCACCCACTAGTGTTGCATAAAACAATCAATTACCTGGAACTGCGCGTGCGCATCCCTCAGCGCTCTGATCTCCTCAATAGAGTTGCAGCGGACGGGATCCGTGAGATCTTCCTCTGCGTTCTCGAACCAGGAGTTGAAGGCGGATGCCTTCTTCGCAAAGGTGAGGTACAGCTCCTCGATCTGGCGGAACTGGTCCTGCAGCGCCAGCAGACGCTGCTTGCGTGCCGCCGAGTCGGCGAGCAGGCGCTGCCAGCGAGCGGTCACCGCGCCGTGACGGGCCACTATAGCCGCCGTCTGGGGAAACAAAAGAAATGGTTATCAAAATGGGCATTTAAAAATAAGACTACTAATTTGAATATTTAACAGCTACACTGTGGTACCTGTTCATGCTGCGCGGCCACCAGCTGCTCCTTGAGCGCGGTGATGTTGTGCACGCCCTCCTGCTCGAAGGCGGCCAGGCCGGCGTCGAACGTGTCCTGCTTGGTGAGCAGCGTCTGCACGGTGGACAGGTCGCGCCCGAACTCGTCCGAGCGGACGTGCGTCTCTTTGTCCGCGATCCACGACTCCACCACGTCCGCCTATGGAAGAAAAAATATTATAAAATGATGTGTAACTACTGTGTTTATGATCTGAACTTTTGTATTGAACTAATTTAATTAAAATAATATTGATTATGATCACATCACTCCTAATCAAATCTCCTAAGAGTAAGTCCACAGGTTTTATTGTATTCAAGCTAGATACTGTAACTTACAAAATCTTTACCACGATTAGGATAGGGATTACATATCATTTAATTTTTTTACAGACAAATACAATCTTTATAGTTTATTCACATCACAGAGATGTATATACAAAGGTACGTGTGTCAAAATTATATCGTAACTTTTACGTACCTTCCACAGCAGCTGCAGATACAGCGAGTTGTCGAGCAGCGCGCGGCGTCGCCTGGCAGCGAGCGCGGCCAGCGCCGCCAGCTTGGCGTGCAGCGCGCGCAGGCGGGCCGACAGCGCGTCCGCGTGCAGGTTGCCTGGACACGAGGTACATGGACATTTACACGACTTTATTCAGTATTTCGTTCCACACACACAAGTAAATAAATACATTAAATAGTTGTTTATTCATCTACTTTGAATAAGATATGTGCAGGTGACCAGGGACACAATAAAACTAAACTGACTGACTGATATAGTGATCTATCAACGCACAGCCCAATCCACTGGACGGATCGGGCTAGATTTGGAATGAAGGTAGATGTTATGACGTAGGCATCCGCTAAGAAAGGATTTATGGAAATGCCACTTTTAAAGGGGTGAAATAGTGATGCAAGATTTACTTATTAATGCGAGCGAAGCCGCGAGCACCCACTAGTTAGATACATATAAATCCAAAACGTGCAGGTACCTATTAATATTAACTTTAGTTTAACATATAAAATTTAATAATGTGACCGAATCACCGTGGTTAATCGTTGTGCTCACTTTTTTCTTTCAGGCGTTCTGAGTTGTTTTACAATTCAGACAAAACCAAATTTTGCAGTCCATAAAAATGATACGGGACCATCGATTTGACTCTCGGAGAAATCGCGTTACAAACGCATAGAAAAACAAGCCTTCTTGTGTTTGCAAGTCAGTCAATAACCTACCAGCAGCCAGTAACGCTTCCCCGGCCGCAGACAGTTCCTTGACGCGTTCCCCGCGAGCTCCCAGCTCCGCCTCGAGTGCCTCGTGCTTCTTGAGCAGACCTTGTACCGCTGCCATGGAATCGCCGCACTCTCCGCCGCCCACTAGCTGTTGCTTCTCGCTGATCCAGGCTTCTTCCTCGTCCACCTATGGAGATCAAACAAAGGTTATTATTTTGCATTTACATTCCAATACTACAAACAGGCGATAACTGGTTTTGAAAACCAAACGATATAGAAGACGTCATAGAAAACTGCAATGGATATTTTTAAACGCAGACTTCGTTGCGACAGTAACGAATGCAATAAACTTGTTGATCCAACATATGGAGCTAGTGATACTTGCTAGCCTGATTCATTAAACGAGACATTAATAAAGAGAGGCCAAAATCTCACCATCCTTTTCCCACTAATGGAAGAGCTACATTGTGCGAAAAGAATGGATTGATTTTCAATTAATTGGGTTACGCTTGGACACACTAATATTCAGCTATAATATTTTTTTTTTACGTGGGATAGGTTTACGTTTGACTACAGCCTGCCTGATGTTAAGCATTGCTGCAGCCTAGGGTGTAACACGTTTACCTAGAAGATACCTATTAACTCTAGATTTGAAAACCCCTGGATTGTAGTTCGCAGGAAACACAGCTTGTGGTAAAGTGTTCCAAAGCTTTGCCGTCCGTACAATAAACGTTGTAGCAAAGCGCTGTGTTCGATACTTCGGCACTTCCACCATAAAACGGTGTCTACCTGCGGACTTTCTGCTTGTTCGGTTATAGAAGGGAGCTGAGGGAATCAGTTCATGTAGTAAATATATAAAATTATAAGTGTAAACTGAAAGGCTGACAATGACAACAAACCTTGGCAAGGAACTGCTGGTAAGCGAGCGACTGCTGCAGCTTGGCGCCGCGCTCCGCCGCCAGCGCGCGCAGCTCGTCCCAGGCCAGGGTCAGCGCCTTCAACCTGGCATCGATCTCCGGCACGCCCAGGTTGGACACGTCCATGAGCTTCTCCCCCGCCTCCTGCACGGCCTGAATGGCGGGCTCGTGGCTGCCCAGCTCCGCCTCCAGCCGCTTGTGCTTCTTCAGCAGGTTCTGCACGCCGGTCAGGTCGCGACCGTAGTCGTCCGATGCTACCAGCAGTTTCTTCTCCCTGGGTAAGGACAAAAATTGGTTAGTACAAGGTTTGTGCCTACTATATACATGTATACAGTAGATAAATAAATTGGAATGACTAGAGTAACTGGCATAAAAGAACAATTATTTTCTGTCCAACATAACTTTTTTAATATTTCTCTACTTTTGTCAGACAGTTATACTTGAAGGTAATGAGGCTTTTTCTGACAGATGAATTAAAAAATAAAAAATAGTGTAAAAAATGCTCAACAGTTGGCGTTGTATGTTGCCCCTGTACAAGCGAGTTCTTCATAATACGTGAAACGGAACGTTACAAAAACTTTACAATGCAATTTTATTTATATTCAGTATGAGTGAGACAAGTTTTTGGTAAAATTAATTTATTCTGGTAATCAATTTACAAAATACTAATATAAAAGTTAGACAACGATGTCTTTAAAAATATTCCACATTTTTTGTGATGTGATATGACGACACGCCACACTAGTTGTCAAACAAATGTCGACCATCAACGAAATGACAACAAAAACCATAAATTTTACTTGCTCTTAGGTGTACATTAACAGTATACAGCGAAATCTATTGAACCTATTTTAAACATTTTTTTTTAATTGGCTCCCGGAAATATCCTCATTGAATGACCGATGCAGTGGGTTGTTTCAAACAGTCCGTTATTCAGACCACTAAGTCACCTGACGCGATATACGCGTCCTGTGTCCCTGGTTACATACCTGTACTGAAGCTGGTTGTAGGCCGTCATCTTAGGCGAGTACTGTAGCCGCTGTAGGTTAGTTTTGTAGACCAGCATAGCAGCGATAGGTTGTCATAGTATCGCATACTTTTTTTAACTGTCATTACAGCATCACATATATTCAGGTACAGTACTCACTTGATCCACGACTCCTCGTCGGCGATGTCCCTGAAGAACTGGTGCAGCGTGTTGGCCTCGTGCAGGCGCGCGCGGCGGTGCGCCGCCAGCGAGCGCACGCGCTCGAACCGCTCGTTGATGGCGGAGCGACGGGACCCGATGCCCGCGCTGTCGAACTGGCCGCTCGACACTAGCGCGTCGGCTTGTGCGTTCATGTCTAGATACAGAAGCCACATTGATCAAAAGTTATTGAGAAATAGAATTTATAAAAAAAAGATTCATCTGATCTGTAGTCATGACCTATACTAATTACTTTTAATAGCACTTAGGGCATTTGTAGATGAACCTGGTGACGATTGTGTTGAAAATTTGCATTGCCATGGACGTCACAATGAATAGAGAGAGAGCTTCTGAGGAAAGGAAACTTAAGATATAGACTTTATGAAAAAAAAATTCTAGAATATTGAGATAGGTAAGCGAAGAATTGAGATAGACCACTATAATCCAGCGATCTTCAAAGCGAGAGTGAATCGGTTCTTATCGGGTAAGCACGCTCCATCTTAGGCCATATCCTTTGCTTACTATCAGGCAAACTATGGCCAAGTGCAAACCCGTTCTAGACAAAAAAACCAAGACTGTACCGTTAATCCTATCCTCGTGCGCCTGTATGTCTGCCTCCACGAGCTGGTGCTTCTTCATGAGGTTCTGCACGGAGGCCAAGTCCTTGCCAGAGTCTTCGGACGTCAGGAGACTCTCAACCTGCACACGGTGTTGGTCAATAAGTACAATAACATAACTGTAAAGTCTTAAGGATAAGCTGAATCCTTAATTTTCAAAGAATTTATGGTCTTTGAAAATGTGTGTTCACAACGTAATTGAAACCCTTTCTTTAAAGGAAAAAGTTTACGACAACGAAAATAATGCAAAACTTTATCAGCCGGTTAATAGATTTTGAAAACGAAGGTTATAATTGTGTAAAGTAATCACCTCTCCAAGCCAGAAGTCGAGGTCCTTGACGGCGGCGATGTATGTGCGCTGCTTGTTGGCCTCCTTCAGTTTGAGAGACTTCTCAGTGGTCTTCTGCGTGAGGAACTCCCACTGGTCCGCGATGGAGGCTAGGCGAGCCTGGAAAACAAATACATGAGGTTAGGAAACAGTCTGGTAGGATATTTTTTTAGAGAATTCTGGTAAGTTTTTAGAAATGGATCAAAAGATCATTGCTGGTTCATAGTCCGATATCGGTAAAAAAAACGACGCAAAAAAAGCTGTGACATTTCTATCTGTTCTGGCTAGAGTGGACGGTTGTGTTCAGTGAAATGTGAAAATGCGTGACCTTCGGGACCAAAGGATGCTTCAGAAGACCAGTAAGTAGGTCTCTTGAAGCGACGATCACACCTCTTCCAATGCTTTTGGTGCTTGCAGTGGATGTTGATGGCATATTGCAGCCAGTTTGTATATACGAGCTTAGTTTAAGCTTAGGCGACTCGTCTGGACGAGGCGACCGGGGCTCGCGTGCTAACTTATCCTCCTGACGAAGAAGCCTTTAGAGCTCCGAAACATATTGATTTAATTTACGACTATTTTTTTTTATTTCATATGTGTAACCTGTTATGCTTAAAAATATACATACCTGCACTGCATCCTCGCTGCCGCTGCACTGGCCGCGCTGCACCAGGTTCCCTCCCATGGCGAGCACGGACTGGATGCGCTCTGCGTTGGCAGCCAGCTCGGCTTCGAACGCCTGGTGCTTCTGGTGCTTTGACTGGATGTTGGCCGGGTCCTGAGAACGCAAGTGGCATGTGTTACAAAATCAAAATTCGTTTATTTTACATAGTCCTCAGGCTATAATGGTTACATATAATTGAATAACGAAAATTTCAAGTAAGTACTATTAAATTTTCATTTGATTCAAGAATTTTATTAATAAATATAAAATGTGAAGTAATTCAAGAGGAAAACGATTAAATACTAAGTCTTACTTTATACAATTTACATGTTTTCATTGGACCCCAAACTAGGCAAAATCTGTATCTTGGAGGTCCGTAGAGATAGATGTTCCGTACATTTTCTTTGGAGGAAAATTAAAATATACACGTACTTGTGGACACAAAAATAAACAATAAGACATATCAAGGCCATGAATACAAGAGAGATTCACACTGAGTTACTGGAAGGTAAAAAGCCATAAGAATGTAATCTGAGACGCCTTACAATATGACAAGTCTTACGAGTCAGTCAATTCGATACATGGCAATTGGTAGTCTCTCATAAAAAAAGATGATTTGTAAATAAAATTAGTCGGCTCCTCAGAATATTTATAAATACCTTGTAGCTCTCCTCGGTAGCGAGCTGCAGTTTCTCCGCGATCCAGTTCTCCATCTCGTCGGCGTCGCGCGAGAACTGCTGCAGGGTCTGCTCATCACCCAACCTGTCAAAATTAAACAAATCATATAAATATTGCGTGCATTAAACTATACTATCTACGCAGATAGCACATACAAAGGGAGGCCTATACCTAGCAGTTGGATCCCAAGGGCTGTGGATGATGATGATGAAACTATACAGGAAAACATCGCAAGGACTACAAAATCCGAGAAAATGAGTCTTCGGTGGAAGGATTTAGGTGCCCACCACGATCTACTTGCTTAAGAAAACTTCTCCAATGAAATAATTCTGAGCGTCACGACTCTCAGTAATTAAGATCATGGTTTGGGGAAGATGCATACCTGGATCGTTCTAAATCTGCGTCTGGGATCTCTTGGTCATACATATGTATGTATATTTGTATATTTCTTGGGTATCTGGACCTAATTAGGTCTTTTCCGGTATATGTTTGACTATTTAGATCTCCTGGATAGGTTTACTTCTACTCATGTCTATGCTGGTACAAACCTGGATCGTTTCTCGATGAGTGCGTCCTTGAGGTGCCTCCAGCGGTCGAGCACCTGGTTGCGCTTCTTGTCGATGGGGTCGGCCGCGTAGTGGTCGGCCGCGATCAGCTGGTCGGCCAGGGTTTGCAGCTGGGCTATCTTGGCCTCCTGGATAGGAAAAATAATATATTTACATTTTGTTTACAAGATAGTGCTTGAATATTTTTTTTTAATTACATTTACATTTTTTTATTGAAACCAGGGAAAAAGGTTAGTAAATAGACAGAGAGGAAAGGAAGTCTGTCACTAGCTCATTCGTCTAAATCACTAATATACATATTGCTATTATGCCCAATAGTCTTGTTGTTTCGCGACCACACGTTAATATATCGAAGTAAAAGCAAGGCAAGCGTGTTACATCTTAGACTATAGTGGTGCTTAACATCAGGCAGGCTATAGTCAAACGTAAGCCTATTTAATGTAAAAAAAAGTAAATTGACGTGCGAGTTGATGGTATTAACAAAGCTGTTCCTAACTAACCGCAACTGGGAACCAAGGAAACATCTCAAAAAGGAAGAAGAAAAACAAAGAAAGATACTAACATGGCCATTAATAGCCTTGTCAAAGTCCTCGTGCTTCTTGATCAGCTGCTCCACGTTGTCGGGCTGCGCGTCCGCCGCGTCGGCCTGGTCGGCCGGCGCCAGGAAGGCCTCGCGCGCCGCCATCCAGCCCTCCGCCTGCTCGCAGTCGCGGTAGTACAGCTGCAGCTCCAGGTTCTGGTCCAGCTTCATGCGCCGGTCTACCCAGGCCCTGGGAAGAGGAGAGTCATTGGTTAGTCAAAGAATTTTGATATGATTTTTAATACAAAGTGACATCTTAGAACCTTTACTTCTCCTACATCACGACAAAGAACTAGCCTTTTAGTTTGTATTTTGCACAAATCATATGGTTGAATTATATGTTTTACAGGCTAGCAGAAGGCGACGTCTTATGGGACCCCTAATTCTCCTGTTATACGTAAATGACTACCTTCTCAAGCTCCTGCCGTGCGTCGGTCATGTGGTTGAGGTTTTCCTGTATGTCTGATAGGATGATCTCAGACATGACTAATACTAAATTCTAGTCTCTCAATCAAGTTGAAAGCCTCACACAAGGCGAAATCCTAGGACCTCTACTCCTTTAACTTACTTCTCAAGCTCCTGTCGTGCGTCAGCCATATGGTTGAGTTTGTCCTGGATATCTGGTGCGGCGTAGTGGCCACCTTGCAGAAGTTGTTGCCCAAACAGCTCCAGGGCTTGGAAGGTGCCGGCGCGAGCGTCCATTTCGGTGCGATGTTCCTATATACACACAATATTGATGCTAATAATTACATTACATAATTATTTAATCCGATTCTACATCACGGTTTATTGCGTACTGTCACACACATCACGTTTTAAAATTTGTATCATAAGTGAAATTAATTAAAATTATAACACTGACGATATAAATTGTATAACCTAAAACGATTAATATTCTTTGAGAAAGAGAATTCCTTCAATGAAGGGATTATTTGAAGTAAACATTGAAGGTAATCATATGAATTAAAAGATACGAATATTATCTTGTTTCACTAAAACTTTGGATTTAAGTGCCTTAGGCGTATAATCTCACAAAAACAATAAGCATTGGTTCTTACAATATTTTAGTTGTTATTTATTTAGACTAACTACACTTGTGTTTGTAAATCGGCAAATCGTTACAGAAAGTACAAAGAGTGGTCAGTGAAGAGGATTCAGAGAAATTGAAAACAACACTAAAAACCACACAACATAAATACAAGAAAGATTTGTTACCCCTATACGAAAACCTAGAGAAAAACTTCTTTGTAATTATAAAAAGAACTATGAAAAATCTGACATAATACTGTTAGGTAAAATGTGTAGTTTTTTTACGATAATATCAAGAATCACACTGTGGTAAAACGTAGTTAATGGAAGAAAAACAAATTTTAGTTATTTAACTAAGAACTAGGGTACACTTGAAGTGATTATGTTGTTAAACACAGTTCGCGCCAAATAACATAAACCTTTGTAAGGTCAAATTAATAAATCAAACGGTCTATTATTATTAATTATATCTCTATCCTTATGGTTTTCGTGTCTTTAGGATCACGAAGAATTTCGGACGTAAATTTTCGAACGTTATCTCTGACATATGCAAAAGTATTGCCATCACATCACACTCACACAGTTAAGTAGCGGTAGTCTATACGTTTACATGAGATGGTGATAGGAATGAGGAAACGCATACAGACGAAGTCTCTGTACATATTAAGCAGTATTGTTTCACTGCGACACAACACTACATATTTCTCCAAAATTTCATCATTTTCAATGAATTTCCGCCGTTATGTGGCGGATTCAATATCTTAAACATATGCAGGTCAACGTCCGAAATTCTACGTGTATCGCGACCGGGGTATAGTTAGTTGGCGCGAGCTATAGGGGCGGGCACACATGCGTGCATCTGACCTGCGGCATAATGCCGTAGCGCGCGTCTATCTCCAAACGCTGGGTCTACAACATCACATACTGCTAGGTACATAGACAAAATAGGGAACACACTATGGACTAATCTCTATATGAAAGGATATTTTATGGATACAGACTGAAGGTATGTACTACATCAAAAAAAAGAAATGAGTAAATTTACAATGTCAAAATAATTTAGATACAATGTAATTATGAAAAATCTAGTAATATAGAATGGTAATGGATTGGAACAATGTACTGATGAGCATAAAATTAAAGAACAAAATGCCATCTTGAAAACAATTATACAAAAAAATCACAATGGATTGTGAACATAAACAACACACTATCACTAATATGTGTCTCTACATCTTATGATATTCACATTATGATCTTAAAGTCTAAATACGGAACCAAAATGAAATTGCCGTCACCCTCACACCTTTGCAATTCCATCTGAGCAAACGTGACCGACTTTATGAATTCTTTGTATTTCGCGATCAGATATTATAAGGAACTTTTGTTATGAAAATAATTAAATAGACGTACCTGGTGCCTCTCGAGCAGTGCCTCGGCGCCGGTGACGTCATTGGCGAGCTCCTCCGAGCTCACCAGCGCCATCATGGAGTTGATCCACGCCATCAGGTCGCGGTAGTCGGACAGGAATCTGAAGTAACACAGAATTCATTAATTAGTGGTATTTGGACTATTTGGAGTCTGGTGTTCAACAAGGTTGTGTACGGTCCTGTACTATTTTTTATAGACATGAATTACCTTAATTTACTTAACCTTAATTTAATCGCAACATGATTCAGAAAGTACATGCATTCATTGATTTTAAAATAACAACTTCTTTGAAGTTAATCAACGTTGAATTTTAAAAGCTAGTTTAAACCGCGTTGTGAGAATAAAATAGCTGATGTAAATACTTTTCATTGAATTTACAAGTGTTACCACATGTAAATTCAATGAAAGCCGGAAAACCCATAGATGACGGTATTTTTCGCCCTTCTTTTCATGAAATTGAACGGTAGAAGAATTTGTCGCTTCATGTTAACTCCATACGGGTGGAATCACTGTGGGTTGCCTTGAGGCTGTTTGCTATCTTGTCAAAAATGCAACAGTACATACCTCTGTAGATCGTACGAGTCGAGCAGTTTCTCCTTGCGAGCGTTGGCGCGCGCCTGCAGCTGCTGCCACGCGTCGTTGATCTCGCGCTGCTTGGAGTAGGTGGCGTCGGCCGAGTCTGAGTGAGTGGCCATCAGGCGGTTGGCCGTGTCTTCTAGCTGGCGGATCTTGTCGCCCAGGGCGGCTAGGTCGCGCTCCAGGCCCTCGTGCTTACCTGGAAATTTCAATAAAACATAAGTCAAGTCTTTGAAAGGACAAAAAAAATTAATTTCTTAAAGACGATTAGACTGTGGTTAACACACATATAACACACGGTGGAATCTAATCACATCTTTCGTTACCTTCCACTGACGGCTTGTTTAGTTTCTGTGGATACTTTAAATATGATCCAGTCCTTGGTCCCATCTACATCACTGTGCAATCTTTGCACTTCATGTGTGGAGCCGAAATCATTTGTTGAAGCAAGGTTAGAATGCAGGTTACATAATTTTTTTTTATTGATAATACCACAAATTACAAGTCATACCTATTCTTATAATATCTATGTACTACATGTCAACTTTGATGAAAAAAAAAACATATAATTAAGTATCCACTATAATACATTACTTAAATGTAATTAAATTATATTTGAATTTTTAAATATTTATCAAAATCATAAAATATAGATGCTATGATATGAGATTACTCACGTTGCAGGGTCTGCACGGAGCGCAGGTCCTTGCCCAGGTCGTTGGTGGCCAGGGCGGCTTCCTTCTCGGCGATCCAGTCCTTGGTCTCGTCCACATCGCGGTGGAAGCGCTGCACCTCGTGCGCGGAGCCAAGCTGGGCGGCGCGCTCCGACGTCAATTGTTGCAGCGACGTCCATTTGGAGTTCAGTTCCTGTAATAACAAGTATTATTTAGTAAGTTGGGAATTTTAAAAATTGCTTATGATCATGTAGATTTAAATAGTCGGAAAGTTTATTGTTGCTTAAACCTTTAACAGGAGTTGAAAGCCTTTATAGGTGCAGAATATATGCAAGATTACTGAATTAAAAGTCGTGGACGTTGAAATAGCGTCAGAAATAGAAATGAACGTCCAAAACTATTTGAACGTTGATTTTATTACTTATATTCTCTTTATTATTGAGTGCTGGACTTTCCAACATCACAAATTCACTGTGGGAGCTCTCTTAACCAAGTGGTGAGCGCCAGGGTCTTTTCCTTTCACAGATGACACAAAGTCAAAGCATTTATTTGCCGAGTACAGGTAAAAAAGATGGTACATTTCATTATTAAGAACACCATACTCAACCCACAAGGTATGCAAATATATTATAACTAATTTACAAACGCTTAATAAAATGTGTACATTTGAAAAATAATATGCTATACTAATTACCAAATAGTCACTTAAAAAGTCTTTAATAGCATAATACACCTTGTCTAATTGAAGCATTTTTAAGACACGCACACAGATCCTATTATTTTTGAGTTTCACAAAAAACTTAGGTATTCAAAGGGCACTATAATCCAGCGATCTTCAAAGCGAGAGTGAATCGGTTCTTATCGGGTAAGCACGCTCCATCTTAGGCCATAGCCTTACTTGCTATCAGGTAAACTATGGTCAAGTGCAAACCCGTTCAAGTTAAAAAAAAAGGTGCTGTACCTGCATCTGCGTCCTGATCTTGAGCGCCGCCTCGGTCTGCCCCACCGTCATGAGCTGCACGGCGATCTCGTTCATCTCCGCGAGGCGCACCTCGTTGGCGCGCAGGTCGTTCTGGAAGTCGTCGAACTTCTTCTGCATCACCTCCACCTGCTCCAGGTCCTCGCCCACGTCCTGCACCTGGGCGTGCATCTCCTGGAGATAGAGAAGAAGTCAGTAATTTTTGATCATCACATTGAATTGTTTCGGAATTATATCCATATACAATTTAAAACTCAAAATTGTGATTAGTGGTTTGTTTGACATTTTGCTTTGTGGAGTAGATGTTCAATTTATTATGAATCATAGGATAATTTAATGGATTCAAAAACCAATGTTTGTAATTTATAAAAATACTCGAAAATTGGGCGATTAATATTCAGTCCATAGTTAATTTTATTTGCCTCTTTGAATGCTTTGACTCTCCGTAATTAGTAATTAATAAAGGTTTTGGAAGTTGACCAACACAGCGAAAGAGTATTAAACACTTGAAAATGTTTTCGAGGCAGATGTAGCTTATGTAGTCAAGTTTAGTAGGTTACGTGAAGGGTGGTATTGATATATTGGCATAAATTTGTTTCGATTTTTATAAAATTTTGAGCATTAAAATCATATCTGTCATTTTCACTGTCTCTAACATCTAGTAATTTGTTACAAATGTGTGTGTTGTGAGTGTAGTGTATGTCACGTACCTTGTCCTTGATCCAGGTGGCGAGCTCGGCCGCCTCCCGCACGAGCACGTACGCCTTGACGGTCTCGTTGAGCTTGTTCTGGCGCTCGCGGGCCAGCGCCAGCAGGTTGTCATACTGACCCTCGATCTGGAAGGGGAAACAGGGATATTTTAATTATAATACATTGACCGAACAAAACTTAGCCTGATCACCAATTTCTTCCCTGTTGTGGTGTTGAATGGTAACATACTAAAGTAAAGATACGGGTTACTAAGTCGGCGCTGATTTCGAGATAACAACCAACAGCAGCGCCCGCTGTCATTGCGGTAAGATGCGTAAGTTCGTATGCCTGTCTCTTGGTTAATAACGGCGTTTCGTCTCATATACTCTTGAATGTTTACATATCTTCTCGCATTAATATGCGAGCTATATAGTAGCAAAAGTATGGAATGATTTGAGCCAAAGTTTATAAACAAAATCAAAATCTTTAATGAACCGGGTTCTACTAGATTACTTTAGTACTAGCATATTTGACGCATTAGGCTTTTTTCTACGGAGATACGAGTATTCTATTCAATGATTGTATGTATATTTTAACCGAGACAATACGTTTAGGACACTTCACCTAAACAACAACTTGTGTATATGGATTGTTTATTTATTTATTTATTCATACTTGCACGCATACAATCTTACAAAAAAATTACATGTGCTGTAAATTTATAAGTTTATATAGAATGAATCAATGACATGTAAGAATTTACTTGTCAATAAATAACTTTGACACTAGTGTTCTGACCTGGTTCTGCCTGGCGGCGATGGAGCTGGAGTCGGCCAGGTTCTGCTGCGAGGAGGAGAGGCCTGCGTCGATCTTCTTCACGTAGGCGGCCGGCACGAAGCCTTGACGGTCGTTCACTTCCACCTTCCACCAGTCCTAAGGAGAAAATAATTAGAATTAGTTCAGATTTTCAAACATGAGCGGTACATGACCGCTCGCTAGATGGCGCTCATAAACCAAAAAATATTAAAAAAAAATGTTTCGTAAAGAGGTAGGTCATAACCAAACTAAAATTGTTGAAAATATTACTAATCAGCTTTCTATACAAATTGTGCGGTCAATGCGGTCATGAGCCAAGCAAAAACTAGCGGCGTCTGAAAACAACTGAATTTATTAAAATAAACATGATTATGGAAAAAATAACCAAAGGGTAGACTGCACAAACATACCGCAGAAAACCGCAACACGATATTGTTTGTCAAACCGTGAGAACATATATTTTCAGTCAACAGACAATCGTGATGTCATGATTCACTGGATGAATTGTGAATTATGATAATCCCAGCGCAAACAATGCGGTTGTTATTTCATCTCATTTCAAAACATGTATCGTGTGCGCTCCATTGCGTTTGCAATTGGCATTACATCAGAACAGAATAGGTGCGCACCTATCCTGTTCTGATGTAATTTTTAGCCACTTCCTGATTATAATATTTGTCCGTTTTTAGCCTAGTATTTATTTAAGTACTAGACTTTTTTTATTACTATTACTAGATCATGTCAAGTTCTACTTCTAAACGAGCTGAGCATATTTTCTGTGTCAGTGGAAAACATTTGAAACAACAAAAATTTGTCGACACAAATGACACCACAAAATATGAATGAGGGACTAGTATATTTTTTTTACTTAAAACTGAACTAATGCCACTCTTAAAAAGTACTCAGCACATAGCTAAGTAGGTATACAGCGTTTGATGCGTATATAAAACTGTGTTGTAAATTTATTGCTGAGAAATCTAAAACTGGGGAAAAAGTTGTCTATAAGTCATTTTTTATAGATATTTGTTTGTGTTTATACTTCGCCCGAAAAGCCACAGTAAAGTTAAAAGTGCATAAGATAAGATAAAGATAAGATAAAAATAATTTATTTCCAAAAACATTAATTCATGGTTTGCACAAATTGATACATAATAATTAGATAATTCTTTTTTTTTTTTTTTAATATAAGAATATCTTTATTGAAAAAAAAAACTTACAAAACAAATTAATTATAATAATAATTAATTAATTACATTCTTGTTTGATAAAACTTAATGATTAATTATCTTAAATTATAAATGACGTGATAACTAGTACATAGTATATAAACTCAAAGATATAATGTATATTTTCCCACACGACTTCGTTTCACTTACATGTTCAGATATTCGTCTACCATTTTTCTTCTTACTATAAACTACGTTTTCGAAAACTACGACTAACAACCAACATAGAACTATCATTTTGTTAACGCTAATATCACTCTATATCACAGGAGATTTCAAATAATCACTTAAGTTTACATATATATCAAATTATAGTTCGAAGTTCGTTTTCACATATGGTTTGTAAAATTTTTGTGAACATAATTTTCAAAATTTGGTAAAAATGGAATTGGCACGTGCTAAATGTTTGAAAATAGTTTCAGTTCACACTATGCTAATTGTTATTTTAAAAAAGTTTACTCAGGCCACTTCACTATTTACAATATTCGTAAGTATATTATTATCAAAGTTTCGTAATCACAATTTAAACTTAACAAAATATTGAAAATAAATTCCCAAGTCCAATAATTTTTCTTACAAACTTTCCTCTTACAAAAAGAACAAACGGATACTTCAAAAATAAAACAGTATTTAAAATTCAAAACACACAATGACTCTGCGACACTGAATATATTAACTTGTAGAGATAAGACTATATAACTTGAATCGAATTCGTAAATTTTGTCAAATGTTGTAAAACTATACAACTTGAATGTAATTCGTATTTTTCATTGAATTTATTCGCGAAACGCGTTCGTTCGTGATAACCGTATAGGTAGACTGATCGTGTGTACATTGTTAGGGAGTCGTCGCGTTGCGTAAGCAGCATAGATTACTCAATATAGAATCTTCAGGTACTTAAAATCGTTTTATCTCTGTCATCATCATTATCATAACATTATACGTATAGAAGAGAGTGTAATTCTTTGATTTTTGGTCAGTTTGTTCCTTTTTCATGGCTCAACGGAGCAATTGATTCATATTTTGTTAATATGGAGGTAACAGTGTTGATTTGTTTTTCAAAGATAAGTTTAAATAAGAATGTATCCTAAATTAAATTATGTAACTTTATATTTTAAGTTGTAAAGTCTGTAAGCCTTTCAGGTGGAAAGAGTAGTGACACAATACGCTATAAATGTTTGTCTAGTTAAGCAACATATTATATACTGTAACACTTTAGCACCCTAGTTTCAAAGACCAATAAATCATTCATTCATACATTAATGAGTTTCTTTTTAACCCGACACAATGCGAATGGATTTGAAAACCCCTGGGTTGTAACTTTCATGAAATAGGGTTACTGGTAGAGAGTTCCACAATATCGCTGTTTTAGGATTTATTTTAGCGTATCATGTTTTTTTTGCCCGCAAAACGAAAATTGTCTAATAAGATATCTACCGGGAGTAATCTACGACTACATCAAGATAAAGCCAGATGGCGATGGACCAAACACGTTACTTCAAATTACTCCCGTAATATGACTGATGTACACCTAGTCAGTTACGAATTGCTAAATAGAATTTGTAAAGAAGTTTTATTTTAGTTTGTTGAGACGAACAAACCGCTTGTATATCGCTAATAGTTTGTTAACAATAAAAAAACTAGTTTTTTCATGAATTAAATGTATGAATAAATTATACAATTGCAATAAAGTAATCAGTCATTAAGTAAGTGACCCTTAGGGCGGGCTTATTAAAATAGATTTGACCGATCTCTTTTAATTTTACTTTTATTAATGTAGTTTGTAATTAACTCCCGAATCTATAGCAATTTTATGACAGCCACATTAAAAGATAAGTTTTGTGATAACAACCACGGTGATACGATAAAAAGCATGTTTATCTACGAGTGGTATTATTTAACTTTACATTTTTAATTGTCTTACAAGGACACAATAAACGTAAGAAATATATCTATTCAATTCTAATAAGATTTCTATAATAGACATTTAGTTTTAAAAGTATGATATAACCTACAAATAGCTACATATTATTAGATATTACGTTTTCAAGTCGCTTGTATTTAGTAAATCTGATTCTAACGCATCCTGCTTCGAAACAGGTCCAACATCAATGGCTTAATTGTTTTCAAGTTACGTGTGAATTTTGCTCTCGTTTAATGGCGAAGGAAAACATCGCGAAGAATTCGAAATGTTTACTTTAAAATCTGTGAGCCTGCGAGCATGCTCAAGCAAACTTCTCCAATGAAGTATTTATGCGGGGGAGTCACGACCCTCAATAATGAGGGTTACAACGCGAGGAGGGTGGAGATATAGGTCGATGATGATGATGATACAACATACCTTGTTGTTAGAGTTCGAGGAGGGTGGAGATATAGGTCGATGATGATGATGATACAACATACCTTGTTGTTAGAGTTCGAGGAGGGTGGAGATATAGGTCGATGATGATGATGATACAACATACCTTGTTGTTAGAGTTCGAGGAGGGTGGAGATATAGGTCGATGATGATGATGATACAACATACCTTGTTGTTAGAGTTCGAGGAGGGTGGAGATATAGGTCGATGATGATGATGATACAACATACCTTGTTGTTAGAGTTCGAGGAGGGTGGAGATATAGGTCGATGATGATGATGATACAACATACCTTGTTGTTAGAGTTCGAGGAGGGTGGAGATATAGGTCGATGATGATGATGATACAACATACCTTGTTGTTAGAGTTCGAGGAGGGTGGAGATATAGGTCGATGATGATGATGATACAACATACCTTGTTGTTAGAGTTGAGCAGAGTGAGCACGTCGCCTCGCTTCATGGACACCTCGCGCGGTGATTTCTCCGCGTAGTCGTACAGAGCCACCACGCACTCCTTGCCGGACACGTCCACTACTGGGGACTCTTGTTGCTGCGATACAAAACAAAGTGTATTTAGAAAAAAAATCAGACAGAGATGGGTGGGATACAGAGGAAGGATACAAACGGGATGAAACTTTTTGCAATCAGACCCAAGGTGAATCGATCGAGAACAATTGTCAGGTTTAAAAAAATTAAGCCAATTAAAAACGACGAAAAATTCCGAAATTTTCATGTCATGTTTTTTCCAATTATAGATCAATTACCTAATCGTATACCAAATATATCTTGAAAGCCTGCGATCTGAATATCGATTTATTATCTTATACTCATTCTACGAGAGGCAGGCTGTTCCCTATGTATTTTGATGGAGTAGAAGCGGTTACATTTAGTGTCACTACTTTTAACATCTTACAACACTGTTAGACACTAACTAACAAGCTCTAGAGTCAACACTTCTACTTACTCTACAAGAGTCCGCCTGTTCCCGGAGCGACTTGATGGTGTTCCCGAAGGCCTCCAGGTCTGACAGCAGCGCCTCGTGCTTCTTTAGCAGCGCCTCCGAGGAGTCCTCGTCCTTGCCGTAGTCCTGGGTGTTGGCCATCGGCTCCTTCTCGCGCATCCACGACTCCGCCTCGTTGGCGTCCGCGAAGTACTGCTGCGCTTGGAGCGAGTCTTCCAGGTCTTGTTTGCGCTGGGAATGGAAAGATATAATTAATACATGGACATTTTAAATGTATTATCTTTTATCATCCTCCCAGTACCGCTGGTCACGGTGGGAGTTTCAGACCTTAACCCTTCTTGCGACTCTACAATACAACAAGAACAAACTATTTTAACAAACACTAGAAGAATGCACCATAACAGCTTGAAATTATGCACATATAATGTTCGCTCGTTAAAAGCTAGTAATAGGTTAATTGAACTGGAAAACGCACTACAAAATATCAAATATGACGTCATAGGACTTTCCGAAGTAAAAATAAACGATGAAAAGATAATAGAAAAACCAAATTACTTACTTATGTACAAAGGGGATAAAAAAGGACGGAACGGCGTGGGATTTATTGTGGCTTCTCATTTAAAAAAATATATCGTTGGCTTTCAAACTTTTTCTGATAGAGTTATTCGAATCGACTTACAAATTGAGAGTTCTATAATAAATATTATACAAGTATATGCTCCTACAAACACAAACAAGACAAAAGAAACTGAGGTTCTGAATTTCTACAAGGACATATTGAAAGCTTTGATATCGACCGGTAAAAATACTATCATAATGGGAGACTTTAACTCAAAAATAGGGACCCCTTTAGATGAAGAAAGAGATATATGTGGCCCATTTGGATATGGAGAAAGAAACGCTAGAGGAGAAACTTTACTAAGCTTTTGCCAGGAATATAGATTTGCCATAGCAAACACGTTATTTAAAAAACGTCCGAAGCGGAAATGGACTTGGCAATCTCCAGATGGACATACGCGTAACGAATTAGATTTCATTCTAGTAAAGCAGAAGCAAAATGTGTCCAATCTGGAAGTCTTCTCTACGAAATTCCCGACGGACCACAGACTTGTAAGAATGACTTATAAATTTAACAACATTCCCAAAACGCGTAGTAAAATCGTACATAGAAATAGAAATTACACACCGATTGAAGAAGAGTCACTGAAAAACCTCATAGCTCTACAACTACCGGACATGCAAAACAAAACCACCAACGATTTCTATGACGCTACTATAACAGCAATAAAATCGTGCGTTACAAAGCTGCCACAAATAAATAAAGAGCCTGATGGTGAAATAATTACTCCGACATTGAAAGTGTTAATAACGGAACGAGAGACATTAAAAAACGTTTATCCAAGAACGAAAGTACAGAAAAAACGACTCAAGCAACTCTACAAAAAAATCAGTAAAACAATTATAGAAAATAAAAAGAAACTTAAACAAAAAAGTCTTGAAATAGAAATAGAAAACCGGAGCTCTATAAAACAAACAAGGAAAAAGTTTGACCAAAACAAAGAATGGATCAAAACTATAAACAACTGTTTGAATGAAAAACTTACAAATAGAAGAGACATATTACAATCTGCAACCGAATTTTATTCAAACCTTTACTCAAATCACGATAAAGAGAGCATATCATACTTCACAAGCGAAGGAAATGACGAAACAATACTGCCCCTTCTGAATTCGGAGGTAGAGCGAGCAATTCGCCGTTTAAAAAGAAATAAGGCTCCTGGCGAAGACGGTGTTACTAATGACACAATTCAGGCTATGCTAGAACCATTAGTATCTCCACTAACAATTCTGTTTAACCAAATCATCGAAACAGAAGAGATCCCAACGGACTGGGAGTACTCTATTATAACTCTATTATACAAAAAGGGGGACGCTAAAAATATGGATAACTACAGACCTATAAGTCTATTGCCGACTCTCTACAAATTGTTTTCGTCTATAATACTATATAGAGTCACCAGAGCGTTAGACGAACAACAGCCCCGTGAGCAAGCTGGCTTTAGAACAGGGTACTCTACGGTCGACCATATGTTTACACTCATGCAATGTATAGAGCGATGCAAAGAGTATAACAAAATTCTATATCTGGCTTACGTCGATTATACCAAAGCTTTTGACTCTATATCACACAATCATTTATGGATAAGTTTGAGAGAGCAAGGTATAAATAATAAATACATATCTATACTCAGAATAATATACAGCAGATATAAGGCAAAAATAAGAACAGAAGCCATTGGACCACCGTTTAACATAAAAAGAGGAGTAAAACAAGGGGATCCAGTGTCCCCAAAAATGTTTGCAGCCATCTTAGAGTCCATGTTCCGCAAACTTGATTGGTCTATGTATGGTTTGAACATAAACGGAGAGAAGCTCACACATCTACGGTTTGCGGATGATATTATAATCATGGCTGAAACACCGGAAATCCTAGAGCATATGCTGAATAAATTGGATAGCGAGAGCAAAAATATTGGTCTTCATATGAACCTTTCTAAAACAAAAATAATGACAAACGGTACTCAGACTCCTATAAAACTTCAAGACACATTCATCGAGTATGTAAGCGAATACATATACCTGGGACGTATTATTTCCTTTCAAGATGCAGATAGCAAAGAAATTGACAGAAGGATAGCCACAGCATGGAGAAAATACTGGGCTAACAAGGATGTCTTCAAGAGCCGTATGCCTATATACTTGAAAAAACGACTAATGGACAATACAATCCTGCCTTCTTTGCTGTATGGATGCCAAACATGGGCGCTAACACAAGACTCTGTTGACAAAATTGCCAAGTTCCAAAGAGCAGCCGAGCGTTCTATGCTTGGACTCACCCTCATGGACAAAGTAAGGAACACAGAAATAAGACAGCGGACCAAAGTTATAGACGCAGTGACGATGTTGTGCCGCTTAAAATGGAAGTGGGCGGGACACCTAGCCCGCTCTACCGACGGCAGATGGAGCGAGCGCATCGTGCACTGGTGCCCGCGGGACGCCACGCGCACGCGCGGCCGACAGAAGAAGAGGTGGAGAGACGACATCGTGGAGGTGGCTGGAGTCACGTGGACCAGACTAGCCCAGGACCGCAACGCCTGGGCCAGCAAGGAGGAGGCCTTTACCCGCTTTTGGGTGCCCTAATATCAACTATAAAAATCTTCATAATTAAAATTCAATATTAAACAGAATTTGAAACAACCTAATTAAGAAGTGAATGAAATGTAATTTTATAAAGAACGAGGGAAATAAAGGCTATTTTATTTTATTTTATTTATTTATTTATCTTTTATCATAATCAACATCAACTCATAGAAAAGTTTTGTTGATAACATAATTATACTTTAAGGAGCAACGACAGTGTGGAGTCACTGTAGACTGCAAGGCAAGATTTCACAAAGGCAATAGCCGGCACTGGTGTTCAGTAGGAGCTTATGGGTGATAAAATCTATTACCAGTCCTGTCTATGTTGGAACATAGAGCCACCACAGTAGATTGGCCTGTCTCGTCAGTGTTCCGTTGTAGATTTATAAAACCTGTACCTAATATCTATACCAAACTTCACCTCAATCGGTTCAGCAATTGAACCGCAAAGAAGAAGCAATCGCACAAATTTTGGCCATAAGAAACGTTAGTGCGATGATAAGGTACACAATCTTGCTCCACCTCATCATAACGGAGACTGGCCTGTTAGCTTAGACTTAGTGGCTCTCCCTTCTAATCTAAGGGATGCGGGTTCGATTCCCGCATAACGCAAGTAACTCACGACACAAGCGTTTGCTCAGTGTGTGGCTAGATGGCGCTGTGTGTAACACGTACCTGTGCCGCCTTCTCCTGCAGCTGCGTCCACTGCTGGTGCAGCTGGTGCAGGCGCGCCGCGATCTCGTCGGCCGCGAAGTGCCCCGCGTCGCGAAGCGCCGCGCCGGCCGCGCGCACCGCCTCCACGCGCGCCTCGTGCTGCGACATCTCGCCCATCACCGCCTGGTGCTTCTTCATCAGGTTCTGCACGCCGATCAGGTCGCGACCTGAACACCATGACAAGTAGGATTTACAACTGTGCACTTCAAACACGGTGATTGCTTATTTTGACAACCTTTTTACCATTAATTCAAAGTACAATGTATTAACAGAATTTCATATAGTTGTCAGACAAAAAAAACATAATATATGCTACTTTCAACCCAGCATGAAAATAATTTCCCGATACAACTTTTACTCGCTGTTGTCTGCAAGAAATTCGGCTTCTTTAGAATTATATATGACAGCGCGTTTGATCAATATGCTTCGCTGTCCCCACACATATGTACATTCCTGTTATGGAGCTGGTGGATCTTTTGATACAGGTGCATTACAAAGTAATTTTGGTCTGAATTTACAAACGATATTTCACCCGAAAACGCTTTGCGCTTGGAAAAATGCCTACAGTTGCTTTTTTGCATGCAATTCCACGCCGTATTAACATGAAAAAGAGGGCGAGCATCGCGCGCATAGCTCCGGGCGACGAGTCTTGTCCACACGCAAACAATTTTGCACAATTTGAGCAGTTTTGCAGACGCTTTTGACGAAATAAATTTATATAAAATCAGCAATTCAGAATATTCTATTTATGGCTTTTAACACCTCTAAATAATAACATTATCTTTTAGATATAATTAAATTGGTTCAAATTTCTGTACTACTTTTGGGAAAAAAGGTGAAAAATAAATCAAAACAACTGTTTTTCAAAAATAAAATTTCTATCTAGCGAAGTAAACGTATTAGTGTTTTGGCGTTTTTTATTGCCTTAACACTGAATCAATTTTATATAAATTGAAAAAAAATTTAGCTCCATCTTATATTCTTCTGTTTTATTTGATTTGTATAAAATGTCGATTTCACATAGCACCCCGCGTTAAAGTATAATCATAATAATCATAATCAAAATATTCATTTATTCATAAATACGTCAATTTCTTTACATATAATCAAGTTCATTACATTGATGCATCATATTGATGTATATCACCAATATGTACTGAAATCCATGGCTCACATACCTCTGTTAGTGGAGGCGATGATGGGCTCCTTCTCCCGGATCCAGGCAGCCTCGTCGTCCAGGTCCCGGAACAGCTGCTGCGCCTGCAGCGAGTCCAGCAGCCGCCGCTTGCGCACCGCCATGGGCTTGTCCAGCGCCGAGTAGCGCCCCACGAGACCATCCTACACATATTCAATAAAATAAAATCTATACTAATATTATAAAGCTGAAGAGTTTATTTGTTTGTTTTAACGCGCTAATCTCAGGAACTACTGGTGCGAATTGAGAAATTAATTTTGTGTTGAATAGACCATTTATCGAGGAAGGCTTTAGGCTATAATATAACATCACGCTGCAACTAATAGGAGCGAAAAAACAATGGAAAATGTGGAAAAAAAACGGGGAAAATTATTCATCTTTGAGGGCTTCCGTTGCGCGCGCTGCGAAAATGGTTCAAGATATCGCAAAAAATATATGTATGAAGGAATTAATGCTCAAAATAACTATTCCACGCGGACGAAGTCGCGAGCACAGCTAGTTCTGTTATCATGTCCCAACTCACCCGTTTGGCCTTGATATTGTCTGCGTCGAAGTGGTCCCTCTCAATGAACTGGTCGGCTTGCTGCTGTATGCCGTCGATGCGCTCCGCGTGCGAGCCGACGTCCGCCTCTAAGAGAGCATGCTTCTTCTGCAAGTTCTGCACGCTGGTCAGGTCCTGACGGGGAAAAGGGTAGAGTTAACAACACTGATATTATTACTATTTATTTCTTAGATTTAATATAAATATAACAAATAAATATTCCGGGACATAGCACACAGCGCCATCTAGCCCCCACACTAAGCAAACGCTTGTATCATGGGTACTAGATAACGGATATAATTCATATATATACTTTTTTTGTAAATACATACTTATTATACATACAAACGACTAGACTCAACATATACAAATAATGTTAGGTTCACTTTTAGAAGAAAATGTACGTCCATTAGTTTAGCTATATTATTATTTTAAGTTAGTATAACTTATAGCAATAATATATATTCTAATACATTTATAAACCATTCGTTGAATAGACATAAATAAAACCATTTCAATGCCTTAATTGTAAGGTATGATGATGACTCAATAATGTATTAACCAATAGAACACGTCATGACTGGTTCAGAGTTTTGACTGCAATGTATATAAAGAATATTTTTATTTGTAATGCAGGCAAGACCAACCTTGCCGTAATCCTCGCTGAGCAGCTGTCCCTCCACCTCGGACAGCCACAGCTCGATGTCCTCCACGGCGCGGTTGTACTGCTGCTGCTGCGCCGCCTCCTGCAGCTTGCTGCCCTTCAGCTCTGACGCCAGCGCCAGCCGCTCCCACAGCCCCGCCAGCTCCGACAGCCGGGACTCGATTTGAGCTGCAAGAAAGTAACTAATTATAATAGGTCTTTACCTTTGTAATTGCCGTTTTTTTCTTACATTTTAATCTGTTTGTAACTTTTACGTACAGCTATATTTTTATTGTATCATTGTTGAATTATACCTTTTAGATAAAAAAAATGTGTTACTAGTGCATATTTCTTATAGGGAAGTCATTGAAAACACCTCTTTCAATGTGTCGTCGGTTTCACTACTTTAACTAGGTATATTTATATCATATACTCTGTTTTTGAGAATTGCTTTTTTTCCATCTAACTATAGTTATCAATTGCATCTAAATCTGTTCAGACATTTCCATACAAACATTAAAAATGTTTGTATGGAAATATCATTTTTCACTATTTCGTCATACAAATCGGCAAATTTCTTAGGTAACGACTAATATGAGAGAGTATTATTAAGTGGAGTAGGAGTGAAATAAGTATGCCAGTCCCCAAAGCTTGAGACCCGATTTATCAACTTTGATTGTTATCCGTTTGGCTTGTTTGCCAGCAAGATAGGCATCTTGCTCAAAGTTGGGTCAAAGTATCATTCAGATCTCTACCGTACTCCTGTTAGCCTGGTACTTCAATTCAAACCATATGTTGATGGTACTTACTAACTGCCCTTTTGATTCTGCACCTTCAGAGTTGTTAGTTATAGAGATCAATAGAGATAGAGAAAAAGTTTATTTCTTCTAATTTATATTTATCTTCGTATGTTGACCAAAATGCTCATTCTCTAACAGTGTAACAAGCATGGTAGCGATCTCATCTCTTGTTGGCGAGCAGCTCTTGCTTTGCTACTTCAGCACCTTACTATTCAACTTGATCAAAGTGTCATTTAGATCTCTACCGTTCTCATGTTAGCCTGGTACTTCAAACTATACGTCTGTGGTAACTTACTTTTTGCTCTTAATTTAGGAGATGATAACATTGGGGAACTTATAGAGATAGAGACAGAGAGAGAGAGAGATAATTTTGTTTTGTTTAAAATGTATACGTACGTTGAGCAAAATGCTCGTGCTCCAACAGTGCTGCCCCCATGGTAGCGATCTCGTCCACTCGCGGCTTGTTGGCGAGCAGCTCCTGCTCGAAGTTCTGCTGCTTCTGCACCTTGCCGTTCAGGTTGGTCGGGTCCAGGTACGAGTCGTCCGTAGCGAACTTCAGCTTCTCGTTGATCCAGCCTGGATACAGAAATAATAATATGAATACATAAATATATATGTCGCAGGCATTTTGTATGATTCCGCCGTTTACATACGGCGTCGTCAGTTTATAAACGCTTGCTGTTATGTAAAATGCCGAAGGCAAAATGTATAATGCCTAGGATCCTCCTCGCTTCGCTCGTCGTCGCATGTGCGTGGTAGAAAGCAACCTAACAAACCTAATTTTACCTCCTGTTACAGACAAGTGACTTCGCAGTCGTATTGAAAACATCATCAAGAATAAAGACAATTATACAACAAAAATAACATTTTGACATAACAGCAAGCGTTTATAAACTGACGACGCCGTATGTAAACGACGGAATCATACAAAATCCCTGCCACATATACAAAGAGAAATCGTAGAATACGATAAGATAATTAAGTAAATTATTAGTATAATAGTAACGTAGTGTAAGAAACAATGAGCTTGACAAAACCACTAATTTGAAAAAAATGATAATTATTGATTAAATGTTCACTAGGAAATTATACCAGTTTGCATTATGTTACAAACTCTATAAATGTGAATGCTCAATTAAAGAAGACATATATCATATGATTGTGGAATGTGTTCGGAACGAAGCCGAAAGAGTTCAGTTTCAAATGGTTACGGGATTTAATGTAAAAGAACTTGGTGTGTGTAATAGCATTCTGGCTGAGCCCATGTCGGACTCGGCCATATTGCTATATCAATTAGTATTAGTAGGTATTAAGCGTAGATTATAAGTAAGGCCCAATAGGGGTGACATGGTCATATCTGACCAAACCCCTTATAAAATAAAGAATAAAAAAAAACTCTATAAATGAGTCAGGAGAGTGAAGTTGTATACTTGAATTGAATTCATTCAAATCTATTTATTACGGAAAATAAGAGTGCGTGCAAATAGTACACTCAAACAAATCATCTAAAGTTAAGTCTTAAGAAAAGTGTTAGATAAACATCTGAAGATTTATATAAATACTAGTGGACGCCCGCGGCTTCGCTCGCATTATTACAGGATAAAAAGTAGCCTATGACACTCGAAAGACCTTAGACCACCTACATACCAAAAATCATGTTGATCCGTTCAGCCGTTTTTGCGTGATGAGCGTTTAAATAAACAGATACACAGAGAAACAGATAGACAAGATTTCTAGAAATTGTCGAAACGTGTTCTGCTACCAATTCGAAGTATATCCGAACCATTTTTTTAATTACTTTCAATGTTCAGACTTTCGAGCCATCTTTATTCTTCTTTGGTTCTGACATAAGTTGCTATATTTGTTATTATTATTTTGTCTCTTGTATTATGCTATTATGTATGTTTGTATGTATGTATGTATGTATATATTATGATTGTTATATTTGTTTATGTTTATTCATATATAAGTAGTATAAGCCTTTGTTCTATTTTTCATTATTTTATTTAATATCTGAAACACCTCGTCCTACTCATTTCGTTTGAAGAATATATCCCTGCCAGATTGGTTGCCTGGAAGAGATCGCTCTTAGCGAAAAGGCCGCCAATTAAGACGCTGATTCTAATTTGTATGCTTTTTTGTATTGTCTCATTTGTGGTGTTTTTTTAATAAAGTATTTATCTATCTATCTATCTATACCTACATACAACCCGGTCACAATATCTGTGCACCTCGCTGGAATGCGGCGCCTCTCCCGCTTCCCCTGTCACCTCCCCGCGCACTCCCCGGTGCGACAGTACGGTTAGCATCTTTGTTGTTGTTTTGTTTTTGAATATTTATTGTTAAGTTTGGACTGGTTTGGTTGTTATTAAAATTGTTGTAGCTGTTAAACTGAAGTCATGGGAAAAACAATACACAGCGAATCAAGAAATTTAATCTTGAAAGTGCTCAAGTTTTTTATCTATAAGTAGATAACACTATTATATTTATTTATATATATTTTTATTTATATCACTACGGAAAGACAGGTCGGAGAGTTCAGAAAGTGAGAGTGAGGAAGATACAATGTCAAATACAAATACAAAATACAAATACAAATTATTTATTTATAACTCCATAGTTACAAGTCAGAATACGTCATGTACATGTATTGTTTACAATAGTAAACTTAATAATTTAAGTTTAAAAGTATTGTACTTATATAAAGAAAAATTCATTCATTCATGTCAGGCATAGTCAATAATTTATAATGACTGAGATTAATAATAAATGTTTTTGTTATAAAAAATATTGTTTTTTAATCACATAAATCGATTTGAAAAGGTTAGTAAATTTTTTTTTCCTCCACATTTCTCGAAAAAACTTTTTTTCACACCGTACCCAGACCGCCGATATGACGTCACGAGGTCAGGTGCACAGATATTGTGACCGGGTTGTAAGATATATGAGTGGATTGTAAATAACATACCCTTAGTCTCATCGCAGTCCCTCTCGTACTGCTGGTACTTGTAGGCGTCCTCCAGCAACTTGCGACGAGCCTTGGCCTTCTCCAGCAGAGCGGCACGACGCTCCAGCAACTAGACAAAATAATATATATGTGTAAGAGATCCATGGTAACGGGAAGCCGATAGTATGTCCACGTGAGCTGGTTATGTTAATGACTAATTGAAACATTGATTCAGTTTATGACTTTTGTGTCTGTTCTATAAGTAGAGATATAAGTGAAGGAGAATAAGGGTCTGGTCAATAAATACCTGACCACTTGACATAAATTACATTACTCGAATGCTGTTTACAATTGACCATGTTGGTGATAATGAAAAATAAATAATAAACACTCCTCTTTTCCACAATTAAAATTTTGGATACGTTTTATTTTAAACTAGCGGAACCGACAGACTTCGTCCTGTCTGTTCACTCTATAGTAAGTTACAAAACGTTTGCATGTGAATAAGAAAAGGGCGGTTTCTTTTTTTATTTCTCTTGACGTAAAAACGTTCCTTGAACTTCAACGAATATTAGAAAAAAGAATTGGCCAAATCGGACCAGGCGTTGTTGAGTTATGCGCTTACCAACACATTGTGCGATTCATTTTTATATATAAGAAAATATATATTATAAAAGAAAACAAAAAGGAAGTTCAAAGTTTTCGTGTTTCTTCAGCGAGAGATATGTAGACAGATAATAGAAAGAGGCATATATATAGGCATAAGAGAGATAGCAGGTCCGCTATGGACTCGCATAGCAAAAGATAGAAAAGAGTGGAAATCTTTAGAGGAGGCCTATGTCGAAAGACAAGCTGCAACGGAGAAACAGCCGCTTACCGATATTTAACATAATATGTAAAAGAGAAGAAACTGTCGTAAGATAGAGTAAACATATTTGTAAAGGAAAAATATTGTTAAAAAGTTCAACAATAAAGGCTATTTTATTTTATTTTTATTTTTTTAATATAAAGAGAAAACTTACCATCTCTCTCCTCTGTGCGACGTCGTCAGCTGCATAGTGTTGTCCCTCGATGAGTTTGGAAGCGAACTCGTCCAAAAACTTGTTGCTCTTCTCTTCCTGAGCCGCGAGGGACTTCTCAAAGTCCTCGTGTTTCTTGAGTAGGGCTTCTACAGAGTCCAGGGAGTCGCCCACGTCTTCGTTGGCGAGGAAACCCTGCGGAGATAGAGTTGTTGAGTAAAATGGTTTAGGAATAAGACAAGAGCTATTATTTTTATATCTTTCATTAAACGTGACTTTGTCATTCTCTTTTCTTTTTTAGTGTTGTAAGGTGTGAAAAGGATGGATAAAATTGCACCGTCTTTTTTGGGGATCTACAGATAATTTGCTCAAGACATTTTATTACTCAAGACAACTCTAAAAATTAAAAAAATGGTTATAAAGACGTTAGAGAAGAATTAGAATTTGAATCGAAGACACGGATGCTGGTTTTAAATCCGAAAATCACATAGAGATAGTCAGTCTCAGAAAAAAATCTCGTTGCAGAGCTGACCGCCAAATCTAATCACTGGTTGATGACTATAAATAATAACAAATATTTCAGGAGATATCACACAGCGCCATCTAGCCCCACACAAAACAAACGCTTGTATCGTGGGTACTAGATAACGCATATAATACTTATATACTGTTTCTTTTATAAATACATACTTATTTTACATACAAACGACCAGACTCAACACAAATAATTATACATTTTTAAAATTCATAAATACTTGTGTCACTCGGGAATCGAACCCGCAACCCCTAGATTAGAGGACAGAGCAACTAACTACTTTGCTAACAAAGCAGTCAAAATAAGAAGTAGTTGGTCTCAGAAAAAACCCTCGCAGAGCTGATTGCTAAATCCAATCTGAACTAGTTGGAGAGACACCATACCAAGATATCTCTACACATGTTCAGTACCTCCTGCTTGTGCATCCAGGCGTCGGCCTGCTCGGTGTCGCGGTAGAAGAGCTGCAGGTCGAAGCACTGCAGGTACAGCACGCGGCGCTGCTCCCACAGCGCCTCCAGCGCGGCGTGCTCGCGCTGCAGCGCGTCCAGCGCGGACGTGAGCTCGCCGGCCGCGCGGTGCCCGCCCGCCACCAGCGCCTGCCCGGACGCGGCGCACGCGCGTATCACGTCCGAGCGCGCGTCCATCTCGCCCTGCAACCCACGCGCTGCTTGTGACACGAACATAGGACAACAACCCCAACATTCATTTTATAGGGACTAGAATGACTTTTGGAGAAACTCGTATGAGTTTTAGATACTACCATGACTTTTAGAAATACTAGTATGACAGTTTTTTCATTTCATTTATTTATTTCTTCATTTAGGTAAAAACTAAACTTAGTTTTGTACACTTATGAATGTGAAACAAAATCTAATACATAATAAATGTTGCCAGATGCATACTATAAAAATACTTCCAAATTATAAAATCAAATTCAATCAGAATTATAAATAAAATAAAAATAATTTTCTTAACCACAATATTAAAATAGATTGATTACAATTTAATGACAACACAACATTTTTACACATTAACAGGATACCGTTATAAGTTGTAGAGTACATTGGCATGACTTTAAGATATACAGGTATGACTTCTAGTGATATTGGTATGACTTACATACACTATTATGGCTTTTATAATATTGGTACCTTGTGCTCCTGGTGCCTCTCGAGCAGCGCCTCGGCCCCGGGCACGTCTTTGGCGAGGTCGTCGGCCGCGATGAGCGCGCGGATGTCGCACATCCAGGAGATCAGGTCGCGGTAGTCGGCCAGGAAGCGGTGCAGGTCGTGCGAGGACTCCAGCTCGGAGCGCCGTTGCTGGAATGCACATTTAATGGTTAATTTTTGAACAAAATGTGTCTGTCGATTTAAGGTATGCTTCGAGTTGCCAAATTATTATAATACAGTTTTTAATTTCGCAGTGTTTGTCTATCTATATATATAAAACTCAAAGGTGACTGACTGATATAGTGATCTATCAACGCACAGCCCAAACCACTGGACGGATCGGGCTGAAATTTGGCATGAAGGTACATGTTATGACGTAGGCATCCGCTAAGAAAGGATTTTTGAAAATGACACTTTTAAAGGGGTGAAATAGGGGATGCAAGTTTTACTTTTTAATACGAGCGAAGCCGCGAGCACCCACTAGTGTGTGTATATAAGAGTGTGTGTAAAATTTGAAAGTGTGAAGGGAATTAGTTTTTTGGCTGATTGTATTTATACAAACTTACCAAAGGTGTTCATAAACGCGTGTACATAGAATATGTATGTATATACAGGCTTGTACATATGTCTCTGACGTTGCTGTCAATCCAAATTAATATAAATGTAATTACCTATATACCACAGCCTTCTGCCTTCTACAACAGTTAACACTACAGTAGACGGCAGAGCAACACTATATTGTACCACAATCATCTGTTTACAAATATGTAAAATGTTTTATCTTTTACCAACCAAGTGAAGGTTTCTTCTAGGCAAGCGCGCTAGATCGTAGATTATAACGTTGCTTAACATCAGGCAAGTTGTAGTCAAGAGTAACCTATATCATGTAAAAAAAAGCTGTCCAATAGATCTCCCTTAACGTATTAGCTGTACGGGGGAGTCACGAGCCTCATTAACGAGGAGGAGGGTATACGGCTCACCTTGGCCTTGTCGACGAGCAACTTCCAGGCGTGCGTGATCTCGTCCCGCTTGGTGTGTATGGCGGGCGCGTGGTCGGCGTGTATGGCGGCCAGGCGCGCCGCCTCGCCGTCCAGCGTCGACACCTTGTCCTCGAGCGCCGCCAGGTCGCGCTCCACGCCCTCGTGCTTGCGCTGCAATGTACAATACATCACTCTTCGTTCATTGTAATAATATGAACAACACAATGTCTTTCAGATTCCCCAACTCTTCTATCAAGTATTAAATTTAAACACTCTTTATAGAAGTCGTAATCGAAACTTTAAAACCTTCATGCTACAAGTGTATAAGAATCCTATCGTAAGAATGTGTCGCCAGTACAATGAAATTGTTAAAAATAATAACACAATTGATATCTTTGATCGTTAAATGTTAAAATTTAAGGCAAACGTTACAAAAATTATATTCACAGCACATAAATAGACATGTAATTTTAGGTATTCTTTTTTTCAACATTTTAATTATGTATAAAGTGCTTAACAAATGATCATGTAATATAGGTACACATATTTAGGAGTAGAGCTCAACTCAAAATTATTTCGATCAAAAACTATCAAATGGACTCCAAGCTGCAATCTGTTCCGTGTATATATATAAATAAATAAGAATCACAGACATATTTTTAGAGACACGACATTATTTATGTAAATAGACTTTACAGTGAAACAGATAGCAAGGCACTACTATCATATCAAGGAAATCCAATATTAAATTGAGTCTTAGTTCTAAGACGTAATTTGGTAAAAAGTTCAGCGTTATAACTCCTGTGCTATTATGAATACTTCTTTCTAGAGACTTTTTCACATGAGTTGCCTTAGTCTAGAGAGTTCTATTTGTACTATTATCACTTCTATAGACTAGCATATGTTGCATTGGCAATTTTAGATAGTCGGTTATCTACAAGATTGTTTTTAACACCAAACAGTCGGGCATTTGACCTCTAGGTCACCACCGACCATTGTAAATCTAAGACCTTGGTAGACATGCTTACCTGCAGAGTCTGCACAGTGGCCAGGTCGCGTCCGTAGTCGTCGGAGCCGAGCACCACATCCTTCTCCGAGATCCAGGCGATGGTCTCGTCCGCGTCGCGGTTGAAGCGCTGGATCTCGTGCGCGCCGAACAGCCGCTCCTGACGCATCAGCGCCATCTGCCGGAGACGCTGCCACGCCTCGTTCAGCTCCTACACAACATAAATAAAATATAAAATAAATATTCCGGGACATTGCACACAGCGCCATCTAGCCTCACACTAAGCAAACGCTTGTGTTGTGGGTACTAGATAAAGGATCACAGTTGTACAAATAGATGTTGTTAGTTCTATGGTGATTGTGGAAATTTGAAACTATTAAGTAATTTACTGGAACTGGTCTAACTAGAGCCAGAAGCTAGAGGAAAGAAAGAAAGAAAACATTTATTGTGACAGATTTAACAGAAAAACAAACATGAGTAAGAACATAATAAACACACATATATAAATAAAATCTGCCACAACACAGCCCCAACTCAGCATAATGCTGAATGTGTGGAAGCAACCAGCGCTGGTCTTCCGTTAGGGCTCGCTGTGACGTCACGCACATAACCACAAGAAGGCAGACAAACAAACAAACAAACAAGATGAGACATATACAAAGAGGAACTGCTGCTCCATGTTTTGTCTGAATAATCAATATAAACTTTTCAGAATTGCCAGATCTAATATGTAGAGAATAGAAGGAATCAGTGTTTTTTTTAGTCTAGAAACACTAGTAAACACTAGTGGTTCTAGGTATACTGGATCTTTTAGAAGAAAACATGTGAAATACTGCAACTGGAATCAGGCCCAGACTAGCCAGATCGCTTAGTAGACCTACTCATCCAGAAATCGCTTTTGTCTTAGCAGTTAGACCAACAACGACATCAATGCAATTAATGAAAATATTTTGTAGCAATCACGCCATGTGTGAATGTATCACAATGTTTATTATAATTAGACGAAATCACACTTTACAATTACCTAAATCAACATTTCTACAATAGTTTGAAGTTGAATATGCAATCAAATTGGGTCCAACCTGGATGAGGTCGGCACAAGATCGACACAGATGGCACATGCAAAGGGAGGTCTATACCCAGCAGTGGGATCCCAAGGGCTGTGGATGATGATGCAATCAAAGACAGTAGGTACTCACATCCTTCCTCTTGACGATGGTCTCCCGCTCGGGATGCCCCTCCAGCACCAGCCGCTCGGCCAGCTGGTTGACCTCCGTGACACGGTACTCCTGCGCCGCCATGTCCTTCTGGAACTCGTCGAACTTGCGCTGCAGCACCTCCACGTGCTCCAGGTCCGAGCCGAACTCCTCCGCGCACACGAAGGTCTCCTGAAGAGGGAGGGGACTTGTTAGAAAATAGTCTTTAAAAACCAATATTGCATCCTATTCCTTTCTCAGAATACAAAATCCTGCTGGAATACTATAACTACAGAGCGCAACACTGACCTTGTCGTGAATCCAGAACATGACCTCGTCGCAGTGCCTCAGGAACTGCACCAGCACCAGCGCCTGCTGCAGCTTCATCCCCTTGTCAGCCAGGCGGGACAGCAGCAGCTCCCACAGCCGGTGCAGCTCCGCCAGTCTCTTCCGGATGGTCTCCGAGGCAAAGTGTCCCGCCGAGATCATCTCCGTGCCCGTGTTGTCCAGGACCACGATAGCGTTGGAGTGCGCAGCCACCTCGGCCTCGAACGCCTGGTGCTTCTGGATCTTGGCCTGCGGATGCGAGGATATGGTTAGTTTAAGAATAAGAATATAATCAATTGACACGAAACAACAAGAGATATAGAACACAATAAAATATAAACATATATACAGGTACACGTTTCATGCCACAATCCGGCCCCAACTCAGCATGTGCTGGATGCAAGCATCCAGCGCTGGTCTTCCGTTGGAACCGGCGGGTGACGTCACTCACGTAATTAAAATGTAATACGCGTAACAACACAGTTTTACTTGTTCATCGAAAGAAGCTTGGCACAATGTGTAAGTTGTCCCACACGTGGTGTTGAAACACACCACACAGGAGTCGCGCGTGCGAATCTACTATCTTATTCAACACTTACCGTGCATTTTGGTAAATCTTAAAATTTACCCAGAGAATAGTGAATAAATAAATAGTCCAGGACATTGCACACAGCGCCATCTAGCCCCACACTAAGCAAACACTTGTGTCAACAAAAGTACGAAATGAAAGAACTGTTCCGACTCTTACCATTGAGAGTTGGTAAATCTTACGATATACCACAGTTTGGGCATATACAGTAATATAATTATACATTTATATATAATTATACATTTATATATATCATAAGGTTTAGTTTGCAACTTGTTTGGTCTCCATACCTACTGAAAAAATAAATCAGCAATGACATTTAGTTGTAATAACCGGCTAGTACTTACGTCAACAATTATGTCGAAAATTAGCTCGACAAGTTTCGGAAAACAGGTTTCCATCATCAGGAGGACGAGTCAGCACGCGCGTGCCGAGATCCCGCCCCGTCCAGTCGTGGACTCGTCGTGGAATTATTGATGTAAATGCTAGCCGGTTATTACAACTAAACTGAATCATGCCTTACGGGAACTATAACACAAAGATAAAAAGATAAAGAATCTTTATTCATACTGTAAAGTTGTAACATATGTACATAGGTATAAGTACTATTATCACAGAATATGCTACACAAATTACAATATCTCGCCAATTGAATTTATAACATTGAGTTTTAATAAAATTTTAGAAGTTAAAATCTGTATTATAAAGGAAGTATACTGTTCCAAGTACCCACGACCCAAGCGTTTGCTGAATGCAGGGCTAGATGGTGCTGAGTGCAATGTCCTATGAATATTTATTTATTTAAGTAGGCTCACCTGCAGGTTGGTGGGGTCCTTGTAGCTCTCGTCGCTGGCCGCCTGCAGTTTCTCCTGGATCCAGGACTCCAGCTCGTCCGCGTCTCGCTTGAAGTACTGGAAGCGGCGGGAGTCCTCCAGCTTTTCGCGCTTGGCGCGCGCCTCCTGCTTGAAGTCCTCATAGCGGTTCAGCACCTGCACAAATACAACGTTCAAAATTATTTATTGTCACATAAAATGTACAGTACACATCTATACTAATATTATAAAGCTAAAGAGTTTTTGTTTGAATGCGCTAATCTCAGGAACAACTGGTGCGAATTGAAAAATGAGTTAATCTTAAAAGATAGACATTTACTGTCGCGGACGTTTTGTTAGAACAGTTTAAAGGAAATAATTCTTTCATACATAGTTTTTTGATATCTTGAACCGTTTTCGCAGCGCACGCAACGGAAGCCCTCAAAGATGAATAATTTTCCTCGTTTTCTCCATTTTTCCATTATTTCTACGCTCCTTTTAGTTGCAGCGTGATGTTATATAGCCTTCCTCGATAAATGGTCTATTCAACACAAAAATATTTTTTCGATTCGCACCAGTAGTTCCTGAGATTAGCGCGTTCCAACAAACAAACAAACCATTCAGCTTTATAATACTAGTATAGATTAGTGTATAATTATAATGGGTGTACCTGCTCACGTCGCTCCTGGATATCCTCAGCTGTCTCGAGGATCTTGACCTCCTTGGGCGGGGGAATCTGCTCCATGATGGAAGCGTCTCAACTGAAACAACACACGCAATGTTAAGAACTAGTGGGTGCTCGCAGCTTCGCTCGCATTGGAAAGTAAAACTTGCATCCCCTATTTCACCCCTTTAAAAGTGACATTTCCAAAAATCTTAGCGGATGCCTACGTCGTAACATCTACCTGCATGCCAAATTTCAGGCCGGTTTGGGCTGTGCGTTGATATATCACTATATCAGTCAGTCAGTTAGTCACTCACCTTTGAGTTTCATATATAGAGAGATTATGTGATGAACATAGAAAAGAGATTGCCAAACTTCTTCTTCTTATTGAATGAGACCAACTCTGGTGTCGAGAGTTAAACGAGCCGCCTTAAAGGCCTCTGATATGGCTTAACGACTGCCATACTAGACAAACAGCCGGGACCTACAATTTAATAACCAAACTAGAAAGTTACTATTAGCGACATCATCATCATCATCAGCCCACGGTCGTCCACTTCTGGACATAGGCCTCTCCCAAGGCACGCCACTCAGCCCGACTTTGTGCTTCTCGTCTCCACCTGTTCCCTGCTAACTTCACTATTAGCGACATAAACATTGATATTTCATACATTTCGTTCGGAGGCGATGAACTTTTTGTATCTGTGCGAGTGTCTAACAGCTGATTTTTATTTGGCGAATTTCTAAAAGTTGTGGCGCCTAAAATGGTTGATTTTGTCTTACTAAAACTACCCTTAAATGATTGAGATGATTAACTTTATATTGTAAAAATGAATAAAAACAGTTGATTGCGAAGCAGACAAAGCCACAGGGCGTAGCTAGCGTTCCTTATATGCGGGTGAGCGGCTGTCGCGCCGCTCCACTGCGCTGGTGACCTCATTGCGGCATACAGCTAATCTGCCATCGATTACTTGCCAAGGATACAACAATATGTTTGTGTGTCAGTGTACGTACACATGTCAAACTCAAACCGTCTAGACCCGCTATATAAAAGTAATATGACCCACGAAAGCACTCTAACGAGCTTCGGGCGTTCTGTAACCGACTTCAAAAAAAGAAGTTTATAAATTCATCTTGACTACTTTTTCATCAAACTGTTATATCTTTTCGACTGTATCTAGATCATTTCAAAATTCAAAAATTCATTTATTCATTGCGTAATATAGATATTTACAATGGTGGTATTATGTACATATGAGTGCGCTATATTTCCACCCACAGGGCGTCAACAAACACAAACACACATATAATTTGATGATATATTTTTTTGTTGATTCACAAATATAATTTTTATTTATTGTTTTAGCACAAAATTACAGTTATACACATAATTTGCCATAAACACCGCACTAGGCGAACCTGTGTCGAGGTGATAGTTCAGATTAGATTACATAGATAAATATATTATCTAGAACAGATAATCTATGCTTGCCATAGAATAGTAAAGTATTTCCTGCATGCATTAGAGCTGCATTTCTCACAGATGAATGATCACAATTTGTGTCACAATTATTATTTTTTTATGTAAATTTCTGTATTGTGCTGGTCTTTTTAATCAAGTGTATATTTATCTATATATCTATTATAACCAGATATAAATGTTATTTTGAAACTTTGAACATGTTGAAATTTATTAAAACTTAAATGTACCAGAAAATAAAAACCGGCCAAGTGCGAGTCGGACTCGCGCACCGAGGGTTCCGTACAAACCTGCAAGGTTAAATATTTTGTGATGTAACTAAAAATTTATGGTTTTCGTAATTTTTCCTTTATCTATGCTATAAGACGTTGCTTCGTACCAAATTTCAAGATTCTGAGTTCACGGGAAGCACCCTGTAGGTTTTGATTCCCTTGCAAGTGTCGAAAATTTGCGGCATAAATGGCTGTATCTTTTGATTGCGTTGGCTTAGAAGTTTGATTTTTTCACAGCTTCAAGGGACAGTAGACCTGAGTAATTGATATAAATTTCAGCTTCATACCTCTACGCGTTCCTGAGAAAAAGGGTCTTGACAGACGGACGGACGGACGGACAGACGGACAACAAAGTGATCCTATAAGGGTTCCGTTTTTTCCTTTTGAGGTACGGAACCCTAAAAAAATGTTATTTTGAAACTTTGAACATGTTGAAAATTATTAAAACTTAAATGTATTATCAATCTGCGCAGGACCAATAATAATCTAATCTGTTGCTTACCATCAGGCAAGTTGTAAGTCATTCTAATGAGTAGAACTATAGTTATGGTTTCAGCTGTACAATTAGGTACAACAAATACTCATATATATAACTATTTTTATGGCAAAAGCTTTGATAAATACATGTACTTATATATTTTTTTAAACACTTTGTTAAATACAAACAGAAAAAAAAGTAGTAAAAAAAGTAAATGTACCTTTTGACGACAACATTATATTCGTAACAACAAATAATGTGATGTAATTTTTTGATAATTTCTCACAAACGAACACTCACAATGTCAACGCTATCCCTACCGTTGTATTGTGTCTTCACATGACGTTCACATTTGCTTCGGTCCACTGGTTTGACCTCTGTCATTATACCTGTTCTGTTGAATGGATGCCTCATTCATTTATTTAAGCTGAAGAATTGGTACACGATTTTATCAAATTTGTACGTATTTGTAAGTGTCATAAACTCAGGAAGCCCTGGCCATCAAAGTAAAGTAAAGTAAAGTAATATATGTATTGCAAACTGTACAGTATATCTAATGGTGTTACAATATCTTCTATACTTAGTCACAACAGTTTTGCTCTTCCGAACATGCAATAATGAAACTTAAAACTAACATTTAAATCATAATAAAATTAATTTAATACGCCTAACTATATACACATTCATATTGTTCAAATTATTTCATAATTTAATTTAATAAGTTATATCATCAAAGGATGAAATGGCTAGACGACATCAAGAAATGGACAAAGCTAAGCTACCCGCATCTAAAAGAAGCAGCATGGGATCGCAACAAGTTTTGCCAACTGACCTCCGAACTTCAATATGAAGATGGCACCCGATGATGATGATGATGATAACAAACTCAGGATGATTACTTTATCAAATAGTAGCGGTCTTATTTGTAAACTACTGGATTCCCACGACCTCGCTCGTATTATTTCGGAATAAAGAATAGCCTATGTCACTCCCAGGACCTCATACTACCACATTACCAAAAATCATGATAATCTGTTCAGCAGTTTTTGCGTGCTGCGCGTTTAAATAAACAGACAAAAACTGCTGAAACGTGTTCTGTTATCGATTCAAAGTAAAGCCAAACATTTTTCACGCATATCTTTTACTAGTGGGTGCTCGCGGCTTCGCTCGCATTAAGAAGTAAAACTGGCATCCCCTATTTCACCCTTTTTAAAGTAGCATTTCCAAAAATCCTTTCTTAGCGGATGCCTACGTCATAACATCTACCTGCATGCGAAATTTCAGCCCGATCCATCCAGTGGTTCGGGCTGTGCGTTGATAGATCACTATATCAGTCAGTCAATCAGTCAGTCACCTTTGAGTTTTATATATATAATAAGATGTACTGATTTTTGACCGTCTTTACCTTTATTGTTTTAGATAGAAGATGGTTTGCAATTGACAAATTTATAATTAGTATTTAAATTCCTAGACATATATACTTATACTATTTAATTGAAACAGCTTCATTTGAACGTGCATACACACCTTATCACTCGTGGAACTCTAGTAATTACTTCATGAATTAAGAGATAATTACAAAACTCTTTGGACACATATTGTACTGCTCAGAAAAAAATACTCAAAGGTGTTAGTCTGTAGAATATTACTGATATGATTATTGCCATGTACACCATATGAATCTATACATACGGAACGTAAAGATGGGATTACCAATTATCATAACGCTCATTATTGGGCCCCAAAAGCACAGCTAAATCCCAACAAGAAGAAGGTAAAGGGGTCACAAAGAAGGTTTAGCCTGAATGTATGGATGGGCATTATTGGAAACCATCTGATTGGGCCTCACTTTCTCCCCGGTAACTTGAATGGAGAAGACTACGAACATTTTCTAGCAGAAGAACTGAGTGACCTCCTTGAAGATTTACCACTTAGTCTAATAAGAGACATGTGGTTCCAGTATGATGGCTGCCCTGCACATTTCAGGAGAAGTGTCAGAGAATGGTTGGACACAAATTATCCCAACAAATGGATTGGACGAGGTGGGCCTTTACCATGGCCAGCCAAAAGTTCGGATCTAACCTCGATGGATTTTTATACGAAGAGCCTTGTATACAGGGAGCCTAACCCAATCCCGACAGTCGAAATATTGAGAGAAATAATTCATTAATACGGCGAATGAAATACGAACAAAGCTAACTACTGTAGTTGTAAAAGGTGGTTTTCGTAGAAGAATGCGATTATGTGTTCAAACCCGAGGTGGGCATGTCGAACACAAACATTAGATTTTAAGATGTTTATCAAAATTTATTTCAAGTAGAAAATTTTGTAAATGTAGCATCTAGTACTCTACTATTGTTTTATTTACCTTCTTTTGCCTGCCCTGTAGCTACTCTTAAAACTAAGTTTTTTATTAAACCACTAGGTTGATATACCTTGTTGGATAGCTGATGAAACGTACATATATTTAGCGTATCTGAGAACAGACGCCATATTTATTTTATTGAGTATCTTTGAATGAAAAATGAACATTCTAAATTTTGATTATTTTTCCACGTTTTAAATGTCTACAACTAATTATTTATTCAATTTATGTACAGTATTGATTATCGAGATAAAAAAGCATCTTATTGTTTTAAAAAAAACAACCATAATAATAATAAATTAGACTTATAAATTTCAACATATCTAAGCTCATAGCCGAAATCTGGTATTTTTTGGAAAAACAATAAAATAATTTTGTTTCAATCTCAGAAACAGTTAGGTTTAGGCTAGGACAGGCAAACTATGGCCTAGTGTAAACCCGTTCAAGTTAAAAAAGGGTTGCATACCCTATCAGGGTCATTGTTCAGTGTTAAACCTTTACAATTTGCAAATAAATGCTACTATGACATTATATTGGTGTAGGCAGTGTAAAACAAGCAGTGAACTATAGTCTGATCTCATCATAGTGAGGTCATGATTCATTTGACATGAGGTACGTAGGACTATATTAGTGAAGTCAGTATCTAAAGTAACTTCAACTTTTTAATGTGGCTTCTGCAGCGTTACCGCAATTTTGCCAATGTCGCGTAACGGATAAGCTAAAAACAAACCTTGAAAGGTTCGGTCGATAAAATAAAATAAAATCAAAAGCAAACATTTTTAAAAGATAGATAGAAAGATAGAAAATTCTTTATTGTAACACACGATAAAATTAAAAGGAAAGAAGAAAAAAAACTTATACTAGTGCCACAAGTGGCGGCCTTATTGCTAAAAGCAATCTCTTCCAGGCATAAAAGCAAGCATAATACGTTTTTTTTTACATGAAATAGGCTTACGCTTGACTTCAACTTGCCTGATGTTAAGCAACGTTATAATCTACGATCTAGCGCGCTTGCATAGAAGAAACCGGTTTACTCTTGACCTGAAGACAGACAAATTATAGTTCAAGGGGAATAGAGATTTGGGCAAGGAGTTCCACAGTTTGGCTGTTAAAACTCTATAATGATTTACAAGTAGATGCCTGCAGCTTTACTCTTGCTGAACCATTGAATACCTTTAGTATAGTAATACCCCCAGTATAATCTGCTTTAGTTGCGCCTTGTATGGTTTAAATAGCAAAAACTTATTTATTTATGAACTAGTGGGTGCTCGCGACTTCGCTCGCATTAGGAAGTAAAACTTGCATCCCCTACTTCACCCCTTTAAAAATAGTATTTGCAAAAATCCTTCTTAGTGGATGCCTACGTCATAACACCTGCCTACATGCCAAATTTCAGCCCGATCCGTAGTTTTTTTTTTTACATTAAATAGGCTTACGTTTGACTGATGTTAAGCACCACTATAGTCTAAGACGTAGCACGCTTGCCTAGAAGAAACCTATTTACTCTAGATTTGAAGACCCCTGGGTTATAATTTTCTGGGAACAGGGCTCTAGGTAAGAAGTAGGCTTAGGTTTGGACTGTGTGTTGATAGATCACCATGTCAGTCAGTCACCTTTGAGTTTTATATATTTAGATTGAAATAAAACAAACACTAGCTAGAACTAAATAATAAATAAATAAATATTCCGGGACATTGCACACAGCGCCATCTAGCCCCACACTAAGCTAACGCTTGAACTACTTTAACACATTGTGGAGTGAACAGGTAATTTTTAATCCAGCAAAAATGCAACTTAAGTACTGCATGTCATTCAGTGTATAGATCATTCTCTGTTGACAAATTACATCACTCAACCTTGTATGAGTCAGGGTTGTTGTCTTTATAATTATGATAATAGATAACATCAGCCTGTTTTGGACGCAGATAGCTGCTTTTGTAATACAAGCTGTTTGTGAAGTTTTGCATAAAATAAAGCAACTATTAAAGTACATGCTCTGTTAGCTTAGTTGGTAGTGGCTCTGCCTTCTAATCTAGGGGTGCGGGTTCGATTCCCGCATGACACAAATAATTACGAACATTTAAATTTGTAATTATTTGTGTTGAGTCTGGTCGTTTTTTTTTTTTTTTTTTTTTTTTAACATGAAATAGGCTTACGCTTGACTACAACTTGCCTGATGTTAAGCAACGTTATAGTCTACGATGTAGCGCGCTTGCCTAGAAGAAACCGGTTTACTCTCGACTTGAAGACCGACAAATTATAGTTCAAGGGGAATAGAGATTCGGGCAAGGAGTTCCACAGTTTGGCTGTTCGCACGATGAAAGTCGAAGCAAAACGCTTGGTGCGAGTCTTTGGGACCTCAACTGTATATCGGTGCCTCCTTGCCGTGCCTCTACTCGTGCGATGGTGAAATGGGGCTGCAGGAATTAAATTATGCAATTCCTCCGCACACTCTCCGAAATGCAACCTGTAAAAAACCGAAAGACTGGCCACCTTACGGCGGTGCTCAAGGCTTTGTAATTTTGAGCTACAGAGTGAGTCTTTCGCGATGAGATTTTTTGCCCGCTTCTCAATTAACTCTAACGCCTCAAGCTGGTACTTGGCAGATCCATCCCAAAGGTGCGAACAATACTCCATACATGACCGAACTTGCGCTTGATACAAAATATCTTTCGTTTCTATGTATAATAAGTATGTATTTACAAAAGAAAAGTATATATGTATTATATCCGTTATCTAGTATCCATGATACAATCGTAAGCTTAGTATGGGGCTAGATGGCGCTGTGTGATATGTCCTGAAATATTTATTTATTTATTATTTATTACATAAGTTGCTTTATTCATACATATTATTATATCATACTAAGAGCCGATTTTTCAATCGTCGTCGCTTTTTTGTTTATTGGACTCATAAGTGGTTTTCGGTTTTTCAATACAAATATATTATGCAAATAACTATTGGGCCGAAAAGCCCCTCGGTACAAAAGCAAACTTCAGACAGCTGAAACAAAGCTATAAAATACTCATGCGTTAGAAAAGGACGACAAATCTTCCCTTATGACAGTTTTAATCTAAATGTCAATGTAATTGTTCCGCGTCTTAGCGAAAGCGGTTATATTCCACACGAAACCAAAGAGGTTCCGTGGTGATAATATAATAATAAAAATTCGCATATTTTGTTTCCTACTTCTGTAATATAATTTTGCTTGAGAAATGAGCCGAAAGCAAAGAAATGAATCACATAGCCATGTGATCTGGTCTTGATCATACTATTCTTGTTGTACGGAGCTAAGCCCGTACAGAGAAATTATAGGGACCTGCCAGCTGTACTCCTACTTACAACCAACCCATCCCTATAACCTACCTACTACATGCTACTCCTGTCTTCTAACACAGTCTGGAATACTCACCACCTACCCTAACTTCTACCTACTCTCTACCTTAACACTCCTAACCACCTACTGCCCTACAGATACCTACACAGACAATATATACTCGTACACAGAAAGATAAGTGCACGATACCAGGTGCCACGAGACCTAAGACACCCATACTGGGACTGTGGGATGTGATTCAAACAACACTTTCTCTTGTAATAATGAAATCCGAACTCTCAATTCTTCACTCCTTTATTTCTAACAATCTGCATCTTATATACTTAATATTATTGCGAATCAGCACCTCCGTATGCCACTGAATGTAGGATGCTGGCGAAGCTGAACGTAATCTGGTGATGTTGTAAATAATGTTTGTATTAAATTGCAATTTCTTCTTCAATTACTCAATCATCTACGAGTCGAAAATATCTATAATTATTTTATTTTCCCTAAAAATCTATGTTAAGAATTACTCTGAAAAAATAATATTGCAATAAAATGGAAATATCAATCATTTTTGACAGCACAGACATTGTCAAAATGTTAGGATATTCTACAAATAGACTGCTATCTGGCCGTTTCAACAACAAATAATTTTATTGCTCCGATAGTGAGTTATGGTCGATTAATATGATATCTGACTATTGAAAAACCGAATTATTTGCTATCAGTCGAATAAACACTATTAGACTGTTTATTAGACGATTGATAAATCGGCCCTCAGTATTATACAAAAAATGTATTAAAATATATTGAAGTATATAATTTTATATTTGCTTTTTTCTTTCGCTTGCAACTTTGTAATTAGATATAAATACATCTTTTCTTAGTTTTTAAGTATTGTATGAAACCAATAAAAAAAATTTTGAGTTTGAGTTGCAAACTTTTTTTACTATGTATTTTTTTATTTTTCCTACAATATGTCATACATACACACATGTCATGTACAACATACATGTCATAAATACATTTATGCAGATAAATATGTATATTTAATTTACTCTATTACTGATGGTGGGACGACATTTGATTTGGAAACAAAATGAACATCAAAGCAATTAAGATAATATTACTCATTCACTTGCATACCAGAGTATCACTTTAATATTGATCTCAATGACACATCAAAATAAACACCTAGATGCTCTTCATGAAAAGGTGATTAACTTCTAACACATTCTAGCTACTATGATTTTCCTCTTGTGTTCTGAGATGCCTACAATCTCACTTTGTGTAATTGTTAAATAGGTGGTATGTGTTCAATGCAATCTAAATATATAAATTCAAAGGTGACTGACTGACTGATATAGTGATCTATCAACGCACAACCCAAACCACTGGACAGATCGGGCTGAAATTTGGCATGAAGGTAGATGTTATGACGTAGGCATCCGCTAAGAAAGGATTTTCGGAAATGCCTCTTTTAAAGGGGTGAAATAGGTAATGCAAGTTGTAGGTACTTCTTAGTGTGAGCGAAGCCGCGAGCATCCACTAGTCTAAAATATATTTAATACTTCTTGTATGAGTCATTAATAAAAGACATAGACCACCAATAGAGAAGATAAATGTTATTAGCATCAAAATCAAAAGTGGTATTCTCCCAGAAGAATATCATCAGTGCCACTGAAATTTCTTCATTGCATGTTTTCTGATTCTGTAGTAATTGCTCATGCTAGGACTCTCAGAAAACACTCCATACAAATGAGTGCCCTTATGATGTCACAGTACATCTTCTCACCACATCTAAATACATATATAAAACTCAAAGGTAACTGACTGACTGATACAGTGATCTATCAACACACAGACCAAACCACTGGACGGATTGGGCTAGATTGGAATGAATGCAGATGTTATGATGTAGGCATCCGCTAGCAAAGCTGTGAGCACCCTCTAGTTTACAACAGAATTACGTAATAATTATCAATAACTCATTGTCTAAAAAATGTTCATAAATGCACTTATAACACAGTCATGAGGGAAGTAATCTGAGGTCCTGCTATACAGGCTGCGCAAGCAGACCTAGTGCAGGACCCAGAGGCCTACCGAGGTACTCGAAAACATGTATTGTGAACAATAAGAGTACTTGTGGGAGGTAGATATAGAGAGTCTTGTAGAAACCATTTCAAAGAGTTGAAGATTTTGACGTCAGTGTCACAATATATATTAGAGATTATAAAGTTTGTAAAAAGAAATCCACATTTGTTTAAACTTAAGACTTATAACTCAAATAGAACCAAGATAAACAGAGTATTGTTGAAACCAACTGTGCCTAGGCTGTGTATGACTAAGAAACTACCCACTATAATGGGAGAGAAACTGTTCAATAAACTCCCCGCACACATTCAGTCTTTGAATAATGATCAGCAATTTTGCAATAGCGTCAAACAATTATTGTTAGATCAGACACTATACAGTTTCAAAGAATACTTTGAAAATGACTACAGTCAACTACTAATTGATTCTAAACTTGCTTAGAAATTATGTAATTAACTACTGAGTAAGGAGTGTGATGCCAAATTGTCATTTTAGCCCCTATACAGCTAAAGTGACAGTACCAAGATTTATTTAAGTTGACATATTGTATGATTACATACCTATTATTATGTTTGACATGATTTTAATAACAAAAATTTTCATTGTTTTATTAATAAAACTAGACATATGTAACTTCTAAAATTTTATAAAAGCCTAATGTTATAAATTCAATTTGACGAGATATTGTAATTTGTGTAGCATATTCTGTGATATTAGTACTTATACCTATGTATGTTACAATTTTACATTAACAATAAAGATTCTTTATCTTTATCATAATTAGTGAACATCAAATGTAAGTACCTAAGTAAGAATTTATGAAATAAACAACTTTTAACTTTAAATTTTTTTGACTGACTGTTAACAGGGCTGCCAGAACCCACATTAGCATATTTTATTAGCAAGTCTGATACATTTTAAGGAAGAACAGTCTCACTTATTTAGTAAAATATGTCTTAACCAACATGTTTCCAGTCATTTTTGTTATCGTATTTAATGTATTATAATAACTTACTAGGTAATTTCAAAGAAAAAGGCTGATAATGAGTGAAATTTTTTATCATTCCTACATTGCATGCCACAGAAATAGTCACATATCACCACTCCCTGTAATCAATACCAAAGTAATCTAATCTAGGCTACAGTATATCTGTCCCCTTAGTATAGCTAGCTATAGCATATCAGCTGGCTAGGTATTACTATACAGGTACTTTATGTCAACTATTAAAAGCAATTTTTGGTGTGTTAAAGGCATATAAACTAATACCTAGCCTTATAAATAAAGTAAATAAATAATAATAAAACTAAGAAACTGCTCCTTTTTCATGTGTGAATAGTAGAGTATGTTCTATAATTTGTAACTCAGGGCACATAATTTATAGTCTTTACCATATATTTGTGTGAAGAGGTTTTGATGATAAGAAGACAGTTCACTGTAAGGTAAAAGCACTAATAGTTGAAACAGACTACCAATAGTTGACACATAAATGCACTAATAGTTAATGCTGTTGTTGATGCTGCTTCTATGGATGACAAAATTAAGTGCTTTAATCGTATACTAACTGACCTTTACGACATCCATGCTCCAGTTCGTGCAGTCAAAATGAAGCATCTTCCGGCACCATGGCTAACTGCGGAAATACGTACGCTCATGCATGAGAAGCTTGTAGCGAAAATAAAATTAAATTGTTGCCCCTCAGAGTATAACAACGAAAAGTATGTCAAAATTCGTAATCACTGCAATAGAGTGTGTAGGGATGCACAGCGCCGTCATATCCATAAATCTGTAGAGGATCAAGATCCAGCAAAAGTTTGGCAATTTCTGAGATCTTTGGGAGTAGGCAAGTCTCGCCAAGAGACTATTCCTAGTACTCTTAATATTAATCTTTTAAATCAACACTTTTCCTCGTCTACCAAATTTGATGGCCCTATTAAATCTACTACTTTGAGTAATCTTTCAGCCTTAGATCCTCCCGACACAGATCTTTTTGAATTTCGACAATTTGCTGCTTGTGATGTTAAGAAGACCATTCAGACATTTCATCTAATGCAGTCGGTTGTGATTGCATTAGTCGTAAAATGATCTTACCGATCCTGGACGAAGTCACTCCTATAATTCATTATCTCCTAAATTTTTCCATATCCTCTGGCTGCTTCCCATCTTCATGGAAAGAAGCCAATATCATTCCGTTACCTAAAAAGTCCAACCCATCATCTTTCTCTGAGTATCGTCCTATCTCTATCCTTCCTTTCCTCTCCAAAGTTTTAGGAAAACTGATCCACAGCCAACTTACCACATTCCTCACCAACAATAACCTCCTTAATCCTTTCCAATCTGGCTTTCGTCCGGGTCACAGCACTGTCACTGCTCTTACTAAAGTAACAGATGATATCAGAGAAGGAATGTCGAGTTGTTACCTAACAGTTCTGACTCTACTTGACTTTAGCAGTGCTTTTAATAACGTGGACTTTGATGTGCTGTTAGGTCTTTTACGGTCTCTTAACATATCTCCAACAGTAATTGAATGGTTTAGAAGCTATCTGTTTGGACGCCGGCAACGTTTACGCATTGATGACACCTATTCATCATGGTGTAATATTTCTGCCGGTGTACCACAGGGCGGCGTGCTATCTCCTTTGCTATTTGCCATCTTCATTAATTCTATCTCTCACAATATTTCTTCTTCCTACCACCTATATGCGGATGATTTACAGATATATACACAGGCTCCTTTATCTCTGCTTCATGAGGCGATTGACACCACGAACTCTGACTTGGAACACATACGAGACTGGGGTAGGTCGTATGGTCTTGCTATCAATGCTAATAAGACTCAGACAATTATTATCGGTAGTTCTCGTATGGTGTCCAAAATTGACTGGTTCCGACTGCCCCATGTCATATTTGATGGGGTGGTGATACCATTCAGTGAAGTAGTTAAAAATTTGGGTGTTTTCTTTGACTCAACTTTTTCTTGGGGTCCACAGCTAACTGAAGTAAGTCGTAGAATTTTTGCATCATCAGCCTCTCTCCGCAGATTGCGAAATTTTCTTCCCATATCTACTAAAACTGCGCTTGTTAAGTCACTTCTCTTACCACTTCTTGATTACGCTGACGTTTGTTATTTCGATTTAACCGAAGAGCAGCTAAACAAACTTGAGTGTCTCCAAAATTTTGGTTTGCGGAAATATGATCGTATTTCAGAGTCACGCAAGGAGCTCAAATGGTTACCGATTCGCTTTCGCCGCAATACTCATGTTCTTTCCTTTCTCTACAAAATTCTCTTCCATCCTGTCACCCCTCATTACTTGAAAGAATATTTCAGTTTTGTGACTCCCACACATTCTGTCTCCTTACGTCCTAGTCGATCTCTCCTTCTGTCATTTCCATCATCTTCCTCTACTCAGGCTAATATGTACTTTCATAAGTCGTTTGCATTACATGCTGTAGCCTTATGGAATGCTTTGCCTCTTTCTATACGTAAGTCTAAATCCTTATTAATTTTTCAAAATCAAATTTTCCACCATTTTTTAACTTTGGCAAATCTGTAATTTATAATTCTGTATGTAAGTAGTGTATGTGTTATAATTACTTGATTGTGTAGGTATTTGTTGTTGTAGTTAGGTTTTTTTTTGTATGTATTTATAAATTCCTTATATTTGTTTTAGTACACCTCTGACCCTTTTCTTCTCAGCTAATCGTGTCCATCCAAAGGTTGCCTGGAAGAAATCGCTTAAGGCGATAAGGCCGCCCATATGTACGTCATCATAAATTTATCCTTTCATGTATTTCTTTCATGTTGGTGTGCAATAAAGACATATTATTATTATTTTTTATTTATCTTCACAGACTCTCGGGCCTTACGCCCGGTATTTTTAAGGCATCAGTGGGGCCGGAACCAACACTGAGAGGCCTTTTACAATATTATACTTAAAATTAAGTAAAAATTACAGATAGAGGATGTTAGGTATATAAAGTAACTATTGCAGACATGGTATTAATGTTACAGGCTATTGTGTTGAGTTGTTCATTGACTTAATTAAACTGGTCTATTGTACGAGGAACGGCACCCGCCAGTTATGCCTCATTCATAATAAAATATAGCGGGTGATGACTTGCCACTCACTAAATGGGCCCTCCACAAAAGGCAGCCTAAGATGACGCCGGAAGGGCAACATTGGTGTGAGTGGCTTAGGGTGTCGAGAGGTGTGCTGCGCGTTCTCTGAGCGGTACTAGCGGCGTTATGCCCTTTAACACTTCTACCCTGGAGCTTAGGTACTGAGCTCTTGCGTCTTCCACTCCCGGACGGCCAATCAAGGCAAGCCGGGAGGCAGGGGGTCTCATTTAGCCCCCAGGGAATCGGGGTCCGCGGTGACGCTACTCACCGACGACTCGCCATAAAGTCGCCCCTGCAGTTTTATTTTATTTTTTATTATTATTATTATTATTACTGTCTACTATTAGCAGGGATAGTGTAAAACAAGTGGCAGTTGGATATAAACATTACTTTTACAAAATTAAGGTTAAGTTTGGTTTAAAAAAAAGTAGGGTGATGTAATGAAATGAAACCCCAATAGATGACACCTGTGTCATTTATTGGGGCTTAATTCATTCATTTCTGGTACCCATAGTTGACACTACTGAAATTATGACCATAAACCAGTCAAATTAACTAGAGAATTATACTAACATATGAATAATTTCAATCACTATATCTGTAAAAGCTGGCAGCAGCCAATAATTATGAAGATAAGACATAAATATCTTTTGTTAAAAAAACAGTTCTTAGATAAAAACTCTAAGGATAGTGTAAAATGACAATCTGTTCCACTAGTTTCTAGTTTTTATTTTTTATTTTTCCTTCTGATAATGTACGAACGCTAATGAGCAATGTATCATAGATGAAACTAAGTAGCTTTGAAAATAGTTGCTATGTTATCGTATTGATTAGATTCCTTATTAAAATAGTTTTTTTAAGTCTACTATTGGGTCAGTGTTCGGCATTAATTTATACGAACTTCAGTTGAATTTACTCAAACGTCTACTTAGCTACAAAACAACATGCAAAGGAACTCAGAACACCGACATCATATTGAAGCAGGCACTCATACACGACAGCAACGGTAATGATGAGTAGACAGTACACTGGGACCGCGGCGAGCGCTTCATAGAGGCGGCGGACACAGCGAGACCCCTCTTCCTCCTTCCATACAATCAATGACGTAATGCTCCAAAATAAATCAATTAGGAATAACTGTGCCGGACCATTTTAGACTTCCGAACATAACTTACGGTTAAAATCTCAGCGACATGGAATAATATTTATGAATTATATGGAAATAGAAAAGCACACTGAAACAGAAAATCCTAGTGAAACTCGTCTAGAAAGGAATGATATGGGTGTGTCACCGCTAAGCTAACATTTTTTGAAGAAATAAACGTCTACCACGTATATTGTTAATAATAAAATCAAATGGGTTAATAGATTTACCTGCAATGCACCAAAACGCTACTGAAAATCGTTATAACAGTCACTTTACACTAGTTTTTCGTGAAAATTCGTTCGTAAAACATGCAATGCACTCGCGTCAGCCAGCCACAGAGAAATTAATTAACCACTACGTGCGTCAGCGTCAGTGTTGCCGTTCTACAAAATTAAAAGTCTCTGGTAATATGAAAAATTCCGCTAAATATTGGTAACATTGATTTCCATCAAGGGCTGTGACAAACCGTATGTATTCGGTACTGAGTAACGGCACAGAATAAAGAAGTAACGGGTGCGCCCTCTGATACCGAGTAACGAAACGTTACTCTCAAATGTATTTCGTTACTCGCACTGTTTCGCACCAATTCGTTCCTCGCATTTATTGTTTGATGGGTTGTTCAGTTTAATGGTAACGTGTATTGAAACGTTTGCTAATCGCATGTTTGTTCTACGTAATCTGTGGTTTCACGCATGCGCGCCTTGGGCGCGCTTTTTCGGTAAATTTAAAACCGTTGGAATTGCAAAAGAAAATTGTTTGATTGTTATTAATGGAAGTTAATAATAGTTAGTTAAAACAAGAAACAAAAGTTTCTTGTTCGATTTGTGCGGTTGAGTGCAATAAGAATTATGCGATTTAATATTTTTTTTAAATGAATTAGGTAAATATAGTAAATCATGGACAAGAATCCACATACACCTACAAAACTTAATTTTGATTGTGAAATGGCTCAAACAGATAGATAGTTCATTTTGAGTTCTACACGCGTACTAAACCATACAACATACGAACCGATTCGTTTCGTTGTGTTATACTGATGTATCAAAAGTAACGAGTAACGTAACGATACGAAAGTAACGAGTACTGATTTTTAAAGTACCGAATACATACGGGTTTGCTTTTTCTCGTTACTTTTACACCTCTATTGTATACTAAGCAGTTTGATTTATAAGTTCAACCAACCCCCTTTCTTCCATGTAGTTATTACTAGGTATTTCACAATTATGAGACCAGTGAAGTATCCACTTTACTCTCCATACTGGGGATGATAGATTATGATCTGTGTCATCTGGCTGGATTTATTATTTATTAGTATGGGGCTGGAGGGTGCTGTGTGCAATGTGCCGTAAATGAAAGCATCTCGGAGACTAATAAAAACAAAAATAGGTTGATTAACAGTTTATTTCTTTCCTTATTCGTGACTATAGTATACATGTACATATACTTAAAATAATTATGTCTTATGTGTGGTTTCTAGAAACTTGTCCTCAAGCAAAATTTGTAAGTTATTAAAAAGTAAACAGTTTACATATTTAATTTTATGTAACAAAACTTTACTCTGTATCATACTTAATTTAATTACATGGAATCTTGCATACAATGAGATAATCTAAATAATATACCGAACTATGATTTATGTTAATTACGAATACCTATAGTAATTCTATGATTATACATTTTAAAACTACAAGTTAGTGTACTTTTATACAAATTAAAATAAATTCAATACCAACTAATTTAAGTTGAGTCTCCTTCTTATCGAGTGAGAGTGGCTAACTCTGGTGTCGAGAGTTTGTCAGCCGAACTAACAAAGATAGACTAATAGTACATATTTCAAATTGATAGTATCCAATCAAAGACCTCGCTTCCATATCACCATCCTCATAACTTTTGTAGTTTTGAAGATTTCGTGTAAACCAATTTTGTATGAACACATATTTTTTTATATAACTTAAAAACTACAAAACCTATGCCTTTGGTTTTCTAGAGGCGAGATCTTTGTTTGCGTACAAACAATTTGAGATATTTACCATTAATTAAAATGTTCAGAAGAGATACAAGGACAGGTCTATGATGGTGCTTCCTCCATGTTGTTTAGAAGAGATATAAGGACAGGTCTATGTCGGTGCTTCCTCCGTGTTATTCAGAAGAGATATAAAGACAGGTCTATGATGGTGCTTCCTCCATGTTGTTTAGAAGAGATATAAGGACAGGTCTTTGCCGGTGCTTCCTGCGTGTTGTTTAGAAGAGATATAAGGACAGGTCTATGTCGGTGCTTCTTCCGTGTTGTTCAGCAGAGATATAAAGACAGGTCTATGCCGGTGCTTCCTGCGTGTTGTTTAGAAGAGATATAAGGACAGGTCTATGCCGGTGCTTCCTGCGTGTTGTTTAGAAGAGATATAAGGACAGGTCTATGTCGGTGCTTCCTCCGTGTTATTCAGAAGAGATATAAAGACAGGTCTGTGATGGTGCTTCCTCCGTGTTGTTTAGAAGAGATATAAGGACAGGTCTTTGCCGGTGCTTCCTAAGTGTTGTTTAGAAGAGATATAAGGACAGGTCTATGCCGGTGCTTCCTGTGTGTTGTTTAGAAGAGATATAAGGACAGGTCTACGTCGGTGCTTCCTCCGTGTTGATTAGGAGAGATAGAAGGACAGATCTATGCCGGTGCTTCCTCCTTGTCGGGCGGGTAGCGGCAGTCTGGCGCGCCGCACTCGCACTTCATCGACTTGCACTTCACCGACCAGAACTTGTCACCGTAGTCGAATCTGCAATGATTGGATAAAGATGAAGATTCATTTATTTGCACGATGTAGTTGTGTTACATGAGGGTACATGTTATAACATCGAATATAAGTATCATACATCTCAACCATTACTCGTGTGCAAATCAGACATAATATAAAAACTAAACTGAATTCAATTTTAATGATTAGTTGTAAAAAGAAAATCTAAGAAATGTCAAAGTTATACAAATTAAATTAAAGTCACAAATTAGTATCCAATCTTATCTAATCTTATCTTAATTTCACATCGTAATAACATTTAGATAGTAAAAAATCAATTTTCTTCTAAAATCAGTCAAATTTTCATTTGGGACAAAAAAGTAATGTTAGTGTGCTTCTATTGTTAGCACTAGGTACACTATTCTGTATAGTAAAAGTGTAATCAATACCTATAATAAAGCTAAAAAGTGTTAAATAATACCTATATATTCATATACAAAAAAAGTGTTGTGGGTACTTTAAATCGAGAAACGTTTCAGCAGTTTTTAGAATGTATGTCTGTTTATTTAAACGCTCATCACGCAAAAACAGCAGAACGGATCATCATCAGGCAAAACTCCAAAGTTTGGAACATCGCCGCAAGTCTGTCGGTCTTTTATCGAATTCATTCCGGAGAGTGTGCAGAGGAGCTACATGAACTGATACCTTTAGCTCCCTTCTATAACCGAACAAGCAGAAAGTCCGCAGGTAGACACCGTTTCATGGTGGAAGTGCCGAAGTGTCGAACACAGCGCTTTGCCTCAACGTTTATTGTACGGACGGCAAAGCTTTGGAACACTTTACCAGAAGCTGTGTTTCCTGCGAACTACTATCCAGGGGTTTTCAAATCAAGAGTTAATAGGTTTCTTGTAGGTAAGCGTGGTACACCCTAGGCGGTAGCAATGCTTAACATCAGGCAGGCTGTAGTCAAACGTAAACCTATCCCACGTAAAAATAATGATGTTTGGTATGCAGGTAGAACGAGGTCCTGGGAGTGACATATAGGTAATGCGAGCGAAGTAGCGGGCGGCCAGTGGTACATAAACAAACACAATAACAACGAACAAATACAACTACTAACAATTATTAACTATGGAACTCCTTGCCGGAATCTATTTCAATTTATTTATTTATTTGTGCAAAACATGGGTATCACAATAGATGTTATATACATAATAAATTAATGTTAGGCGCGCCACGTTTTAACCTGCTAAGGTATGCACAAATTATCTGTGTAAACTAAATTAAAAAAAAAATAAAAAAAAAACCCTCAAAAACCTATTCCCCTCGAACTATAATATATCGATGTTGAGAGTGAATCGGTTACTTGTAGGCAAGCGCGCTAGATCGCGTGAGACTGTTGAGTTGTAGTTGTGCGTTAGCCTGTCTAGTTAAACAATAAATATAGTATAGTACGTGAGCTGTTCCCCCGGCGCGATGTCCCTGCAGGCCTGCAGCGCCACGGTGGGCAGGCGCAGGTCCCTGGTGGCGGTGTAGACGCGCACGGGCGCCACGTTGGGCGCGCACGAGTGGTTCATGAAGCGCGCCGCGCCGCCGTACCGGGCCGCGTCCACGCACAGCGCCTCGCGGGACACGTCCGAGCCCGACCCCTGCTGGGGCAACACATACAACATAATACTAGCCCACCCGACACACTTTGTGTTGTGAACAACATTTATAATGTGCCCGTTTTACACAATAGCAATAAAGCTCCAATTGACTGTACGTTTTAGTTAGAACACGTTTTTAAGAGAATAAGATAGGGGCTGTTTTCAGGGTTTTCCTAGCATTTATTCGAATTTATCTTACAGTACAAACCATCCTTGCACTTCAACGAACATTAGAAATAAGAATTAATCAAATTGGTCGAGGCGTTATTGAGTGAACGCTTACTAACACATTTTGCGATTCATTTTTATATTATAAGATGTGACAGGCCATTTCTTATTTTTTTAAATACTTAGCTAAGTATATTGAAATAATTCGTATGTATTTTAAATTGTAACAATGTCTGTAAGCCCATAAAAAGATAAGGATAAAGCATCTTTATTGATACTGTAAAGTTGTAACTCTCTATCGTTGCCACATAATATAAACGAACAGTACATACAACAAAGTATTTTTAAATACCTCCAAAAGATCCTGTTTGACATCCAGCGCGAACATATAGGTGTCCTGCGCCCTCGTGTCCGCCCTGCTCAGGGGCAGCAGCTCCCCGGTGTAGGCGGCCACGGGCGCCCCCCGCGGCACGGCGGCGCTCGCGCGCAGCCCCCAGCCGCGGCCGCCGCCCACTCGGTACACCTCGCAGCGGACGAACACGGAGCCCGAGCGAGTGAGGCGGCTGATCACGCTGTTGGTGCATACTTTCTGGAATATATATGTCTCTATATCACCACCAACTACATACATACGAGTACATAGTATACAGCAAACTCGCTTCCCGCGTCCGTCTGCGGTACGTATGCATCTTTAAACTACACAACAGAATTTGATGCATTTTTGCAACTTGCAACGGATTATTGCAAGCTGTAGTCGTGTTTTACATGATGGTAGGTGATAGAGTGATTAATGTATAGGAACATAAAATAATAAAGCTGAAGAGGATACAGAATCTAAACATTGAAGATATAAAAAAAGATGTTTGGAGATACTTTAGAATTGATAACAGAACACGTTCCAACGATTTTTATAGTTGTTGTCTGTATCTCTGTTGGTCTGTCTGAACGCACATTCCGATACAACTGTTGAACAGAGCGTCATTATTTTTGATATGTAGATAGTGTGTAGTTCTGGAAAAAAGACATTATTCATTGATTGATTAATGCTTTATTGGACACTGAAATATAACATAATCCAAAAAAAAGAGAAAAAATTAAATCTTATGTCACAAACGGCGGCCTTTTTGCTGATAGCGATCTCTTCCAGGAAACCGTAAGTTTTTTTTTATTTAGTTCATCAACAGAATTGTACTACAATTAAAACTTATAACTAAATACACAAATATATAACGATATGTACGCTTCCTTAAACAATGAACCTAGCTAACTTAACATTAGTGACACAAATAAAACCTACTATCACTTTAAAATAGACATACCTACACAAAAATATAATACAAAAAACATTAACTAGTATTTAAATAACTTATTCAAATCCAATTTCACCGAAGATAGAGAACCTTTATTAAAGACATCAATAAACAGCCTGATATTATCTCTGTTGTATACATCACACATACGGTTAACCGGGGAAAACTTAAGAACATTAGTACGACATCTAGCCGTGGTGAAACTATTTTTCCATAGCGTCCTTGCCTTAGGCAATGGTACTCATCTTTGCTAATACCCCTGGACAATCAACGATTCCGTTTATCAATTTATATAACATTAGAACGTCGGCCGTCTCCCGACGTATTTTCAATGATGTGATTTTAAAATGTTCAAGTCTAGAATGGTAGGATCGAAGCTTTTTGCATTTGAATGTCATAAAGGCCAAATGGTAGGTATAAAAATAATTTCTGTACTTTCTCTATATCCTCAGAATGATTTTCGTATCCAGGATTCCACACTACAGAACAGTATTCTAAAACACTACGTGATAGGCTGTTAAAAAGAGTTATTGAAAGTTCTTTATTTAGGAAGCCCTTGGCTAGGATAGAAGGGAAACAATAAAACTATTTTACTACAATTTTTTATTCTAAAATAATGCGAAGCCACAAGAGTCCCGTAGTAGTAAACAAGCTAGATACTATGAACATATGCACAATACAAATGACAGAAGTCACTTCCCCATTGTGAATGTATACACTTACCGGGTTGCACCGGCAGGTGGCGTTGCACTGGAACAGCATGGGCGGCTCGTGGTAGGGGAAGGAGGGCGCCAGGCGCGCGCCGCGCCACCACGCCTGCACGCCCAGCGCCACGCACGGGCACGCCGCGCCGCACGACCCGCCCGCGCACGCACAACCCTGACACATGCAAGCAAATATATTGAGGCGGCCTATCTAGGTTACACGCGCGCCCTACGATACGTTGCGCTCATGTAGAGTACGTTACTTTTATATAAAATACGTAAGTAAATATATTGAGGCGGCCTATCTAGGTTACACGCGCGCCCTACGATACGTTGCGCTCATGTAGAGTACGTTACTTTTATATAAAATACGTAAGTAAATATATTGAGGCGGCCTATCTAGGTTACACGCGCGCCCTACGATACGTTGCGCTCATATAGAGTACGTTACTTTTATATAAAATACATAAGTAAATAGTTTTAAGGTCATCAAGAATACACCCATCATGAAGATGACACCATCTTTTATTAAACATCACGCCCTCCGCTCGCCCAACGTCTCAATATATACGCGACTGTTGTTAAGAGCGTTCACAATCATACCATCCTTTTCAGCTCCTCTTATAGTGGGAAAAGGAAGGCATTCTCCTCTCTTGAGTCGTATTTCCTCATGACTGAGGGTCGTTGCTGTAGGGCCGGATTCGAACCTGGGTAGGGGGTCACGTAGTGCGTCAAATACCTGCAAGCTATGTATGGTGCAGTCCACGGACACTGTGTAGGGGGTCACGTGGTGCGTCACATACCTGCAAGCTCTGTATGGTGCAGTCCACGGAGACTGGGTAGGGGGTCACGTGGTGCGTCACATAGGTGAAGTCAGACGGAGCCGGCGTGTCGTCTATCTCGTTCACGCATGGGATAGCGTGCGGCTCGCGGCCGTTCGAGATGTCACTAAAACAATATGGCATTAGATTAGAGATGCTATCTAGGTACATATGTATTATCTTAAAAGCTACTGAACCGATTTGCTTTGACATTGCGCTGAGCTGAAATGGTCATGAAGAATCATATCTATCTGCACCCATCATGTTTGTAGTAGCAAGTTGTCAGGACCAGCAGGGTGCTTCACAGATTCGGAACGTTTCCGCTTGGAAACGAGACGCCAATCGTAGACCTCCTTGTAACTTCTGTGATTGGTGCATGACTGTTAATGGTTAAAATAATTCAGTTTTGACATCTTTGGCTGGCGTTTCATTTCCGAGCGGAAACGTTCCGAATTTGTGAAACACCTTGCAGAGCTAATAAAAGCTCCTCTACTGATTAAAACCTACCACGATGTCCCTTCGTCTCGGCAAGGACAGGGTTCACGGACAATCGAGCAATACTCCTCTGCAATTCCCTTCCAGAGCACAGTCCACAAACAGAGTGGACCCACGCGCCCCAAGTAACAAGCCAGGCAGACATCGGCTCCTCAGGAGGTTCTTATTCCCGTTAGGGGTTGCGAGATTTCCAAAGCCATGGGCCACGCGCACGCGCGGCCGACAGAAGAAGAGGTGGAGAGACGACATCGTGGAGGTGGCTGGAGTCACGTGGACCAGACTAGCCCAGGACCGCAACGCCTGGGCCAGCAAGGAGGAGGCCTTTACCCGCTTTTGGGTGCCCTAATATCAACTATAAAAATCTTCATAATTAAAATTAAATATTAAACAGAATTTGAAACAACCTAATTAAGAAGTGAATGAAATGTAATTTTATAAAGAACGAGGGAAATAAAGGCTATTTTATTTTATTTTTTATTTTTATTATGGGCCTCCTTGTGTTCTAAGGTTTTGTTTATACGCCTACATTTAAATCTGTGAAGCTATAAATTAATATTATTCTTTCTTTTCTTTTTCTTTCCTTACGGAGACCGAGTCTGAGCCCGAGCGGCTCGCCTCCGTGTCCTGCCCAACGTGCTACACCTTGCTTAGCGACAGGCAGGCTGTATTAATATGAAAGCTTTCGTGAGACATTTTAACAATACGTTAACTAAACGGTTTTCACTCACGTGTAATTCGCGTATGTTGTTTACGCGTTTAGGATGTAATGACACCCATCTTAAGAACGTGCGTTCTGTTGTCCCAGTTCCACTTCCCACGTGTATTTGTTACCTGAGCAGCAGGCGGCAGTGCGCGGCTCGCTGCGTGTGCGCTCGCATCTGCATGTTGAGTGCGAGCGCGCGCTCACACGCGCCGCTGGCGACATCTATCGGCAGCTCGCCGGCACTGTTCTCTACGTCACTCTGAAAGGTGAAAGGATACAATTTTTGTTCTGATGTTTTTTGATAGTGGGCACTGAAAATATTAAATAATAAAATATATTTATTTCAGACTTAACCGATACTAGCTAAAACTAATTTGAACACTGTAAAGAAGTACCAAATCAGTTAACTAAAATGACGTACTTACTGAAGTTATTTTGAGATACTTGCTTTCTTCTTGAATTAAGTAGGTACTTACCTACGCCATTTCGAGACTGATATGAAATGAAGCGAATTTTCTTTTGGAACCCCTTTACTACGACCATACCAAAAGCATCGATGGTACATCGTTGGAGAAAACTTATTTTGCCTTTTCTCCGACACCACCTCTAGAAATTGATTTAAAAAAATATATTCGCACCGAATGAAAAGTCCATACGTAACACCAGTTGAAACAGCTTTAAGACAGGACATATTATTTTTTAAATTGGTTATTTATTTTCAACCAGACGCACCCTGGTTCGAATTCGCCCCAACACCAATGAGTTGTAATTTCAAGTAAAGTGTAGATTTGCTCAAGAGATATATTTATAAGACACTGACCCTAGCGCCACGCGCCAGCAATGTGACCACGCATGCGTAGTGTCCCTGCCTCGCTGCGATGTGGCTGAAACAAAACAGACATTTATTTTATTTAAAAAACTAGTAGGCTAACTAGGCTTCGCTCACAATAAGAAGTAAAACTTAAATTTCCTATTTCACCCCTTTGAAAGTGGCATTTCCAAAAATCATATATCAGTCAGTCAGTCACCTTTGCGTTTTATATATTTACATTGCATTATATTTGTTCATCCCTGTGACAAGTCTTATATACATAGGTCTTGTGCTAGTTTATCGACTCTCGGGTCCTTTGAGGGTCTCATCTGCCCGAGAGAACTGATTCGAATTATATTTTGCAGAGGAGTCACGTCCCTCGTTCATGAGGAGATACAACTCAAAGAGAGTGCGAGAGAGATAGAGTGAGTGAGAGAGAGATAATCATACAGTGGTGTGTCGGTGTGTGCGTTGGCACGGCCCCCGCGCCCGCCTCCAGCAGCACCTGCAGCGCTGCGTGCGCGCCGGACAGAGCGCACCAGTGCACAGCAGAGAGATAGTGTGTCTACATACAGTGGTGTGTCGGTGTGTGCGTTGGCGCCGCCCCCCGCGCCTGCCTCCAGCAGCACCTGCAGCGCTGCGTGCGCGCCGGACAGAGCGCACCAGTGCACTGCAGAGTTGCCTTCCTTGTCTTCCGCGCTGGGAGACGCACCGTGCGCCAGAAGAAGTCTGAAACAATCATATTTAATAAGCATTATTTACTCCTAATGGTGTAATAAGCATTAGAACATTTAAAGAAACAATAAACAAATTATTATTATTTTCATTTCACACTCTAGAGTTCTCTCCTACGCGGAGGTACATTAGGCACGGGCCGGAGCCAAGTGCATACTTATATCTAATACACCCTTATCTCACTTTACTATTTAATATACTTATTCGATAGCGTAAAACTACTCCTAATTACTGATATGTGACTAATTAATAATAATATGTAAAACCGCAGGGGCGACTTTATGGCGAGTCGTCGGTGAGTGGCGTCACCGCGGACCCCGATTCCCTGGGGGCTAAATCCGTCCGGGAGTGGAAGACGCAAGAGCTAAGTACCTAAGCTACAGGGTGGAAGTGTTAAAGGGCATAACGCCGCTAGTACCGCTCAGAGAACGCGCAGCACACCTCTCGACACCCTAAGCCACTCACACCAATGTTGCCCTTTAGGCACCATCTTAGGCTGCTTTTTGTGGAGGGCCCATTTAGTGAGTGGCAAGTCATCACCCGCTATATTTTTTATGAATGAGGCATAACTGGCGGGTGCCGTTCCTCGTACAATAGACCAGTTTAATTAAGTCAATGAACAACTCAACACAATAGCCTGTAACATTAATACCATGTCTGCAATAGCTACTTTATATACCTAACATCCTCTATCTGTAATTTTTACTTAATTTAAGTGTTATATTGTAAAAGGCCTCTCAGTGTTGGCTACGGCCCCACTGATGCCTTAAAAATACCGGGCGTAGGGCCCGAGAATCTGTGAAGTGAAATATGTAATACTAACAAACTTTATACAAGGTCCTTACTTTGTGATATAACCACCTACATATTAAGGAACTTTCCCACCAGCCTACACGTGTTGAGGGTTGCTGCCTTTTGCAGCAGTATATATATATATATACTACTTAAAGTAGTGGGTGGCAGTCCTATACTTTCTAAGCTTGAGTGTATTATTTTTGAGACCAGTATGCGGTTATTCAGTAAAGCTTTAAGCGCGCCACGTCTGTCAGTTCGCACAATGAAACAAAGGTACGAATGATTGACGTAGAAGGAACGAATAGTTGGCGTAGAAGCTACGAATAATCGACGTACATAGAAGTTCCCAATAATTGACGTAGAAGCTAGGAATAATTGACGTAGAAGCTATATATACATATATATTTTAAATTCATAAATATTTGATTGATAATGGACGCTGGTGTCACCTGACGACAGCGGTGTGTCCGTTCTCGGCGGCCCACACGAGCGGCGTCCACCCGCCCGCGTCCGCCGCGTCCACCTCCACGCGGCCCGCCTGCAGCAGCGCTCGGCACACCGCCACGGAGCCGTGCCGGGCTGCCACGTGGAGCGCCGTCAGACCTTCTTGATCCTGGTTCAATATACACAGTGGTTAAACATAACTACACAATTGTTAGACATGTTTATCAACACTATGAGTGGTGGCCTAAAACTGGCAGCGAGGAGAGGGTCGTCTGGGCGCGAGATGGATCGAGGTCTGCACAAGATCGACGCAGGTGGCACATATATATGTTTCAGCAAATAGTGACGTTACTGGCCGGGACAGAGGCAGGCGTCGACAAAACATGTTAACCAATCCAATACGACGGTTGAAAGTAACCAGCCCGAATGTAAACTGCATAGCTATTACTATTTACAATCAATTACCCAATGAAATTAAGGAATTGAAGTGGAGTAGCTTTAAGAGAAAATTGTTTGATTTCTTGCTTGACAATGCCTTGCTTCTGCCAATTTTTGACTTATAACAAAAAACCTGTTCCATTAAATATCTCATACCAAAGTACTCCCCTCGAACTAGTAGACTCAGCAACTTTTTTAGGTTTGGTTATTGACAAAAATTGCAATTGGAAAGAGCACATCAAAAAAGTTTGCTGTAAATTACAGAGGTTTGTATATGTTCTAGGGCGTCTTCATCGTACTGCCACCTTACAAGCGACCCTTAGTGCCTACCACGGTTATGTATCTTCCACTTTGCGCTACGGTTTAATAATGTGGGGAAATTCAGTAAATTGTGAAGATGCTTTTAAGGTTCAAAAGAAATGCATCAGGGCTTTAAGCGGCGCGCATTATCTTGCACCCTGCACACCCTTATTCAAGAAACATAAAATACTTCCATTGCCATGTCTCTATATATATGAAATTTGTTTGTTCGTAAGAAGACATAAAAGCCTGTTTCAATCAAATAGTGATGTATCTGGTAGGGACAGGGGCAAACGTCGGCAAAATATACTAACAAATCCAAAGCGACGATTGCAAGTCACCTCTAACAATGTAAACTGCATAGCCATCACTATATATAACCAAATTCCTAATGAATTCAAAGACCTGAACTGGTATAGTTTCAAGAAAAAATTGTTTGAATACCTATATTACCTAATGTTATTATAAAGTAAATGACTTTGTAGAAGAAAAAAAGAAAATATACATATAAATTGACTAGCCATAAAACTGACATTTTGTACGCCTATCGGCAGAATATTTGATGCAACAAATTTATGTAACAACTACTATGTAAGACAATATTCGTGCAAATAAATGAATTTTGATTTTTTGATTTTGATTTGATTTGACAAATTTAATGTTATTAAAACAGATAAAAAAAAACAGATAAAACAATTTATTGGTAATGTTTTACAATTACATGTCATTCATTTAAATAAAACTTATATAATTATTTCACATAATTCCTACCATTTATATTTAGGTAGGACTTCTTGTAAATAGAAAAAAACTCGTCAATACCGCTTATATGTTATCGCTTAAGACATTAGTGATATCAGTCGGGAGGCAGTTGTACACCTCCGGACCTTTAACATGTGTGGAGTTCCCGGCGCGGACGAGGCGCACATGCTGCGTGGCCAGCATGGCCGCGTGACGGAGCTCCTTGTCACCCGAGTACAGCTCTCCGCGCGTCTCAAACAAGCCCAGATTGTATCTCACATAAATAGCCCACTGGTATATAACCAGTGAAGGCAGCGTAAGAATCCCGAGCGATTTAAAGAGAGGTCTCGCCGACGTGCGACGTGACACTTGAGCTATAGCCCGTATTGCCCGTTTCTGCATTCTGAAGGCACGCAACCTGTCGGCAGCGTGCCCCCAGAGTTCGGCTCCATATTGGAGGACCGAATGCACAGTAGCAAAATAGCACGTTCGCACTACGTCAGCGGAGACAACTCTAGCCAATCTGCCCAAGGCAAAGCACGCACTGCCTAGCCTCGCGCATAGCTTGTCAATGTGACACGACCAAGTCAAGCCGCGGTCTAATTCAAAACCTAGAAACGTGCTAGACTCTACTTCACCTATAGTGTTTCCATTTATAATCACTGTCAGTTTCTTCCGTGTTCGTCCTGATAATGAAAAGTTGATGAAATGCGTCTTCTTTATATTGAGCGCTAGTCCGTTCTGACGGAACCATATCGCCATTTCATTTGCGGTTTGGTTCAAATGGGTTTGTAGTTCGATATCAGTCTTAGCGGTTACTATGGCGGCTACATCATCTGCGTACATGAACGTTTTTTTTTTTTTTTTTTTTTTTTTTTTTTAACTTGAACGGTTTTGCACTTGACCATAGTTTACCTGATAGCAAGTAAGGCTATGGCCTAAGAACGTCTCCGTATTATAAATTAATTGGCTTTTTAGAAGAAAAAATAAAATTGTATACCTAATAACTATTACACTAACCATAATATTTGTACGCCTATCGGCAGAATATGATTCAATATTATAATTTAAACAGCAATGTATGACAATATTCGAACAAATAAATATATTTCATTTCATTTCATACATAGGGAGGCCTACACCCAGCAGTGGGATCCCAAGGGCTGTGGATGACACTATACGTAACTAATACTACAGACACCAAAGCGATTATGATTACGTCAAAAGCGATGACCTTTGTTCTACGACTTTCCGAAATTCTCGATAGTCCATTGAAATGTTACAATTTTAGGTTTTTATGCATATAAAACAATCACTCATGATTAAAATTTAAAAAAGTCGCAATGTTTATCACTAAATGAAAATTTCACCACACAGAACTCGAAAATAAAGAGGAAAATAAATAATGTACGTCATTAATTCACAAAAAAAGCATTTCGGACCTTGTTCTCAAACGTATTTTTGTTTCTCTTTTTTGCCTATAACTTCTTTAATTTTTAATTTAGGGCAAATAATTTGCTACAAATTAGGTCTTAACAATTTTTTTGTAAAACGCATAATTTCCGATATATCGCGAAAAAAGCGTTTTTACCCCTTTTTCCTAGATGGCGGCCGGGGAACAAGAGTGGCGACACCACAAACTTGAAGTCAAGCTTCTACTGAACCCCCAAACATGCCCCAAAAATAAAATTGCGTCTTCTAAAAAATGCAAAGCTCATGTAACATTTCAATAGACTACGAAAGAAACAGCACTTCCACACAAAATTTATCGCCTAAATAGTATTTAAAAACGGATTCTTTTTACAAGAGACAGGCTCATGCTTGACTTCAACTTGGATGATGTTAAGCAACGTTGTTAGAAGCGGTTTCATGGTAGTTAGCTGAGACACGAAACTGATTGCCCAAGGGAGCTTTCCCAAGTGAATCAATTCTGCGGAGGAGTCGCGACCCTCAATAATGAGAAAATAGAAAAGTACTCACAGCTATTTGCACATCAGCCCCGGCAGCCACCAGGTAGCGGATGACTTTGAGCAGGTCTTCGTCTTTCACATCTTCATCATCAGCAGCCTTTGCTTCCACGCTGTCTGGAGACTTGCCTTTCGGTTTCAGCTCCGCCTTGTCTAGGAGAGCTGGAAGAAATAATTATATGTTACTGTTGTTATGGATAGTATTTTGAGTTAAGATTGGTTTTAAGTTTTAAATGGTGTTGGCGTGTTTTTCAGTCAGGGGTTAGTGTTCTTTGATATGTTTGTGTTTCGAGCACAACATCATTTTATTTATTGACATAAAAATATACAGACAACAGTACTTGTAAGACTCTGGCCTCTGAACTAAATAAAATCTGTGCTTTAGAAACTAGGTAACATCATTTTTTTATTCTAATTTCAAATATAATGTATATTCATTAACTAAAGAAATAAAATACATGCATGCACATACAAGGTATTAATACAAAAATAACTAAATGACATGGCATTAACGATATTTTCTGAAAAAAATGTGTATAAATAAATATTGAATTATGTTTTGAAATCGTAACCAAAAATGAGATTATATTGTATTAGGATAAAAATAGATATGTAAGTTATCACAAATACATTTGCATGCCGTGAGGCTACAATATGGAGCCCATACTGTTATAATTTAAGATAATTTCAACCCATATTGTGTTTATGAATAAATTAATTGAATTGAAATTTCTTTCTGAAATTCTGAAATAAAATGTTCTCTGTCCACACCGACCTAGTGTGGCGAGCAGGAGCGGCGTGCGCGCGCGGCGGTCGAGCGCATCGAGCGGCGCGCCGGCCTCGTGCAGCGCATGCAGCGCGCCCGCGTGTCCGCACCGCGCCGCCGCGTGCACGCACGAGCCGCCCCGCGCGGACTCCACGCGCGCACACAGATCCGAGCACGACACTGGAACGAAAATATGTACGAATAATAATCACATGCAGAACTTGTGGGTTCTCGCGGCTTCGCTCGCATTAAGAAGTAAAACTTGCATCCCCTATTTCACCCCTTTAAAAGTGGCATTTCCAAAAATCCTTTCTTAGCGGATGCCTACGTCATAACATCTACCGGCATGCCAAATTTCAGCCCGATCCGTCCAGTGGTTTGGGCTGTGCGTTGATAGATCACTATATCAGTCAGTCACCTTTGTGTTTTATATATTTAGAGATGATGTGTAAATAATGAAATTAATTAATTTGGTATTAGTAGTACCACACAAAACTTACACTAATATACTACTAATACTACTGGTATTTACCGCCAAATAATTCAAAGGCGCTTTTAGTAAACCACAAACGAACAAACAAAAAAATACCTAATTGATGTTCTATACATTTACTGTCAGCAAAATTTATTCTACAAAAGTACCAACCCACCACAGTAAGTAACAACAACCTTGGAAGAGCTTCATTTTAAAGCCAGTTCTATGACACTTCAGGCGATTGCCTGACCGTAATCAATAAAAAAATGGTATAATCTCTCTTTAAGACATATTTCCTCATGACGGAGGACTTTCGTGGACAAGTGCAATGTAGTGGCCGACCAAAACTTTCCACGGAACACATATCAAATTTTAAGGTCCTCAAGCATGTTCACGATGTTTTCCTTCACGGTTATCTAAATCCACGCATAACGTGCAAACAAGTCATTGGTATAGATCCAGATTCAAACCAAGGTGCGTCAGGATGAAAAGCAAACGTTTTAACCATCGAGACACATTCGATTAAAAAACTATAAAACATCTAAATATATAAAACTCATAAGGTGACTGACTGATATAGTGATCTATCAACGCATAGTCTAAACCACTGGACGGAATGGACTGAAATTTGGAATGAAGGTAGATGTTATGACGTAGCCATCCGCTAAGAAAGGATTTTTGGAAATGCCACTTTTAATAGGGGATGCAAGTTTTACTTCTTAATGCGAGCGAAGCCGCGATCACTTACTAGTACTTACATATGATAGGTATGAGCTTGCTGAGCCTCTCCCCCCGCAGTATGGCGTCACACACGTGTTCGGGCGAGCTCTCGGCACCGGCCGGCGCGGAGCAAAGCAGCTTCAGCTCTGCTGCTGAGGGGAGCAGGTCCTCGGGGATGGAGGGGGCTTCTGGCTGGACGGCCAGCGCTGTGAAGCCGAGGTAGGCTTGGGTGCTGGAAGGAAAATATAGGTATTTTGTTAGATTAATAACATATTTCATTAAACTGGCCATATTTCATTATTAACTACGCTAAAAGTGTCTTTTCGTGTAGATCTCAAGAATATTTGCTTGAACGCAGTATAGATATACTCTGCTCTGACACAAGTACTATGCGTGCCAAATAAGAATAGGATCGCGTTTGCTGCCAACTTCATACGATAACTGTCAAAATAATAGTGCCAGCAAAAAAGTGCATAATATTTTTTTTATTATTCATATTGTGCAAAAATTTATTGTTCATAAATAGGTACAGATTAAGATTAATAATTATTGTATAATCATTATATTCATTTAAAAATACTATTATTGAATTTTATTAATGAATACTATTTAAAAAAATAATTCTATAGGTATGAACATATATTACATAGTTGATGCTACTAATAATATTAAATATAATGCTTTTTCTCCTACTCATTTATAATTAAATAGTAACGCTAAACGGTTTCACCCGCGTTAATCCAAGATTAAAAGTTTAATCCCGGATAACAAGTACCCCATGTTTGTCAGGGTGAATGTAGGATTCCAATGGTGAAAGAACATTTGAAATCGGTCCAGTAGTTTCGGAGCCTTTTCAATTCAAACAAACAAGTAATCAAATCTTTCCTTTTTATAATATTAGTGTAACAAAAATAAAAAATAAATCTAATACATTTTACGCCAAATCTACATCAGATTTGGCGTAAAATGTATTAGATTTATCAAAAAACGTACATTAAAGATTCAAACGGAATAAAATTTGTGTAATTATTTTTTTGCATACCATACACTTTGGGTATTAAGTTGGCGCGTATTGCTGAACAAAATGGCGTCTTGACAGTCCTATTCTTATTTGGCACGCATAGTATACCACTTTACCTTGACTGGCTTTAGTTAGTGTTTTAACAAGGATGAACTTAATAAGACCACATTTTATGATAGTCTTACTGAAGTCTCGGAAGGGGCCATTATGGACCTATTTAGTTAGGAAGGAAGTCGCTTTTAAGTAGAAAGAAGACCGCGAGATTACGGTCTTCTTTTTTTCATTTTAAACCGAGATGTCTTTTTTGGAAGAATCTGTAATAGGTTTTACCAAAAGTATGTGACCCACACTAGTTCTCCTCGATTTAGAGAGACCACTCTTTTAAATAATAACAGTAGAAGTCTATCCAGGTGCAACAGGTCTAAATAAAAGAACATACAATAGATCATGGCTTAGCACTGCTTCCTCTGGTCAGGAAAGAACACATTTTTAAGACAGAAGAATAGAAGGCCATCCAGTTGTGTAGGACATAACAGAAACATGTAAAAAATGATAGTATACCACAGTTCAAATAACACAATCTCACAAAAGAGACTCACCACTGCTCCCTCTGGTCAGGCAGGAACACCCTCTTGTTGGAGCTGGCCATGTGCAGCTGCACCTTCCAGCAGGCGGTGTTGGCTGGCTGCCAGCGGTACGAGTGCACGCCGCAGTGCGGGCACCCGCCGCCGGACGGGGGGTCGTGGGGCAGACCGCACTCCAGGTGGAACAGGTGGCCTTCCGAGCACTGGTAGAATATGCCCTGGAACAAAGAGATGTGCCTGATGATAATTGATCTCGGTCAAGTGTATCAAGCAAATTTTACAACAAATTCACAACAGCAACAATCAGAACAAGGAAGCATCTCTTAAGGAAAATTTGTCATAACATGGTCCCAACACAAAAAACTATTTTGTGACCTATGTATATGAAAAGTCCTAGTAGTAGGTATACCTGTGCGTGGAAGGACCTGGGCGCCCACTACGATGTATCTGCCCAAGAGAGAACTCCCCTAATGAATTAATTCTGCGGGGGAGTCATGACCTTCAGTCATGAGGACATACGACTCGAGAGAGAGATAGTTCAATAGTAAAATAATGTTTTACAAGCACTCCTGGGTAGCATATCTCAAAATGAAAAGTTATTTTTAAGTTTCTCTAGGAGATAATATACCTGTGAGCAGTAGAGTCCGCAAGCAGGGCAGCACATGTGTTTAGCAAGCTGCGCCGCGTGTAGCTCACAGAGCAGGGCGTAGGGCGCGCGCGGCCCAGCCCGCAGCAGAGCCCCCAGACCGGCGGCGGAGCGCCGCGCGGGGTGGGAGCACCCCACGCGCACGCCCTCCACTGTCTCTATCGCTTGGCAGAATACTGGCTCTGGAACACACGTAACGATATTACATTTTACTAAACGTACCGAAAGTCATTTTTAACCAACTTCAAAAAAAGAGGATATAAAGTCGGATGAAAGTTTTTTAAATAACTAGCTGATGCCCTCGGCGTGGCTCGCTTTGTTACGAAATAAAAAATAATCTATGTATACTTACTACCACCATACCGAAAATCACGATGATCCACAGTTTCGAGAAAGCGAAACAAACACACTACCGCATCTATATTTAGTATGGGTATACAGGGTTATCAGGAAAGGGTATGGTAAGCCGGAAACACGCTATAGTACACATCATTCTGAACAACTTTTGTTCAAGCAGTTTCCCGAAAAGCCTCTTAGTTTTTGAAAGTTTCAGTCAATTCTGTTGGCGTCAAACCAACTTCCTCGTCACTAGAATCACTCATTTTAGTTTTTTTCACTGGTTTTCAAGTTTCTTGTTTTTAATATAAGGTTTAACAATGACGTGAACATATGCCGCGTAAAGAACCGCGGACAAAGCAAATTGAAAAAAAGAACACCAATAAGGTTCCGAGTCTGAGTTTTTAACAAGTTAAAAAAAAGTTGTATGATATATTCGGCACCATAGAGGTAGCAGTAAATAGGTTTAATGATTTTTTTAATTCAAAGACTTGTAACACACGATGTTCTAAATTCAATTTACTTTATCCTCTAGAGAATAAAAACGGCTTTTGCACTCAGATATTGAAGAGCAAAAATACTGTTTCCGAGATGGTGGGATGAAAACGTCATTTGCGTCCCTAATGTTCCGGTCAATAACCGCGCCCAGCTGCTCTGTGACAGTACAGAAACAGACAGTAGCCCATCTTCTTGGCGCTGTGTGGAATAATAATGTATATATGCTACATATATCATTAAAGAAGTCATAAAACTCACCAGTGAGTGACTTAGGCTCTGCGTACACGTTGCTGGACATCTCACAGAAGCACTTGGCTACAATCGTGGACTGGTCTTCCGGACACGCTGCCTCCGTGCCTTCCTCGGCTCCCGCCGGGTTGCTGGAAGGAAATACTGTTATAAAACAACAAAAATATATGTAACTAGTATTATATGTTTGTCTAGTACGGCAGTCGTTAAGCCATAACAGAGGCCCTTAGGGCGGCTTGATAAACTCTCAACACCAGAGTTGGCCACTCTCATTCGATAAGAAGAAGGAGGAGGTAAAAGAAATACCTCGCTTCTTCAATTTCTGCCTCCACCACCAGTTCGTCCTCTGAATGTCTTCTCTTGCGTCTTGTGCGATGAGCTCTGCCACTGTAAACAATAGTTGATAATTTGTGTTAGACCAAAGTCCAAGAAAATCCAACATTATCAATATTATTTGTACATAAATTCATGTTTTTAATATTATATTTTTACTAGTAAGTGCTTGCGGCTTTGCTCGCATTAAGAAGTAAAACTTGCATCTCCTTTAAAAGTGGCATTTCCAAATATCATTTCTAAATCTAAAAAAATACTTTCCAAATTTCAGCCCAATCCGTCCAGTGGTTTGGGCTGTGCGTTGATAGATCACTATATCAGTCAGTCAGTCACCTTCTTTGAGATTTATATATGTACATAGATTGCCAGGAAAACATATGATATCATTATCTATGCTCACCTGTCCTCATCGTCGGGGCCCACCTTGCGAGCTGACCGCCGTGTGGAGGGACCCCTGACCAACAAAAATGACAGTTTTCAATATACATGGTTATATAGGTATATAGTATGTATTTACAAAAGAAAAGTATGTACGTATTATATCCGTTATCTAGTACCCACAACACAAGTGTTTGCTTAGTGTGGGACTAGAAGGTGCTGTGTGCAATGTCCTGGAATATTTATTTATATTTACATGGTAAAAAGCAAATTTGCTTTCTGCACCTGTGCCTATATCTGTATGTAATATGTAAGTAATGTAATAAATATCTTACTTAACAGCCTCATCGGGCACCGGCGAGGACCTGTCATTCTCATGAGCCCCAAACCCAGAGCACAGCCTCGTAGACCTCCTCGGCCTGGATCCCTTCGATGTAGCTACGGTGCAGAGGAATTCATCGTCATCTTCTTCAGCAGTTTCCTCGTCGGCTTCCAGCAGTTTGCTGATCACTTCAGAGTCATCGTCAATTTCTTCTTCCTCTTCCTCGAAGAGCTCAGTCTCATCTTCCTCTTCCAAGTCTCTGGAATTAGAAGACACGTGTCTGTATATTGTGCAATTAAATAGCTGTGGTGGTATTTATGATAAAACAAAACTATGAACAATTAATATACTGGACAAGAGAAAAATGTTGTTTAACACATTCACTGCCCACTTATTTTGTATATCTATTTATACATGCCCTCTTTATGATTTCAATTTATTGGAAATTTATTGAAAACACATTCTTGCGTTCCGGGCATGTCGTTAATTCTCCGAAAACGCAAAGACAGAATGAGCAGTCAAATTATTAACTGATCTATTACTTTACAGGGAAAAAAAATTAAGTATGTTTGTTTTTGAATTACATTTAAACAGCTGAATCAATTGGAATAAAATTTGGTATGCAGATATATTTCCAGATTTAACACAAGGCTAGCCAATAAAATTTAAATATTTCATTTAGGTAATAGGTGGTTTGTACTCTATAATAGTAAAAGGCTATGTAAATCCTGACAACTTAACGTGGGGTGCTATGTGAAATCGACATTTCATAAAAATCAAATAAAACAGAAGTATATAAGATAAAGCTAAAAAATTAGCTCCATCTTATATTTTCAGTTTATATAATTTTGATTCAGTGCTAAGACAACAAAAAACGCCAAAACATGTTTACATTTACATTATCAATAGTTTTATTTTTTGAAAAATTAGTTGATTTTCACCTTTTTTCTAAAAGTAGTAAGTACAGAAATTTAAACCAATTTAATTAAGTATATCTAAAAGATAATGTTATTATTTAGAGGAGTAAAAAGCCATAAATAGAATATTCTGAACTAATTTTATATGTTTTTTTTTTCGCCAAAAATGTCTGCAAAACTGCTCAAATTGTGCAAAATTGTTTGCATGTGGACAAGACTCGTCGGCCGGAGCTATGCACGCGATGCTCGCCCTTGCCCTAATGTTAATAAGGTGTGGAATTGCATGTGAAAAAGCAGCTGTAGGCATTTTACCAAGTGCAAAGCATTTTCGGGTGAAATAACGTGGCTTTAACTGTACAACCACCATCTTTAGTTAGGTAATAGTTACTGGATAGCAATCAGGATCAGTTTCGATCTAAATGATTTGATTCAGCACAAATAAATGTTGTCATTTTTTAAATATTTTTCTCAGGTGCCTTTTTTTTGTGTATACATATTTATCCTCAAGCTTGTTAGTGTTTTTCTTTAAATTTCTGTACTTTGACAACACACTGTTGAAATTACACAATGAAATTACAAACATTGTTGTGTATGTATTAATATTGTGAACCTACCTAACCTATGTAACTTTTTTGATCCCAATATTTTGTATTGCAATACTTTGATGTGTTATTTTGAAGAGAGTGTGACTCAGCAGTTGTAGTATCTGCTTTTCATCCAGACACACCCTGGTTCGAATCCGGCCCTACTCCAATGACTTGTATTTTCAAGTTATGTGTGGATTTGCACTTGCTTAACAGTGAAGGTAAACATGGAGAGGAAACCGATATGTTTGAGTACCACAATATCCGAGGACTTGTGTCTTCCGTGGAAGGAACTGGGTGCCCACTATGATGTATGTACATATCTGCCCAATAGAACTCCCCTAACAAATCAATGCTGTGGGGGAGTCATGACCCTCAGTCAAATGTATTTTGAAAAATGTATAAGCTATTTCTAAAGCTTGCATAAAAATATTAGATGATGAGTTTCTACCCTCAATATCAAAGTTAATTTGATTTGCTCACATTAAGATAGCTGAAAGTGTTTTATTAGAGTGGAATACTCCAAAACAACACATAAGTAATACTTATGACGTGCTCTGTTAGGATTTCTTAGATGTACACTAGCATAGTTACCCAATTGTAAATATTTTATAGTGAAATAAAGATGTTTGAAAACTGAAACTGAATAGAACTCCCCTAACAAATCAATTCTGTGGGGGAGTCATGACCCTCAGTCATGACTCCCCCACAGACAGTACTTACTTGTCCTCATCAGCATCTGCGTCTGCCTCCTCTAGATCAATAGCCTTCAGGCCGAGCTTGCACAGGTGCTGCAGCTTCATATCTGAGTTCTGGCTGTCACTGTCAAGTTCCACCACCTCCGGCTCCACTACTGGAGCCTTCTTCTTGCCAGCATCTGATGTTGCAGGCCGAGCAGATCGACGGGTTCTCACACCTTCTTCCGGTGACTTTTCAGCCTGTATACCGAGTCGAGCATTGTTTTGCGACTCTAAGCCCATGCGTAGCTCTTCATTGGCGAGAATTTTAGCTGTAGGCTTTATACGACGCGATAGTCGTTGTGTAGGGGCCGAAGTCTCATTGTACTTCTCTTTACGAGCTATAGCGCTCGCTAAGATGTTGTCGTCTCGGCTGCGACGACGCGTACGCTTTGGGGCTGCGTGCGAACTATCGGACTCGTCGTTTTCAGACACAGGTTGGCTTTTGTCTTTTTTTGGGGATATGGAGGTGTCGCTGTCGCAAACCCAGTCCCACTTACCTCGAGTGCGACTCGAGCGTCGCGGCGACACTTCCTCCTGCTTTTCCTCCGTGGAAACAATCTTCATGTTAGCACTTTTTGTGTTGGATTTCTCTGAGCGGAAAGTGAGCACTATCCGCGGTTTGGGCTCTTCCGTGTCGCTTTTCTCCTTCTTATCAGTCTTGTCGAGGCTGACGGTGATGCCGTCTGCTGTTTTGTCGCTTTTTTTCTTGGGCGTCGCTTCGTCTTCGTTCATGTTGCTTTACTTCAAGGCCTTCCACTTCTGCAGAGGTGCACTCTCACTATTATTTCGCAACAGCGCGTGGGATTTGTCACAAATAAATAAAAGAAGTAAGTACCTATATAACTATATCAAAGCGAATTTGATAATTTTTCTGTATGTTTAATTTTTTATTCACGTTTGCATAAAAAAAAAATTTTTTTGCTATTCCGACCGCAACAAAACAAAATGGTCAAGTGCTACTCTCTGTCTGTGGCATAAATAGGGTTCCGTCGACCGGACTGCAGGAGATAGTATGTTTACCATGAAATTATTATATACTGCTTTATTACCTTTTTTCACATATTTAAGCCGTTATCATACGATAAAAGTTTTATGTTTATTTGAAAGTATACACCTATATCGTATAAAAAATATGACAAATAGCCTTTTCTTGGATTTGTTAATTTCAGTTTAGAACCCTAAATTGAACTATGTGACATTGACAGTTCCTTTCTTTTTCAACTCTTCACATTTTGACTTTGTGTGTTAAAATTCATTTAGCCAAATTCCTTGTAATAAATTAAACAATACAAAAGTCACTAATATAATAATTTGCTTTAATAATTTATAATAGACTTGCTTTACACCGGTTTCCAAACACCTCCCGGTCTCGATTCAGCTAGAAAGTTCTTCAGTTGCTCTATTCCTTCCCCAGTCAGCGGCGAAGCTTCAAGTAGGCTGGGTGCGTTGGGCAGTTCAGCGGTGAGACGAGTGAACTGCAGCATTAGAAGCGCTTCATTTCTCATCTGTCGGTAGGCTGCGTCCATTTTACTTAACACTATCATAAACTGCAACCATAAATATATTGTATCTTAAGCTCCTGCACAAAATATATGGCATTCATCAGTAAAACTACAAAGACAACGTATATTTAAAATTTCAGGCGCTTCTTTTAGATACAGATTACTACAGAAAGAGTGCCTAAACACGATAACTAGGTTCACTTAGATAAACATTGAAAGTAAACAACGCAAATCTAACTTGAGATCAAAAGCATAATTTACTTTGTTATTTTTTACCTTAGCTCGTTTGAGTTTGGGTTCAGCTAGCAAAGTATAAAGAAGCACGGCTGCAGCTGAGATCTGGCATAAGTTAGACGTATCCACCACGTATACCACCTGAAAATATAGCGAACATAATTATTTCATAAAAGCTTTTTACTTATCCTCAATTTTTTTTTGCTCAGAGACGTTGTCGAATTTAGTAGTTTAACTTCTTGTCGCTAGAGGCGCTGTGCACGATACATTTAGGATTTTGTACATAGATTTATTTCCTTTGTTTTTAATACTTACCTGTCTACGATAAAAATCATTGGTAAAAGAAATATCATAATAACTAATTATACATTTTTACCCGCTCAACTTCATCCAGGTAATTTCTCCACAGCGTTGCCATTTGGCCGCCAACTTCTCTCACGGTAAACATTTGTTTCTTCCCATGTTTATTTAGATAATAAATATCGTAAATATTAGTCCCAACAGTGGGCACTGGGCTGAAAGTATTGTCTACACCCTCGATCTCCTGTAATCTCTTGAGTAACGTAGTTTTCCCGGAACCCTTTGGACCCAGGCACAAGACGTCTATTTTATTTTCGAATTCATCCATTGTTTACTGCACTTGGACAGTAATTCAGGTTTTATTTTCCGACTAAGACGACATATTGTTTTGAGTAATATTTACAACAACTTGATAGTTATACTACATTTCTATGAAAGTTTCGTCAATAGAGTTACCAAAGAGACATGATTTGTTAGTGTCGCTACTCAACAATAGATGGCGCTAGCTGTAAATCCTGCTACGAAGGTCTACGAAAACCTACGCTACTTTAGGAAAACGTAAAAAAACCTATAAAGCGTTTCGTCGAATTCAAACGCAAACTGCGCAGTTATAAAATTAACTTTATTCGGTATCAAGGCATTGAAACTGACTCACAAGTGGTTAATAAAATTATAAACTTGTAAAATCAATGTCAGTCCACCTGAGTGGAATGAGGCGATAATTGTGAGTAATTTTTGGTGGTTTTTATCGCCCGTGTACGTCTCAAGGGCAGAAAAAGTTCATTTTTAATGCATTTGTGCATGGAAGTAAGGTGCGTTAAAACTTTTTTCATTGGCTTCGCTTCACACTTTCGTTTTATCTACAAGTGAGACACGTTAATATACGTGTGACATTTCATTTGTGTGTGTAGGTTGGTACAGGTACTAAAGAGGTAGAAACAAAAAGTTTGGTTACCGCCTCGGGCGAGGCGAGTTGTAATCTACATTCCTGTATCACACAACAGATCTCATGCACCAAATTATTGTACCTACTCACGCGCCCATGGACTGAGGTTATATGCAAATGTATAAAACACAGTAGCTTGTTCTGGGTAGGTGGAGCCACTTGTTACCAAAAAGTTCTATACTTGTAGGAAATATCATCATCTCATAATAAAATGTTAATCTAGGTAAATTCTAAAAGCTGCACGAATGTATACTGTAATTGGGACGAATTACGCTTTTTTCGACCTTTGAATAATTAAGAAATGCGTTGAACCTTGATTTATGAGCACTCGGTAAACTCATTTTCTTATCGGCTTCTGTTGCTTTTATTTGCAATTGTCTTGTTTATTCCAAAATCAAATCAACCCAGCCTAAAATAAAATCGTTTGAAATGAGTTCCGTAACTTTCGTAACAAAAAGGTTCCAAGCTAAAGGTTTCATTTCAAGCAACTTCATAGCCGAAAAAGGCGTGTTGTCTCTGTAGGTGTAGTTGTTACAAGCTCAAACATTCGCCACTTGTCATGCTCATATCTAGGCAGGCGGCCTTAAACTTGATTACGTAACGCCCAATGCCGCACTAGTGATGGGCACAGCTCTGACCTAAATTCGGCACTATGTCATTATCAATTAGGACAAAATAAACACTAGTGTAGCGCCACACAAAAAAGTTTCACAGATGCGATAACAGTCACAAACTCTTTGGTGACAAAGAAAAAATATAGGACGCTAGATAAATCGACACATTTAAAATTCGAATGTTAACTTTTTTAGTCATTCGACTTTTGGTAGGCGTATTGTACACGTGGCCATATAGCTGCTATTGAGGTTGACCTACTTTTTTGATCTATAGAATTCAAATGACAAGTGACCTAGTTTTGATATTTAAAACGCATTCTTAACGATCTTACTGAGATAATAAAATAGATAGGTTACGTCTTATTAGATATAGGTATCTAGTTTTAGGTAATAGGTAACCTATGTGTGGGTGTACCTATTAATTCAGATATTTTCTTTAATAATAAATTTACGAATGTGATAAAATATTGTTTCTTTATTTAAAAGAGAATATATGTAAGTTTATTTAAAGGAATAGCGAAGGTTGTCAGCAAAGAGTTTGGTATGTATTGAGGTAGAAATTAAATGACGGCGAGATCTATTTGATGTAACTAGTTATTTAGAACAAAGGGAGCGCGATCGTAGCTTCATCTTATGATTGGCGTTTAATTAACTCTACCCTATGATTAAATATAACCTAGCAAATACTTCAAGCTAGATATTACATCTTATACCTACCTACGTTGCTTATTAAATTTATTTACTCTACAAACTATGGAAAAATCTTTAATTCTTTCCTATTGGTCAATGAAAAATAATTTAATAAGTTTAATATATATTATATATTTAATATATATTTATTTTATATTTTAATATGTTTATGTATATGTTTAAGACTTGTAAATAAATAAATTTCTTATCCTGTAAATGTTAATTATGTTATTAATGCAAGTTAATGTTTATTGAGCTTGAAATAAAAAAAATCTATGAGTAAAAACTTACTGACACATTTAATAAGTTACGGCCGTCTCAAAGATATTGGTTTTAGCGATATTGGTTCATTTTTGGTTCTAGTGATGAAACTGAATTAAATCAAAATATTCCTATTGGTTCCTAAAAAATATTCTATCCATCCTTGATTAAGATTAAGATTCGTGTTTTGTAATATTTTGACATCTATTTGTAAATTCTAGATCGTAAATTTGAAACTGTACGTCTTTTAGGTGCAAATATAGCGCACTCAAACTCATTATGTACATAGTACCACCTTTGTAAATACCTAGTATAAATAATAATTTTTGATTATTTTGCTTGAGAGTTGAACCACAGGTTAAACGCAAAAATCTGTTCCTAAATACTGCCTGTCAAGGCATATTAGCGTAAATTGATAAATTATTCAATCATTCTTTTGAGTCCATCTTAAACTTATATCCAACAAAATTCTCAATTACAAATAAAACCCTGAAAAAGTACGTAAACAGGCTAAAATGAGAAAGAGCATAAAAGAGGCGCGTGCGTCGGCGCGTCTGTCGCCCCTCCCTGCTCGTGAGGTTAGCAACTCAAGCCCGCGAATTTCGGCGCAAGGCAGCCGTATCTAGGCCAGCGCACCCTTGACCCACTGACTCACTGGCGGGCGGCGAGCGCCATTGTTTTCAACAATCAATAAATAATACACCGAGCAAAACTTACGCTCGCGTATTTGCGCAACGCCGGCTCATCGCATCGCGACGCCATTTTGGATTTTGCTAACGTTTTCGCGCGCTGTCAAACTTTGACGTACATGCACCTTTTTTAGGTCGCGCCGAAATCTGCGATGGGCGTAAAGCAAAGAGGTGTAATATGGGTGTAATACGCGACCTCTTTCGTTACTAAATAAATACTTATCGTGCATGCGAGGTGTATCGACCTTCGATTGTTAATGTTAAATTATTTAGAGGTTCTAACATTGATTATGACTTAGCAAAATTAATTTGCTCGCATATTAGTACATTTTGCTGCTGAAACGTACTTGACCTTTAAAAATACCCGGAGCACATTTGAAACATATCATAAATATGTAATTTAAATATTAACAATAAGGAAATTAAAGAGACAAAACAACGGTTGTACAATGATTTAATTTTCGGAAAATTTTCATGGTCTCGTTGTCAAAGGTCAAGATTTCAAGGTAAAATATACCTACTATCCGTAACAACCTATAAAATACAAACTGTAAGTTGAATAAATACTCTGTAACGTTATAAGACTTTGTTCCTAGATTTAGTAAGATACTTTTTTGAAGACTTCTGATTGGCTGGTGTTAACCTTGACACTTCACTTTTGGGCAGAATAGGTCTCAATACTTTGAGACCTATTCTTGTTTATACAGTATCAAGATTCTACGATAAATTCAAGATCTTTGTTATATAAGGAAGTAAATGTATATGTATTATTCCGAAGTATATATGTACAGTATGTATGGGTTTAAGTAGTTTATTATTATTTGTTTAAGTTTTAGTACTTAGTTAAATTTCATGTGTTCTTTATTGTACACCCCGTCTAGTGTTCTTTATGATTTCATCTCCATCCTATGGTTGCCTGGAAGAGATCGCTTTTAGCGATGAGGCCGCCATTTGTGGCGTAAGATTTAAATTTTCTCTTGTTTGTGTTGTGTTCTATTTTATTTATGTGTCCAATAAAGCGTTAATCTATCTATCTATCTATTTAGTTCCATTTCACGATTATGTTATGTCCTTTTTGTAAATGAGCAGGACGTTCGCCTGATGGTAAGCGCTAAGCTTATTCATTACAGCTGCTAAAACACTCGAGAAATACGTTTTATATTTTCTTTTCTTGTTTATATTAGAGTAATAATTCCGATTTGTTATTAGTCTGAAACTCTGAACGATTGGGTATTATTTTAACCGATTTCAGAAAAAGGGTCATCGGAAACTCTATTAGTTAAAGGAATCACTTTCAGACAATCTCATTTCCAATACAAGTTTATTATTATTATAGTGTAAAACATTTTTAATTTGACTGTCCGTGTTTTTTTATGATTCATGCTTTTAGCTATTTATACTACGAGTACTTAGTATTGACTGGCCTGTTAGCTTAGTTGGTGGTGGCTCTGCCTTCTAATCTAGGGGTGCGGGTTCGATTCCCGCATGACACAAGTAGGTAATTAACTTTAAAATTTATAATTACTTCTGTTGAGTCTGGTCGTTTCCATGTATATTAAATATTTATTTACGAAATAATAGTAGGTATATATGTATTATATCCGTCATATAGTACGCATGGTACAAGCGTAAGCTTATATGGGCATAGAATACAAAGTTTGGGGATATATGGCGCAGTGTGAAATGTAATGTCTGAATTATTTATTATTTATTAATAGTATCTTTATTGATAATATTTTATTTATGTATAATACAAAAACAAGGAAAGAAAAAACTAAACATACTACTTCTACCTACAACATAACAAGGGGTACTTAGAAAAACATTAGAAAAGCCTAGAGATAATCTAAGTGCTCCAGCCCACTACCAGAGGGCAGCGTGCCCAGCAAACTGGCCGCATTACCACGCTGGATGGCAATGCTGATACGTTGAGCCAGAAAAAGGCCAGCACTTTATTTCATTATTATATACCATATGTTATAAAATTAAGCCACCACCAAAAGTATTTTCCTGCACTGTATCTGTACAGTACAGTCCACACCCTGCCCTCGCCGGGTATCGAACCTTGCATCGTTCACACCGCCGTCCTCGCCACAACAATGCCCGACCTTCTTCAACTAATTAACTATGTACTAAACAATTAAAACTCACACACGCCGCCGAATACTTGAATTTGTTTACCGATTTACGTGTTTTTGAGATCTGTTTTTAGTTTTAACTGAGTTTGAAATAAGTGGGGGCTTTTCTGTGCACCTATTTGTTTTTATTTATGTTTTTTTAAAACGTTTATCCTGCTAGCAAGAGAGGGATAATCAAACAATTTATGGATAGTGACGCAAATGAACTTGAAATTGTTATCTTGTGATATATTTTTGAGGTACATTTTAATGCATATCCGCTGGGCAGTGACCCAATGAGAGACTTTTTTTTCATTCCCACCTAAGAGAACTGCCCCTGTGAATTAATTTTGCTGGCTATATAAAAGAAAGTGTTGTTAGTTACACCATTTATAACTCAAGAACAGTTGAACGGATTTAGCTGAAAATTGGTTTAGTTGAGTTGAATAAAATCCAGAATCTGCTTATTTATATTTCGTCGGGTAGATTAACGCGATATAAAATTTAGATATAGCGATAATATTATACATATATAATATAATAATGTAAAACATACATGAATGTATGTATAAGCCACGACCGCGAAGTGAGGCCGCTATGTACTGCTCGAGCCGATCTTACATCTTATTTACGAGGTACATAGGTACTTATTAGATCAGTATTTTTTTTTATCGTAGTAAAGGTCCAAGGATCTTCTGTGTCTTACTTGACGAGTCGCTTGTATGATGTAAAACAAACTCTCGTCGCTAGAGTTAAATTAATGAATAAATAAATATTCCGGGACATTGCACACAGCGCCATCTAGCCCCACACAAAGCAAACGCTTGTGTCGTGGGTACTACATAACGGATATAATACTTATATACTTTTCTTTTGTAAATAAATACTCATTATACATATAAACGACCAGACTCAACACAAGTAATTATAAATTTTAAATTTTAGAATTTTTAAATTTTAGAATTTTTAGAATTTAGAATTTAGAATTTAGAATTTAGAATTTAGAATTTAGAATTTAGAATTTAGAATTTAGAATTTAGAATTTAGAATTTAGAATTTAGAATTTAGAATTTAGAATTTAGAATTTAGAATTTAGAATTTAGAATTTAGAATTTAGAATTTAGAATTTAGAATTTAGAATTTAGAATTTAGAATTTAGAATTTAGAATTTAGAATTTAGAATTTAGAATTTAGAATTTAGAATTTAGAATTTAGAATTTAGAATTTAGAATTTAGAATTTAGAATTTAGAATTTAGAATTTAGAATTTAGAATTTAGAATTTAGAATTTAGAATTTAGAATTTAGAATTTAGAATTTAGAATTTAGAATTTAGAATTTAGAATTTAGAATTTAGAATTTAGAATTTAGAATTTAGAATTTAGAATTTAGAATTTAGAATTTAGAATTTAGAATTTAGAATTTAGAATTTAGAATTTAGAATTTAGAATTTAGAATTTAGAATTTAGAATTTAGAATTTAGAATTTAGAATTTAGAATTTAGAATTTAGAATTTAGAATTTAGAATTTAGAATTTAGAATTTAGAATTTAGAATTTAGAATTTAGAATTTAGAATTTAGAATTTAGAATTTAGAATTTAGAATTTAGAATTTAGAATTTAGAATTTAGAATTTAGAATTTAGAATTTAGAATTTAGAATTTAGAATTTAGAATTTAGAATTTAGAATTTAGAATTTAGAATTTAGAATTTAGAATTTAGAATTTAGAATTTAGAATTTAGAATTTAGAATTTAGAATTTAGAATTTAGAATTTAGAATTTAGAATTTAGAATTTAGAATTTAGAATTTAGAATTTAGAATTTAGAATTTAGAATTTAGAATTTAGAATTTAGAATTTAGAATTTAGAATTTAGAATTTAGAATTTAGAATTTAGAATTTAGAATTTAGAATTTAGAATTTAGAATTTAGAATTTAGAATTTAGAATTTAGAATTTAGAATTTAGAATTTAGAATTTAGAATTTAGAATTTAGAATTTAGAATTTAGAATTTAGAATTTAGAATTTAGAATTTAGAATTTAGAATTTAGAATTTAGAATTTAGAATTTAGAATTTAGAATTTAGAATTTAGAATTTAGAATTTAGAATTTAGAATTTAGAATTTAGAATTTAGAATTTAGAATTTAGAATTTAGAATTTAGAATTTAGAATTTAGAATTTAGAATTTAGAATTTAGAATTTAGAATTTAGAATTTAGAATTTAGAATTTAGAATTTAGAATTTAGAATTTAGAATTTATTTATTTCTTACCTTAAAGGTAACTTAACTAACAGAGTTTTAAATTTTTTATTACAATTGACCTTAATGTAGAGTTACCAGTGGCTACTGCACTAGGTACCCCTGTATCAGCAGCCACAGGTGCTTTTAAACGTTATGATTTTAATATGCAGCTACGGTTTTGGTTCATAATAGTTGAATAATTTTACAAAAATAGATTTAAACTAAAAACAACGGACGACGTGTGTGTTTGTGTGTGTGTGTGTGCGTGTGTGTGTCTGTGTGTGCGTGTGAGTGAATATAGGTACTTCTTTTTAAGGATTTTAAGCAAATCTTCATAGGATAGAGTGCACAAGTACTGGGTTACGAGACGCTTGCATTCGCTGAGGGTTGAACTCTGAATGCTACATATCGTAGCCATTTTGTTGTATATGTAGGGGAATCTAAATTCGGGTAGTCGATTTGCGAAGGCTGTATGCACTCGAGGTTGAAAAACCCGTGGAGGTCGTCTCCGAGGGGAACTAGGAGTGATAGAAGAGGCGGTTTGACGGTGTTCTGTTAAGGTTACTTTGAGTAAATAAAGTTGCCGAACGTTTACCATGCCTAATTCAGAGTAGAGGTCGGCTGTTGGATGTCGATTCGGTAGTTTGCACATTACTTTCAGTACCGCCCTCTGCGCTCTTTCCAGCTCCTTCATTGCAGAGACTCCAGCCCTACCCCAAACTACAATGCAATATGACAAGATAGATTCGCATAGAGCTCCATATACTAGGCGTAATATTTTTTCACTGGCAGAGTTTCTCAGAGCACCCAATACTCTGTCAAGCGGGAATCGAACCCGCAACCCCTAGATTAGAGGGCAGAGCCACTACCAACTAAGCTAACAGGCCAGTTAGCCACTGTCATATAAAGGAGAAGCATCAGGCATGAATATTTCATTTTCATCTTCTTCTTATCGAATGAGAGTGGCCAACTCTGGTGTCGAGAGTTTATCAAGCCGCCCTGAGGACCTCTGATATTGCTTAGTGAACGCCGTTCTAGACAAACAGCCGGGTCCTACAGCTTAACGAACGATAGTGATTAATTCTAATGTTATTTTTTTATTTTTTGATAGTTCAGTTTATTAATATGATTTTATATATAGGGTAGGGAATTAGACTTGGAAAGGTTTTAGCCGCCTTAGTGTCTTGTGATTTGGGTTAGTGAATGCTGTGCTGTGACAAACAATTAAATAAAAATAAAACAAAATAGCCTTTATTTCTATTACTCGTAGTTGCAAAATAAGTAATGTGAAAGTACATGATGTTGAGAACCATTTAAGTTTATTCTTTGTGACATATTATACAATGTGCATACAAGAATTTATACAGTTTTTTGTTGTTTAGGTATGTACATTTTTTTATTTTATTGATGTGTGACATATATTTACCACCATGCTGGAAAATATATGTGATTTAATTTAATCGTACCTAAACCTATGAAAGCGTTCAGATATTATATATTTTATCTACACTAATGTTGTAACATTCTACTTATGTTTCCAATACTTGACTTATAATTACTACTGTTATAGCACAGACAACAAAACACTCAATTTAAGCAATTTCACATGATGTTATAATATCCACATCGATATCGTAATAGCTCATTATAACATCGAAAAAGAGTGACCAACCTGATTGCAGGGCCAATCAGGTTGGTCGCGCTGCGCTCTCGTTGGTTAGATTTTAATGGCGGCAAAATCACTGTGACAATACACGTACGCGTGAATGTAATGTTTCGCAATGTGTTTTGTTTTTTAAATATAAATTAAAAGTTAAAAATGGATAGCGACGATGATATTTGTACGCCTCCGGATATTCTAGAATTGGCAACAAAAGTAACTCACAATCTTTTTCCAGAAAAATCTAGAAAATTATATGAAAAATTAACTATTGTCAGCTTTTACTCTTGTTGTTTGATTAATTGCATTAGTGAAGATAAAGTAGTGTATGCAACTGCATATAACACGGGTATTAAAACACGAGTGTGAGTTTATGAAACGAGCGCAGCGAGTTTCATAATAGTAACGAGTGTTTCATTCACACTTCATTATATGACAGTTGCATAAACTACTATTTTAACGTGGGATAGGTTTTTCTTTGACTTACAGCCTGCCTGATTGCTACAGCCTAGGGTTGCTACAGCTAAGGGTGTATGTAACACGCTTACCTAGAAGATACCTATTAACTCTAGATTTGAAGACCCCTGGATTGTAGTTCGCAGGAAACACAGCTTCTGGTAAAGTGTTCCAAAGCTTTGCCGTCCGCACAATAAACGTTGAGGCAAAGCGCTGTGTTCGACACTTCGGCACTTCCACCATGAAACGGTGTCTACCTGCGGACTTTCTGCTTGTTCATTATGCTACTTTTACTCAATTTTATACAAATAAGAACTCTCATAAACTTCAGTCAGTTCCGGTTTTTGAACAATTATTGTAATTGTTCTGAAACTGAATAAAGATATTGAATCAGGCGTTACTTTGAGGAAATCCATTGTAAATGAAACTCTGGAAATGGGACCCAATATAGTGTTATTCCGCTGCGACTGCTCCTTAACAAAGAATATCTAGCCGAAGCAGAACTACAAATCTTGAAGACACAAAGTGCGGTGTTGGTAAGATCTTGAGATCCACGGAGGCTACTTTGGTTAGGAGGTGAGGTGTGGCGGAGGTATATGGAGGAACATAACTAAAAAGCACCAAGTGTTTAAAGCCGGTTAAGGAGCAGTCGCAGCGGAAAAACTCCATTATATTTCTCCAGAGTTTCATTTTAAATTTTAATAAACAAAAAATATTAATATGACAGCTCTGATATAATAAAACAAACAATATTAAAGCACCTAATATATGAATTAAATGGTTATTTGAACAGTATGCTGAATGTTGCTCAACATGATGTATCGTCAGGCAGTGAAGGCTAAGGAAGGAGGTTAGTAATTGTTGAGAATTTAGAATTTATTTATTTCTTACCTTAAAAATAACTTAATTAACAGAGTTTTAAATTTTATTTAAATTGACCTTATTGTAGAGTAACCAGTGGCTACTGCACTAGGTACCCCTGTATCGCAGCAGCCAAAAGTTTCAATGAATCTTATTTTTTTAGTTATATGTGGAACATATTATGTTAAGCTTTTATTTTTATCAATAGATTAACAATTTAGGCATCTAGTAAAAAAACCAACAAGAGGGTTTATAATGTTTATATTTATAACTAGTGGACGTCCTCGGCTTCGCTCGCATTATTGCGGGATAAAAAGGTTTAAAATGAACATAACTTTTTTATTTGCGAACCGATTGATATGAAATAAACACTAACTGTTCAGTTAAAAATGCACCTCCATGTTAGTAAAAAGTCTATTACGAACAAACATACCGACAGTCACACAGACAAACAGTTTTTTTTTAAATATGTTTTTTGTGTTCTATTGCATCAATGAAGACCCCTCAACTATTTTTTTTCAATTATCTTCAATGTGCAGACACCGACCTGTTTCAGCTTTATTATTTGTATACTGTATAGACACAGAATGGTATAGATAACGCGTGCGAAGACGCGGGCAAAAGTAAGTTACTAATAAATTTTAATAAGTCTACTCTTGACCTTGCGTACTGAAGTAAAGATACAGAAAAATTACCATATATATTAAGATTACCACCTATTGTGGAGTGGCCTTGATAGTACATTAAAGGCCGTCCAACAATGGCTGTCCTAGGACAACATTTCAGATATTATCTCATTTGCTTATCTATATCAATGGTTTGTGGAATTTTTTCATAGTTTTTTCAGGGATTTTATATTTTACAGTTTACTATTTGAGCTACAGGTCTCTTGAAGCAACACTGACACATCTGTGATAAAATGGATTATGTCTGCACAATTTTTTCATATTTATAATTAAATTGTAGCACTTAAATTAATTTAGATGTAAGTTTGATTGTCTTAGTCTTAAGCTATAAATTTTGTAAATAGGTAGATTTAAGTTACTTTATTCGAATTGATTGATTCGATCTTTTGTGACCTTTTATTTCAAATACTCTACATTCAAAAGCATAATGTAGACAACAACTACAAGTAAGAATTGTATTTGGATTTGGTTTATTTATCACAACAAAGTATAAAACCTAGGTTTTATGCAAATATCATTCATATTACGACCGAGCGAAGCCGGGCTCCCTAGTAAGCCAATAATAAAAAAATTGTAACTCCATTTAAGAAAAGTATGTAAGTATTATATCCGTTATCTAGTACCTACGACACAAGCGTTTGCTTAGTGTGGGGCTAGATGGCGCTGTGTGCAATGTACCGGAATATTTATTATATATTATTTTATTTATCACCTGATCCCTACACCCATACGAAGTGATGTCCACCAGCAGATGGCGTTACAGTGACCTAGACATAAGCCACCTCTCCACTTTCATTCACAACAACCTTGAACGCCGGACAAGTGACATGCTCTTCATAAAATTGGCCGACTTATTTCATGTTTGATTGTGTTTTATTGTACGTATAAACTGATATAAGTAAGTACGTTTTATATTTTGTGTAAGCTACTGTAATGGTTTGAGCATAAAAAGATGTTTTGTGGAGTGACATAATAGCTATGTGGATTGGTGTGAAATTTTTTCTATAAAATTGACTGTAGTTTATAAGTTTATGCTCTTTTAGTGTATATTTTATGTAAATTTTGTATATAATGGATAATTCCATTATACACAAAATTCCATTATTTAATTGTGCAGTAAATGTTGTTTTATCGTTTGTAAGAAATCATAAGTTGTAAATGATTAATTTTGGCTTTATGACACCAAATTAAGCCCTTACCTATAATTATAATGTAGTCCTTAATTTATCTAATTAAGCAATTGCTCGCGTTCAATAAAAGAAAGCTGTCAGCGATAAGGCTGCCATTTGGGGTACGCCAGCATTAAAAAGTTAAAAAAAGTTTTACAGTATTTTAACGTTACCATAAATTCCTAAGTATAGACACATACTTAGATTTTTCCATTTATGTTTTCTTGTTTATTTTGGCCATAGAAACAGAAGTCACTCACCAATGTATGCGGTGGGTTGACGACATAAGAAAATACGCAGCGAGCACCAGGATTCAATCTGCGCAGGACCGGTACGAGTGGCGTACTAGAAGAGAGGCCTATGCTCAACAGTGGGCGATAACGGGCTGATGATGATGATAATTTATATCCCCAAGCCATGAAAACCACTTACCCCAAAACTATAAACAGTAGGTAATAACTTAATTGTAATTACGTTTTTAAGAGAGAAATCAGATTTTTCCCATCTCGCCTGAATGACCTAGATTTAGGAAAAAAATGTCTAAATCTTTCATTTATGTCTACGAATAACTCATACACTAGAAATGTCACTGAACCAAAAAATAATTCCACAACATATATATAGATAGGCAATCGTGGCCGCCGCGGTAGAGTTTGTAGGCGGGGCTTAGTCTTTTAGCGACCAATTGCAACCAAGCATTCGGCAGTTATATTTTTATATAATCTATTTCTTACACCGCACGAAGGTGCGAGACATCGGTAAGGCTCAAATGGTGTTGGGTAGGACACGTTGCGAGGCAGAAGGACGGCAGGTGAACCAAAACATTAACGGACTGGAGACCTATGACTGGCCATAGAAATAGAGGTCGCCCACCAATGCGGTGGGTTGACGACATTAGAACAACCACAGAAAGCACCTGGATTCGATCTGCGCAGGATCGGGACGAGTGGCGTACACGAAGAGAGGCCTATGCTCAGCAGTGGGCGATAGCGGGCTGATGATGATGATGATGATGATTTCTGGCATCGTAACCAATTACAAGCAAGCTGTGTTTTTATTGTAATGTCCGTGACAGGTATGAAATGTGGTAGCATTTTTGACACGACATTTGTTAGGACTTACAACTCTATAATACAAATTATTCGTAGAATTACGCTCTTTTTTGAGATTTCTTTTTTACAATGCAGTTTCAATGCCACAATATATTTTGTTAGCTCTCATGGTCTTATAAAAAGGTCAGATAAAGATCTTTAGTTACAGAATAGATGCCTAGATAGCCTAGGTCTTGCTTTTGTTGAAATGCCTGTTTATTGTTGATTTTGAAGAAAGAGAATTGTTTATAAAGAGAATTGTTTCGGCTCTCTCTTGCAACTGGTCATGTGCCGAGGACGTGGAAGCTGGCTAACGTGCAGCCTGTGCCCAAGAAAGGTAGTCGTGCTGACCCTGCCAACTACAGGCCCATTTCGGTTACCTCCGTGCTCTGTAAGAGCATGGAGCGTGTCCTGAACGGCAGGCTCCTGGCGTACCTAGAGTCTAATGATCTCCTCAGTGACCGGCAGTATGGCTTCCGCCGGAACCGGTCCACTGGGGATCTCTTAGTGTACGCCACACACATCTGGAGTGAGGCTATCGGGAAATACGGTGAAGCCCTAGCAGTTTCTCTAGATATTTCTAAAGCCTTCGACAGGGTTTGGCATGACGGCCTAATCAGCAAGCTTTCATCGTTTGGGCTGCCTGCTGGTTTTTGCGTGTGGATATCGGATTTCCTGAGGAATAGATCTATCCGGGTAGTCGTTGATGGCTGCTCGTCTGATCTAATGGCGATTAATGCCGGAGTACCCCAGGGATCAGTGCTTTCTGCAACACTTTTCTTGCTACATATTAATGATCTGTTGAAGCCTGGTATTTTTGGGTATGCAGACAACAGCACTGTTGTAGAGAGCTATATGTCCACCGCTAGAGCTAGTGCGGCCGAGATCCAGTCTTGCAGAGAAGCCATGATTGAGCGCTTAAACTTTTCCCTCACGGCAGTCTCCGATTGGGGCGATGCCAATCTGGTCAAGTTTAATGCCTCAAAAACACAAGCGTGTCTTTTCTCTGCAAAGAGGAGGCCATTTGTAATGGCGCCTTCTTTCCGAAATGAAACCGTGCCCATCACCGACCATCTAGAGTTGCTAGGTGTCACGTTGACTCCGACCCTCAACTTTGGCTCCTATATTGAGTCTAAAGCTCAACTCGCAGCCAAGAAGCTGGGTATCCTCTCCAAGGTGCGACGATACTTCACTCCGGAACAGCTGCTGACCTTGTATCAAGCGCAAGTTCGGTCGTGTATGGAGTATTGTTCGCACCTTTGGGATGGTTCTGCGAAGTACCAGCTTGAGGCGTTGGAGTTAATTGAGAAACGGGCAAAAAAGCTCATCGCGAAAGACTCACTCTGTAGCTCAAAATTACAAAGCCTTGAGCACCGCCGTAAGGTGGCCAGTCTTTCGGTTTTTTACAGGTTGCATTTCGGAGAGTGTGCGGAGGAATTGCATAATTTAATTCCTGCAGCCCCATTTCACCATCGTACGAGTAGGGGTTCGGCAAGGAGGCACCGTTATACAGTTGAGGTTCCAAAGACTCGCACCAAGCGCTTTGCTTCGACTTTCATCGTGCGAACAGCCAAACTGTGGAACTCCTTGCCCGAATCTCTATTCCCCTTGAACTATAATTTGTCGGTCTTTAAGTCGAGAGTAAACCGGTTTCTTCTAGGCGCTACATCGTAGACTATAACATTGCTTACCATCAGGCAAGTTGTAGTCAAGCGTAAGCCAATATCATGTAAAAAAAAAAAAAAAAAATATTTGGTTATTTCCTATGTAGATAGCACATAACATAAAAAACAGTTTTGAAATTGATTCATAGGATTTGTGCGCAAATCAAAGTAAACTAATTAATTATTGTAAATAAAGAATTTATATGAGAAGAGAAACTTAAGCAAGTGCTAAAATTTATTTATGTAGAGTGATAAGTTTTCTAGTTTAGTCTGATCATTATAGCATAATAGTATAGTCGTTATAAGTACTATAATATTCCTTAGGTTTGTTTAAAAATTCTCAACACCAGAGCTGTCCACTCTCATACAGACTTGTTGCTGGTATTATGTTCTGAATGTAGGTATATTGTATCGTCACGATGTCGTCATCACACTGTCGCTTTCGACGGCAGGTGAAAGGCATGAGGCTTGTACTAGACACTTCTAAATGTTGGACCAGTATATAATGTTAAGTAAAATTTTTGTGAGACATTTTATCAATTGGTTAACTAAACGGTTTTCGCTCGCATTCGAAACGCGAATTACACGTGAGTGAAAACCGTGAGTAAAAACATATGAGTTAACTAAACGGTATAGTATATGATGCTTCAAAAACATAAACAATAAAGAATAAAATGGTATTTTTTTAGAGTTATTACTATAGGACAGCGAGACTATGGAACTCTCTACCTGGAGACCTGTTCCCAGAAAATATAACCCAGGAATCTTCAAACCTAGAGAAATAGGTTTCGTCTAGGCAAGCGTGCCACATCTTAGACTATAGTGGTGCTTAACAGCAGGCAGGCTATTAGTCAATTGTAAGCCTATTTCGTGTTAAAAAAATAATTAAGAGAGAGTTTTCACATCAGTGAATTGTAATTTTTATTACTGGGGATCTTCTCTGCCCGTAAAATTGAATCATTAAAGGAGTTTTCTTGTGCAGTTACATCATTTCTTATTCATTTACTAGTGGACGCCCGCGGCTTCGCAAATACAGCGCCATCTAGTTCATACGTCGGCAAACACGAATCTTTAAAATGGCTGTAGGCAGCGGATATCGATGACTACCTACTGCGACGACAGCTTTATTATATGAAAACCATTTTGTAATAAAGTTCTAAGTTATGGTTTCAAATAATAGATAGATCAAAGTTCTAAGTAGATAGATTGATACTTTATTGGACACTCCTATAAAAAAAAACATAATACAATACGGAAAAAAAAACTAACGCCACAAATGGCGGCCTTATCGCTAAAAGCGATCTCTTCCAGGCAACCGTAGGATGGAGACAAGTAAGTAATTGTTCACAATAACATCGTGGTGGGCACCCAGGTCCTTCAATGGAAGACTCATGTGTTCGGATTTTGCAGTGTTCAATTATGTCGGATTTTTCAGGATAATTCTTGAAAAGTAAGTCATTGTTGTGGGACTAGGTGTGTTTTTTTCGTTTTTTTTAAATACACATGTAACATACACTATCAAATTTTCGAACGTTAATGTCTTCAAGAGATTATGGTACGACCCGTGTTTCTTAGTTCCAGTTTGTCAACGCATTTTATGTCTTATTACTCCGAAATAAAAGCTATTTTGAAAACCGCAATGATGACTTAGCAATATTATGCATTTTAATTTCTAACGTTGCAGATTAGTATCTTTGCAACAAGTTATATGCAACAGTATTTAAATTTTACATGTTGGCTTATGTTCATTCATAATGTACTTTACTAATTACGCTCCGCGGTGTTACTCGCATTTATTATTTTTAACATTTTGCACCATATTTTACTATTGTAGGTACATATTTTATTATTGTGTGGCGCGCGGGAGAGGAGTCCTATACTCAGCAGTAGCCCAGTAGGTGTATAAAGGCTGATATGATGCTGATGAAAATTTAAAGGCTTTAGTACGTCAAAATCAACAACTTTAGTTAAGCGATTTTCGGAAATTCGCTATAATTTTTTTTTTATTGTCCGTTGTGTATATTGTAGCGATGAACTTTTTGTATATAACATTCAAAAACTTACGCTATATTATGCTTATTCTTCTTCTTATCGAATGAGAGTGGCCAACTCTGGTGTTGAGAGTTAATCAAGTTAATTACGCTTATGAAATTATGATTTATGTTTCTTCCATCAAGCTAAGTATTCGATTTTATTGTTAAAACAACATAAATAAACGTAGTAAATGACTTTGATATAAAAAATGACTTTCTAATCGATTGTCTTTTAATTAATCACCATTATGTTTCATTAAGTTTTGCATGTTGTTATTTCGTAAAAATAAGATTGTGCTCGATTACTATCTACCTACATTGAAACCGAAAATAATTTGGAATGAAATACATAAAATTGAAATACATTTTTAAGGAATTCTTTGATTAGGAAGTAGGTGCACTGGAAGTAGGTGCACTGGAAGTAGGTGCACTGGAAGTAGGTGCACTGGAAGTAGGTGCACTGGAAGTAGGTGCACTGGAAATTTTAGGAAACATACTTAACCTTTATTGTTTTTCTTATCATATGTTATTTGTTATTAAAAAAGAGTCACACAGAAGTAAAATGCCTTTACTCTTTTGGCTCGGTCAGCCATCCAAGGGCTATCACGACGTTAGTTGCTTAACTTTGGCAATCGGGAACTAATAATCTAAATACATATATAAAACTCAAAGGTGACTGACTGATATAGTGATCTATCAACGCACAGCCCAAACCGCTGGACGGATTGGGCTGAAATTCGGAATGAAGGTAGATGTTATGACGTAGGCATACGCTAAGAAAGGATTTTTGGAAATGCCACTTTTAAAGGGGTGAAATAGGGGATGCAAGTTTTACTTCTTAATGCGAGCGAAGCCGCGAGCACCCACTAGTCCGTATATGAAATGATATGAATAGTATGAAATGATAAACAAATATTTTAAGTTGATTACTGATTTGAGACGGATGGTCTGATTTGTTTAATGTTTGTTTTGAACCCGAGAGTATATCGAAAGTATGCTTTATATGTGTGTGCTGTGCATTTATATAATAAAAAAAACAGCTATCCGGTATTTTAAGTTTATTAGATTTCACCCCAGAATTTTGACATGAAATGAAATGAACTAAAAATTATTTATTTCGCGACAAGAAATTAAGTACGAACATATTTTTCGAGTAACCAAACAAAACTTTTTTTTGCACACTTTAAAAAAAAAACAATAGCCAATCATTTAAGCCTATTCGCCGGGAAAGTGGCGGTGAAAGGGTGAGTGACCGGCGCGGGAGCAACGAACGTCTTTACACACTAGTGGGTAAACTGTGGTGGGCGCACTAGTGCGTAAGCTGTGGCTATACGTAGTAATGTACTGGGTTAGGTGGAAAGTTACAAATAGAAATCGTTTATTAATAACTCCATAGTTACAAGTCGAAAGTTGATATACATGTGTTGTTTATAATAGTTAGTCTGCTGCGCTTTTAGGCAAGCGGCAACTATAGATAATATTAGTCTTTACCTATGAAATTGCCGATTTGTATGACGAAATTGAGAAAAATGATATTTCCATATAAACATTTTTAATGTCTGAACAGATTTAGATGCAATTGATAACTATAGTTAGATGGGAAAAAAAACTATGCACTGCGTATATCAATTTCTCAAACACAGAATATATGATAAAATATACCTAGTTAAAGTAGTGAAACCCACGACACATTGAAAGAGGTGTTTTCAATGACTTCCCTATAAGTAATATGCACTAGTAATACCTGTTTTTATCTAAAAGGTACATAATTAAACAATTGATACTATAAAAATAGTATTTGGAACCAATACCTATAGCTGTACGTAAAAGTTACGAACAGATTAAAATGTAAGAAAAAAACGACAATTACATAGGTTTTAAAGACCTATTATATAGTAACTGTATGTAGATAATATATAAAATTGACTCGTTTGACTATATTGTGATGATTATTACTATGTTATATTTTTTTTACAGTAAATAGGTTTACGTTTGAAATCAGGCAGGATATGTTAAGCACCACTATAGTCTAAGACCTAAGATGTAGCATGCTTGCCTAGAATAAACCTATATTTGATTAAGTGTTTGTAAATTAAGTATTGTTTTTTTGTAACTGTAATAATTAATGCACTTGGCTTCGGCCGTTTTGATTATTATCAAAATAAATAAATTAATAGAAATGCTGAATTTCAGGCAGGTTTTTTTTATGCAGGATGGATTTTTATGTAAGATTCACACTTGATTACAACTAACCTGATATTAAGCAATGTTGTCTACGATCTAAGCTGACGTCAAAAAACCTAACAAGTTTCAAAATAGTTTTTTTCCTAATTATCAAAACTCTAGAAACTCGTGTTTCACAAAAAACATGAACCAGCATGTTTAGTCACTTCTTATTGTTTTTTAATTGGTTTAATTTGGTTAAGTACATCTATTTTACTCAAATATATTTTATTACCCTTAGTAATAAATGTAAAACAAATTACTAGTGGGAGCTCGCGGCTTCGCTCGCATTAAGAAGAAAAACTTGCATCCCCTATTTCACCATTAAAAGTGGCATTTCCAAAAATCCTTTCTTAGCGGATGCCTACGTCATAACGTCTACCTTCATTCCAAATTTCGGCGTGATCCGTCCAATGGTTGGGGCTGTGCGTTGATAGATCACTATTTGCACTCCTATTAGTTGCAGATAAATGATCTATTCAACACAAAAGGAACTTTTAAATTCGCACCAGTAGTTCCGGAGATTAGCGCGTTCAAACAAACAAACAAACAAACTCTTCAGCTTTGTAGTATTTGTATAGATTTAGATTGCTACTATAACTCAACTGGCTCCTATTATTCCTCGCTTACCTCTGACAACTAACCCTGTATACTCTGTGGTTGTGTAGAGTCGCCTCTCCCGACGCTGCGTCTGCGCAAAAATCTCTTAAGAGCTGAGAATACAGCAATATTTAAAACTCCTGAGTTGGGTACTTTTTAGATTTAGTACCTTTTTAATTTCAACCAGCCCAAGAGAACTTCTCTGAATAAAAGAACTGATTCTGCGGGGAGCCATGCCTTTTAGCAGTGAGCTTCCCGTTGTCCCCGATGAACGGGGACACGGACACCGGGGACAACGGGAAGGAACGTTTGTTACTTGCAGATTTCTCATCAAAATCGTTAACGTCAGACCTTTGCAGAGAGTAAGCTTTAAGCAAGCTTTAGTAAGCTTTTTGTAAGGTGCCGATTTGAGTCAAACACTTCACATAAAAGTATGCTATTCCCCAGTCAAGATTCGTCTTTACTATTTCGGTACAAGAAAGACCGAACGAATTAATGAAGAAGTTTTCTTTCGTATTTTTGTCAAAACATTACCGAAAAAACTACTTATCAATTCAACTTTAATTACTTATCAACCGCGACGTGCGTGCTGACTCGTCCTCCTGATGATGGAAACCTCAGTTTTCCGAAACTTGTCGAGCAAATTTTCGACATAATTGTTGACGTAAGGGCTAGCCGGTTAACACTAAAAATAAATAAACCAAAGGAAAGTTAAATTTATTAAAATAATAAGAAACAATATTTACACATATTAACACTAATACAACTAAAAAAGAGTATTTACATCTAAACTAAATTTAAACAATCTACATGTGGTATGGAGCCAAGAACGCTGGCTGCATTCCCACGCTGGATTGCTATAGAAATCCTTTGCGCAAGGAACCAGCCAGCGTTCTTGTCTCTAGTGATGTCAATCAACATTTTATTTAATTTTTTTATAAAAGACTTCGTGCTTTTTCCCCACGGACCAAAAGTTTCGAAGCCAAGCGGTACGAAAATATAATCAGTCGATAATGACGTATATTTTCGCCGCTTGGCTTCTTCTGCTGCGTCCGCCGCGGCTCCTGCCGCTCGTACTGTTCCACTGAGGCGAGAAGGAGCTAGTGTATCGACGCAAGTTGCGTCCCATACAAGAGCTTTTCCCCGCTCCCAGGGAATCAGTGTGAGGCCATCGGGGCGCTTACCATCGTCACGGACCATGCCAATCGGTTCAAGAACTGATGGTACGTTGACAGTGGCAAGTGCCCGTCTCACTATATCATTCAGCGAGCCGTGGCGGGAGAATCTGCCTGCACTGCGAAGGCATGAAAGTCCGTGGAGGCCCTTCCTATCGACATCGCTACCACATGTGCAACTGTGTTGTTCGACAATAGCAGCTCCAATTCGCAAGCCGATAGCGATTCTGAAACTGCCATTGTCGAAAAGTGTACCGAGGTTGGCAGAAGGGAGGGCATGTAGCCATTGGCCAGATTCGTGTTGAGACACTGCTTGAAGCCTTGCGCGATCGTTGTCACCTATTAAATTTTGTTTTAAAGAGTTAAATTGCTTCTGTACCAATGGAGCGTCCCAAAGTAAAAAAAAAAAAAAAACTAAATTTTATCAATTTAATGTTAAAACAATCCAATCATCATCATCTTCAGTATATTTGAGCAAAGCATTAGAAACACAGCTCTGTATGATATACAGTGCATTAGAAGCACACTCACACACGCTGCACCGACACACACACATGCACATTTCTAATGCACGTAGGAGTATGTTCATAGTAGAGCCGGGTCTAGGACTTTCTTTTAATTTGGGTGGATTATTAAGACAATTGAATTGACTATTGTTACTAGTGACAATTAATATTTTTAAAGTATTCATTTTTAGAGAGGTTCATTTATTATAACATTTTGCTGATAAATATAAGTACTTAGCTTTTTGTAGACAGTTTAATTTATTAACAATTAAACAATTAACCATGTTTTCTGTAATCCTTTTAATTAACTGTTAACAAAGTTGCTACGTTTATATAACTATAAATATATAAAAGAAAGTGGTGTTAGTTAACTCAACAACGGCTGAACGGATTCAACCAGGAGACGGACAAAGGATACTTTTTATCCCGATTTTTTTAAAATTGATTTGAATGATATCCAAAATCTGCTTTTTTATTGCCTCTAAGGCGGAACAGAGTTCACCGGGTCAGCTAGTAGTAAATCAAAAGAATTCGTAAAATATATTATATTGTATTGTATTTATTGATCATTCCATTGGATCTTACGAACACTTGGCTTCGTCAAATATACATAGTTAGGTACACAGTGTACGTTCATATAAATAATAACTACATAAGTTTTTATTTGTTTTCAGTTGCTTGCGTTCAGCGCTAGACAACCACCACACATGTGGATCTTTAGTGTTTTCTTTCAATAGTTCTAAAATTTCCCACTATAACGCAGCCTACGAATAGTTGACCGAGTGAAAGTGAGCGCGCTGTGTGTGTGTGTGTGTGTTCACTCACTCACACACACACACACACCGCGCTGCACTTTCAGAGCCTAGCTCTACTTTGTTAGATTGCCTGTTGCCTGGCTTTTAGAGGGTTTTGGAATTTGCCAAGATTTGAGAATAGGAAAATAGTGAAAAAGTTTGAGAGATATTATGGGAATGTAACTTTTTAACCGACTTCAAAAAAAGGAGGTTATCAAGTCTTCTGAATGTTTTTTTTTTAATTATACAGCGGAAGAATGTAATTTTCAAACTTTACCGGCCTGAAGAAATTAGTAGTTTCAAAAGCTCAATCATTGAATATACTTTAGATGTTTTGAAAACCTATATGCGACATATGAGTTCTGAATATTTTAAAATTTTAATTACTTACCCACACTTCTATATGAAAAATAATCACAGAAATCAATATTGTGAGTGTAAGCAATGTCTAAATATTTTTGTTGTACTTATTATGTCTAGAGAATATTAGCTAAAATAAATGATTTTCTTTATACATATTTTTATTTCTATTAAGGTTGCAAGAGCTCTTCAGATTAAATAAATGATTTCAAGTTATAGTCATGGCCACTGTATAATAATTTATAACAAAAATAAAATACAATAAGCCTTTATTCTCTTAAAAACTAAACATTTACTTAATTTTTTTTGGATATGAAAGTGTTATAATCCTCCTCCATTGCCTTCCAAGTAGTGCAGTCTCTAGCTATTATAGTCGCGGCCAGGTTACGCCTGTAACCTGGGTGATGGCATCGCGCCACCTCTTCTTATGCCTTGTCCTTCATAGATATCATATCAAGCTAAACTTTGCCTATAGCCTTTTAAAAAATCTTCAAATCAAAAACATGAAATTCCAAAACCTCTCGGAGCGCTTGGTTGACGCGACGCGTGACCAAAATGCTGGCCTTTTTCTAGCTCAACGTATCAGCATTGCCATCCAGCGTGGTAATGCGGCCAGTATGCTGGGCACGCTGCCCTCTGGTAGTGGGCTGGAGCACTTAGATTATCTTTAGGCTTTTCTAAAGATTTTTTAAGTGCCCCTTTTTTGTAGTAGTTAGAAGTAGTATGTATAGTTTTTCTTCTGTTTTGATGTTCCACATTGATTGTGGAATATCATGTTTGTGCAGCAATGCAACACGCTGAAACAAAATCGCATCGGCGACGCCATCTCATTAATCTCGTATTACAAATCTTCTAGTAAGTCTTAATCTGTCACTTGTCTTGTGTGTTTGTGTGTGTATGTGTGTGTGTGTGTGCGCAGCCATGCATTGCCGCCCCTCCCCGCGTGCGGTGAATGCACTTTCCTCGCAGAATAATCTGCAGTTCGACTCTCGGTGAATGTTACATAAGACGGGATTGTACCATCATCTCTTCTTGAAATCTCAAACCGAAGCACGCGCATTCGTTCACGATTATCATACTTAAGCAACAGCTATAAATGGATTTACCGAAAAAAAGATGATAGTACAAGGTAGAAACTAACGAAAACGCATATTTTATTTCTAAAACCACAGTTGTATATCTAATTTGACTACTATAAAATGAAACAAAAAGAAATGAATTGACTACTTTTAAATCATAAAAAAATTAAATTTTGTTACCATAAATTTAATCTCACAATATGTGAATACATACAACATTAAATTTGAGCCACATAATCTCATTGAACCTTAACCTCCCATAAATTAAAGATTTCCACTGATTTACAGCAAAAGCGTTAAACATTACGAACTGAAGAAGGAAAAACTTTACTTACTCGGTCAAAGGAGATAATAGTACGACATTTAGGCTATAATCCTTACACACACACAAACATTGTAAATATACGTGTATGTGTGTGTGTGTGTGTGTAGGAAAGTGCATGTAGATTAGAATCGAAATAATAGTTTGTAATGGAGCTTTTTACGATTCTTTTGTTAGATAACATATTACGGTGTGTATGGGCTTATGAATGAATGAATGAAGGGTGAGTTGTAAACCAGATAGGATTTTTTACTTGATAGGTTCACGCTTGACTACAACAGATGTTAAGCAACGTTGTAAACTTTGATCTAGCGCGCTTACTTAGAAGTTAGCGGTTTACTCTCGACTTGAAGACTGATAAAGCATTTCAAGGGGAATAAATAATCAGGAAAGGTGTTCCACGGTTTGGCAGTTTTGCACTGTACAAATAGGAGTAAAACGCGGTTTGAATAAATACATTCATTTAATATTTATGTGATGTGTTATTGTATGTGATCTTCTTTTCTCTCTTTAAGTCGTATTCCTCATTACGGAGGGTCGTAAAAAGTTAAAGTTACAAAAACATAATAGCTTTCATGATAAAACCTTTTACATAAAAACCTGAGTTTTGAAGTATTCATTACCGATTATAAATATTTTTATTTATTCAATAATAATAAACAATATATGCACTAAACTAAAAAAGAGTATGTACTTGTACATTTAACCTAAATTTAAAACATCCACATATGATATGGAGCCAAGAACGCTGGCTGCATTCCCACGCTGGATTGTTATAGAAATCCTTTGCGCAAGGAACCAGCCAGCGTTCTTGTCTCTAGTGATGTCATTCAACCTTTTTATTTGACATTTACCGATTAATATTAATTTAACAAAACATACTATACTCATCTAGTCTAAAAGAAACGATAATTTTCGTATCAACATGGCATGTAGCAGCATTGTAAGCGATGAATCATCATCATCATCATCATCATCAGCCCACGGTCGTCCACTTCTGGACATAGGCCTCTCCCAAGGCACGCCACTCAGCCCGACTTTGTGCTTCTCGTCTCCACCTGTTCCCTGCTATCTTCATGATGTCCTCGCTCCACCTTGTGGCAGGACGCCCTACACTACGCTTGCCGAGCCGCGGTCTCCACTCCAGAACTCGCCTACCCCATCGGTTGTCGGTTCTGCGACAAATATGACCGGCCCATTGCCACTTCAGCGTGCTTATGCGTTGAGCTATGTCGGTGACTTTTGTTCTCTGCCGAATTACTTCGTTTCGGATACGATCCCTAAGAGAAACTCCAAGCATAGCCCTTTCCATAGCACGCTGAGCAACTTTGAAACGGTGAACCAATCCTGCTGTTAGTGTCCACGTCTCAGCAGCGTAAGTCATTACTGGTAGGACGCACTGATTGAAGACTTTCGTCTTTAGGCTTTGCGGTATGGAGGACGAGAAAACCTGACGAAGTTTTCCAAAGTTTTTTTTTTTTTAAAGTTTTCCAAAGCGATGAATATTGCATGTTAATTGAAATAATGCATTACGAGATAGCGTCGAAAGTCAGGGAATACCTGATAGTCGTGATGCAGAAAGATATTAAACTTGAGAGGATTTTATAAGCCCAGTTTTTCGCCCCCCTCCAACCCCCCCTCCCCCCTTCCAACTAGAGGCCTACAAATAGTGCAGTATTGCATCAATTGCGTAACCTAGGGCTCAGTGAAAGTCTAGCTCTCAACCTAAACAAGGATGTATGGGGCTGGATGCGACCCAGAGGTCTCCATAAATACTCAATAGTTTCTAAAAATACTAATAATTTCTGTTACACCCTAGGTTGCAATAATGCTGAACATTAGGCGAGCTGTAGTCAGGATTATTGATATTAGTTTTTTTTACAAGGAATGGGTTTGCGCTTGACCGTAATTCACCTGATAGTAAGCAATCATTACGGTCTAGGATGCAACGTGTGTAGTTAAGGCTGCATCGTACGTTTTACATTTAAACGTTGTTTGAGACCCAGCTAGATAAATAAATAAGCCTTTATTACTGGTTTACAATATTTGTTCTTAACTAAAACTATTCCTTTAACACTGTGTTTATGCTCTTCAGCTTTATTTCGACATAGGCCGCCTCCAAAATAATGAGCTAGACAACACGTTACAAATTTTCGATTTTTTTTTCAACTTTTATCAATTTCTAGCGCAGTACAGTACCAGTAAGTTCAAGCAGTGAGACGAGAGGACATACCCCGTTTGAGTCACGCCACAGTAGTTTTTTACCCCATTTTATTATTTTAATTTGAATGTACAGTTTGCTATAAAATGCATCTTTATTTAATACCATTTTTTTTAAACTTATTCATGTAGCTCCCGAGAAAGACATACATGTCACATCTAGATAATTGTTTATCCGCGTGGTTTGCAGCGTCCATTATATGCAAATGTAAGTTGATACTTGGACACTGGAGAAGAAAGGAGACGAAGTAGTTTGATCTAGTTAGTACTTAGTATGGGAGTGCTGGGCTCTGGAGGTGATAATTTTCTAATTCTTATGTCTAAGCATAGGCAGTTTTAAAAAGAAAGCTACTATTGATTTCGATGAAACTTGTACTGTTTCCAAAGTTAGATCAGATTGTATTAAAGTACCTACTGTATGTCTGAATATATAAAAGTCAAAGATGACTGACTGACTGGCTGATATAGTGATGTATCAACGCACAGCCCAAACCACTAGACGGATCGGGCTGAAATTTGGCATGCAGGTAGATGTTATGACGTAGGCATCCGCTAAGTAAGGATTTTTGGAAACGCCGCTTTTAAAGCGGTGAAATAGGGGATACAAGTCTTACTTCCTAATGCGAGCCAAGCCGCGAGCATCCACTAATGTAAGATAGAAATAGTTAATTATTTTCCTGTGTTAGAAAGGTTTACATATTTGGCCAACAATTGGATTACAGATCTAAATCTACAGCCCTATATTATAGTAGATCTTTTTCACTATTACGTAAGTACTACAAGAGAGAAATGCGGCGCCTGCGCCTGCGCAAGAGACACCAGACACCGCCGCAAACTGTTGCGGAGCTGTGCTAACCGACAGTAAGTCTTCTAAATATATAAAACTCATAGCTCCTTCTCGCCTCAGTGGAACAGTACAAGCGGCAGGAGCCGCGGCGGACGCAGCAGAAGAAGCCAAGCGGCGAAAATATACATCATTATCGACTGATTATATTTTCGTACCGCTTGGCTTCGAAACTTTTGGTCCGTGGGGAAAAAGCACGAAGTCTTTTATAAAAAAATTAAATAAAATGTTGATTGACATCACTAGAGACAAGAACGCTGGCTGGTTCCTTGCGCAAAGGATTTCTATAGCAATCCAGCGTGGGAATGCAGCCAGCGTTCTTGGCTCCATACCACATGTAGATTGTTTAAATTTAGTTTAGATGTAAATACTCTTTTTTAGTTCTATTAGTGTTAATATGTGTAAATATTGTTTCTTATTATTTTAATAAATCAAAAACTCAAAGGTGACTGACTGACTAACTGATATAGTGATCTATCAACGAACAGCTCAAACCTCTGGACGGATTGGGCTGAAATTTGGAATGAAGGTGGATGTTATGACGTAGGCATCCGCTAAGAAAGGATTTTTAGATATGCAACTTTTAAAGGGGTGAAATAGGGGATGCAAGTTTTACTTCTTAATGCAAGCGAAGTCGCGGACACCTACTAGTAAGTTCATACGAGAGTGGCCAACTCTGATGTCAGAGTTTTCTTACCGACCTAGGGACATCTGACATGGCTTAACGACTACCGTATTAGACAAACAGCCGGGACCTACAATGTACCTAACTACATTGTCAAGCGTGAGCCTATCTTATATAAAAAAAAGCTTCCCGGAGTGGTGTAGAGGCTGTAAATTAGTGACCTCAAGTAAGGCCGCGTTAGGTCCTAGCGACCACGCCGCGAGCAGAATAGTGACATACAGATGGACAAGTGCAAAGGTCTTTCCCATTGGTGTGAGGGTTACCTGCAGAAAAATCTGTTTTTTTTTTATATAAAGCCGCGTGGCACATGCTTGACCAGAAGGTAAATTCATATGATTTGATTAAATGTATGTTATATTTCATCAGGCAGGCTATACCTAATCAAAAGTTAGACTATTTCGTGTTAAAAAGAATTACAACATATGTACGATTAATTAAGTCATTATAGAGAGAAAGAGAGAGAGAGAGAGTTCGGTGATGGCTTAGTACCTACGAGTAATGTGTATTTTAAGAAACATCAGGCAAGAAATATGTAGCGAATGTAAGTGAAGTGTAAAAAAGATTACTATTGTTGTAACTTTCTATTATTAATAACATTTCTTAACTAATAACTTTTTATCTAAACGAGTTTTCATTAGTAAGGATTGTTTTTTACAATAAATGGGTTTGCACTTGACCGTTTCCTGATGGTAAGCAATCATTACGGTCTAGGATGGAACGTGCTTACCCAGTAAGAACCGATTCACTTTCGCTTTGAAGATAGCAAGGTTATATTCCGCAGCGAACAGGGAGTCAGGCAGGGAGTTCCACAATTTAGCAGAATTTAATTAATAATATGCTAATTTAATTATTGATTTTACAATTTATAAATATCTAACAAGAAGACTTCAAGACTGTTGTACATAGTCTGATCGTACGTTTTATCAAAGTTATACATCTGCACTCATTCACCTGCGTGTCCTCAGTTAAAATGGCAACCTTCCGGCGCAACCTTAGCCAAGGCTGTCGGTGCGATAAACTTTCGTAACTCAGTGCAGTACATTCAAGTTACTGACACTAGAGCCTAGGTTATTGGTCAAATAGATCTTAATTATTACAACCGGAAGAAAAAAATATAGTCCATTAAAAAACTGCCTTAGTAAGTACACCCTGTTTCCTGAGAAGAAACTTAAGCTTTACTTCTTCTTATCGAATGAGAGTGGCCAACTCTGGTGTCGAGAGTTTATTAAGCCGCCCTAAGGCCTCGGACATGGCTTAACGATTTAAAACTTTACTAAAATACTCATATTTAGTCGTGTATTTTTACTTCAAGACGTATTATGGCGGTTTCTAATCTAAAAAGAATTATTCTAGTCATCTTAGATTTAGATTAGGTATGTTTGAACATACATGTATATAAAAAGTTAAAAAAAACGTAGTGTTTAAAACGTTGAGTCTCTATCCTAAGCATTTTTGAGGGGGACTGTATGGGCACATAAAGCATTGATTGAAATAACTACGTTGTATATTTTAGAAAATTGCTTCTTGTATACTGTAGGCTGTATTCCGCTAGTCGCTACCTCTTACATTTAACACGGAGGCTTGCCTTGGCAGATACAAATCTAATGGTGATTGTTCAGTTACTTAGGTATCTGCCAAAAATAACATATTAATTACTTGCTGGAAAAATACCTCGCAGTTTCCGTTCCAACTTTAACAATACCAAAATACTTGCATATGAACTGAGCGAACGAAGTTTGTGAATTGTTAGTGAGTAATATTTTATAACAATTAAGAATATGTGCTTACCGAAACAGCTTAACAGCTAAGCTATATAGGAATTGTGTGCGTCACAATAAAGATTTTTCTAATTCTAAGTTCCGTGTATCCTGAGAGAAGAGATAATATGAGCTTGAAGATTTATTTGTTACTGCTACTAATTAATGCGACACCGACATACCGCCCGCGCCGGGTCGGAGTAATCATAGTTTGAGGAAAAAAGGTAGCATAGGATCCTGAAAAATCATTAACTAGCCTTTGTCTTTAGCAGAAAACACCAGTTACGTGGTTAATAAGGCTCGTAAATGCATTTAAACAAAAAATATAATAATTTTCAGATCACAAACTTGACTCCAAAAGATCAAGCCTACATTAATTATAATGAGAACTGGCAGAATACAAAATTAAAGCCAAAGAAGGAAAGAAAAAATATATTAAAATGACAGATCAACTGCATGACGTATCAGCTACTATTACATACTCTATGCCCGCACTATTACATTATCTGTGGCAGGAAAAGACCTCACCTTGGGTGACGTGTTTCCCGTGGCCTCGAGCGCTCGGCTGAGCTCGGCCATGTTCGTGATGTTTGATACTTCAGCCTTCTTTCCGTGTAGTTTGGGTGTTTGTAACTAGGGGTTTCTAGTGGAAGATTTTTTAAGCCACTTTAAAAAGGATAGTACCCAAAAAGGATATCCATTTTTGAGGCTGTTTAAGCCACTTAAAAAGGAAAGAACCCAAAAACAAGGGTTATTTCAGGAAGCTCCGTTGTTCGGAGTAGTTTTTGCAGTCCAGTCATTCCCGCACGTAGTACCTTTTTAGGTTTTTCTTTTGATCCCTTATATATAAATGTAAAAATAGTGCTTGGATTAGTTAGGTCTCTCTCTATGAGTCGTATTTCCTCATGACTGAGGATCGTGACTCTCTCGGAAAATTGAGTTAGATCTAAAGGGGAAATCCTGATATGCCCCAAGCGTTTCTATTCTAGTGCAGGACTCATCAGGTACCACCAGTAAAAAAATAGAATTAGGAGAACCAAGTTTCATGACCTTGTTTTTATTTCATGATAATGCAAAGAGAAATGTCTCAAGATTGAATGTTTGGTCAAACCTAACAATCTTTTTTTATCTACCTATATACAAAAAATCTAAAAAGCTTTTCTAGCATTGAACTAATAAAATAAATATAAATAAATAAATATTACAGGACATATCACACAGCGCCATCTAGCCCCACTAAGGTTACGCTTGTATCATGGGTACTAGATAGCGGATATATAATACATATATGTGGGGACAGCGGAGCATCTTCGTTATCCATAATAGTAATTCTACCGGCTGGGCATGGGTATTTGGGCATGGAGAAATAAAACGTAGCACTTCAACTTATTGATGGTATATTACAATTTGTTGGAGGTTAAACTATGAAATACAACTGTAGGAAGATTGTCTGATATCTAATTACACTAATTCGGTCGACACTCCAACCAACACGTAACGCCACAACGCGATGCGAACCGATTGCCGTCCCAAGCCAGAATGGCGGTCTCTCTCTCGCACGGCACTAGCGCTGGTTGTTGCGTCAGAGCAGGGCTCCGAAGTTAGTCTCAAGTCAATGTCAGCCGTTATTGACAGTGACATAAACATTATAACATATTTCGAACATTGTGACAGCTGACAGTGACATTGAAACCAACTCGCCTACTCTCCGAATCAAACATTAACAACAACTTAAACACTCTTCGAATCAAACGCGCCGACACGGCCAGACTGACATTCGCACGTCCTCGTGCGATCCGTTTTCTCTAGCAGCAGATGACCTGGAATTAAAGAAAAGACACAACTGGGATCACAAATGTCATTTCGCTCGTCTATCCTGACAATTTCGAAAGATATCATTCAGTACACGCACATATTATCAGTATCTACATTTGGCTTCGAGAAATTGAGATCACGTCAAGATGTTGTTTCAACTAAGTTAATTATCACACAAAACTTCACTATTCGACCTCGTGCGAATATGACCGTTCCGCTGCAGGGTGCCCCCACCACCAAGATCGCCACTCACCGGCAACGACAAGGAAGCAACGGACAGCCCTGCAGCTGCAGCTCCACTCCAAGACACTATTCGACATCGTGCGAATATTATCGTACCGCTGTAGGGTGCTCCCACTACCAAGATCGCCACTCACAGGTAACGACAAGGACGCACCGAACAGCCCTGCAGCTGGAGCTCTACATCACGACATTATTCAACTCCGCCAAACAAGCCACTGCAGGGTGCCCCCACCACCAAGATCGCCACTCTCAGGTAACGACAAGGGAGCACCGGACAGCCCTGCAGTCGGAGCACCTCTCTACGACAATATTTGACATCATGCAAATATCGCCAAATCTCTAGCTTCTACCCGACGGCATCTCATATGACGTGACGTTATCTCATCTGACGTGAAACCAACTAACTCTTAAGCAATGGTGTTGAATGATACGTAACAAAGTCACATCTCAAAATTAAATCTCTAATTCACTTCCCAATGCTGAGAGGGTCGCCGAGGTGGTGGTCATTGCGTGCGAACTAGCAACCATATCGTATCATCGTCTGATGAAACCTCCTCACTATTTTAACTTTGACCCGCCGTCTCGGCCTCCTCCTCCTCATCGTCAACATAATTAATCAAAAAGGTATCTACCTACTTCTATTAAGCCGTCAAGACTCCTAGGCACTATGCCCAGATTTTCGTGAACATCTTTATGAATCTGATTTTAACTATCTATCTTTTCAAAACGTGGGTACCTGTGCTGTATTACTATGCCTTCTATTCTAATCCCTACGCATAGTACCCAGAATTTGATTGTCTGTTTTACTATTCACTAATGAGTAACCAAAAGGAAACGAGCTCACCGGGAGTATGATCAGGTGTCAGTCTCAAGCAGCCCATGTTCGCGCAGAACGACGCTGACAGCATTCCTGCCCTGGCGGTGCTCAAGCTCATCAGCTAGAAGGCGGCATGACTTGCTACTGGCTGGCAGCGAGAAGTGACAACAGCATCCTGAAAACAGAAACGGATACGCGCCAGTACTGAAGCATCTAATATGGACCATTTAAACAGGGATGATTTCAGATCTAGTTTCATTTTAATTGCTCAGTACCTATCTCGAAACTCAACCCCTAACGGGCGCGACTCCCAGAAAAGCTGGACTGCTAACAGACCAATCTCAACGAATCCTGTCAAGATTTGATTTCATTAAAATATCTTGCGTAAAATAGGACAACACTCCTAACTTTTAAAATTATGACAACGCTATCTTAGATTGAATCTTGAATTTCAATTAAATTTCACAGTGCATAGCTGACCTCTTATGGGACATAAAACGACCTCACACTTATGTATCACTGCACAATCATTAAATAGCTACACACTAACAATCATCAACAGATTGGCAATAATTTTTTTACAAAAAAATGGCTTTATCGTTACACAACATATTATATAGTGCTGTATGCTCGTAATGACTGGTATGGTTTTTCTCAACAACGCCTTTTAATCATTTATAACAAATTGCAACCAAATCTTACTTTGACAAAAGAGCATTCAACACCAGAAACGTAATGAATTTAAACAATATCACCTTTGATATCCGATGAAGTTGCACGCTGCACTCAGTCACCACTCGACCCTGGCTGCGCTCGCCCGGCCGCGTGCTACCACTGCTGCTTCATGTGCCGTGGTCGCCCGGCTGCATGCCACCACTGCTGCTCCATGGGCCGCGGCAGCTCGACCGCGTGCTACCACCGCTGCTCCATGTGCTGCCCGGAGCGCACGCCACTGCAGCGGCATCGCGCATCACTGCCACGTGGCATGAGTCTGCTGCGGGCGCTGCTCTTGTACTCCCTCACGATGCGGTCCATATCTTGTAATCTTCTTGCTTGTCAATATTTTTTGTCGTTTCTTTCGTAGTCTTTCTTGTACGACATTTCCAATTAGAAGATATAAAATTCCTACCAAATCCGAACAGCAAATCTTGTCTTTCAATTCACAGCACACATATTCGTAAATTTCAACGCAATTATGAAATCGCTTTATGGTCTTCTCTGGTCCAAGGATTATCGTTGCCGCATTGATAAGTTTCAGTAAAACACAAATCCCAACTGCTTTTTATCTTTCACACGTTTTTGTTCATTGACACGAAGAATTGATAATGATCGTGGGTCTGATTTTCACGTAGGCAGAACATGCATGGCTCCCATTGTGTTTCTCGGCGATCAATTATTTCTCCATTTTGCCATCATCCCACTTCTGATGTGGGGACAGCGGAGCATCTTCGTTATCCATAATAGTAATTCTACCGGCTGGGCATGGGTATTTGGGCATGGAGAAATAAAACGTAGCACTTCAACTTATTGATGGTATATTACAATTTGTTGGAGGTTAAACTATGAAATACAACTGTAGGAAGATTGTCTGATATCTAATTACACTAATTCGGTCGACACTCCAACCAACACGTAACGCCACAACGCGATGCGAACCGATTGCCGTCCCAAGCCAGAATGGCGGTCTCTCTCTCGCACGGCACTAGCGCTGGTTGTTGCGTCAGAGCAGGGCTCCGAAGTTAGTCTCAAGTCAATGTCAGCCGTTATTGACAGTGACATAAACATTATAACATATTTCGAACATTGTGACAGCTGACAGTGACATTGAAACCAACTCGCCTACTCTCCGAATCAAACATTAACAACAACTTAAACACTCTTCGAATCAAACGCGCCGACATATATAACTTTTTTTTGTAAATATTTACTTATTATTCATTGAAACGACCATAACTATATAAATAACATATAACAATTTTATAACTTTGTTAATCAATTAAAATCGTGAAGCGACTCCTGTAGCGAGCGCTTCAAGGTTCGTATGTCCTCGCCCGAACGGCAGCAAACGAAGTATAATCTGTTTTATTTGATAATTGATTTATTCGATTATTTTGTTAGGTGTGGAACGTTAAACATGTTTTTATTGTTTACTAAATTAAATAGGCTATAATGGGTATATGTTACAGTAATATTTTATTAATTTATCCTTGTTTCTATGTGCTCGTGCTCAAGGACTTTTTGTTAAGTCAGCTAACTATTAACTATTATTATTAACTATTTTCAATATATTTATATTGAAAATAGTTAATAATAATAGTTAATAGTTAGTTTTCTTAAGTTTCAATAATTATAAGGTAGAGTTTGTAGAGTTTGTATTGGTAGAGTTACTAAACTACGTTTGAAAAGGATTAATTTTTTTTTTTAATATTCTTCGATTCTTTTTTACTGTTTTGATTTCATGCCCCTACATATTTTTACCTATCTCTGAAAAACTTATGTAGTATATACTAATAATTTTAATAATTATTCGCAATTAAATAAACATAACACCGTAATGTAAATAATGAAAAAAAGAAGTACCATAAAATGTCGAAAGTTCCCTGTCAACAAAACCTGTACCCCCCCATCCCTAAAACTAAAGATAGAGAAGGGTAATTCCGAAAAAGACCCGAATTCCGAACCCGAAAACGGTTCCGTCCGTCCGCTAACCGCTTGACCCAATTTCTTAAATCCACAACCATTTCAGGGTTTGACAATGATAACACTAGTTTGGAGCAATAAAAATATTCGGTCGGCGCGGTGCGGGGGCGGCCGCGGCCGCTGGTTCAGTGACTCGCGAGCCGCGCTCGGGCACGCACGTCTGCTTCCCGCGCTCCGCGCGATCCCACGCGCTCCCAGCCCGACCGAGCCACGATCTGTGTTATATTTATGAATTTTATGAAAATTCTGACAGTGACAGCAGTGTGATTGTTTATTGACAGTGTGTTTTCGGTGATATGGTGACTATGAACGGATTTTTTGCAATATATTGTGCATGTTGACGGATCTTTGAATTGGATTGCGTTTTGGACTTGGTAAGTGATTTTAATTTGAGTAAACAATAATTAAAACATTGTCAAGGCCGCTGATACATTTTTGAATTTCGACTCTGTACGCAAATTTGAATGTTTTTGTTTACGTTTCATATTTTTTGTTTTGCGATGACACGTGCCTTTACGCATGTCAACGTAACAGAGTTGTATAGAGATATTTGAAATATTATAGTAAGTATTTATTCGATAATTTTTGTATACTTCAGCACTGAAAAAAGGATAACTTGCAAACTTATTTTATAAATAATATATATTTTAAGTATTGTTATAATTTGTTACAAATATAAATTTGACATGACATTAAGTACGTGAACTAATCATAAATTTGGCAAACAATAAATGTTTCTGATAATTATTTGGACGAACAAACGCAATAAAACAGATAAATAAAACGAACTAAACAGATCTGTCTCACCTTGAATTAGGCAGGAAACTATCACACGTTCTGAAGATAACAACAGATATTATTTTTATTTGGTACCTACATGAAATGACTAATTTTATCGCAAAATTAAAAACAACAGCTGAAATACGGTGACTAATATATAAATTACAATTAGCAAAGATCGCTGAAAATTTTAACAACCTAACACTTCGATATAAAGAGTTGCAGAAACCAATTAAAAAAAACAACTTTAAAATATGATCAATTATTTCTCAAAGTCGATTTCATTTGTGGCGCCGAATATTTGTTTGACAAAATAGCATTGTCATGATGTCCACAAGAATTGCCATTATGTACTTTTAATATTATAAAACAAGAGTTTTCCGCCTCAAGGTCTTAACAATAATGATGAATATTGAATTCAAAATAGTAATTACGAAACTGAATAATCATGAAACATCTTCCGGCTATAACGCAAGCAATTAAAAAACAATAATCATTGTTGTAAGAGCTCGAGCAAATTTAAGGTCAACTCTAACGAGATAGGCCTTGCCCTTCGGGGGCGTTAATGGCAAGGTTTTACAAAACAACAGTGTTACTTCATTGTTGTTATACTGCTTACATACTAAATATAGACATACTTAGATATTTATAAATGAACCTCTAACTCTATCTACATTATATGACATCTGTCCATATAGAGGTTTTGATGAAATATCACATTAAAGAAATCACACAAAAATAGACCCATGCAAGTTCTGATGTGTCCAAAATGATAGTCATATTGCAAAAGAGGACTCTCCCAAAGATACAATTTCGAACTTACTGATATCTTAGTTAATAGTTATCTTCTAGGTAAGCGTGTTACATCCTAGGCTGCAGCAATGCTTAAGATCAGGCAAGTTGTAGTCAAACCTATCCCAAGTAAAAAAAAACTCCAAAATCCTTGGAACTGAGATCTAAAACATCCATATTTAAATTCTCAAACCATAGAGACAGCTGATTATGTAAGACTGGATAGGTATATTGCAAAATAACAACTAAATAAGTAAAAACATTTACATAAACACAAAAAATTGCATACAAAACTTTCATATTTTTGGTGTTATCCAAAAATTATCGATTCATTTACACTACCAAAATGCAACATCATACAAGTAAATGAATTTTGAAACGTAAGAAGTCTGTAAATAAAAAAAGACTTGACTCAGTGAGTTGGTCTCCAAAGGTCACTTCCTACTTTTACTTGGTCTTACCAAGGCTAGTTATTTTTGTGTCTTTTGTGTTCAGGTTTTTTTCAATGCTAAGTGCCTCTGAAAGTTCGGGGTCTGGTTTATAAAGTACGTAAAGGTTTTTCATTAAAAACATTTAATCACATTCTATAAAACTAACCAAATTGATCGAATTGAAACTTTGGAACTTTGTCATTATGAAAGTGTTTTCCTCCTTTATTTTTCATCTAAGACTTAAGACTGTAAGATGTATATTTATTAATGAAAATAGTTATAAATTACTCGTTTCAGAATACAACATTCTTGCAATTTTCACTACAAATAAGAAACTTATGCCATTGCTACAAATTTTTGCTCAAATGTTCCCAAAAATGCATAATATTACTATTGTTTATTTTGTCATCGTAGCGATGTTGTTTAGTGTTATTTTTACCCGTCCAATTGGCAGCACTTGTATCTGCGGTTGTAAACACGGAGCTAGAGAGGCGATGGCGGTATCAGCGGCCTTGTCGATAACAACGCTTCCGCGTCGGCCCTTGGTACGCTCTCTGCTGCGACTAGGGCTGTTACGCCTATTATATCATTGGTGTCTTCAATTTAATTTTTTTAATTTCAATTCCCTTATTAGCTTAAATTTGTGTGTATTTATGTTCATTTACTCGGTTAAGAGGAGAATAGGGCGTAGCTAAAATTAAAACTATTTATTTTAAAATCTAAAACTCACTTCATTTTAATGGTATTGTGATGTACAGCTATCTCTTTTTGTATGTATAAATGTGGAAAATAACATAAATAAATGGTTTTTTGCTTCATCTAATGGCTAAGTACCCTCGCTGCTCGGTCTAGGGTTGTTATATCATTGGTATCTTAATGTATACTAGTATTATGCTAGTATAGCTATATCTTTTTCAAATGATGTTGTAGGTAATAATGTAAATGTATTTTCTTGTTGAATGATAAATATAACGTAAGTAGATACGAATTCATCATTTTCGGACTTATGATCTTAGCTGCTCTATTTAGAACTGTTATGTCTGTTACACCGGTTACATAGTTGAAATCTTTTTTAAGAGGAATTATGTTGGTTATTTACATCTATACTAATATTATAAAGCTGAAGAGTTTGTTTGTATGTTTGTTTGTTTGAAAGCGCTAATCTCAGGAACTACTGGACTGATTTGAAAAAATCTTTTTGTGTTCAAGAGACCATTTATCGAGGAAGGCTTTAGGCTATATACCATTACGCTGCAACTAATAGGAGCGAAGAAACAATAGAAAATGTAGAAAAAACGGGGAAAAATATTCATCTTTGAGGGCATTCGTAGCGTGTGTTGCGAAAACGGTTCAATATATCAAAAAAATGTGTATGAAAGAATTATTTCTCTTGAAATGATCTAACAAAATGTTTGCAATTGTATATGTCTATCTTTTAAGGTTAACTCACTAGAACCGTTTTAAGGTAATAACTATTCCACGCGGACGAAGTCGCGGGCACCAGCTAGTATTTTATATTTTTTAGGATCTTTATCTCCGTGTTCATATCGTATGCCATTTAGTTAGTTGTTATTCTGAAATTGTTTTACCTTGGAGCAATGAGATTGCGAACACAAATTTGTTTACCCACTACATTTATGTGATATTTTGTAAAGATATTTTTCACGTATAATGTTTTTACCACAGCCCTGTTTTCACGCAATCTATTCAGAATCATTGCCATGTGCATCTTGTTGTCTAGTCATGTCGGTATGTACATAGTTGTATGTACCTAGTACATAATATACATGCTCGTGCGTCGATGCAGTGATAAGGGCAAGGCTAGACGACTAGTACTCAGGTTTAGTTCTGTTGAAAGTTACATCATATACCATCGTTAAAAAAAATGGTACAGGTTTACATAGATTGACTGTTGCGATTTAAAGAAGAATAAAAAATAATTTAGTATGGTAGATTTAAAAGACAAAACTAACACAATTAAGTTCACATTTTTTTTATAAAATCTGCCACAACACAGCCCCTACTCAGCATAATGCTGGTTGTGTGAAAGCAACCAGCGCTGGCCTTCCGTTGGTCGTTGGAGCTGGCTCCAAAGGCCTAGAAATAGGTCTTATATCAGTAGTAAATATTTCGAAAAGTAATTATTGGAAGAAATTGAATTGAATATTGTATGCAAAAAAATCTTTGCTTCAATGCAAATTATGAAATTTTAGGAAAAAAGACTGCGTCAATGAAATAAGCAACTATTTATATACTTATATTATTGGGAATAGTCAGATTTGATCATTGATAATATTATGTACCGTATCAATATTATGTTTATCATCTTAAAAGTGGATGATAAATCTGCTTATAAAAAAATATCATCATTTTCATAATATGAGACAATAAACTTAAAAACTTCGTGTCATCTGCTCGAAAAAATCTGAGTGAAAGTAATTTCACTATTAGAGATATCTAACGTGTTATTCGATCATAATGATTTTGTTCGAATAATCGAAAGTCATTTGTCTTTTTTACCGCATCATAACTTTTTTTTCGATACACTAACGAAATACTTAGTTGTGTGGTAATCTTGGTGAGAATCACCCCACTCGAAACTTTCGTACTAAGCATATTTTTTTAGAAATACTTTAACAGATTTTCTTGTTTAAATTAAGTGAAATATGAAATCACGAACATAGTAAATCAATATAACACAAAAAAACTGCAATGTGCTTAGTAAAAAAAAACTAATACATATCTTACCATATCAATAAGTACCTACAGACCAGTCAATAGACTTATATAAACATACTGTTTGCATCTTTGTATGTTTAGTACATATTTCTCCAATATTAATTTTAAAACAAAATTAATAAACAATTATCACATATACTCCTATGTATAATTAGTATAATGACATCGCTTCCTAGTTGTCGCGTGCGCCATGCCAGCCGGGCGCACGCCAAAAGTGAAAGCCAATTTCAAACTCAGAACGTCAACGGACAGCGAAACTGTCTATGCAGTTTACTTACTATTTATATTTTGTAGTCTGTGGCATTACGTGATTTTTGAGTTTGGAACTCGTTTTTGGAGTTTTTTTTGTAAACAAATGAACGTCACTGCGTCTCTCTCTACCGCAGACTGATTCTGTAATATTTCATAAATTCGTCAGTTTTAGTGTGTTTTTTGGCGTTTCCTTTTCTACTATTTGAAAGTTTCTGGATTTGTGAAACGCACTGCTGATCTTTATAGTTTACGACCATGTAGTTTGAATTAAAATTGCGTTTAAATATTTCGTAAAGATTGTTTTATTGGGTTTTAATTTAATCAAGTAAAATACGACCTCGTAGATATAGGAACTACAGCGGGGCCTCCAAAACGTTACATGAACGTTTCCGAAACGGTTTCATTACGTTTCGATTTATCTCTTCAGCAGTAGCGTGAAATTCAGCGCTTCCGAAAAAAATATTCTAGAGTATCGTAGAAAGCATTTGTTTCTAAAAGCATTGCGATGACGTCACAATTAGATCTACACATCTAGATATAGACTAGATCTAGAATAGTATGCACTAGAGCCCAGACCGAGCTGAACAATATATTCTAGACGGCCATGGCCTTCGGATACTGTTTATTGAACTGTATTTTTTTATCAAATTGTGGTACAAAATTGTAAAACAATGTGTTTGAAGTAAAAATATTACAAATAATCGTACTTAAAGCACAGAATACATAATTAAAGTTACGCGTGAAAAAAAATTGATTTGTTTATTAAGGTGCAAGTTATACTTAATTTTTACCAAGTTGCTTTAAACTTTAAAGTAGTAGCTCATACTGGCTCGTATCTATCGGCGTTACGGTTTTAGCATCATCTTATTTTCGTTTCTGAAACTGGGCTATCCGCATCTAACAGAAGCAGCATGGGATCGCAGAAAATGATGCCAATTGACTTCCAAACTTCTATATGAAGATGGCACCTGATGATGATGATTGTCGCTTCCTAGTGGTCAAATAAAAACATCATCAAATGATGTTTTCATAAATCAATCTTAGTTAATTCGTGCACAAGTTCGCAAACAGTCAATCCTAGCTCTAATCTCCAAGGTTCGCCAATTTTTCTCCAACAAGCGTCTCCTTGACACAGTTCGGCCAACACCGCGAAAAATACGCAGATAAAATAGGACGGAGGAGGGAGGAGCAGAGACATAACTGTAGTTGTAAGATTGTATTTGTAGATTAGTCTACTACGCGTTGGGAAACTGTAAGCGCTGTGGGCAGTTCTTCTTCTCACCGAATGAGAGTGGTCAACTCTGGTGTCGAGAGTTAAGCCGCCCTATGGCCTCTGATATGGCTTTACGACTGCCGTACTAAACAAACAGCAGTGAGCAGTTGAAACAAAATACAAAAATAACATTGACTTTTGAACTCTCTACACAAACACAAACAACAACCCAAATAAGTAACTGCAGTTTATATACAATGTGTCACTATGGGAATATAATATGAACTGTATTAGAATATAGATCTCAAAGTAATGTATCATTTGGTTTCATTTTTAACTAGTAAATAGTACATTAGCCAAAACCCAAGTAAAAAGTAAAACTAAACTAACATCATTTTTATTACTTTTTTGTGTTTATTTTATTGCTTAGTTTATTTAAAAAAATAGTTTTTTTTTTTAATTTGTCTTCGTGAAGGATCCATGATCAAAAGATGAGTATTTAATAACGAACAATTGACCGTCTCATTATTATTATTCATAATTACACTATTTAAAATAATATTCGTCAATTTTTTGTCTATTTCTCATGACTCACCAGCGTTGGGTGTCTGCCTAACTCTGCGTCAGATAAAAACACGGCTGAATTGCGCGCTGATAATTAATTACACGAGTTGATACTCTGTGATATTCTGTGCCAGTCTGCGATGTATGCAAGCAGGGTCAGTTATTTGTGACATTTGTAGGTAAAAATAAAATTATAAGTAATTTGTAGGTATTTGTGGATAAAAATAACCATTAAAATAAAAATAGAAGAGTTAAATTGGAATAAATATTTAATTTATTTTGGAAATTGGTTTAAAAAGAATCAAAACAAACAACTGCATTTTAGTGTTTTTGACAATTTTAATAAAAATTTACTAATTACGACACTTTTTAAGGTAATATTTAGATGTAATCTTTGTACTCGTAAGTTGTAAAATTCAATGCTAAGAATAAAGTTTCCAAATTGTCTTAATTTACTAAAAAATATAAAAAACCGGCCAAGTGCGTCAGACAGCGGAGGCTTAGTAATAGGGTCCCGTTTTAATTTTTAGGTACGGAACCCTAAAAAGTATCAAATTAGCGGTATTTATGGAAGAATGCTTTCAGTTTTCAGAACCATAATTAAAAATGAAAAAAAAAGTTTCTATAAATAAAAATTACGTCCTTTGGTACGCATTTTCCTATTGACGTATTACTTAAGTATCTTATTTTTAGCCCTTTTGTTTGTTTCTCAACCAAACAGGAAATTATCCTAATAAACAATATACTTAGTTTTATTTTTAGCAAAGAATAAGAAAATTGCTATTGGTAAAATTGTATTTTTGGGAAAATCAATTTGAAAACTTGTTAATTGTTGTCGTATCGTTTTTAGGGTTCCGTACCTCAAAAGGAAAAAACGGAACCCTTATAGGATCACTTTGTTGTCCGTCTGTCCGTCCGTCCGTCCGTCTGTCAAGACCCTTTTTCTCAGGAACGCGTAGAGGTATGAAGCTGAAATTTATATCAATTACTCAGGTCTACTGTCCCTTGAAGCTGTGAAAAAATCAAACTTCTAAGCCAACGCAATCAAAAGATACAGCCATTTATGCCGCAAATTTTCGACACTTGCAAGGGAATCAAAACCTACAGGGTGCTTCCCGTGAACTCAGAATCTTGAAATTTGGTACGAAGCAACGTCTTATAGCATAGATAAAGGAAAAATTACGAAAACCATAAATTTTTAGTTACATCACAAAATATTTTACCTTGCAGGTTTGTACGGAACCCTCGGTGCGCGAGTCCGACTCGCACTTGGCCGGTTTTTTTTAAACATAGACGGAACAAATGCCCTGAACATATTTTTATTTTAGTTAATTTTCACAGGAATTAATAGATAAATAAAATAAATATTCCGGGATAGAAGTAAGTATATTTTTTCTAATTGTATGTAAAATTAGTCTCCTTCTTTTCGAATGACAGAGGCCAACTCTGGTGTCTAGAGTTTGTTAAACCGCCCTGAAGGCCGCTGACATGGCTTGGCGGGTGTAAATATGGTAATAAATAGATACACATACAGCATTATACTAAGCAATCACGTCATCATGCGACACTATATGTATTAATATTTTATGTTTTATTTTATATTTTTTTAATGTATACTAAATTTTTCAAGTCAGTGATATCTTTATTTACAATAATAAAACATAAAAACAAGGGAAAAAAAAACTAAACATACTACTTCTAACTACAACATAAAAAGAGCACTTAGAAAACCTTTAGAAAAGCCTAAAGATAATCTCTTGATGTATACTATATTTACATATTTGTGTCAACTTTGTCTTGGGAGATGTATAGGTACTTAGTAGTGAGATTCAAAGGGCTGTAGATGATGATGATCATCTTGATGAAACCTTGCCAAAAACAGGGACGTTTATAAGTGTGTCACAGTGGTAATTGGGCCAGAGTGTTATCAAGGCCGCACCGTTTTCATGGTTACGTGTGATCTTGTTTTTTTTTGGGAAACTAGGATAATCGCTTTGCACGTTCTTGCTGTTATGCCAAAGTGTAGTGGGCAGTGATATAATGATTTGGATTTTTAAATGTCGTCTTATCGTGTAAGAGTGGTTAACACTAGTGTTGAGAGTTTTTAAACTGCTCTTAGAGCTTCTGGCATGGCTTTTAGAACTTTTTGCATATACAATAAGTAGTTTTAATCGGTTTCTTAATAAAATTAAGCACTTTGTTTTACTGTCACGAAAAAAATATTTAATTTTTCTAATCAATCGATCTAATCCAGCGTTAATAGGTTTCCTCTTGGCAAACGTGCAACATCTTAGACTACAGTGGTGCTTAACTTCAGGCAGGCTGTAGTCAAATGTTGGCCTATTACATGTTAAAAAAAATGTGAAATATCTTTGCCCATTCCTAACAAATTTTGTCAATATTGCATGAATACTGTGCAATGGCACTATTAAAGCATAGTAAATATTAAAATAACAATTGATTCTTCGTTTTATTTTTCGAATACTCTTTATAATTGCGGGTAAAATTCTCCACATAGTAACTCTTTGGTCTCAACCCTTGTTAAAACAATAAAAGATCCCGCAAAGGGTAGAAAACAAACTATTTACTCGTAATTCCTCATATTTATGGTATTTTTATGGCTTTTACAACCCCCATAAAACAACCCCGTTAAGACGCCTTAGGGACGATGTAGAATAAACCTCTTTTTGTGTGTTTTGTATTAAATGCTCGTTTTTATGGCTTGTAAATGAATTACAGTTATTTTTTATGAGCCGCTTTTTAAAGAAAGGGGTAAGTAAAAAGAAAATATATGGGAAGAGAACCTTTTGATTTATGTCAGGGAAAGAAAGCAGTTTGATTTGTAACTTGCTTGTAACTTAAAATCGTGTTGAATTGGCAGCAAAAAATCTCAGAATACAGAGAAATGTATATCAACATCTCAATAGAGATCCAGATCTATTCTAAGTATGTTAATAAACTTTCAGCCACATCGTCATTTGTACAGATGTCGGTCTCAGGCAATTGAGCCGAATAAGGTCTAAAAAATAGACTATAATTTTTTACTTGGCATGGGTTTGCACACTCATAAACTATAACGGTGTTGCACTTTACCACAGTTTGCTTGATGGTAAGTAGAAGCCATAGCCTAAGATGAGAGCGTGCGTACCTAGTGAGAACCGGTTTACTCCCGCTTTGAAGATCGCTAAATGTCTCGCCTGATCATTAGTCTCTTTTAGTTAATCGACCATGTTAGGCCATAGCCTTTGCTTACTATCAGGCAAAGTATGGTCAAGTGTTAACCCGTTTAAGTAAAAAAAAAACTCTCGCTCATACATTTTATGAAAGACACTGACACTAGAGCTTAACCACTCACATCTCCCCCCAAATCTAAAGGTCTCGCTCGACATACAACCTTGGCCTACTCAGATATAGCGATGGATAGATAACTCACTTCCTAAAAATACATTTTAATTGTATTTTATTTAGTTAGGTAATTCTGTAAGTTCTCGCATGTTAAATAGTTCCGCTGATTTGTGGGCATTAAAATCTGCTATGTATTTACGTATATATGTACCTTTTACAGTAAAAATCTGGGGTTTAAGCACTATGAATTCGGATTGTTTTTGTTGTAGGAATGAATAAATTAAAGTAAGATGAACTACAATATTTTCGTAATTTTTTTTACATTGTTTAATGCGTTTTAAATAAAAGACATCACCGCACGTTTTGTATTGTTAACGATCCTATTACGTAAGTATGGCAATACTATGTATGGTACAAAAAAGTTGTAATATGAATTTACAAAATTAAATACGAAGTCGATGTATTGTATAGCATTTAAAAAAACAGAACGATTGCTGCCATGGTTTAACTGAAATAATTATTTAGTATATCTCTTATAACAATCCACGCAAAAACACGCAAGGAAATCATGAATCGACTCTAAAATAAAGGAATTCAAAGCTAATTCAATGCGTAACATGTATTTGATATCATTTTAAATCGTTATACTAAACCTCAAGGCTTTTTTTTAAAACAAGGAAGTATTTTATTCATATGTAAAATAAATTACGCCTATTAAATTCAGAAGTGCATTTTAAATAGGCATGTATGCATACTGGTATTGGTGTTTTTAGGAATCTAAAACGAACGTTTAAAAAAAATTGAATCTTAAACAAAGGACTTTAATTAAAATTTTGAGAATATATTTTATTCCAATGCAGGTCAATTTATTTCCCGGATACATAATTATTAAAAATATAAACAAAGATAGAAGTCTTGTTATTGTGTCATATTAAATTAAATAAATCTATACGCAACTCTTTTGCTCTTATACATATTAGAACTTTACTTCAACCTTTTTAAATGTCCTCTGCATCATTGCCAAATTTTTGTTTAACTAAAACTTACCAAATTAATTAAAGTTTTTTTTTATAACCATATCGGGTTTGCACTTGGCATAACATAATAGGTAGGTAGGTACATAATACAATATGTTATATTTAGTTTTATTAATCAAAGTAGCTACAGAATATCACATCAATATGAATCAAAGTACATACAAATATTCTTCTCGTCCATTTTAGGCGCACCTCACACGAGAAGGCATTACGACCTCTGTACATAAAACCTTCCACTCCACCAATTATAATACTGAAAATGTTGCATTAAACCTCCTTACTTATTGTCTTGCATTACACATTACATTCGAAATTGAACTCTAGCTGTAAAGAAATAAGGATGAATGTTGTTCGTATCAAGTGGAATGGACCTTGACGACTGGCCTTGCCGGTATCTAGGCGGCTCTTTCCGCCTTCGAATTCGGATAGTATTTTTGTTTTGGGGCCTTTTTGGTTGGGATAATTAAGATTTTATGCTGGAATCGTGATGTTGGTAGGTACCTGTTTAGGATGTGTCTGATTGGTGGTGACGTCATAGCGGTGTAAATAATGTTTTAAATAATGAAAATTGAATTAATTGATATTAGATTGTTTTGATTGTTTGAGCGTGTTAAAGTAAATAAGTTGGTAGGTTTATTTGACGTTTGCTTGCTCAAGAAAAAAATTTGTTTGAAACACGTATGTATGATAAAGAAACAGATGTATAAAAAGAGATTGAATCATCATTCGCAACGTTTAATTTTAGTTTTATTTTCGCTCAATAAAACTAGTGTTTACAATCCAATAATTGCCGCTCAGAAGGCCGGTGCTATTTACGCGACCTAAAAATCCTGACCTATATTCGTTTATCTCTAAATTTTAGCGCACGAAATCCATACACACACATACGCAAACCCACTAACACATGTACAACCTACACGTCAGAAATCGTATACTAACTCACACAGTTACATGTGTACATGTGTATATAGTTACAAACACATGCGCGCGCGCGTAATCGCTAAAAGTATGTCAAGATCAGTAGGTGAAGTTTAAATAATTTGATTCGAGGGCCATTATGAAGGTCTGAACACCATTGTGGATAGTCGTAAAGGGTGCAAATTTGCGGTGCTCTAGCCTTGTGTGGAGACGAGGCCGCTTGCAAAATTAGCGATCGACTGCGATTTGTGTATATGCTATATTCGTATTGTCGTAATGGTCGGTGTATTGACGGTGTTTTGACATGTGGGGCTTTTTGGCAGGTACAGGTAAAGTATTTGTAAACCAATAGAAGAATCTATTTCATTAATCTTAGTTCTTATACAAGTGGTAAGCTGTCTGTGTTTATCTTTTTCTCCGATATATAGTATAATAGTTTTGAAAATTAGTGGAAATGATTTAAACCCTAATTTTCATAAAGTGTAAGTAAAAAATCCAAAGAATTAGGCATCGAATTTGTCCTATTAAATTACCCCTAACTATTTACTGTTGTTTTCGTCTTCCGCATAGTCCTCTCAATAACTAACTATTGCATTGTATTATATTACAGTTATTTACGGCGCTTATTACATTACTGTTTTATCTTATTATGTATGTCATTCGGTCGTCAAAATACACATACATTTACAAATGTACACATTATACAAGGTGTAACAGAAGGGTGTGACAATACTTATACTATACATACCTATGCATATATAGAATACAGCCCACTAGGTTTCAGAATTCGAAGTGTCATAGATTTCGAGTAATCATAAGTTGAACTTTCACTAAAACTTTAAGACTTGCAACCCTACATCTTATCATTTTGAGCGTTCATTGACTTTTCTTTCATTGACAAATGACACGGCGCGGCGGTGTCTCTCTGAGAGCGCGAGAGAGAGAGAATACGTTGCGTTAAAACTAATGCTAGAACGGGATGAAAGAATGTGTGCTTATTTCGGTTTCGTCACTCGCTAGGGCTGCCACGAAATCAAGTGAAAAATATTATCTAATTTTTGTATGGTAAAAAATATATGCGATTTAATTTTTCATATTTTGGTATATGACTCCTTACATGATATATATGTATACTCTTTAATATTGTCACACCCTTCTGTTACACCTTGTATAGAATCCTACAGTACAGAGTCGCGTGCCTCGATATGAAATGACGTACAACTCAGGCACCGCTCCAAGTCGATGTCGATGTGATGGTACTTACTGTCTGCACATACCTAATTAATATATTTGCAAAGAGTTTTTAAGAAATATATACTTATTTATACTCCGTTATGTAGTGATAGACACATCCAACTCAGGCTGTAGTTCCATCCTCTCTCTTGAGTCGTAATTTCCTCATGACTGAGGGTCATGACTCCTCAGAATTAGATAGATAGAAAGATAAACTTTTATTGTTGACACATTAAAAATGAACAGGACATTAAACAAATGATTATCTTAACTAGTGCCACAAACGGCGGCTTTATCGCTGAAAGAAATAAACATTAATTCATTCGTTAGGGGAGTTCTCTTGTGCAGATACATCGTGGTGGGCGCCCAGACCAGGTCCTTCCACGGGAGACACATGTCCTCGATATTGTGACGACACGACAGAATGGCCTATGCATGAGCGATAGAGTCGCTTCAAGTATTCTGCAGGTCAAAAATCTGTACAATAAATAAATAAATAAATATTCCGGGACATTGCACACAGCACCATCAAGCCCCACACAATACAGAGTAATAAAAATGTTATTGATGACAAGACAATCAAGTGATTCTATTGATAACTAGTCCAAAAAAGGCTGTAAGAACGTCGTGAAAATAAATGTATCAGCTAATCAAAAATAATTCAGGACATATCACACAGCGCCATCTAGCCCCATACTGAGCTTACATAAATGTTCAAAATGTATTCATTGTAACACAACACTGCTACATTCTATTGAATTTAGAACTTTCTTGTTAGGTATCAGTAAATAAGATTGATTAAATTTTAAGTCGTGTTGTAAAACTGCAATAACTTACCTTGATACTTAAAGTACGTATTTTGATAATTGCGTTAGTCGTAAATTACACTCGATATAGAACGAAATACTGCTCGTAATTATTGTTATTATTTGTAAGGTCAATTGTTATAAAGAAACCTATAATTTTCCAGAGTGTACTATGTCATATTTAAGTCTTATTTGCGATATAACCTTTTAAAACTATTGTCCAATGATTGATAAAAAAATTAAATGGGTAAATGAATCAGTATACTGGATAGTAACTGTGCATTTTTGTTCAAAATTAAACATTTAATTGTACATACGTAAATAATTACAGCGATTTCTTTTTCAGATTTGTAAACTTTAGAACTTTCAGAACTTTATAAATGAAAAAAAAATGTTACATATAAAACACTACAAAAACTTTTTTATTTCGACACAGTTTTTACATATTAAGCTGGTATAAATTCACGTACAAACCATTATATAAGTACATGACATAATAAATAACAATAAAGTATATAGTTTTACATAGAGTAGGTTGGAGCATGCACAGTTGAGTTGAATGTTACTAAAGCCCTTGATATAAAATTACATGTAAATCAAATCTTAATTTACTGTGACTTTTATACGCCGTTTAGGTGATTATTTATTATTAGTTTCTGATTGGGCACGTGTAAATTATACCTTTGGTAACGAATTATAGGTTAAATTAAGCCCACGAATAAGTTTTGATTGTGTACAGCCTTTTTTGTTTTAAAAGAGGTCACGAGACATAGAGGTCTGTTTTTCGTTCTTAAATACGCTCTCAAATCAAATACAACAATTTAAATTACTCATGTTCTTTTTTTTCTTTGGCTATAACTTTGTATTGAGCCAGTTCTCAAGTAAAAATTCATGTCCTTAGTGAAACTTAAGTGAAACGTTCTATATATGTAAAGTACGAAAAAAGTAGTAGAAATGTATAAAAAATAAATTAATAGCGTACAAGTAAAATGAAAGCGTATAAGCGAATAAACCATACGTCAAAGAAATAAAAATCAAAGGTATGCAATATAATTGATGCCAAATGCCAATTTCTCGGCTCATTGCGTTTGTCGCAAAAATTACGATGAGATATTGTAACATGTTTCTATTGACGTCATCAACGTAACAACGCGCCTATTTTTGCACGTGTACCGACATAATTTATATTTATATCATATAAGCGAGTGTGGCTCAGCGGTTCCAGTGTCTGCTTTTCATCCAGACGCACCCTGGTTCGAATCCGGCCCTACACCAATGACTAGTATTTTCAAGTTATGTGTGGATTTGCACTCGCTTAGCGGTGAAGGAAAACATCGTGAGGAAACATGTTTGAGGACCACAATATCCGAGGACATGTGTCTTCCGTGGAAGGACCTGGGCGCCCACCACGATGTATCTGCCCAAGAGAACTCCCCTAGTGAATTAATTCTGCGGGGAGTCACGACCCTCAGTCATGAGGAAATACGACTCGAAGAGAGAGACCGACATAATTTAATAAATATAATATAGGTTTCTGTTACGCGGAATAGGTATACATTTAGAGAGTTTTAAAATAGAAATTGGTTATTAATTTTAAAAAGTAGCACTGTACGAAATCTGTGTTTCCTATAATTATTTAATGAACCTAACCTATGCAGTACAATGTTATACCATGTCAAGTGTCAACTCACTATAAGAAATCTCACTGAAATAAAATAATTACTTTGTCTGTTTTTTAATAACTTAGGTAAGTCCTACCATGCTATTTAAATTAACAGTAAAAATAAAACTAAATCACTGAAATTGATGGAATATTTCATTGCATTAGTCATCATCAGCATTTTTCACAAATCCAGGGCATCTATTGCAAAATCGAAACGCAGAGTCCGCACAAAGGAGTTCGAGTTAAAAACAATAAGCACTGACATGCTGCGTTCCGTGTCACAACACGACCCAGATACGATTTCGTGCAATTAAAACTGTTATTTTGAGGGTTTATTGTTAATCGATACGAGGTTATGTATTTTATGTTAATTTGGGATAGGAATAGGTTTTTAGAGCTTTATTGGATGTCATAACTCAGTTTATTTTATATTCATTTTAAAACAGGTTGTAAAGACCTATCGTAGTCTAATCAAGTGAATTTAGATCAAGACTCAATTTTGATAAGCCAAAAGCATTGCTACTAAGCTATAAAGCTAATAAAATATTTGTTTGTTTGTTGAAAATGTTCCTTTAATACTTGCGGTTGCGTGAAAACAACTACTAACTCATAATAAGTATTTGGCAATAAAACCACATGCAAGTAATATAGCAATTTAATTAACAAACTACTTATAAACAATATAAATAAGTCGAGATGTCCAATACAATCTATTTTCCCGGTCCGTTCTACGCACGCGGTAGGAATCCGGCAGTGGCGCAGCAGAAGAGCGGGAGAGATAGATGGGAGGTGGTACAAGTGTGAGCGAGACAGTGACAAGGTTATCCTCATGGCCAAGCGGAGGTGTGAGTCGCCTGATTGATACTGTTGTGTAGTCTGTGGTTCTATTGCGATACATACTGGCAATAGACAATATAGAGGAATTGAATAAAAGATGCTTTACATATTTTACAATAAATTTTTAGTATTTTTTCTGAAAATAAAATTGTTATGTCACAATCGATTTTTCTAAGACCATAATTATCTTCTTTGCGTTATATTGAGCAAGGCGGTCTAGATTATTGTTTTCAAAAAAGGTTTATATCCGGAATGAAGGCAAAGCGGTAGCTTAGTGTTTAGGTATTAGAGTAGGTATCCTAGACTGCGAGCTAGGTCACAGACCTTAGTCATAGGTCGCCTTGTAGGGTCGAGACAGACATGACTTGGGCAAGTCTAGTAGTTATAATTGTGTACTAGATGGATTTAGAATATCTATTATCTAAGTCGGTTTCAAATGTATGCTGTTTTGATTATGAGACGCGAGAACCTAAAAAATTAACAACATAGGTATATCTAAAGGTTTTATATTGGAGTTATTGTCTTTTGAGATGTTTTTAGGCGAAAAACATTTGCTCTTATAATGTCAGTGTGATGTAATGACATAATAATTAACCCAAATATTATTTAAAAAGCCACAAATATAACAACAAACATTTTAATCACATATCAATCAAATTATATACAAAGAAAACTTAAAAAAAACGACATCTATATTTCGTTCCAAACATCAATCAATTAAAAAAGAATCTAACCAAAAAGTCTACCCAAAGCAGGTTTCACGCTCCAAACAGAGGTTATATACGTTCCTACGTCGCGATAAGCCTAGCGCCGAGGCCACGCTCTGACATAGACCTAGTTAGCCCGACATTGGCACTACATTCATATAACTGAGGTCAGTTGCGTTGCGACAGTTAAAAATAATACAGACAGCACCACACTTACGCTTTTTTGACGGATAAAAAATGTGGTAAAATTTGTTCGATTTATTTTCGGAAGGGGAAAAATTAAACGCACATTTTAAGCTTTTAAAAATGGTTCTTTTGCTGGTAATTTTGACAGTAATGCGTTGCATCTGTTTGTTGTTTAACGATTTGAATTTAGAACTTTTTTTTTTTACTTTATTTACTGAATTTTATAATTATATTAATGATTTACATATAAAGTGAAACATGTATAAACTAAAATGTACTTTAAATTTTAAAAATTACAGATATTATTCACTACAGACACTATTTTCAACAAATGCATTATAATTTTTCCTGTTTTACTGCGTCAAGGTCACCTCTCAAGATTTTGATGAAATGCTCACCAAAAATACAAGAACTAAGTACTAATTGCATATATATTTCGATACAAAATACTATCTTAATTTTCACCTGTAACGCAGATAACAAAAATAAACGCTTGACCTACTTTTAGAGATAAGGAAATGCCAAAATTATCAATTTCATTTCGATATTTTAAAAGCAATAAAAGTCAAGGTCCTTTTTAAAGTTTAAGAATAAAATGTTCGTATATCGTAGGTATGAAACTGGTGGACTCTGGTGTCAAGTGTTTTGAGTTTTCAAATCTTATAGGATTTGTATATAGCTAAATTACTTACTTGTCGGAAGCCGTTAGGGCGGTTTGAAAACTGTCGACACCAGAGTTGGCCACTCTCGTTCGATAAGAAGAATATACTTGAACAAACATCTAAGAAGACCTACATAAATTATATGAAATGTGGCTATTTGTTTCATTTGAATAAGTATATTTCTTTGTTAGCCATCCAAAGACTTGCAATTGATTAACTTTGGTAACCGTGCACGAATACCCCAACCCGCTAAGCCACGGGCGCTTCATTTATCGAATAAAAAAACATTAAAAAGTGAGTTTGAAAGTGAAACTGCGCACGAGTCGTTTACGACGTTTGTAGTTTTGTGAAAGGCAAGTCGGAGCATCGCGAGCGTCGCTTGGACATAATTGACTATATCCAAGGGGCACCAAAATCTGTAACATAGCGTTCCAGTACAGATTTTTAAATTATTTTTTACTACATTTTGCCCGCTGCTTTGCACGCGTTATCTAAATTTAAAAAACTCAAAGGTGACTGTGTGATCTATCAACGCACAGCACAAACCACTGGACGGATCGGGCTGAAATTTGACATGCAGGTTGATGTTATAACGTAGGCATCCTCTAAGAAAGGATTTTTCTAAATGCCACTTTTAAAGGGGTGAAATAAGGGATGCAAGTTTTACTTTCTAATGCGAGCGAAGTCGCGAGCACCCACTAGTTTAGAAATAAAGGAGACAAAATACAAAACATGTTAAATATAAAACGTTTTAATTCCCACACCAATGCATAAAACTAAATCCCAATAATTGCGATGCATAACGTGTCTTAGAATCGAAAGTGATTCATTATGGAAACTAATTTATTCCGGTTTGTTTATTTCATTCCCAAGTTGCTTTCTAGTGAGGTCAAGTCGCTTATGCAATAACTTGAATATTTATGATCTTAAATATAATGATATCGGTTAAAACTTTTGATGTATATCTGTTAACTAAGTATTAAGACCGTATGAGAATAATCAAACTCTGGTGTAAGAGTTATCAAACCGCCTTTAGGGCCTCTAAATGGCTTAACTACTGCCAGTACTGTGTACGGCATTGGCAGTCAATCAAATATTACGTTTTAAATTGTAAGTCCTGGCTGTTTGTTTACCGACAATTCAAAACGTATTTTTTGATGAAAATTGACAATAAAAGAGACAACATTTCACTCTTTAAAAAATTAACGTATTTACAAAACCATTATATTTTAAAGTCGAATAATGAATACAGATAGTCACTATAATTTTCGAAAAAGTCTATTTCGTAGACCTGTATAGCGCTGCGTAGCACCATCGTAGACCTCTACGAAATTTGCTACGAGACGTAGACATAGCTCGAAGCATGGTGGTGTAATTTACAGTTTGACATTATATCAGGCATGTTGTATTTTCTAGAAAAAAAAACAATAAATAAAAATTAATTAATTAAATAGTTAAGTAATAAAAAACATACTTAAATTTATTCTCTTCCTAAAATACACGCACAAAAATTGGAAGTATAGCTATCTAAATTTATAATATCGTAACATATCTTAACAAGATTACCATTTTGCCCGTCAAGGATCCGAACACAGAAAATATCACAATTTACCTTACAGAGAGACTACCAAAGTAATAGAAACATTTATCTTTTATCTTCTCAGTTTAAAAAAAAGCGAGAAATGGTTGCTAAGCAACGTACTTCTTTACACGTGCTTCTTTTCTGGTCCAACCTTATACAGGGTTCCTAGTTACTAACGCATAACCTTTAAGGGCGTTAAGTACGTCAAGTCAACAAATTTTGTACAATGACTTTTTGCAATTCAAGAAAAAAAACTGGGCAAAATGTTTGCAAATGGTTTATCGTCTCGTAATAAAATTTGTATCTTTATTAAGGCACACACAATACACGTAAAGATTGTGGTGCCCCAATACAGCCGCAACTCAGCCTAATGCTGGCGGCATAGACAGGGCCACCAGCAACAAATTAGCCTTTTTGTTATCGAATGAGAGTGGCCAACTCTGGTGTCGAGAGTTCATCAAGCAGGTTTGAGGGCCTCTGACATGGCTTAACTACTGCCGTACTAGACAAACAGCCGGGACCTCCAATTTAACGTATCATCCAACTCACGGAAGCGCCCAAAATGAAATGCCACTTTTCAGTCACCCATCCAAGGACTGACCGCGTCGACCTTTGCTTAACATTGGTAATGTTTTGAATAAATACATTGTCGTGATTTTTTAACTTTTGGTATAAAAGTCGTAATAAGCATTAATTTGTGTTGGACATTAGCTATCACTAACTCTGTATCTATTTATGTGTTTGTATTGAAACGGAACGCTTTCCACGAATTCGTTATTATATCATTAACACAAACAAATAAGAATCTATTAATATTGATCAAGTGGAATTTGTAATTACTAGTAAATACTGTTCAGTATGTAGAATTCATGGTTTTTATTTATTTATAACAAGTATTTATATGAATGTTTACCAAATAACAAAAAAAAAATGTATTGAAAAATATTATTGGATGTTTTGACGTCGTATTAAAAATTACCTACTCAAAAAATGCAATTTTTTTACGAAAAATACATATACATTCTGCATAACATTATTCAATTAAGTACTTGTTAATAAGTTAAGAAGAGAATAATAAATAATATCGCAATAATTTTTATTATTCATCTACTTGTATTAAATTTAAAATTCGAAAAGGCTAACAATATACAAGGCTAGTGGGTTCTCGCGGCTTCACTCGCTTTTGATGGCGCGATGTCCCGGAATATTTATTTATTTATTAAGAAGTAAAACTTGCATCTTTCATTTCACCCCTTCAAAAGAGGCACGTCCAAAAATTCTTTCTTAGCGGATGCCTACAACATAACATTTACCTGCATCTCAATCAAAATCTACGACTCAATAGATATAAATAATTAGTAACCGTAACAGTTGTTATGTTAAAAAAAATATGTAGTGAAAATAAAAGCAATACGTTCACCCATTTTTAATAAAACTCAACTCCCACCAAGCCACCCTGTGAGGCAGTAGTAAGCCCCGCCGCCCACGGGTGCGTGTTCAATGGAGCCCCGGGGGCGGGGGCGGAACACTACGACGCAGTTTGTGAGAACTACAGCCTTTATTACTAACGACACGTGTTTTCAAATTGCGTGCTCCGATATCTTACTAATGTTGTAAGGGCTAAAGATTTTGTGTTTTTTTTCTCTGTATAGTAGATATTGTACTTTAAAGCTTTTTTGGACACTCATCATGATCAGCCCACGGTCATCCACTTCTGGACATAGGCCTCTTCCAAGGCACGTCACTCAGCCCGACTTTGTGCTTCTCGTCTCCACCACTCGTTTTGGACAGTAAGACACAATAAAAAAACACATTTAAAATCTAGTGTCGTAATCGTAAATGGATATATGGCTTTATCGCTCAAATCGATCTCTTCCTGGCGTGTGTCCTATTTGGATCATTATGCTATGAAACTGCCTCTCAAATGAGGCTGTCAGAACACACCACCAGTATTTATATTTAGCTTGGTAGCCTAGCTATCTTTCTTTAAACACCTTTGTCGAAACCGTCCATGCCAGTCGAAACTAAAATAAATATTCTGTATAGAGTTGATCTTTCTAATTAGAATCTAATTTATTCCTATCTTCTTAAATAAAGGAAATTCTATAATAACTTGCTCAACAAAATACAAATACTACACAACAACTATAGCTATATTCGGTCGCTTACCATCAAACCCCCATCGATAGAGACCGTGCGTCACCAGCTGCCTTAAATCATAGAATAATGGCAAGTCAATAGATTTGCTGAAGGGTTCTTATGAATAATACATAATACGCTGTAAGGCTTGCTTTCAGGCTGTGTTATTACTGTTTTAAGTATTTCAGAATCAGGCTTGGTTTGGGTTTAGGTTACCATGCTAAGAGGTTAACGCACAACTCTCAAGTTATTGTGTTGAGTCTGGTCGTTTCTATGTATAATAAGTATGTACTTATTTACAAAAGAAAATTATATGTATTATATCCGTTATCTAGTACCCATGATACAAGCGTTAGTTTAGTATGGGGCAAGATGGCGCTGTGTGATATGCTCTGAAATATTTAATTTATTTATTTTATTCATGAAAACTAGTCTCTGTCTTATATTAAGATTGCTGGGCTTGACTTTACCTAAGAGAATGATCAATAACAAAATAAGAAATCTTTTACGCACAATTTTACATCAGACGCACGAGTGTGTGTAAAATACAATTTCTTGTACTATTTTACAATATTAAACGAAGAAATAAACGAAGAGAAAACACAAACTTTAACTTAGTGTAATTACTAATCAACTCAACATAAAAAAAAACCTGAGCCTTTAGTACTTTTGTCAAGCATATAAGCCGCTATATTTAACCTATAACATTTACCACAATAAACATATGTACATACAACGTTTTTCACCTCGTAATAATTCTTTCTAACGCTGGCAACACAAGGCCATACATTTAGCCTACGGTCTATATACATACATAGGTATAGGCTTTAAGTACTACCTAGGGCAAAGCCTTTCTGACGAGGTTAATACTCTAGAACGTACTTATTCCTATTGGACGTTGGAGAGAAGTAAAATCTAACTTGAAAGTATGTTATACACAATTATATGTAGTATTGTGTAGGTGCTTAATGAAAGTCTTTTGATGTTATTAATATGTTTTGTCACTATTTTTAGTAAATATTTGTTATTTTCAAGGCTTTGGTTTGGTATTTTGTTTTTTTCTTTTAATTTTAATTGAGCAGTATCTTAACAAAGCTTGTGTTGTGTTTTTTGTTTATTATAAAAATGCCCCTAGTTTGGAATATATAAAATGTTTGAAATGCCAACAACCGGTATAACTCAAATGTTTAAAACCAATCAATTTTTTTCAGTAAAAAAAAAAACAATTGTACTCATGTACATATTTTATAGTATTTTTACAAATAACGGTTCATCAATAATATATAAGTATTATATCCGTTATCTAGTACCTACGACAATAGCTTTGGCTTAGTGTGGGGCTAGATGGCGCTGTGTGCTATGTCCTGGAATATTTATTTATTTATCATTAAAAGAATATTTAAATCACCACCAGCCATTAATAAATATATACGTATGTTATTAATATGCCTGTATAAACAAGTTAGTGGAAAGTCGGAAAATCAAGACCGTCTTGTTTTTGCATACAAAGTCATAGAACTTGTTACATCAGAGATGCCATTACGGACTTTCCATCATCACGGGCAATCTGACGTTACTTCCTACTCCCTCCATAGTATATATATATCTATGGTATCGTATCTCATGATTGTAAAGAGTATATAGGTTTCTTCAAGGCAAATTTGCAATATTTTAGCCTATAGGTATACACTATTATCTGGGATTGGCGGGATTTAGTTATATCATCATCATCATCAGCCTAATGGGACCCACTGCAGGGCATAGGCCTCCACCCTCTTACGCCAATACTCCCTGCCTTGCTCTTTTATCCCAGATGTTTCCTTCTAACTTTCTAATATCATCCAGCCACCGTTGCACAGGTCTTCCTACACTAGTTTTAGTTGTATATAGCCTATTAAATGTTAAACATTGTTTTTTGTGTGACTATTCTAGCTAAATGCTGATAATAGTTTTTAAATCGATATGCCTTAATTTGTTCAAGTACATACTTGCGTTACGCATTCTTTCCAAACATTTATTCCTTAGAATATCTGTTTTTTAAGTTCTATTTTAAGCAGAATCACCACAAACGCCACAAACTCTCTTGGACATACCATAACCTACTCTCATTATACAAATCCCAGTACATTATAACTAATCTGGTTACAACGGTGTACAAAACACATACGTGCAGAGCGACATCGAAAATTAAACCAAAAGTACAAAGTCCGGAATTCCGCGCGCGTCAGAAGAACAAACAGGCCTACGCTACGATACTACGGATCGATATCCAGGGGGTAGGGGGTGAAATAGGGGGGTTAGAGGGGTACAACAGAATTGGAAGGGGGAACAGGGGGGTTTCAAGGCTACTAGATCGTGTACCAACTCGTAACAGCGCCGGGTAAGGTTGAGTTAGCTTTTACAGAAATACCTACATTGTACCTAACGTTAGAAAGACCTATCCCACTAACTCTCGGCTTTGAGACTGGTCATTTCAGTTGTTATGTTTTGGCCGTTTTGTTAATGTTTTGTTTCGTGTGGGATGGACTTGAGGTTTTCCTTGTTGTTGTAAATTGTGAATTCATTTTGTTATCTATACTAATATTATAAAGCTGAAGAGTTTGTTGGTTTGTATGTTTGTTTGTTTGTTTGAACGCGCTAATCTCAGGAACTACTGGTGCGAATTGAAAAATTATTTTTGTGTTGGATAGACCAGTTATCAAGGAAGGCTTTAGGCTATATAACATCACGCTGCAACTAATAGGAGCGAAGAAACAATAGAAAATGTGGAAAAATCGGGGAAAATTATTCATCTTTGAGGGCTTCTGTTGCGTGCGCTGAGAAAACGGTTCAAGATATCAAAAAAATGTGTATGAAAGAATTTTCTCTTAAAATAATCTAACAAAATGTCCGCAACAGTATATGTCTATGTTTTAAGGTTTTTGTGGTAATAACTATTCCACGCGGACGAAGTCGCGCGCATCAGCTAGTATCTACATAGTTTTACGGACATATTGGTTATTGCTGCTCGCATATATTTAATTTGTGTTTCTTGTTATATTATCTACATGGCTTTTTGGACGTATCGGGTATTGCACTACGAATATTGATTACTTTGTTAGAGATAAAATAAATAATAACATTTAAAAGGCTACTTATAAAAAACAGTACCATATATTTTCATTTATTTAACGAATAATTAAAAAGTACTTCTGCTTAGCTAATTAATATGTTAAAAATTAGTATATAAATAATGTTTACAAATACGTTAACATTACTAACAGTCCTTTACATAAAACAATCGTCAACATATTATAAACTTCACTACTTAAATAAGCCATCAACAACCATTTTATCAAACTCCCCAACAATGACTTGCTCTGCTCAGTTTTTACGTTATTTTCACATAATTGTCTGAGTCGCGGAAGACGCGAGTTACTTTCACTCTCAACAATTAGAGGCAGGTTGATGGCTCACAGATCAAGGTACGGGAGGCTGCGAGACCATCTTCTAATGGGGGTCTAAGGTATGGGAAGTTGCGGGGAAATACTAAAACGATCAATTTATGTCAATCGCAACGCAAAAATCTGATTTAAAAGTACCTACATAAATATCTGAGTTTGTTGCTAAGCATTTACATTTTAATATTAAAAGCTAAAAATCTATGAACTATTTTATAATAATTTTACGTGATAGATTTGCATTCTTTACTTTCTTGGTTAGTTATACTCTTATAAAAAATGATTTTATATTTTACTTTTAAATTACATGATGTGAGACGACATCGAGGAGGCAGCGGGCAGTACCTGGACAAGGCTGGCGCAAGACCGACGAAACTGGCAGCGCTTGGAGGAGACCTTCACCCTAATTTGGGTGCCCAATAAAAATCTAAACATTACTTAATTTAAAATGAAAAATGTGTTACTAACGTAAACCCCATAACCACAAAATGTTTATTAAGTTACTGGGAATAAATGGCTTTATTTATTTATTTATGATGTGTTTAAATAAAGAAGTTTATTTAACATACATATCATATCATTAAGTCCCATATTTATATTTACGAAAAACTTAATTTTATTTAAAATTAACACACATAAAATATAATTAAAATATTTCTAAAGGATTTCTATAGCAATCCAGCGTGGGAATGCAGCCAGCGTTCTTGGCTCCATACCACATGTAGATTGTTTAAATTTAGTTTAGATTAAAATATTTATATTTTATGTATGTAAATATTATAATATAACGCTTATGCCATGCACCACAAGGATTCTGATAAGATCAGTCTGCATTTGCCAGAGATTTGGCACCATTTTTGTATTTGCCATTTCTTTATTAAAAAAATTTAGTTCGTATATGAGTGGTCAACTCTGGTGTGAGAGTTTTCATACCGCTCTATTGGCTTCTGACATTGCTTAACGACGACTGCAACAAATAGATGACACCTAAAAATTAACGTGTAATTAATATTAAAATATTTCACTCTTTATCGAAAAAGTCATATTTTACACACTTCTGATTATAATTCTCAAAACCAAAACAGCTTACGTAACTCTGAGGGCATTGCCCACACAAAACATGTTCACGAAATATTCTATTGGCTTCTAAAAATATAACCTATTCAAATAAGCATTCAATCGGTCATGAATCAACTGAATGAAAAGCTTCGGGCACAAAGCTTTTAAAGAAAAGCTTGGTTCAAAGGACAACACGTGTTGGGTGAAAAGCTTCCAGCATGGTGGTTATTAATGAAAATATGTGACAAAATATACAATAAGTTCTCAGAAATTATGTATTTGGCATTCAAAACACTTTATAAATATACATATATTAAATTGTATCTTATTATTTTATTTCAGCGATATCGGATCAGATCTACTTTCTTTTATTAAAAAACAAAGCATGTGAGTAATATTTATTTGGTCAGTTTAAAAAATTACTACTTGATAAAAAATCCATAGACATAATATTGCTAGCCTCTCTTGAACTCATCTATAAACAAAACTAAACACCTGATTCTAAACATAAAATAATTAACAACTGCCTGTCATTAAACTAAAAATCTCAGTTTTCCCGAAAACAGCATCAGAACGAAAATTAATAGCTCACAAAACAAACCATTTAAAAAAAAAACGTTAGTCATAAAACGTGAACGCATAAAAATCGTTCCACACATAATTTCTTCCTGGTGCACTTTCGCGAGCGGTGACTTTTCGCGGCTTTCCTCAGAAACATGCCTCTGTCCCGCTCTGGCGGCGCGGTCTCCCTCGCACAGGGTCGACGACCGGGGCAACGCGCTTGGGAAAGTACTTTCACTGCGCAAGCGCATGCGAACTTCTAACTAAAGTATAAGTGGACGGCGGCTGTTGTATCTGATGGGAGATTACGAGAAATGGCGTTTGGGTGGGTTTTAGTGACAGATTATGGTATTTATTTAGGTGGCGAGGGCATTAGAATATAATATCTAATGGGTATCAGAAAAATAGGAAAGATTTTTTACGTGGGATAGATTTACGTCACTACAGCCTGCCTGATGTTAAGCATTGCTGAGTGCATTTATTGCATTAAGTGAACAAGGCATTGCGGCAAAAGGTATGTGTACTTGATTATGGCGATTAATTCATATTATATTGATTGCAATTTAACTAAGGACTATACTGCAACATTTTTAATAGAAGTCTTAGTCTTTTAAATTCTGTTGGCTAAAACTATTCCTACCTCTTTTATATTTGAGCTCAAAGTAAACTTTCGGTCTCTATGCCTTAAATTTTCCAACCGTAACAGATTTATAACAAAATATAAAAAAATATACTACTTATTTTTTATCGCAACTGACAGCAACATCGCTATAAACGTACCTTTATTTCGCTCTATCAATAAATAATTCCCTTACATATGTATATAGTAGATAAATTATATCAAGGAATGCGTGTGTGAATGCAGTGCTTAGTTGAAAGCTTAGAGCTTTAGAACAATAGCTCGTTTATCCATGACTATTTCTTTTCTAAAAGCTTGTTGGAATAAAACTTGTTTTAAAGCTAAAAGTTCTATTGAAAGATTTATTGTCAAGTTTTATGTTATTATTTCAATAAAACCTAATTGTAAAATGATTACTCTTAAGAAATTTATTAGTCACCAGTGGATGCCCGCGGCTTCTCTTGCATTATTCAGGATTTCAGGATCAGGATAAAAAGCTTATGACACTCCTAAGACCTCTTACTACCTACATACCAAAAACCATGATGATCCGTTCACCCGTTTTATGTGATAAGCGTTTAAATTAACAGACAAACAGAGACACCGATAAATAGAAAAAAAACTAGAAATTGTTGGAACGTGTTCTGCAATCCATTCGATGTATCTTTATTTTTTAAATATCTTCAATGTCTAGAATTCGGCCCCTTTAGTCAGCTTTATAATAAGTATATATTTATATATAGATAATGATCATTATATCGATTCTGAATACAAATAAATAAAAAATAAATAAATAAATATTCCGGGACATTGCACACAGCGCCATCTAGCCCCACACTAAGCAAACGCTTGTGTCGTGGGTACTAGATAACGGATATAATACTTATATACTTTTTTTTTGTAAATACTTACTTATTATACATACAAACGACCAGGCACACGAGTACATAATTTCTTGTGTCATGCGGGAATCGAACCCGCGACCTATAAAATTAAATATTGATAAACTGTAGGTAATATACTAAATTAAATCATAGTTTGATCAATTCATTACACAATATACATAAGATAAATTTCCGAATGGCATGGCATTGAATTTAGCAAACCCTGTAAGTACTATGAATTAATTTCTTCCTACCCTGTAAAAGAGTTTTCAAACCATCTTAGCTTACCTTCTAAAACTGTTGAGAATAAAGATTATCAAGTGCAGTAATTTCATATGAGAGTAGCAAACTCTGGAGTGGAGACATTTCCAACTGCCCTAGGAGCTTCTAACTTGGCTTAAGCCTAGTACATTGACCCCTATTTCTAGTTGCCCTGTATAAATAGGAAAGTGGAATGTATGCAAGAATGCACCAGCCAAGTTCTCTCAGTGGCCAGTGTTATGCAATAACTGACGATGACCATATTATGCGTTAGGAAATGACCAGTTACAGCATAGATGACTTTATTGTATATAATCATAAATTTATAAAATTGGGTAAGTTTTTTTAAAATTAATATGTGTTTGCACTTGGCCATAGTTTGCCTGATGGTAAGCAAAGGCTATGATCTAAGATGGAGCGTGCTTGCCCGATACGAACGAATACAATCTCGCTTTGAAGATCGCTGTATTATAGTTTGTTTTAATAATTAGTTTTCATATATTAGTGTCAATAAACTAATTTTGCCGGGGAGTCATGAGAAATAACTTTATTTTATTAAAAGCTTTCAAATCCTCCTCAAATATTCGTACACTTAAAAAAACAAGTAATTAAAATCACACTAAAATTATAAACACTACAGTTTGTCAATGATCATCAAATATGTTATTATATACATATGTTTATATGAGAATAATTAGTTTCTTTTTCACAGTTAAAAGATTTGCACCTAGAAGCACTATTTAGGATAAATTGGATCTTGTAATATAAAAAGTAGCCAGCGTGAAAATTTAAGATCTAATCCCAGACAAACACGGGTAACACCACGGTGCGTCGCTAGTAATAAAGCCACGTTTCAGCAACCAATTTTTCCTATTATTTTCATTTAGCAAACTGCATTATAAACATCGTGCGCATCCAAAGCTCGGGAGAAAGCGGACTGGTCACGACTGAACCTTACTATAGACCTAAAGCTAGCACTAGACAGACCTAGACAATGCTTTCCATTGTTACTGGAAATTCTGTCCTCTTTCACTGTCTTTTTCCTGCTTTTTAACATGTTTTAGTAAAAATTTACTGCATTTTGATTTCTTTGATTGAATTTTTCCTGGACTGAAACTAAAGTAAAAAGCTTAGTTTATTTTAGTGTAGTTATATGAAGCTAAAGATTTTGTTAATTATTATTATGCGTAAGCATAAACCTTACTATATAGACCCAAAGTTAAGACTAGGTCCCTAGATAATGCTTTTCTTTATTGTTGGAAAGTGTGTCCTCTTTCACTGTCTTTTTCCTGCTTTTTAACATGTTTTAGTGAAATTGAACTGATTTTAACTGAAGCTTTTCTATTGCTTCAGTTTAGTTTGTAAAGTTTAGTTTCGTGTAGTTCTCAATGTGAAGCTAAACATTTGTAAATCATTAGGGTACGCTTAATCTTATATGAAAGGACTCAGACCTCATACCCAGCAGTGGGATCCCAAGGGCTGTGGATGATGATGATGAATCTTAAACCTTACTTTATAGACCTAAAGTTAGCACTAGATAGACCCAGACCATGCTTTCCTTTATTGTTGGAAATTCTGTCCTCTTTCACTGAAATTACACTGAAGTTTATTATTATTTATTATTATTATTATTTATTAAACCTTATACATTTGTAAAGCGTACGGATAATATTCCTGTTTAGAAAACTTCAGAATGTTTAAATAGCGTATTTCTGTGCGTTTAACTAATGCACTGAAATGAAAATTCGATTATAATTTAAAGAAATATTTGAGAAGATTTTATATCGAATTTAGGTTATACATTGCGAGATGATTTTACGTGTTGTTTAACAGGACTCTTTATTGTTCTTGTGGCTCACTAACAGCCGACATCTTTGAATTTGTTAATAATTAAATCAATTTAACTTTATTTACAATAATAAAATATAAAAACAATTGTAACGAAGCGAATTCTTTTACAAAATATTTTTAATAAATAGTTTTTAATTATTACTCTTACCTCTGTAAGCACAATGGTGGTAAGATTGCATTAGTTATATTACGTTGATAATTGCGTCAAGTCACGACGCCGTGACACTGTTTCCGACAAGTAAAAGCTATCTTACATCTTTACTATTTCTACGTAACCATTATTGTGGGCAAAACAGGGTGAAAAAATAGAAAAAACAAATTGATTTTAGTAGCACTCAAAAACTGAGAGAGATCTAGTAATGATTGATACATGGATTTGTAGGCATTAACAAAGACCTCAAAGGTGATATAAAATGGAATATTGAGAAATTAAATAATATTAGGTGTTTTTTTTTAAATTCATTGCTTTAATCTCCAGGGATCATTGGCATACTAAGGGAAAAATCACAGATCTAAATATAAGAAATTGTGAGTGTACAAGCAACAAGTATTATTTTTTATTTTATTCCGCTTTTGATCTTCTTAATAACCCTTTCGACGGCAAGCTCATCAAATCAAACAAGTAGAGTATAAATATAGCTTCAAGTAATGCACTCGGTTGCATAACATTTTATGCACTTCAAATAATAATCATAATTATCATACCATGTATAAAACTGTACATTGTACGTATCATATGTGATATACATATATAGGTATATATATCACCATCGTAGAATATGTACGTACCGGTTTTCTTTCAATAATTTGCAATTAGTTTTTTTTCTTTTTCCCAAAAACCTAGAAAATTAGAATACCCGTTTACTGCAACTAAGCCCATTATTTAGCATAATACATATATTTAAGAAATTAAAAAACGTTCTAAAATTTTGTATCTGGTCTATTTTTTGAAAAACTGTTACAAAACCATTTCTCTGATCACATTTCCATCGCTTAACCACTTAAATCCATCTCGAATTAAATCAAAATCTGATCAAAACACATTATTATACCATAGCCTAATCTTTACCACACTAAATAGTCTATTGTTTTCCAAATCCAAACAATACTATCGCATAATCCTTACAGCCAGTCCCGGAATGCCGGCACGTGTCGGTTCAAGTCCCGGCGAGGCTATTTCTAGTAAATAGGTCAGTCGCGCTCAACTTGGATGCAAGAACGAATACAAAAAGAGTAAAGCGCAGCGCCGGCGCAGAGCCCGCTTCTACCAATAGTAGGAGAGGCGATAAACGGGCGGTTACAGTTTGGATTGGTTGGGAATGGTTTTTGTTAAGGAGTAAATAGGTTTACTCTACGCAAGAAACGAAACACTAAACTAAAAAAAGAAAAGAGTGTAATATGAGGTTTAATTATCTTTTGATTAAGAATTAGAGCATTGATTTATAGGTTTACTTTATGCAAAAATTCAAATCAAATCAATTTTTGTATTGATTGTCTTAAGACTAAGATAATAACAAAAATAAAAGAGCGTAAAGCGAGATCTGATTTTCCTTTTGATTTAGAATTAGTGTAATGTTTAATGTATTACACACTGTTTAGTTTTGTGATTAATTAAATTGGTAATTTATTTTAGTTTTAATTTTGTTGTAAATAATTTATAACGATTAAAGATTTACAATTAATTGAATGACAAGGTTTCGAAATTACATACATACATTACTGCATATATCTGTATGTATGTATGCACTCTTTCTTTATTTATACATTTAACACACAACAACTATATGTGAGTCTGGTTTTATGTTGCTATATCTTGAGATTTATAAAAGCCATGATATTTAGTATAAGATTGTCTTTAAAATATTATTGATAAAATAACCTGTGACTATACATTTTTTTTGTGATTTTTTGTTTTCTGGCAACTTTGCTAGTCGCGCCAGGTGGCGCCACTGGTATATTATTAAGCCCGTGTCACAATAATTTGTGCAAATGTTTTGTATAAAGCAAGTTCAGACGATCAAGGTTATTGAAAGAATAGTGGTCGGCATTGGTGGCGTATATACTCATATACATAATGTATACAATAATACAGATATTGTTTGTATATTATATACATGCGGAAGTACCTCGGGACCAGTTAGCCTTATGTTGACTCGATACATTTATTATCTTTATGTATATTTATGTTTTAGGTGACAAGTTTTTAATCTTGGAATCAAGAACCGTTAATGTATATTATGTTTTATTTATTGGAGTTTTATAGTATCTGTGTCTATTTTGATAACGTGAAAGAAAAACGTAAAATGCCAGAAATCTTTATGCGCAGCTTGGTTACAGCAATTACTTTATTTTTTAAATAAATAAATAAATTTGAGATAGCTTATACTATAAAAATAAGCACTACATGACGCCAAAGTAAAAAAAAACAACAGCATGTTATATAAAATATCTAACATGAACAAATAAATAAACTTGTTTTAATTAGTATTCACAACATGATGTTTGAGATAATAAATCTAAATGCATCAAGTTTATTATTTTTAACATATTACGCTGCTATTATTTTATTCTCACATTTATTTACAGTTCATAGCATATATATATATATAGATGTGTGTGTGTGTGTGTTGTGTATCCATTAATGTAAATAACGTACATAATGAAATATATTAAATATCATACCTCTATTTTATTATGCTTATAACTACAAAGTTATTAAGGGAACCAGTTACCGACACACCATTGCGTATCTATCATATCTTTTACTACCACATTCATATCACCATACCATCATTCATACCACTATCATATCTTTTACTGTGTAGAAAAAATACAACACCTTTTTTCTGTAATAATTTAGTCCAAATAAATTTCTCAAAAAAATTATGCATGTGTAGATGACCGTCATCTAGTGTTTAAAATTAATAGGACCTTTCTACGTTAACGTACTTTCTGCATTCTAGCCTACAACAATGCTTAACAACAGGCTGCAGTCAAACGCAAACCTATTCTCCAAAGGCTACTTTTATTCAAGAGCGGTCTCATTTGCTTGCTTTTGCTAAAATGACTTACTATACTTTTCAAAGTGTAAAAAAAGCTTGTTTAACCAGTGGTTAGCAAGAGTAGATCCCGTGGTGCAAGCGGCCCTCGCGGTGCATCGCCCCGGTTACGCAAGGGATATTTATATGCACAGGAAGGATTTAGGATGCGGTGGAATAGGCGTTTAGCAGTTTACTAGATTCTATGAGATGGTGTGTAGATTGATAAAATACATGTTATAATTAGTGTACATATATGATAGTTACTTAGAGATACAGATGATTTATTAATTGATGGCAAGTCAGTTTACATTAATTCTTATATAATGCTGAAAAAATATACTTAGCTGCCCATCTGTGGGAAGATACAGACTAGAAAGATGACGATGAAATCGATTCACCCTCAATACAATAGATAAGAAAGCTGTTTTATTTGGCGACAAATATTCACACAAAACAAAACAGCACTTAAGTAAGTACAAGTGTTTTAAAATTAAGTTCAGTTTTGTCTAAATAAATTGTATGTTAAATCTACTTCCTATTTTTCAGCATGATTGTAAAAATACAGAAATCATAATCATAATCATAATCAAAATATTCATTTATTCATAAATACGTCATATTATTTACATATAATGTTCATGTTCATTATACATTCAATAAATATAAATATACATGATCAATTTACTATTTAAAAATCACATTACTGTAAATGATATTAAGAAAAGTAAAAACATGTCAAAAATAATTTTAAAAATACAATAAACAAGTACAATGTACTCGAACAGAGTTTTTATTCTACAAAATTTGTAACTTTACATAAAAGGGCTATTCCCTAAATCAATTAATAAGGTCGAACAATTATTTGAGGGCAAAATAAATATACACACTTGCCTACCTCAATATATACCTATGTACACAATTATCCAAACAACCTTGGCGACAACACGTAAACAAAATGTTTTCAAAGTTCATCCTTCCGCAATCTAAAATGAACGAGCTAAATAAAGATGTGAGATATTAAAAAATATGTGAAACCTTGTCGTATTTATACCTGGTAGCTGTGGAAATCTAAAAAATTGTAAACATACCTCGAAAATTTATTTTTACTGACTAAGGTAGGCGATACAAAATAGTAGACTTGAATAAGAGTGGATAACTCTTTTGTCGTTATATTTCTCTTTTTTTTAACTTACCAACTACTGAGATAAAAGCCTATAATTCCCACGTTTTGATGAGATTTTTTGACAAATGTTGTGATAAAATCCCATCCTTACCATTAAGTTACAAACATATTATTATACAGTGCTACTAATAATTACACAACATCGCACGGGCAGTTTATTCGGTGAAGAGTTTTTTACACTATACATATAATTAAGCTTAAAACTTGGTTCGTGATTTGGGCTCATTTTTTTCAAAGTGACTTTAAACCGTTTCTGTTCTCGTCGGGTGGGCAAATATTGTTCATCATTGATCTCCCCTATTCCTGATTTCTCATTACTGAAATAAATTCATTGGAAGAGTTCTCTTGGCGGATACATCGTGGTGGGCGCCTAGGTCCTTCCATGGAGCGCATCAGTTACCACTAGGTAACCATAGTAACCCTGTATAATGATAGGTTTGTTTAGGGCTCCATGCCGCCTACACGGCAAAGGAAGGGTTTAATTAACAATAAAGTGAATTACTCGTAATGCGCTAACATAGGCTACGTTGATGTTGCAAAGTTTATTTTGACGCTTTAATCTGATAAAATAATAGCTTGAATGTACCCTGTTTGAAGCTTTATTTTGTAATTATATTTTTAAATATCGAAAGATATAAGGAAGTATTTTGACGGATGAAAGTAATGCATGAATCTAGCCCATTTTAACTGTCCTGGTTTACCTACCACATTTTCTGTTATAAAAACTCACTGTATTAAGAAAATAACTCAAATCAATTTGTCGCTAACCATTTACACAATGTTGTGTTTTAATGCATAATTTTGGAGTCAGGCTTACTCTAGGTTATGACTTTTGCCACAGAGTCACTTGTTCAGATGTCGGTTCAGACTTCTTTTTACGTGGTTTAGGTTTGCATTTGACTACATGATGTTAAGCATTGCTGCAGCCTAGGATGTAATATACTTACCTAGAAGGTACCTATTTATTCTAAATTTGAAGACTCCTGGTACTCTGATGCCTAACTGCAAACGAAATAATATCTAGATTTATCATACTGTTTAGTCAACAAATCCAGGTACCAAATAAGTGATCTATTTGCGACGTATGAGACAGCGGGCGACGCACCCTGGCTCCTCGCCAGCCGCCCACGCGTGGGGGTGGGCTTGTGCCCATACTGGGCGAGTGGGCAGGAGCGGGCTTGTGGGTATGGCCTGGGCAGTGGGGTCGTGCCAGGGTGCTGGGAGTCCGGTGTGGGCAAAAAATAAGTAGGCATTTTAAGCAATGAACAGTAAGTTGTTAATTCAGTTTTACCTTGCTTTTATACGTCTGTCATTCAAATATTTCACTATCGAAAAGCTTTTTTGAAATGTTTTTTTTTTAATGAGAGAATAGTCAGGAACTATAAGTTTCTTTTAATTTGAAAAAAAAAGGATTAAACTTCAGTAAAAAATTATAGCAGGTATATTACTATATTTTGTATATTAATCTTTGTGTGCTACTGTTTTTTTTTTAATTTTTACATATTATACGCATATGTAGCTACTTTACATTTAAGCGTTCAAAAAAGTTAAAGCTATTTATAAAAAGCATCTCAGCAGACATCCCAAAGTTTGTGAGTTCAAAAACTCTGCGAGTTCGACGACTGCAAACTTTTCAAGTATCTTCTATACATACTTTAGAGCTCAGACGAGAGTTTAGTTTCAATTGACCCTTTAATTGCGAGTTTAATCTGTTTAAGTCTATTCTGAATGATTGATTTTGGTATACATATAAATTGAGTTTATGAAAGTATTAAAATAAATGACATCGTCTTTTTTTAAGTTTCGTAGCCACAGAATAGTTTTAAATATTAAGAATTTTCCTTAACTTTTATAAAAGATAAATTAGATTTCGTGCCTTTTAAAAAACTATTTTAGCAAAATGCTTGCCAATTCATTAACTTATTACAACGTAATAAGCGTCATGCCAAAATGGAACATTATACAATTTTATTCTATCAATCGTTCAATCATCTGAAATAGCACGGAACGTAATGATAGAGTGAAAATTAACTAGTTTAGAAAGAAAATAATTACCCCATTTCTGGTTCAAAATACATCACTTTCTTTTTCATTTTTAACATGTTTTTTATGTTATAAGAAAAATAAATGACTATTTATGTACAAATTAATGAATGACTAGTGGGTGCTCGCGGCTTCGCTCGCATTAAGAAGTACAACTTGCATCCCTAGCGAAAAGATTTTGGGAAATGCCACTTTGACCTTTCAAAGTTGCATTTACAATAATCCTTTATGACGTAAACATCCGCTAGATGTTTACGTCATAACGTCTACCTTCATACTAAATTTCAGCCCAATCCGACCAGTGGTTTGGGCTGTGCGTTGATAGATCACTATATCAGTCAGTCAGTCACCTTTGAGTTTTATATATTTTGATGTAAAACCATTGGCGGTGCTGCATATTCTCCAAGGTTTTATATAAAACATATAAACTATATACTCACCTGCTATATTCGCTCTCTAGCCGTGAACTCTGTAACCCTGGCTGTCATACAACGATCCCGCGTAGAAAGCTACTGGGGAATATTGTGGACGTGTCTGGATGAGACACTAGTCTGCACCTAGCCATGCGTCATTGACTAGACAATCTCATAAAGTGTTGGTGGGACAACTTCTGCCTTACATTTCTTGAGAGTGTGTGGGCAATGCGTAATAATCAATACATTTTGTTGTCTTCTTATATTCTTCCATAAACAGAAGATAAGCAAGTGATTCTTCTTCTTATCGAATGAGAGTGGCCAACTCTGGTGTCGAGCGTATAGTTTAGAAAATGATTAGATAATATTATTTATTGCATTCATAAATTTATTGAGTTTTATACTGTACAAAATTATGAATAAGTTTACGAAAAAAAGCTTCGTGAAGACATAAACACCCAAATCCATTATTATTTATTATCCAGATCAAATTTTAATGTTTGTTTTTCTGTTAAATATGCCAAAGTAAATGTTTTCTTTCTTTCTTTCTAATGACTGTATGACTAGTTTCCTACACCAAGCCACATCCATACTAATCTTGAAGAAAAGTGCGAAAAGGCGTACATTAACCCCGCGCCCCGCGGTCAGGCGCGCGCCGCCGGCCGACGCCCGCGCAATACGGAACAATGCACGCCCTTCCGGGTGTGTGCACTAGTGTAGTTTACTTGTTTGTGTGTTCGTTTGTTACGTAATTGAAGTAATATGTATAGTGGAAGGCTTGGAACATTCATTTTAAAGAAAAGGGAATCGTGAAAATCGAAAATAGAAGAATTTTGCTATTCTATTAAATGCAAATTATTCTTACTTTTTTACGTGTTGATGTTTGAAAAATATTCGACAAGCTACAAATCACTAGATGGCGTGGCTAAAATAGCGTAAATTGATAACTCATCACGATGAAGGATTTTTAATGGTAAATATTTATTGCCGATTATTTAACGCACTTTTGTGGATCATTGCAAACAAGGTTTTCATTCATCACAATGCAATACGCTTCTTCTAACTATATAATTAGAAATAAGTGAGGACTGTATCAGTTACACTAAAAATAAACACACATAAACATCAAATTCAAATTCAAATTCATTTATTCATTGCGAAATATAGGTAGGTATACAAAGGTGGTATTATGTACATATGAGTGCGCTATATTTCCACCCACAGGGCGTGCAAATTATAATTAACAATTTAGTTTTTAGAATATTACACTTATATCAATTATTTAAATATGTCAATAAAAATACTACACACATTTCAGATTGTCTTATCGTCCAAAAATAATTTTATGTAGTAGTACATATCTCATACACTTACATATATATTCAAAAAATCCTTGACAGACATATCAAATACAAATTACAGTTAACAATCTTCCAGAAACTCATACAAAGACTTTCTCAGGGCTCTTTATTATATAAATTACATTAAAAAGAATTAAAATAACGCGACAATGTCAAACAAGCATTGTGCAGTTACTGTTTGTAATTAAATTCGTTAACAATTATGAGAAGCGAGATTTTGTACTTCCATACAAAATTTTAAGATCATTTTTTTGTATGACTGCTTGTTAAAACATTCATATTATGAAGTAACTCTTAATTCTTAGATGCTGCGGAGATTCAAACTTACATACATATTATTGAAGTAGCTAAATACAGCGATAATTATATAATAACAATATCGATTAAACTTGAAATATAGTTGAGTACAGCACATATGTATAAAACTACCTAACCATATAAAATATCGTTTTACAATACCTAAAACCACGTGACTATACAAATTACCTTATAAATAACAATTGTAAAAATTAGTTAAAAATTAGTTAAACTCGATTCCAGCCTAGTCTGAAAAAGAGCATATTTAAACATTTAGACTGAACACGTTCAATGTTCACTCTATCTGTTGATATAGAACAAATTTGGTAGACTACAATAGTTAGTATTCGAGCATGGCATTTTCTAGTACCAAGGTATCTGAGGATTAAAAATAAAAAACAGTTTTATCATTGTAAAAATTATAAACTATATATACAAACTATACATTACAAGCATGTAAAATAATTATTTACACTTCATTTTGGAACAATTCATAGATACACATATCTTTTAATCACTGTCTCAGCCTGTTGACCACATAACGACAACAGATCGAGCGAAGCGAGAGCGCATATTCAACTGGCTATAACTTGACAACCGCTGATTGTAGCTTCATAAAACTTGGTATACATATAGCTTAACTCAAAATCTATATCCATATAAAATATCATCCCAATCGGTCAAGTGGTTGTCAACTTATCTCTCATCTACTGGCCACACTGACCATCACCACATGCTCGCCTCGCACCATCATCTGCGGCAGGTGTCTGGTGCACTCCCACACTCCGCGCCCGAGGGGCGTCTCTGTGACTACTGGAACGGGGGATATCTTGGCGGCTGAGCCGGCGGGGACTGGGGTACCTGGGGAAAACATACTAGTTAAAAAACTAAAACAAGTACCCACAGCTATAAAGATTGGCCTCCTTCTGAATATGACATGAAATTTGATGGTTGGTTCAGTTCTAAAATGCTTTACTAAAAAGCATTTAGTGCAAACACTGCTAGTTTTTTTGCTAAATGCAAAAAAATAATGTAGATCTCAAATTGTATGCATAGAATTCGCTCATAATCTCACTACATTAATATTGTACGAACTTTCATCGTGCGAACTGCCAAACTGATAAACTCTTTGCCGGGTTCCCGATTCCCGTCAAACTATAATTTATCGGTCTTTAAGTCGAGAGTGAATCGGTTTCTTCTAGGCAAGCGCGCTAGCACGTAGATTACAACGTTGCTTAACATCAGGCAAGTTGTAGTCAAGCGCGAGCCTATCTAGTTAAAAAAAAAACTACAAAACTACAAGTGGTCAGAACCAGGGTTAAGCGCAAATGTAAGAATCCACTTCCTTACATAATTTCTTCTACACATAAATCTCAATTACAAATTGCTTCAAATAATACAATTATTACAAAATTATTGTAATTCACTAAAAACTCGCAAGGAAACCCATAAATTAAGCGCCATTTTCAAATGTCATTAGCAATTAAAACTAGACCGTTTAATTAATGATTTAATACAGATTTTATTCGGAACGTTCCTCAAACAGGAATTAATTTTACAATGAAAACCTTTTACAAGATGGTAATAAATCAATGGAATATAGTAGCTGTTTCAAGTTAATTTATAAGATAGTCAATGCCTGGGGTTTAATTCGCACTGTTTCTCTATCCTATACTATAGGATTATGTTATGAATAGCAATGTTAGACTAAAACTTGCTAAATTAGTATATATTTTATGGAATGTTTTAATGTAGACTAAGCATAATTTTGTACAAAGTAAAAGTTATCTATAAAATTGAATATCAAAAGTTTATAAATAAGCCTTAGCTTGTTAAACGAACGAATGTCTTATGATTATGCATTACTAGGATAAAATTTACACTAGTGAATGTATGTATGTAGATATAATCAATATTGATAAACAAGATAAAACAAGATAAACAATTTATTAATAATTTGTACAATTACATGACAATTTAAAATAATTATAATAATAATTATTGAATAAGGATATTTTGAAATTGAAATTAATTCTATCCTATACTAAACTAAAAAAAGTAAAAAATATTAAAAAAAATAAATATAGTAAACTATGGTCAAGTGCAAACCCGTTCAAGTTAAAAAATACTACTTTCGCACCAAAAATGACGATGATCTGTATCGGCTTTTATGTGGTGTTAAAATGAAACATAATATATAACTTTTGTTTTCATATAAAAGTATGACTAGGAAATGCTCGCAGCTTCGTTCACGTTGTTTCATACGTTTCTCTTTATTTTCAAACGTTTCTACTACTTTTCTACCAAAAAACAAGATTATTCGTCGCGTATTGCGGCGTCAAAGAAGAAGTAAAAACCTAATGAAAAACAAACGAACTGACAAACGCATATCGCTACTTTTGCACAAAATCAAGTTTTGATTGAAAACTGAAACTCTGGAGAAATATGTAGTGTTTTTCCGCTGCGGCTGCTCCTTAACCGACATCAAACCACAAACTTGATGGTTTTTAGGTGTGTTCCTCCATATACCACCGGCACACCTCACCTCCTAACCAACGTGGCCTCCGTGGATCTCAAGATTTTACCAACACCGCACCTTGTGTCTTGAAGCTTTGTTGTTCTCCTTCGGCAAGATATTCTCTTTGACACGTGTTTCGCCCCTCCACGAGGCATCCTCAGGACGTGTAGACTCCTCGAACGTCGGTCTGAAAGTCCTGAAGATGCCTCTCCAGAGTTTCAGTTACAATGGGTTTCCGCAAAGTAACGTCCGTTTCGATGTACAAAACTCACCCATCCCGGGCGGTATCTTCCTCTTCTTGATTCCCTTCCTCTTCCAAACCTCGAGCACGTCGCTAAGGGCCAGGTTCCACTGCTTGTCGAAGGCAACGACTGTCGCGTGCAAAACTCCTCTTATGCCGCGGTCGTTGCGGGTCGTTATCTGCAAGGAAAGGTTTTATTTTAGTAAATTTGTTCGTGGTAAAAGTTTTGCAAAGGACCTTCGTAGTTGACAAGTTACGTGCTGAATGATGTTTATTATCCTACTGCGTAAAGCAAGAGAGAGTCATGTGTTTAACAGTCTACAAACATGCATATATAATAATAATAATAAATATTATAATAATAATAAATATTCCGGGACATTGCACACAGCGCCATCTAGCCCCACACTAAGCTAACGCTTGTGTCGTGGGAACTAGATAACGGACATAATACTTATATACTTTTATATGTAGGTACATATGCATACTTTAGTGGAACGAATGACGATTTGGGTATTTTTTTAAACATATATGTTTTTGCGGTACTCTAGACTCTTCTAGAGACCAAACGCGTGAGCCGATTTGTAAACTTTTCCTTTGATGTCCGAACTTCAATATTCAAAGCGAGAGTGAATCCTAGTTACTAGGCAAGCAGCTCTATTATAAATACTAGCTAGTAGTGAACATTACTATGTCCACGGCATCGCTCGCGTTATAGCTGGTTATAAAGTAGCCTATGACACTTTAAGGACCATCTGAACTTTAGAATTAACACAGAATACAAACCGCACCAAAAACGCTTGAATCCTTGCTGCGCGAAAAATTAAATAAAAGACCAACAAACCAACATAATATTGGCTTTTATTATTGGTATCAACTCCTTTTATCTTCTGCGTATATAAAAATAAGTCGTGTTTTCCTTCCTGCCGCTATAACTCCAGAACGCATGAACCGATTTCCACGGTTTTGCATTCGTTGGAAAGGTCTCGCGCTCCGTGAGGTTTATATAAAAAAAACGAAGCCATCTGGTGATGAAACGGAGTACGCAGAGTTTGCTAGTTTCTATATAAATGTATATAATGTATGTTTATCTATTGTTGCAGGAACAGTGCAGTGTCGGTTGTGAATGTCCAGGGTACTCCTGCCAAATGTGTTCAATCCAAACTGTGGCTTCCACTCCTCTACCACTTTGTACGTCCTGATGGTAAGTTACTAATTAGATTTTAATCAGCCAGTTCCATTCCTAGATCATACAGATAGATGGAACACAGTGTCGCTTGGCTTGGTTATCAAATAAATGTGTGACAGTCCGATGTAAAAAAATAAAAACTTCTTAAGATGATTTCTCTACATAATAAGCTTACTGAATCTCACCATTTGTATATCAATAAGAAAAAATAATACGATTTTTATTAAACAGTAACCTGTTTTATTGTTACTAATGATATTACATTATAAAGCTGTAGAGTTTGTTTGTTTGAACGCGCTAAATTACTCAGGAACTACAGGTGCGAATTTAAACAATATTTTTGTGTTGAATAGACCATTTATCGAGGAAGGCGTTAGGCAATATAACATCCCGCTGCAACTAATAGGAACGAAAAAACAAAGGAAAAAAAACGGGGAAAATTATTCATCTTTGAGAGCTTTCGTTACGTGCGCTGCGAAAACATTTCAAGATATCAAAAAAATATGTATGAAAGAACTATTCCTCTTGAAATGATCTAACAAAATGTCTGCAACAGTATATGTCTGTTTTTTAAAATTAGCTCACTAGAACCGTTTTTATGGTAATAACTATTCCATGCGGACGAAGTCACGCGCACAGCTAGTTCAAAATATAGGCGATCAATTTAAATAAGTATAAACAGAGTATGTATATCATACTTTGTTTACAAAAATAAAATTACCAGTATACAGACATTTTAGGTACATAATGTAGGTTTATAACCACAAAATAGTATAAAATAAGTAGGTAAATGATCCAGTTTCAGAGACACATGTTAGCCTTGAATGGTTGCAGGGAAGTTGGCCATGTATGTATATGGTTTAGGGTTTACCTTATACAATAATTATGTTATACAGTAAAAGAGTGCCAAAGTCTGATGTCCATATTTTTCTAAACGTCCTTAGAGAAGTCTGGCTTTACCGCAATGATAACACGGGGAGTACTTAATATGACTAGTCACAATAAATTTAATTACAATTTATTTTGTCATAAAAAAAATATATATTCATTTTGCTTTTGATTGCTTTTAGCAATAAGGCCGTGGCACTAGTATAAGTTTTTTATTTTCGTTCTTTGTAATTAATATCGTGTCTTGCAATAAAGAGTTTTCTATCTATCTTCCTATCTATTCAAGGAGTTACGAGACCCTAGTGTTTTTTTCTTCATACAACGTTTGAACGGCAAGACTAAGAAAATAATGTAAAAAATACATGTCGAGATGTAATTATCGAAACCAAAAACACAAAACCAGCCTTAACCATAAAAATTAAAATTTGTGGTGTCTTGAAAACATGTTTTTTGAAACTTTAACCATTATTTTGTTAGCGTCTCAACACGTTTGCGATTGATATTCCGCCCGTTTTCCGGCACTCGCGGGCTAGAGGGAAAAACAAACATTTACCGTCTGTGTTCCACCACGACGCGCGACGCCACCAAGGGCGCGTATTCTACCTTCAGTACTAAATACAGGGTTAATGTTTTCACTACATTCTTTTTAATATCTTTACGGCAGTCATTAAGCCATGTTAGAAGCCCTTGATAAACTCTCGACACCAGAGTTGGCCGCTCTCATTCGATAGATGGTAAATATCTTGAGGGAGCTATGGAAGATATATTCAAATTAAATCCGTGATCCGTGAAAAATTTGGGTGCCCACTACCTAATGTATCTGCCTAAGAAAATCTACCGCAATGAATCACTACTGCGGGGGAGTTAAGACCCTCGGTAATGACGAACCAGAATCAACCAACTAAATTAAAAAAAAAAAGCAAAAAGCAGTGGTGTTCAAATTTAGTTATGTATAAAAATGTTTTTGGAAACCATGCCAGTTTCATGAAAATCAGTTAAATAGTGGGTTAAAGTGTAAGGATTTTTTCATCTACCATATAGTATTATGTATTGAATAGTCACTAATTATGTGGCGCCTTTCCGTATATACCCATATAAAAATAACCCTGTACACATTGAAACCAATTCAAAAAGGCAACTCCGTCTCAATCTATGTCGACCCAAACACACACACATGTATGTGTGTGTATGTTTGTGTGAGTGAGACGGAAGGCCCGGCGACCTCGCGCGGGGCCGTTTCAATTCGTAAGTGCCCGTCCAAGGTCCCGGCTTTAAAACACGCTACGCCTGCATGGAAACTTTTAGAGTTTTCCTTCACAGACGGCAACGACTGTACATATTCTGTGAACTGGTATTATACGTACTGATACTATCTCCATCTGTACCTGTATCTGTGTTGTGTGCGTATCTGATGCCATCCAATTGTGGAACATGTTGCCATTGCCTGCTAGGCAAGCTAAGTCTATAAGTATTTTCCAAAAGCTAGTGTATCATCATTATTTATCATCCATATAGTATTATGTATTGTATTGTTTATTATTATTTATTAGTGTATTATCTGAGTTTGTATTGTGTTTTTTCACTTATTTATTTATTTTACGTATTGTACACCGCCTGTTTAAGATTCTAAATCCTGTCCATCCAAAGGTTGCCTGGAAGAAATCGCCTAAGGCGATAAGGCCGCCCAATGTGCATTAAATTAGTTTTTAAATTTCTTTTTATATTGTAATTTCTTTGGTGTGCATTAAAGACATATCTTATCTTATCTTACTACTATTCTGGTATTTATATTCTGGTATTCGTGGAGGGACCTGGGCGCCCACCACGATGTATCTGCCCTAACGAATTCGTTCGGGGGAGTCACGACCCTCAGTCATGAGAAGATACGACTCAAGAGAGAGAGAGAGAGATTCTGGTATTTCAGACATCGAAGTCGCTCGGTTCGTTCGTACCTTGGTGGTAAGCTTAGGTTCCTTCAGCGCTTGTAATATGTCACTGAAACATATTCTGTGAACATCTAAACAAATAACACTCAAAGGTGACTGACTGACACAGTGATCTGACAAGGCACAACCACCGGACGGATCGGGCTGAAATTTGGCATGCAGGTAGATGTTATGACGTAGGCCTCCGCTAAGAAAAGATTTTTGGAAATATCGCTTTTAAAGGGGTGGAATAGGGGATGCAAGTTTTACTTCTTAATGCAATTGTAGCCGCGGGCACCCACTAGTCATCCATATGTAATGCCAGTTTATAGAAAGGGTTCCCTGAGATAAGGCACCAATATCTAAAACTAGTCTAGATGTCACTAATTACTAATTTATACAAAATAACGAAGGCGTTTGATTACATTTGTCGCATCATGATGAAGTTTAGTTTCAATAATGAATAAAATTTTTTGAAGTAAGCCCATATGTTTTCGAATATATTTTTTTTACTCTTTAGCTTTATTACATGTATACATATAGTAAAGATAAACAATGTATTATAGAGCACATCTCATTAATTTCGGTTACGATCCATTTATAAAGGAGTTATCGCCGAATACGGGCAAAGTGAATAAAATTGTCTGTCAGCATAAATAGCGCTGCATCGCTTCCGGGTTGAAAGTAGCTTCGAGGCAAGGCCGCGGGGACACTGCACCGCTTACAGCGCTTTTATGCTTGCTTACGTCATGCACTGTGTTACCTTTTAAGGTTATGTGTGATATAGCAATGGCTGATGTAGTTTTTATTACATATGAAGATATTTGAGCAGCTGTGTAGCAGACGCCTGAAGCGACAAAACAAGTGACTTTAAGTTAAAGATGGAAAATGTTAGACTGGTACTGCATAGAATTGGCTGGTAGGTACAAGTCTTTGTGGTCGAACTTGGAAAATGACTAGCCTGCCAGCAGTTGATTTAAATTGTCTTTTAATAGGGTAAATGTAGGCAATTGGCTACAGATTCTCGGATTTATTTGATAAAAAGCCTTTTATCTGGTTTTTCATCGCTTTTCACCATACATTTTGGTTAAATTTGACAGTTTAACTAATAGCTATCCACGATTTTCATGATAAACTACCAACATGTCAATTTCGGGTTCATATAATTCCTGAAACTCAATCGTAGCATTCTATACTAGACGATAAGAAATTGATTATTATCAAGCGAAATATGACCACAAGTAACCCCTATTCTACAAAAAATCTTTTAAATAGCTTCAAATAAACCAATATCTATATATATAAAACTCAAACGTGACTGACTGATCTAGTGATCTATCAACGCACAGCCCAAACCACTGGACGGATTGGGCTGAAATTTGGAATGAAGGTAGATGTCATGACGTAGGCATCCGCTAAGAAAGGATTTTTGAAAATGCCACTTTTAAAGGGGTGAAATAGGGGATGCAAGTTTTACTTCTTAATGCGAGCTAAGCCGCGAGCACCCACTAGTCTGAATATAAAACGACCGCCGCCGCACAGCAGCTGTAGTCTATCCTCACCTTAAGACTGATTAAGCCATACACAGTTGACATGATCCGCACTCAGTCATTCAGTTTGTGTTATGTAATCCTATTGCACGGAAATAAAGCAAGATTATGTTATGTTGCCAATTAGGGACAAATCGACTGTTCGTTTAGTTCATACACATATTGTTAGAGAAGGATAATGAATATTGGATGTGGTTAAAGTAGACAGATAATTCTCGTTGGTTTTTAAACTGCACGACCTCTTAGCATGAAATTTGTAAAATGTGTATTTAATATTTTCTGGATGTAAGTATGTATGAATTGTATGAACTAAATATATGCTATAAAAGGCACTGCTATGACGGTAATTAAACGCTAGGTAGTCGTTACGCTCAAGACACAAAATTTAGATAACTTTGAAACTCATTCATTTTGTATAAGATCAGCCGCTCAGTCTGAAGTGTATGGAAATGAGTGTGGATTTTCGCGCCTGGCAGTTAGTAGACCGTAGCCTAGTGGTTAAGGCGTTCTGACGGTAGCAGAAATACGCAGGTTCGAATCCTGCCGGTCGTGATTATTTTCGCTCATTTTCCAATAAAAGTTTAAGATTACAAAAGTATCATATTTTATTGTATGTATTTATTTTAATAGTTTCACTTTAGTTTAATTTACTGAACATTGGATTTGTCTATAATCATGTTGTGCACGCATCAATACCTTTAAAATATTACGCTGTCACTCATGTATTTTCCGTGTATTGTGTTGTGTGCCTAATAAAATAAATAAATAAAATCCATGTATCAGTTTTATTATTACAACTTTCGTTAGACACTCTTATCAATATGTAGGTCACCCGAAACTGTATCTGGTTACCCGAAATCAAGCTTTCCCCTGCAATCGATCTCAGTTCAGTATGATCCGAGCCTTATCCTTACACACGGTATAAATCCATCGACAGAAGTAAACTGTGGCTATCAGATCGACAGCCCACGCGGAGCTTGTGAGGAAATGTTGCTGTTTAATTGATGCATGTTAAATACTCCTAGTTCAATTTATTACGAAAACTAGCCGTTGATGCTCTCGATCTAATTTCTTTCGTAACCCAGGGATATTTGTTTTACGTGGTAGCAGGAAAAATAGAAGTAATTGTTGACTTTTGACGACTCACTAAACAGTTCAATTGTTGAATAAAAAATGATAAAAATATACATAGTTAATAAATGTGGTTTGTGTCAACAGACACAAACCACATTAATTAACAAAAGTTCGATTCCAGAACAGGAAAAATGTACCTCGGGCTACAGTGTCGCTTGTGTGGATGTCATTTAAGATATCATGGTAAAATGTCTGAGAGTAATAAACATGTTGTATTATTTATTTTTTATTTATTTATTTATTCTCACAATTAGAACCGCTTAAAGCGAATTAGGTACTCTGTTGTATTTCGACTTGCCCTATATGGTGCGATACCATAAGGTTAATAAAGTTTTTTTTTTATCTTTATCATCGTGAATCTTGCCCCATCCGTTTAATAAAGTTCTTACTAAGCAAATTGTAAGCAAAATCTAAAAAAAACGAGCCTGGAAATGTTGATTGTTTTGTTAAGTACTACAAAAAGAAATCTCACCAACATACTCATCACAGACACACAGACATAAATACACACAAACATAAAAGGTAATGGTGTCAGGATAGCATTGTATACTAGGTTACTGGCTACGAGAAGTGATCTCGATAGTTGCGTTACATAACATGTAACATGTGTAACGGACGGCAAAGCTTTGGAACACTTTACCAGAAGCTGTGTTTCCTGCGAATTACAATCCAGGGGTCTTCAAATCTAGAGTTAATAGTATCTTCTAGGTAAGCGTGTTACACCCTAGGCTGCAGCATTGCTTAACATCAGGCAGGCTGTAGTAAACCTATCCCGCGTAAAAAAAAACTACATGAAAAATCAGATCCAAAACGATCCATCTCTTTGTGACCTATGACACCAAAGACTACTTCCTGTCTTTATCTCTCTTTTTGCGATAAGACTAAAACAGGTGCTTTTTATTGAAAGGGATAAAATGTGTAAGCATTTTCGACGTGACATTTGTCATCTGCTGAATGAACAGGGCATGAGGCATACGCCCTGTTCATTCCCTTTAACGCCAATACTTCCTGTCTTCAGATGTTTCCTTCAAACTTTTTAATATCATCCAGCCACCGCTTTCCAACACTTCAGCCATTGAGCTAGGATTTGGATTACCTATCTCTTTCGCACGTTCTTAAAATATGTAAGAGCGAAAGACAAGCAGTCTTTTGTTTGCGCTCGCTCACGATGTTAGCGTTTGGACACTTTCCTGCGCTTTAAAGTTTGAGATTGTGTCTCTGTATAATCCTAGCTCAATTACTTCAGCTTGCCAAGACGCTGACGCGACATTTGTAAAGAGTTACAATCCTATAATATCAATGCGTAGACTAAGACCTTCTCCATCATTTAGTAAATAGCCCTGTAGAGGGCAGGAGATTACCGGTGTAATGTGGGAACATGCAGGAAGAACATTGAGGCAATCAAACAATCATGGCCGGGGACGAATGTATGCACGATGCAGTTGCATGTGTCTACTTCACACAGATGTGTGTGTTTTAGTTAGTATGGGAGAGACAGAAACAGTAAGTAAGTTCGTATGAGAGTGGCCAACTCTGATGTCAGATTTTTCAAACCGCCCTAAGAGTGTGATAGAGTGGAGTAGGTAGATACATTTTTTTGCACACTTGACATCACGACCTCGTCAGTCAACCATTATACTTATACGTGATTTGAGATACCGATGTTTGAAGACTTCAAAATCCGAGGACATCATTCCTGGGTTGTGCAAATATGATATCATGGTGGATGCTTTCTAGTCAGGTTCTACGACCTGCCTGCTTAGACAAGAGGCATAATTTAGTAAGCGTACTGACGCATACTTATGGAATAGAAAGACCAATCTATGGGATTGACATCACGATGCGCTCCGCGGGGGGAATTGTTTCGTCACTCCCTACATTGGTCTTTCTATTCCATAAGTATGCGTCAGTACGCTCACTATAATACGCCTCTTGTCTAAGGCGGCTGGGCTTGGAATATACCTTGGTATATCCCAAGCGAGCTCCTCCACTGCACCTCTTAATTATTACTTACACATAAAAACCCACGCATGCTAAGCTATCTTAACCCACTTTCACACGTAAAATTAAGCCACCGCAGTCCATATTTCACGTCTTATCCCGGATCAAGGGGACCCAGGTGCTCAAATCTGTGACGTCACGCAGCTAATCCAATAATGTAAACCTTCCAATACTGCTAAGTGGATAGAGCCCAATCCTATTTGACCGAGCGAGTGGAGTGAGTGAGCGAACTTTGCCATACTACTGGTCAAAACAGACTTCGGGTAGGTACTACCACCTATAAAGTACTTAGCGGTTTAGTATAAATTGTTTTGTATTTTTATTTTATTTAATAAGAATCAAGTAAAAGAGATTACGTAACTGAAGTCTGTATGTTAGGTGAGATTATAAATTTTAGCTGACATAATTCAAACGTAACTTGGTAAGTAGTTTATAAGCAGGTCTTCCAAAAAAATGAAAAAAATATCTGCTTTATAAACTGATACAAAACAAAATTAATAGTACTTCTTTAAAGAATAAAAAGTTTCGGTTCTAAACAAAATGTCACAAAACTTACTCGTACGAGTTCTACAATCCACTATTACCATTCGGAAGCAATCTACAAAGATAGCACGTATAAATAAGAGTTGCCAGTACATTCCCTGCAGCTCGCCAGCGCCAGAATTAGACGGTTGCGTAACCCTCCGCCCTTCGCCTTGGGGTCTTCGAGCCAAATGTCTTCGGCCATGACAGTACATATATTCTCGAGTCAGTTCCGCACTTCCTAATTTAGATAGATAGACTCTTTATTGAATTCGTAGAAGAGTGGCCAACTCTGGTGGCAGAATTTTCGAAACACGCTAAGGGCCTCTGATATGGCTTAACGACTACGGCATTATAACAAGCAGTAACTAAAATGACATTCGGAAAGGTCCAAAATGGAAATGAAGTTCTTATCAGAATGGTGAATGGTGAGAGTTGAGATTTTTGAACTATTTAAGAAATCTCGTATTTCGACATTCGAATTAACGTATACCGAGTGTACAAATGTCACTTTTTTGTCTTCAAACTGATCAAATAGTTCGTTTATTAACTTTGGTAATCGCGTGCGAATACCTAAGTGATCTGAGTTATGGGCGCTTCTTCCTATTATTTAAGTGGGGTAGCACAAGGCGACCCATTGTCGCCTTAGTTGTTCCCACTTACAGTAAATGTTGCTCTTATCTCGTTGATTTGTTACTAGAGCGCTGATGTTCCGGAATATTTTGAGAGATTGTTCTGAGTACTATTCTGGCAATCTTTATGTCTGAACACAAAATGGAATAGTGAAGCGTAGGCTTTTACGTAGAGCAATATTTTCGCTGGAATGACTGGATTATATGGAAATAAATAAGCTTAATCTACAATTTCGCGATTAGTACAGTGTCATTCTGGGTTTTAAGATTCCAAACTCGGACAGTAACTGCAACTGTCATTGGAAAACTTGATTTATACTGGTATTAGGTACATGTTTGCTTAATGCATCGAAAACAATAACATCTTGATTTCACTATAAACAATTTTACATCCAAAAGTAGCTTCCAAAAGACCACAACAAGCATACTAAACCAAACCATACTACCTACTATACAAATATGCAGACAAACATAACAGCCATTACGTGATATTACAATGTAGACAGCATAACAATTACTAAACGGCGCGGGCGCATCGTAAGTCAGGAAGGAAAACGGAACAGAGGTCGGACAGAAGTGGGTAAAGGTTATTAGAGTTGTACGTGGCATGGAGGATAGAAGAAATTGAGAGGGAATTGACCACCATGTTGCAGATACACTGATGATGGTAAAGATACTTCATGGGAAGCGTGCTGCTTACAAGGTTTCGTTTTTTTATTTATTTATTTAACCTTTATTGGTGTTTTGCATTAGTGAGACTGTAGTTAAAGATTTTTCATTGTGAGTTAAAAAAAATAGGTTAGGCAGGTTTATTAGGTTTACGGTGGATTTTTTCTCCGAGAACTGTCATGAAAATTGTATTGTATATTTTTTCCTACTAGTATTTAAAGAACCGTGTAAAAGTGTCTGAGTATCTGTAATATTGTACATCTATCTATACTGTAGTTTGATTATACAGTCAAAACTTAAAATGAATCAAGACCAACAAAGGACAGTTGGACAAAAAACAATATTATCTTCGGCTGCAATTGTAAAGAACCATTAATAAGTAATTTGGACAGTCTAGTGCCTTTATTAATGTTTTTTCATCGCCAGTACTCTTTGGGACCTTGACATTTTCAGTTGTTCTTCTGTTACTAACTTAGTTCCGTGAAATATGTATATTACGTGTTTTTTTTTGGAATTTGTGTTTTTCATATTAATGGTAATGAAAGTTAGTATATATTTTTATATTACTTTACTTTCTAGCGCAGGAAAGTGAGGGAATTGGCCAAAGCTTTTGCCTGGTGGACGCTAGAGGAGACATTTTTAAAGCTATTTAGAAGTAGAACTTTAGACTACTAAGTTGATTTTGCAGGTGGCGTATAAGACATGCTGCTCAAATATCTGACTTTTATTAAAGTGGAAAAAGTTAAGATTTGTTTGGAAATTCCACAACATGCGATTCTTTGGGGACAATTTTAAAATATCCCTTCCAGAAAACCCCTAGTAAGTACAATATATGTAAGCAAGAGGAAGTTTCCTTTCACTTAGCATTCGACCTTGAGATTACCATATTTGTACTCGTTTCATCTTATTTACCGTAATTTGTGATGACGTCATGGGTTCAATAAAGCAAGTGGTAGATTACCCTTGACATTTAAAGCTGACGATAAGTGGTGAATATACTTTTTGGCTTCTTTTGGGTAATCGTGTGAAAAAAGAATGGATTTAGCTTCTTTGGTAAGGAACGCATGGGATTGTCAAATCATTTTCTGCAATCTGTTCCCTAGTTCTTAAGAGTATTATAATTTCCCTATTATACTCCATGGAAAGGCATGGACGTTCTCCACGATTTCGCCTATCAATTCTGCGGGGGAGTCACGACCCTCATTAATGAGGCACAACTAACAAGGAATACTTTACCTAGCAACAATAATTACAAAGGCATGGGACAGTAAAGTCTTGGCCGTGCGTTGCTTGTTCCGTCGCCAAGTGAAAGCAAACTTTATGCAGAACTGGTGGTTTCACTTCACGACTCACATTTTAGTGAGTGAGGGAATCTCGTGATGAATGATGGATAGCTACGGTGGTATATAACTTAGTAACAGTGGTCAAACATGCAAGTAGTAGGTGTAACCCTCGCAGCAACTTTATTATTGTTTATCCAAGAACTGATCACGTCCACTGTTGCTTTAACTTTAAACAAACATCTTAGCTGCAACGCCATAAATAAGTTCATGCCTACAGCTTAAAATAAGAAGTACTTACTGTACAAAAACTACTCACTCAAAGGCTGAATTCGTGATACCACAGAAGGCTGTACCATAAATCACTCGCTGTCATGTAAGGTCCAATCAGCCACATACAAATATAGATCGACCTCGTCTACAAAATCCCTGGTCGTAGTACTTCCCCAAGGTTACGAGTATATCAGACTTTAAAAGTTCAATAGCAAAGTCATAAAGTATAGATTTTTAGCATTTATAAATAGGTCAGTGGAGGCTAATACGGTAATTTTAAACGGAGCAGAGGTCATGACTACAATTGGGATGTGGCCTACTTATACAGTTTTAAAGGTAAACTAAATAACCTTTTGTGAACCAATCTAAGGTCACCTACCCGATGAAGTATGGATATGGGGCTTCCATACCAAATGGAAAGAGCTGGCCCAGGATAGGAAGAAGTGGAAAGCTTCTGGGGAGATCTTTGCCCAACAGTGGAAAGAGAATAAAAAATAAGCAATCTATTCGGTAGCACATATTCAGATGAATATAGAGTTAAGATATATTTTGATCCAAGCTTTCGAACGAGGCTACCGAAAGACATTTTTTAGGCTCTAAGCGTCAAATTTTACCTTTTGAGGGTAGTAGTTAACCAGGCGGATACCCAAAAACCTTACGACCATGTAAAAACAAAACCTTATCTACATTATATTATTATTATTTTCGTTTATTTTTGTTTCAAAGTTGCTTAAATACAGAAGTTTATTGGTGCTCTTTAGAAAGTAAATGTTTTATGGTTGACAAATAGGTACCGATGTGCGTAACGCTATAAACGCTTATGACATCATAAACGCTTTCTCGGAATATATTGGCCAATAAACTATCTGCGACATCGATAGAACGGGATAAACTAATTGGAAAGATAGAAGGAGAAAAAGTGAGAGAAAATTGACAAAGATCTTTTAAATGTCAACAATGATAAAAAGTATTCTATAAGTTCATAATTAATAAAAAATCTCAGCAAAAACTATCGAATAATGAGAGTGTTACTTAAACAATACTGGTGGTCAAATGCCTAATAAATTTATTAAGTGTTTTATCTATGCCCAAACTTTTATCGAATCAGAAGACAAATAATTACTCATCAAGACCTCTCCAACGTTAAAAATCCGATGATCTCTATGAAGCATTGCTTATCAAAACTTTTATCGAGCCAGATGACAAACGCGAGACGTCCCTGAGATGTTGCCGTCACGGCGTCTCTGACACGACTGGCCGACCTTGAGTGCTCTCCAAAAACAAATGACAAACTCCTACCGCTATGACCATTGACCGCTAGAGAAAGTAAACACTTGAGCATCGTACGTGCGGCCTTGGCGAGGACGTCTACGTAACACTTGCTTAGCAATAAGCTACTTTAACTCTATGTAATTAAGACTAGTTTTATCAGTGGGGGTATGGTTAAAAAAACCGTGGGTAGGTTTAACTGGATTGTGTACCGTACCGTTATAGATATAAGGTTCGGTTTGGATTAGATTCAGTTGGGCAGTGAAAGTGAATGGTTGTGCGGAAACGTATCACAGTAGCTGAGGTGAAGGTATGATAATGTGATTAGTATTTGCTCGCATGTTACCACTCTGTTACTCATAGGTATTACTGGATAATTAAACTGGGTATTTATAGCTTGTATATTTAGTAGGTATATCTAGTTGTTTGACAGAAGATGAAAGTGGTTTAGCGTCTGTAGATTTTGTCATTGCGAACTGAAACGCCCCTGTAACTTTTGCTTGGTTTGATATTTCAGCAAATTACCAAAATAAGCAAGCAAGCAATCGTTGGATGGGTGATCAAGATCATAAAAAATTGCGTAACAAATCGTCGTTATGGCGCGTTAGAAGACACTTTAAAATATAGGAACCAATACTTTGTCAAAGCTCAACAATCGTCAAACCATTTCAGAGACCTTTGGGGCCGTTTAAAAACACACAACACCAGAGTTCTCCACTCAAATACGAATGCTTTACTCTATTTTGATAACACAAGTGCTTTTATGCTATTAAAAGTCAATGTTTAAAAACTCTCAACACCAGAGCTTGCCACTCACATACCAATTTTTACCTACTAGATAATAAAACTGTATATTCCTACTATTCTATAGTCCATATCTGTATAATAGTGTTTGACAGCAGATGAAAGTAGTCGCGCGGGTGTCGGTGCAGTGTTGTTGCTATGCTGCGAGCGTGTTAAGATTGGATTTGCATTTACTGATGCGGTTCTCAAATTAAAGTGAAACTGGAGCGGTTACGGCGTCGACATGGGACAGCAGCGGACTGGATTGCGAAAATATTTATTTAAAAAATCTGTATTAACCTATTTCATTGATAGATGATAGGTATAAAAAAAACTCTTATTTTTCCCTTACTTAAAAAATTTAAACAGAAATTTTGAACTTATGTATTTAATGTTAGTAATATTGTCTTGCATTAGTGTTTTTTCTTTATTATTATTGCGTTAAATATAGGGAACGCCTGGTGTGGTAAAATCTGTAGCTAGATAGATGATAGGTATGGTTAGAAAAAGGTCAAAAATAAGTATCGATCATAATTTCTGATGAAAATAATAATAAATCAACTCGGTTTGATTACACTATTAGAAGACTGGAATTGAATTAGCACGAGTAGGTATGATGAACAATGCATGCACTCTCTGTTTATAATGTGTGTGAATGCGCTTGCAATATAGTGCGCTTATGCCAGTCCATTAATATACTATGTCGGTAGTTATAAGCTGAGCTTGTTTGGTTTCGATGGAGCTTTTTCAATTTATGAATATCGAGTAGTTAATACTTTGCTTGTATCAGAATTTTCTCTTCAATTTTCTACGTTAATGTTATAACGAAATTTATCAATTTCTAACTTAATCATAGTGTGAAGGGAGACGGACAACTTGTGAAAAAATATTAATATGCACTAATTTTAAATTAATAACTCGCAATTCAATATGCGATTCGCAACATTCGCCGTAAATAGTGGTATGGTAAACTAATTTTAAATTAATAGCTCACAATTCAATATGCGACTTTTAAATTTCGCCGTGGTGGTAACTAACACAGAACCTTCGAAGGGTGGCTTCAGTCAAAAAGCTACAAGTTTTGTTCAACGATTTAAAAAAATAGTATGTACATATTTGTATACATACCTACATGACTACATACTCTTCCATCGCTCGCTCGCCGATTTCAGCATTACGTGAACCCTTACACAACGTCACAACGCATTTGCGTCAGAAGTGAGCCAGCGCTCGTCATCAGTCAGACGCCTTTTCACAACGACCCTGGTAATGAATGCTGAGATGTGACCTACATTCAGATTGTACGCACTTTAGGTATACTGAGTTACTTGGGACCTTCATACATACTTTAGGTAAACTGAGGCACTGCATTTTCAACTAAATAATCTTGTTGTTTGAAATTATATTTTTTTTTTATATATTTCGGGACATTGCACACAGCGCCATCTACCCCCACACTAAGCAAACGCTTGTGTCGTGGGTACTAGATAACGGATATAATACTTATATTATATTTTTTTTTATATATTTCGGGACGTTGCACACAGCGCCATCTACCCCCACACTAAGCAAACGCTTGTGTCGTGGGTACTAGATAACGGATATAATACTTATATACTTTTCTTTTGTAAATACATACTTATTATACATACAAACAACCAGACTCAACACAAGAAATTATACATTTTTAAAATGCATAAATACTTGTGTCAGGCGGGAATCGAACCCGCAACCCCTAGATTAGAAGGCAGAGCCACTACCAACTAAGCTAACAGGCCAGTCAAAAAAAATTATAAATTTTTGTTTTATTAAATTGCTGATAAGGAAACAAATTTATATTAATAATTTCTAAAATGATGATCTGCATAAGTGACCTTTGTGTCAATTATGCAGACAAGAAAACAGCAGGTGGACAAAGAGAGCCACAGGATGGATAGAGCCAGAAACCCGGGGAGACCAAGGAAGAGGTGGAGGGATGTGTTCCAAGAAGTCTGCGGTCATGATTGGATGAGGAAGGCGAGAGAGAGAGATGACTGGAAAACAATAGGGGAGGCCTTTGCCAAGCAGCCAACTTCTGCTGACAAAAAATAAAACTCAAAGTGTGAATTTTTTTAACTATCATATTAATTTTGTGGCAGTAGAATAAAGGCTATTTTATTTTATTTTATTTATTTATTGAAAATGATGATCATAATCTTTAAGCATTTAATCCAACCCTGCTCCATATTATTTCTATGTAGGTACTAGACAGACTTCTTAAAAATATTCACCAAAAAGATATAGCTGCTCTTGTACATGTGAATAGCCTCCTTTGATTTTCGTCACTTACAAAAATACCGACCAAACAATACACACAATTTCGGCCCAACACTTAAACTCTCCATTACATAAGTAAGATTATATAAGACACATCCGCTCTCAAACCACTAGGTCAAGGACATAACATTGACAATAAACGGCCTAGTATATATATGTATGTAGGTATATACTATGGCCTAGTTCGGTCTAGAAAGTGGAAGGAACTGGTTGCAAAACTGTTCCGGCAAAGATGTTTCGTCAACCTTTTGATGGGCATGAGGCAATGGACATGGTTTCCAATTCTTTGTGTCGTGAAGTGAAGTGATGGTGGTTTGATGGTACCGGATTGGAATAGATGTTGCTTTTGACCAATGAGGAAGTTTAGATTGTGATCTGTTTTTTAAGGATGCAAACGATACGTTCATATTTGTCTTGAAACTGTTTCGCTATCATCTTATTGGACAGTTACAAATCCGAATGAAACTCAATTAAAAACCAGAATATGAAAGCATTGGATTGAAGAAAAAAATATTGGATTAAATCACAAAAACATTGACTTTTTGGGCCAGTGGCTTCATATTCGATTATTCTTCCATCAGAATCAGACAAACATCAGCACCCTTAGACAAGAGGCAAATGTTAGTGAGCGTACTGACGCAAACTTATCGCATACTCTTCTTATAAATGTGTCTCTTTTCTAAGGAAACTGGGTAGATGTCACTATGACCTAAATATTTCTCCATACTATAGGTCCACACAGTCAATGTGTTAAGTTTTTGACCTACCACTACAAAACATATGTAACGACACCCATACATACAATATGTCATGTAAGTGCGACAGTACGTCACTCGCTCCAGTTCGGCTCTCGGTTTCGGCGCGGGTCACGGCCACCTGCCGGCCATTGTGTTTTTATAACCAACCTCAACTTTTATAGCGGTGAAAGTGGTGCAAAAAGTTCGACTTGTTTCAATTTTTTTTGGGATTTTAAAAAGAGGTGGTGTGTTAGTTGAGGTCTTATTAGATAAGAAAGAATTGTATTTTTTTTTCTAAATTTGTTAATATGCAAGAAATTCCACAAATAATTTTAACAAGTAAAATATTTTTGAATTAAATTAAGTTGAGAAATTAACATTTCTAACTAAACGAACTAACGTTCGATATGCAAAAATATGTTATTAAAACTGCTATTTTACAATATTAAAGATAAATTATTTATATTATCTTTAAACTCATCAGAATAAATTAATAATAAAATAAGTGCGTGCTTTTCCTAAAAACATTTCAAAATCGTCCCAAATACACACTAATCCTTAAAAAATACCTTTCTGCGTTTTTTTGGTATTTTTTTATACATTTACCTTGTAAGTTTGAGTCATTTATTATTTTTTAATTCGCTTACAATGAGACCGTGACTTCCGCACTTTTTACTCCGACTCTCGACCTTGGAGGAAAAAATGTTAAAAACTTTTAAAGTACATACTTTGATGATCTACAGCGATGCAGTTAAGTAACTCTCGAGACCATCTGAAATATACATACAGGTTTACAGGTAACTTACGCTTAATGTTTATAAGTGTTTAGTGCTTAAATTACAATGTTTTTTATCGACAACTTTCAGAAATCAGCCCACATTGTCATTTGTGTGATGAGACTTGAAGGAGCTCTTATGGCAACACAAAAAATATTATTTATATATATATATATATAGGTATGGATATTCAAGAAGTAATTTTAAATTTATTACATACTAAGTAAGTTTTAAAAACTAGTGCTTGAAAAAAAACAGTAATAACTTGACTGATATCAAACTACCCTTATCTTATTAAAAAAACAATTAACATACGAGTGTCTTAAAAGTGTTACTTTAAACCAAAACGTTAAGGAAAAAAACAAAGCCAGTTATTGAATTAGACAAGACCGATTGATTTTGCACAGACAAAACCTAACTACAGCAAAAAACATTGATCTATCTCTAGTAAAAAATCAACCTAAATACTCTAATTTAGACAAACCAATTAGCATAGAAACGAGCCAAGGTTACTTAAAAACTTGCAATCATTCGACCTTTGTGCATTTAAAAATTGCAACGGAGATACCTATAGCGTAGAAAAAATACTCAACACTATACATTAGATAAGGAAGGAAGACAGAGCGCACAAACCACAATACTCAGGAAGAACAAGTCGTGCATAAAATTCGACGACCGAAAAACCGAGACGGAACTATTCCAACCTTGCGAGACAATCCCAGCAAGGGCAGGCCCTTTATCAATAAAAAAACCGACTTGATGATAACGATAACTGAATCGGTAGCGAGGCCCAAGTCACTGGGTAAAGGTCGAGGTGTTAGAATTATTTTTTGTGTAAGCAATGGAATTTTTTTAACGCAGCCACAGATTGTAGCGTAGTTTGTGATCTTGGCCGCTGACATTGGCTAGAGCACTGTAGAGGCTATCTCAACCAATATTATAATGCAGCCTATCAGTCTGTCTATTATATCAGAGTAGCCTATATCTAAATACATAAAACTCAAAGGTGACTGACTGACTGACAGATATAGTGATCTATCAACGCACAGCCCAAACTACTGGACGGATTGGGCTGAAATTTGGAATGAAGGTAGATGTTATGATTTATTTATTATTTATTTATGACCGAATGAATGAGTAACCTATCAACGCACAGCCTACATCACTAGATCGAGCGGGCTGTAATTTTTCATATAGATAGTTGTTATGATGCAGGCATCCAATAAGAAGGATGTTTGACATTTTACACTTCTAAGAGGGTGAAATAGGGGTTGCCAGTTCGTTTGGAACTTCTTAACGCGGAGAAAAGCCGCGGGCACCCACTAGTCACTAGTAGCAGAGTATAAATAAATACTTTAGAATGATTACGTCGAAATTTATTGGTCGATGCCAAATCTGGATAGCAATGCATTTTAAAGGGAAAGCTTAAATGTGAAACTCGAACTAGTATTTAGTTTGATAGTATGAAATAATGGTGTCTTGTAGTCGAGTAGTCCTACTTATAGAAGCTACTTCTTGTCAAATTTGTCGGTACAATTGAGAAATGACTGTATTAGATGTGTATTATCTGAATTTGACTTCAGTGTAGTGTTTGATATATATATTACTTTATTTCTCAACACAATTAAATGACAATTTTAAATTTTAAATTACTTGTGTTGCACGGTGGTTTGTATGTATATTATGTATGTATGTATTTGCAAAATTAAAGTATATACATAACTATTATCTAGTACACACGACACACGCGTTTGCTTAGTATGGGGCTAGATGGCGCTGTGTGAATAGTCCCACATTATTTATTGATTTTATTTCCAAATCTTAGGAAACTTTAAGACAACCATACCAAGTACATTTTTTTATAAATTGGTAAAACATATTCCATTAAACACGAATGTTTTTAAATTAAATTGCTGCATCAACCTTGCATTGGAGCGTTCACGTAAATGCAATAAAAATGGCTTCCGGATCTCCTTGGGAGAGGCACGACACACGAATTTTGATGAAAAAAATATTAATACGTTGACGATCTTGAATATTAAGAAATCTTTAAAAAAATATATTAAAAAACTACTCCAGCATTCTGACGTCTTGTCTGAATTTACCATCAAACAAAGGTGGATATCGTAAGTAATTATAAATATTGCATGTTTTTTTAATAATTTCTCAATTTTATATGAACAAAATCGACGGGAAACATTTTGATTTTAATTCACATAGCTGAAAACCAAATACATTGAACTCAATACCGTTATATTAAAGTAGATAGGAAGTACATACATTTTTGTATATTTTTATACATAAAACTTATTTACAATTTTCTCCCTAATTAGCCAAAGTATTTAAAACATCAATTAGAGGAGTTAGCCAGGAAACCCTCGCATTTCATCGCGAGTTACTGATCTGAAGTTTAATTCAAAGCACCAAGTTTGTAATGAACTCATCAAATACTCTTACTTAAGTTAAGATTAACAAGTTTTAGAGTTAAAACAAAATATTAGAGGGGTAATAAATGTATGTACAAACTTTTTAAAATCAAGATGGCAGAGGCAATCGCATGCGATTACCAATGTTAAGCAAAGTCGCAGCGGTCAGTTTTTGGATGGGTGACCGAAAAGTGGCATTCCATTTTGGGCGCTTCCGTGGGTCGGATGACACGTTAAGTCATAATCAGTAATAATAATTTATTGTTAGTAAAACTAGGTTTCTTTACAGTGGTCTTAAAAATAGTTACAAGTATAGATAAGCATAGTATCTCTAGTCATGTCAGAGGTCTTAAGAGGTTCGGCTATTAATTCGACGTATCTCTAAAAAAAAACATGTACAGATTTTTCACCTCCTTCAGCTATATATTATATGTATATATAACACTGCATCATTGCATAAAGCGTGCAATGTATAATCAGCTAGAGTGCATCAGGAAGACGCGCGGCCGTGGCGCGAGGTCGCGACACGACATCTGGTGGCGTTTGCGTAACTAACTACTACGCACACTACTATAGGGAGATCACAATATTGTAGTAAAAACTATTAAATCTATTACGATGATGATGCATTCCAAGCCGGTTTCGGCTACGGCGAACGTATTTCCTACGGGCAAGTTACTGATGCGTCCTCACATGACTAATATAAGATAGATAGAATAGGTATTCTTTATTGTAACACACGAAATTGAAATAAAATACAAAGAAATAAAATTAACATAACTTAAACTAGTGCCACAAGTGGCGGCCTTATCGCTAAAAGCGATCTCTTCCAGGCAACCAACAACAATAACAATATAAGTACATTCAGTACCCTATTTTAGCGGTGAGTGACCTAATTTATACCCAGTTTTAGGATTCTTCTCAAAACTAAACCGCCTTCGAACATACATATATAACCTATAACTATGTAAATGGCATCCTCACATGTAGCAATTGTTCTATTAAATCTATAGCAAATAAAAAAACGTGTAAAATTGATGAAATAAGTAAAGTATGAGAGTGCTTAACTCTGGTGTCGAGACTTTTCAAATTGCCCCCAATCACGGATAATATACGCTTCACAGTACTAGCCTGCTGTGCTGTGCAATGTTTACATGTTTTAGCTATAGGTATAACCATCGGGAATTGTGCCACTCGATTAACGAAACACCAAATGTACAACAAACTTTTCTTTTTGCACGAACGTCCATCTATAGACTGACCACTGACTGCGACCGCAGTTTCTACTGATAATAATCGCCGTAAACGTATCTATACATATAATAAAATTGTAACCGGTCGGTGTCTGTACATTGAAGATAATAGAAAAAAAAAATGTTGAGGGGTCTTTACTTTATTGATGCAATAGAAAACAAAAATCATGTTTCAAAAATAAATTTCTGTTTGTCTGTCGGTATGTTTGTTCGTTATAGACTCGAAAACGGCTGAACCGATTTGTCTACGGTTTTCACTAACATGTTGGTGCATTTTCAACTTAACATTTAGTGTTTGTTTCATTTCAATCGGTTCGTAAATAAAAAAGTTCATTTTAAACCTTTTTATCTCAAAATAATGCGAGCGAAGCCGCGGGCGTCCACTAGTTTATAATAAGAAACTTAACACAGCATGTGACAAAATCGCTAGATATGACGAAATAACATAATCACTACGGTTGTCTGTCACGAACTAAGTCAACAAGGATGCCAATTATCGTTGTCGTACTGCAGTAACGTTGTGTAGCGTGCTGAGGACAAGTTCAAGAACTGCGGCTTGTTTATCTGCCTAGAAACGCGAATTGATAAACTATAATAAGGGCTCTTCTAGAAAAAAAAATATTTTAAGAAAGAAAGAAATATTTATTGAATCAGATTTAACAGAAAAGCAAACACAATTAAGTATGTAATAAAAAAAACATAAAATTTGCTCCAACACAGCCCCAACACAGTACACTTCACTGTTGTTTGTCATCAGGCGGAGTGCAGACATCACCCAGATATAATGAAAAATGTGCTTTATAAACTGAATTTTTTAGGCTTAGCCAAAAGGATATGCCATACAGCGGTCTACAATGTAAACAGTTAATTCTAACCTTCAACAAACGGGATACAAACGATCTTTTCCACAATCTTTCCCATTTTTCCACTACTTACTATGAACTAAAAAAAAATCGTTTATTCACCTAAAATTTTTAGTAAGTATACATATAGGACGAGTGGCGTACATTAAGAGAGAGGCCTATGCTCAGCAGTGGGCAATAGCCGGCTGATGATTGCTGTAATTCCATTTCTTAACAATCACACAAGCATCCAATCCAAGCACCACAAGACACGCAAAAAAAACTTTCAGATGACTTAATAACCTCCTTTTTTGGAAGTCGGTTAAAAAATATCCTCACACCAAAAAAATATGCGTCACTAATTCTCTCAAATCTCACATGCGAACAGAACGCGAATATTTCGTTACTCTTACATAAGTAAGTGGGTCAAGTGCGTAACCGTGGGTTTTCAAACACAGTTTCCTAATCTGGTGATGGACGCAGAGAGAGCCGACATTGTCTTAAATGACGCTTTTGACTAATTACACGTTGCATGTGCTAGATTTTTTAAATAGGTTGGTTTCATATTTTAAACTAGTAAGTCTTCGCGGCTTCGCTCGCATTAGGAAGTAAAACTTACATCCCCTATTTCACCCCTTTAAAAGTGGCATTTCCAAAAATCCTTTCTTAGCGGATGCCTACGTCATAACATCCACCTTCATTCCAAATTTCAGCCCAATCCCTCCAGTGATTTGGGCTGTGCCTTGATAGATCACTAGATCAGTCAGTCACGTTTGAGTTTTATATACATAGATAATTTATATATTCAATTTAGAACAAATCAGACATTTATTCTTGTTTATAAGTATTACTGACTTCGGTTGCCTAGAAGAACCCTATTTACTCTAGATTTGAAGACCCCTGGGTTATAATTTTCTGGGAACAGGGCTCCAGGTAGAGAGTTCGATAGTATCGCTGTCCTATTATTATTTATTTATTTTATTTTTATATACTATCGAATCGCTCGTTTCTTTCTCCTACTTGGGCTATGTAGTAGTATGATGCACGCGACCTCGCCGGCCCGATAGCTAGACAAAGACGGCGAGGTCAGGAGCGTAGCCTTGCCTCCGCTTCCGCCTGTCGACTGCGCGCCGCCGCCGCCCGCCGCCCGCGCACTCGCTGGCGAGTAACTCGCGCACGCGCACGACATGGGGGTTTGCCATGTTAACGTTTAATACTCGTATGTTTATATGCCCATTAACTAGTGGCGCCTTGGAGAACTATCCGTATTGTAAATAAATAAAATAAATAAATATTCCGGGACATTGCACACAGCGATAGCCCCACACTAAGCAATCGCTTGTGCCGTGGGTACTAGATAACGGATATAATACATATATACTTTTTTTGTAAATACATACTTATTATACACAGAAACGCCCAGACTCAACAAAAGTAAAAATAAAATTAAAAAAAACAACATAATTATTGTAATCTTTTTTGTGTGTTTTTTTCTACATGTCTTTCACCAAATTTTGGATGCCCTAAACATATACCAAACAAACAATTTATATGTACAATAGTTTAGTATATTAAAAAAATTACACAAGTTCAATGAGTCCGCATATTTCTTGGTTTATTTCTTAAACGTGCCAACCTTCGAAAACAATAATAAAATGTGTTTGATAACGAACAACAGCGCTTATTTGGCAGACGTGTTAGGCATTTAGCGGTTATCTTGTCGAAGGCTTATCTATCCTCCAATTATATCTTGATGTTTTGTTTTTACACAGTTTTGCGTATATTTTTAGAATTTACTTATGGATTGTTATTGTTGAAGTTAGAGCCAAATAATATATTGGTAGGAATAGTTTATTTTTTTTAATCAAAGGTAACACAAAATATATATATACATCTAAATTCTTTACATATACCGTAGTTTTTACGGCGTCAATTTATCACTCAAAGTGTAATCCGCCAATCGCAAGAGCGTATGGTTTTGTCTTTGATCAAATTCCATCAATTTAGACCTCCATGAATGGCTATCGAATTGATGTTCAAATGATAACATTTACGGTATACATTTTTTATTACTTACTTTATAACTGGATCTATGCAAAAACTAATATTATGCCCAATTAGGTGTATCGGGAACTGACCCTAATTTTAGGAACATGGCTACGGGACAACAACTAATGAAATATTTATTTTTCACAGGTATGGCGCAGTATAACTGCTAAGCCTATGACACCGCGGGAACTGAAAGCGAGATGTAAGTAATTAAGTATACTTTTACCTATTAGTGGACGCTCGCAGCTTCGTTCGCATTATTTCAGGATAAAAGTAGTCTATGCTACTCCTAAAACCTCATACTACATCCCATAAATCCTGATGATCCGTTTAGCCATTTTTGCGTGAATAAACAGACAAACAAAGACACAGATAAACAGACAAAAAATATAATAGCTGCTGAAACGTGTTTTATTACCAATTTGTTAAGATTTTTTAACCGCAGGGCGCTGCTGTTAGTAAGCAACATTTTATTAGAAGGACAATAATAGATATGTACATATATACATGTAACACTATTATACCTACTCGTAGATCTCATACACCTATTACTTTATTACGAGGATAATAATAGGTGCGACGTGTAACAGTTACCATATACTATGTATGATACAGTAATAGGTATTAGGTGTACACTTTATTGTTGTGTCTACTATTGTTACCACGTGGTTTAGTTTATAGATAAACGTAGCGCGCAGTTACTAAATGCAAATTATTTTAAAGATTGTTCAATATTTATCACAATGTAAATTATATAAAATTATTTTGGTAGAAACGGAATAAAAAATGATAACAAACGTCAAAAACTGAAACGTTTGAACAAAGAGAGTGGGTTATATAGGTACGTATCCGACATGTAGTACCCACGACACAAGCGTTAGATTAGTGTAGCGCTAGATGGCGCTATATGCATCGTCTCGTTTTTTATTTATTTATTATTAAAGCCAGTTTTTCCCCGCAGCTTCACACGCGTAAAGCTTCCTCTTGAATCACTCTATCTATTAAAAATACTGCATTAAAATTGGTTGTGTAGTTTTAAAGATCTAAGCATACATACATACATACAGACAGACAGACAGACAGACAGGGAAAGCGACTTTGCTTTATATTATATAGCGATTTTGCACCGTCTTTCCATATATTATATGCTTATGCGTGCCTATAAATAGGTAATACGTCATGTAAGTTAAGATACAAGTTTACAAGTGCAGCCAGGTCGAATGTAGACGGCCTTGTCGACACAATTCGGGGCGAACCGGCTGGCAGGTAGGGACGGCAGAAAAACGTAATGTTTAATTAGTAGTAGTAGTTGAACATAAAAAAAAAACTATATTTGAATTAACAGTTGAACGTACGTAAGCATAATAAAAGTAAACCGGTTTCTTCTAGGCAAGCGCGCTAGATCGTTGATTATAACGTTGCTTAACATCAGGCAAGTTGTAGTCAAGCGTAAGACTATATCATGAAAAAAATATTTTTCGAAACAAAAAATGAGATGATAAAATTAATAAAAGAATTTTATCGAATAAAAAATCGATGTAGTTATCGAGTTTATATCACTGTCAGAACTCTATACTATCACCATGCGAAAAATCAAGCGTAGCTCTGTTGCGGCGAGGAAGCGGAAACAAACGCAATATCGCTTTATGTATTTCCATTCACGCACACAACGGTACAAAAGTTACATTTCTAGAAAAATTACCGACCATATATATAGCAAATATGTTAAAATATTCCTCAACTGTAAACATGGTCATTAAATTCGAAAAATACCTTTTTTTTGTGAGTCGGGTAAAATAAAAAAAATATTCAAATTGAAGCAACATCTTAAAACTAATAAAACAGATGTTTTACTTGTTTATCATAATATATTTAAATATTTCCTTCACGTCTTTATATCGTTTTAAAACCGTATATAACATACCAACTGTACTAAGTATATACTATACTATATAAGGTATATTTTTTACATAAATTCGAAGGCTTTAAACATTACTGTAACATGTTTACTTCCTTGTTGTTGACGCGTAGTTAATTTCTAGTCTTATGATGGGACTAGTAAAATACTGCGGTTTTAGTTGCTACAATTAATGTAATCAAGATCACTGGAAGGGACTAGCTGGCATAGCACGTGTGTGCTCTCACCCAGTATGTTAGGTAGTAATTAAGAATTATTGTAACACCTTTTCTAAGAAATGAATTTTGAAATTGAATAAATTTTAGAAAAAAAAAGTTGCAAGTGTAAAAATATAAATAAATAACTTAAGTTAATGTTTATCTGAATACATGAATACTGAAACAATTTAAAAAAAGTTTAGTAAGTCATGTTAAAGTTAGTAAGTAGTAAAATCAATAAAATATAGTATTTATAATTATAACCTAAATATTGCTTGAAGGCATATAATGTAATACTAATATATATATGTATAATTATTTCTCTATTTAAAATAACAAGAATCCATATTTATACTATAACATAAGGGTGTATGATTTATATGTATGGTTATATACGAAAAAAACTAACTAATATTTACATATAATTCACAAGTATATACAAAAAAGATTTAAACATACAGAAAAACTCACAAAAAAACAGATATTTACAAAAAATTCAGCACACCTTCCATGTTGTCGCTGTGCGGCAGGATCCCAGGATGCTGGCAGTATTTCCTCTTTGAATGGAATCTCAATCGTTGAGAAAAATAGCTGCCAGCCTAAATAATATTACCTAAATATTTGATTTTCACGCCATATTATTCGTCTAATTGACTGGCCTGTTAGCTTAGTTAATTGTGGCCATGCCTTCTAATCTAGAGGTCGCGGGTTCGATTCCCGCATGACACAAGTATTTATGTACTTTAAAAATGTATAATTACTTGTGTTGGGTCTGGTCGTTTGTATGTATAATAAGTATGTATTTACAAAAGAAAAGTATATAAGTATTATATCCGGTATCTAGTACCCACGACACAAGCGTTTGCTTAGTGTGAGGCTAGATGGCGCTGTGTGCAATGTCCCGAAATATGTATTTATTTTTATTTATTTTAATTAATACAATTGTAAGATGGGCCGGTACTTCATATTCAAATCATTGTATATGACAGACAACGTAACACACAATTTCCACAACATTCATATATGTTATATGAATAGTATTGTCTATCTGATTAGATACACGTAACCTTGATCCACTCGACGTTATATATACCTATCTGTTATATACTATAATGATATAAGTGTATGTACTATCTATGAGACGTATCATAATAGATGAATTGATGACCTTTCCGCATTACAATAATCTATTATCGGGTCTTTATGATGATTTAACAGTTACTGAACTAAATTATACTATACTCATATAGATTTTTAGATATCATTACATAAAATAAATATGTACATAAGAAACTTGCCTAGTTCAACTAGGTGAAGTATATAATTACTAAAGTTAAGTTAAGCTTTAATTAACGCTCCCTGTTCTTGGATGGGTCACCGAAAAGTTATAATTTCATTGCGGTTTTTCTAGTACAATTAAATTGGAAGTCCCGTATGATTAGTGATTGATATCGCATGCGATTACTAATGTTAAGCAAAGGTCGACGCGGTCAGTCCTTGGATGGGTGAACAAAAAGTGGCATTCCATTTCGGGCGCTTCCGAGGGTCGGAAGACACGTAAAATTGTAGGTCCCGGTTGTTTGTCTAGTATGGCAGTCGTTAAGCCACGTCAGAGGCCCTCAGGGCGGCATTATGAACTCTCGACACCAGAATTGGCCACTTTCATTTGATAAGAAGAAGAAGTTATTTATATTAGTTAGTTAATTAATTAATTAGTTAGTTTCAGGTTTTTGAAAATAATAATCAAATTCATATTGTTCAAGCTGTGTACACTCACCTGAGGAATTTGTTCTGGTTCAAAACCAGTTTTGAATGTGTATTTGGCTTATATATGAACTCATTCTGTTATGTGTACCGTTATAAATAAATAAATAAATATATATGTAAGTACTTACCATTTTATAACATGGTAAGTATTTCAATCACTAAGACATTTCATATGCCTGAAGCAATTAAAATTATATTATTCCACAATGAGTTATTAAATCATTGAACATATATTTATCTCTATTAGTTACCATACATAGTAACAGAGATATTTTCCCCGGACTACACAGTACATGGTTTCAAGGCAAACCGAAACTAAGGGCAGGTAAATAATAGTAGATAAATGGATTAACAACGTTACAACGTTTTATATTATAGTGTGTTGTACTGGGTTAGTGGTAAAAAATAATTCATTAAAAAAAACATTTCTTTTTAAACATTTACAGCAAAAGTTACATTACTGTATGAAAGTTTAATTTCAAAAAGCATTCACACGTTTGTATGGACAATATTTGTAATTTTTTTTTACATAAGATAGGCTCACGCTTGACTACAACTTGCCTGATGTTAAGCAACGTTTTAATCTACGATCTAGCGCGCTTGCCTAGAAGAAACCGGTTAACTCTCGACTTAAAGACCGACAAATTATAGTTCAAGGGGAATAGAGATTCGGGCAAGGAGTTCCACAGTTAAATATTGTATATAACTGAAAAGCGCAAGAAAGGGCAAGTCCAAGAACAAATTATGCCATATTATGTCTAAAAGTCTGACTAAAAGTTTAAAATCGATTTATTCTTAGACCAATTCATCTGAAACGACAGTATGGTTCTCTGTTCCCCACGCACTATAATCCAGCGATCTTCAAAGCGAGAGTGAATCGGTTCTTATCGGGTAAGCACGCTCCATCTTAGGCCATAGCCTTACTTGCTATCAGGTAAACTATGGTCAAGTGCAAACCCGTTCAAGTTAAAAAAAAAATGGTCAACAGTAAACTAAGCTTCTACTGGAATCAAACTGGCTTTCAAATGAGACTGCTGATACAAACCTTTAAGTTTTTTGACAATAGATTTTAAGACATTTTATTGTGTACTACGTATCACCTTTTAAGGGCATGACTATGAAAACAAGTTTTGTTGTATATCTTATCAAAACCTTTTTTTCTGTTTTTCTGTAAGAAATGGATGTACCCGACCATAATTTATTTTACTATAACGTAGGGTTGCTTATTACTAGACAATTATGGTTAAGTGTAAACGTGTACCAGACAAATTATGGTCGGGTACATCCATTTCTTACAGAAAAACAGAAAAAAAGGTTTTGATAAGATATACAACAAAACTTGTTTTCATAGTCATGCCCTTAAAAGGTGATACGTAGTACTAACCCTGTACGTAGTAGGAAGTATCGTGCTCGATTCGTCCTAGACAGCCCTTGCTCACGCACACACACACACACACACACACAGAAACATAGATTACACCATATAGATATTATGTAGCTGGCCAAAACCCTGATTGATGCTTTTGGATAAGAAAAAAAAGCAGATTACACAGCTAAGTTCAATTCTCACAAGTTACTTCACCTATTCAAAAAATGGGCACTTTTTATTAACATAACGTCAAAGTTAATATCCTCTGAAAGCTGTTTACAATAATGAAAACTCGGTTTTCAATATTTTTTAACAAAAATATACGCTAAAAAGTATTTTGTAGTCATCATCATCACAAATTTAAGGGCAGGGCCCTTGTCTGTGGAGCATGCGCCATCTTTCCCGATCTTCTGCCAATTCCTTGACCTCCTTATACGACATGACGCCCGCCTTTTCTTTTGCTTGGTCCATGTATACTATGTAGTATCATACTTAATTTTTTTTCAGGTCGGTGCCATCGCCAAATCTGTACTTTATAATGTACATGCTTATATCATAAGGCAGTATCTATAATGTGTAATCTGCGTGCATGCTACACATACGCCCACATGCGTACATACAGCGGCCATGAGATAACTCACTCACGGCGAGTAGCGTCAACAAAACAATAACAAACATACATACATACATCTACAAACAAAACTATATCATGTCTCATTGAAATTGAAAAATATTAAGGTTTTGGTCGACGCGGATTTGGCTTAGATTGATACATTGATTATAAAGAAAATTAAACATGCAAAATTTCCATAAAATCCATTCGTTTTATGAATTCTCTGTTATCCGGTGTTCCTTTAAATGCCTGTGACATATTATAGATTATTTTGTACGATTTATATTATGCTTTTTTTAATTTTGTTTTTACATAATATTTTTCGTGTGCCTAATCTAAATTCAATTTTTTTTTGATGATTTTTCTGGAAAGCGTTTTTTATTTTGTCGTTGTCGTAAGTTTTGTTTGCTACCACTACTACTCGTGCATCACGCGTGCATCCAACGGCCTTCCGACCCGGAGGTGCTTGCTTTTGGGCATGTACTATACATACACATATGGACATATATGTACCATTATATACATCTGTATATAAAACTCAAAGGACTGACTGACTGACTAATATAGTCATCTGTCAACGCACAGCCAAACCACTGGACTGATTGTGCTGAAATTTGGCATGCAGGTAGATGTTATGACGTAGGCATCCGCTACGAAAATATTTTTGGAAATGCCACTTTTAAAGGGGTGAAATAGGGGATGCAAGTGTTACTTCTTAAAGCGAGCGAAGCCACGAGAACCCACTAGTACGTCTATATACATGTACCACTACATTCGTCCATATATCCTGTACTTACACTTTATGTCTCATTTACATACGTAGGTATATCATACATACCGGATTTACTATTTACTTCCTACTATGATTCAGTAAAACTTGCTTTACGTGGTTGAGGCTAGCTATCAGATGTTTACGCAAAATCTTGAACACATTACAAATATTTTTAGGGGCTGTCAACCTGCGAACTACAATTCAGGAAGCTTATCACAAGGTCTCCAAGCAGTATTGAAACAATACTGCAAAAATATATATCATATTATATGTGCCCATGATATAAGTGTAAGCTTAATATGAGGCTAGATGGCGCTGTGTGATATGTCTTTAAATATTTATTATTATATTTATCTACAGCAAATACCAGCAATATAGAAACGCAGTATTGCTTTGTGGTTGAAACGTAATGCTAATCTATGAAAATGTTTGGGAAATGATTTTGATAATATAAGATCTTAAAATAAGCTTACTACGCCCGAACATAGTATGAAAAAGTTGTTATAGATAGATAGATAAACTCTTTATTGTAACACACATTGACAAAAAAAACAGAAACACAAAATACTTAAAAAAAAAGTTCCACAACTGGCGGCCTTATCGCTAATAGCGATTTCTTCCAGGCAACCGTAACGTATAGTGACATTTTAAGTCAAATAGAGGTACAATACAAAATTAGATGATAAAATTTGTTTTATCTGTCAACCACTTATCTTAAAAGCCTTGCTCCGTTGTACAATATTGTACACAGATAGGTACATATAATGGAGGAAGAATAAATACTCGCATAATATAATCGTAAAGCGCCAAATATGACGAATAAAATTCGAATAAAAGCCGCGAAAAACAACAGGAAGTAACAACACATGAAACTTCGCATAAAAATCGGTTCACGAATAAAAATGGAATTAAAATATTTTATTCTTTAAGGTTCTTTAAGGTAAATATTTGGTACAAGTGCTGCCTTCAGCCGTTCGTAGTAATCTTACGAATCTCCAAAACACAAACATTATATTAGTCACTGAATCAAAATGGTTGAACAAACAATTTAAATGTTAAATTAAATTGTTAACTCAAGGTAACTGACAATAGTAGTATATTAACTACAATATAAAGAAAACACCGTGAGGAAACCGACGTGTTTGAGGACCACAATATCCGAGGACATGCGTCTTCCGTGGAAGGACCTGGGCGCGCACCACGATGTATCTGCACAAGAGAATTGCCCTAGTGAATTAATTCTGTGGGGGAGTCACGACCCTCAGTTATCATCATAACATTAAAAGTAGTGAAATTATGTTGATTGGTCTGTCTGTAACGCAGTAACGGAGCGATAGATCATCATGATTCTTGGTATGGTTGTAGTATAGGTTTCAGAGAGAGACATAGACTACTTTTTACCTTGAAAAACGTGAGCTACGCCGCGGCTATTCACTAGTGAAGAATAAGACTTTAGAAGTATTTAATTGATTAATACTTCATTGACAATTAAATTACAATATATCAGACAAATTGTAGGGTCAAAAACAACTCGTTGAACCGATCGAGTTATATTCGGAATAATCGAGTAATTAAAATTCAAGGCAACAGAACCAGAGGGCGTGTTTGTTGTATGTTACAATTGGTTTCACAACGCCACTCGAAGTCACAATTGGATGGTTAGAAAAATAATGCAAAAATAAGCGGTTAGTAGGGATTCGAACCGGTGACATTTGTATTGCAATGTGTATGTATCTACATATGTATACCCCGGCCAAAAATGTACAAAATTTGGTGACGTCACTTGTAGTTGTTGTTCGATTTAAGTAGGTATCTTTTTCTTCGCGATTACACAGTTGTGATCACCAAAATAAAACTGCACACTTTATAATATAGTAAGTCAGTATAAGATAAACCAATTTCAATAAATAAATACAGGCATAATACAAGTTATTAATAATGCCAGAATAAATACAGTACTTTGATTTATTAATAAGTTTTTTTCGGTATTCATTTATTTACAACTATTTTTATTATTTTTTACATCAAATGTATGTAAATATAAATAAATTAATTAAATCATTATTAAATTCTGAATTAAGGCGGGTAGCGCCGCGTGGCGCCAGTAGTTCACGCATTGGCGCGCAGTGGCCAATAATAGCTTGTGCAGGGCATGCGCCGCGCCGACGCCTGCGCAAGGCTCTTCCTACTGCGATACTGACTCATCCACTGTGTCACTGTGTGACTGGGCACATAGTGTGCTGACTACTGACTATAGTAGTAGGTACTTTTTGATTAAATGCGATCATCATTATCATCATCGGAAAAATCAGAACACAGCCATAAGGGATGAGAAGAGGCTTCTTAACACTTAAAACACATATGTACATAACATATGTATATGCAAACTGGTAACTACTGTGTAACGTTTTAAGTGCGGGTTTAGTAGGTCAGAGGCAACAATGTATTATGGCTTTTGGCTACATATCATACATATTGTCTATCTATATATGTATATATATATATATATATGTTACGGTAAATGTGGATAATCGGGAATTATGCATAATTCCCAACGCACACGGTAAATGTAGTGAATTATCCATATTTACCGGTAATTATATATAATTACCATAGCCCTTTGGTAAATGTAGAAAATAATGAAATCAAACTTCAGAATCAATATATTATTAGAATAAATACATGTACAAATAAAATAAATAAATCGCACGAGTAGAGGATCAAGAGCTCAAACCTTCTGTTTGGTGTTTGGTTGCCAAAACATAAAATAAAAATAATAAAGTAAAGTAAAGTAGAGTAGAGTAGAGTAGAGTAAAGTAAAGAAGAAACCAGTTTGCTTTCGCCTTGAAGACCGACAAATTATAATTCAGTGCGGTGCCTCCTTGCCTGTTTTGTTTTTTGCCATGTTTGATTTCATTATTTACTACATTTACCAAAGGCGTATGGTTATTATGTATAATTACCGGTAAATGTGATTAATTCGAATGTTTTTCTCACTTTTACCAAGAGCACTGGTAATTATGCATAATTCCCGCATTATCCACATTCGCCGCAACATATATATATGACAAAGCTTAAAATGGTCGAAAGTCTGAACATTGAAGATATTTAAAAAAATCTTTGCAGGTACTTTCAAATTGGTAACAGCACACGTTCCAACTACATATATATCTAGAAATGTTGTGTGTTTATGATGTATGACTTTTTATCCTGAAATAACGCGACCGAAGCCGCTAGCGTCCACTAGTACCTAATAAGAATTTCTTATCTGTAAACAGTCTACAGTACACCACCACTATAAAAGCCCAACAGTTTGTCTATAAAACAACACAGGCTCAGTAAAGCGTCGATGATTAGCTGGAAACGCACTATTTCGGCATTGGGCCGGCCTTCCTGGTTGGCAGCCGGCCAATGGCAGATGCAGTTTGGTGCAAGTGCTGCCATAGGATAGTTAGATAGGCTTGGGTAATAACTTTCTCATAGAAAAAGCAACATACATTAGGTAGGAATAACTAGTATCCATTGCAACGCTGTAATTATGATTTGATAAATTTTTTAGCTAAACAGTTGTTTTTTTAATCACAACAAGGTACAGATTTAAATTCTCTTTTTGAAGTTAGTAAAAAGTACTACTTTGATATTATATAAGTAGTTTTTACGTCTAACGGATAGTGATCTTTAAAGCGAGAACGAATCGGTTCTGACAGGCTAAGTTCCATCTTACGCCATTAATGTGGCTTACTATCAGGCGAATTATGATCAAGTGCAAACCTGTTTCTTTAAACAAAAAAATACGCCCATATGTTTTTTTTGTAAACTTAAATCAGTTTATTTTAAGAATAGTAAGCCACGGCCTCGGCGTCTACGGCCTATAATGGAGCGTACTTACCCAATAAGAACCGAATAAATGATAAAATAAAGATATTTAGGAATAATATATGAAACATCTTAGGTAAGCACAGTACCTATGCATCGTATTATAAAATCTCTAAAATTAAAATTCATTTTTTTATTTAAAAATACAGTTAAGAGACATACCGCCTTCTTTTTCTTTTTTTTCGAAGAGGGTCAACTCTGGTGTCGAGAGTTTATCAAGCCGCTTGAAGGGCCTCTGACATGGCTTAACGACTAGCGTACTAGATAAACAGACGAGACCTACAATTTACCGTGTCATCCGACCCACGGAAGCACCCAAAATTGAATGCAACAAACATACCGTAATCCTAAGCCCCTTATCCACGCACTCCCGCAGCACGCTGAGAGGTCCACTGATGGCTTCCATGCGAGTCAGCACGTTCCTGGACACCTTCTCTTTTCGCACAGGAGCCGGCGCTGAAAACATGTTTGTTACACATTACTGAGGGTAGGGAGGAGTGGAAAATACAGAACAAACACAGTGCATGTCAATAAATTTATAAAAGATGAAAATTAAAAATTAATTATAATAGTTTTTAAATGTAACACATTAAAAACAAAGACAGATATAGTGATCTAAACGAATTGTAAACAAAAGGCAGATAACTTGTAAGTACATATGACCACACCATCGCTTATCATCAAATCAAATGTGGTCAAGTGTCAAACACATATAAAAAAAACATTTTAACGTATACAATTCATACTTAAAAACATATTTTATATTAATATGTTAACTAAACGGTTTTCGCTCACGTGTAATTAGCGTAAGTTGTTTACGCGTTTCGGATGTTATGACATCCATCTTCAGAACGTATGTTCTGGGACCGCATTACACGTGAGTGAAAACCGTTTAGTTAACATATTGATATAATGTCTCACGAAAGTTTTAATATTTTATATTGTAGAATGAAAAAAGTGACATACTTAGTATTGTAATTGAAAACTCTAGGTATAATCTGTAGTTGTAACGGTTAAGCGTGAACCTTTCTAGCAGTTTAGAGATTTTTATTGGAATCTTCCCGCAGAACCTAATTATTAATTAATACCTGGGAGTTCCCACACGATAATGGAAACTTATTTATCTTATCTTGTTACTCTATCTTAATAGTTATACACGTTTAACTGTAACCATATCTATAAGTAGTTGTATTATATTGCTGCCTAGAGGGTGCTCGCGGCTTCGCTCGCATTAAAAAATAAAACTTGCATCCCCTATTTCACCCCTTTAAAAGTGGCATTTCCAAAAATCCTTTCTTAGCGGATGCCTACGTCATAACATCTACCTACATTCCAAATTTCAGCCCAATCCGTCCAGTGGTTTGGGCTGTGCGTTGATAGATCACTCTATCAGTCAGTCAGTCAATCAGACAGTCAGTCACCTTTGAGTTTTATATATTTAGATTAACTGTAGCTAAAACTTATATACTTGGTGATAACATTCTATATACCTCTCGAGATAATCCTTTCGTATTATAATACAAATTAAATTAGTTCAATGGAGTTTGCTGTGATCAAGTTTATTTTATTTAGCACACGAAGTTAGCTATAGGGTTGAGCACAAAAGGTACTTGTTTTGTTATAAATATTGTCTAGGCGATATCAACTTTAAAAAATATTGAGTGCATGGGCCAAATCACGAGGTTTTATAGGCATTTTTCAATCAATAACCGAGCAAACAGACTACCAATGAAAGCAACCCAAAATTTTGTTACTGATGAAATGACATCATGATGTCAATTCATCATTCATTGTCAATTTGATTAATGAATTTTATTTAAGTAAAATCGGCATTCGGAGAATATATTAAAAACTAGCTGTGCCAGCGACTTCGTCCGCGTGGAATAGTTATTTTGGGCATCATATTTATTTTTGCAAATAACCTCTTCAGCTTTATAAATTATAGCTGTTACCCACGACTTGAACCGTTTTCGCAGCGTACGCAATGGAAACCCTCAAAGATGAATAATTTTCCCCGTTTTTTTCACATTTTCCATTGTTTATTCGCTTCTATTAGTTGCAGCGTGATGTTATATAGCCTAAAGCCTTCCTCGATAAATGGTCTATTTAACACAAAGAGAATTTTTCAATTCGCACCAGTAGTTCCTGAGATTAGCGCGTTCAAACAAACAAACAAACAAACTCTAACCTACTACTCTAAACAAGCAAAATACCTATACTAAAATGTATTTAAATACTTTAATAATGAAAACCAACTATCTATGACTGTTGTTTTTTTTTGGGTTCTCTATCAACAAAAAACTACTTAACAAATTATTTATCACATCGATGCTCTCACAGAATGAATGACGAAAGCCCCTTATCTCGTGTACTCGGGTTCACAAACAATAACGTTTTTAATTTAATTTCGTCGGCGATACGAGAGTCATCGACCTCTGGTTATCAACGGCACAGATACAACACCTGTACTTACAGTAACTTGGGTTATTGTTCTTGAAGAAAAAAATGTTTTTTTTTTGTTACACCAAATGCTTGACTGTCAATGTCAGACAACCAACAGGTTGCTTGACATTGGTATTCTATTTGTGGCGCTTCCGTGGTTCGGATGACACGTTAAATTGTAGGTCCCGGCTGTTTGTCTAGTACGGCAGTCGTTGAACCATGTCAGAGGCCCTTAGGGCGGCTTGATAAACTCTCGGCACCAGAGTTGGCCACTGTCATTCGATAAGAAGAAGAAGAGCCCACTGCGGGCATAAGCTTCCTCCAAACAACAATACTAATTATTTTACGTTACTCTTTCCCAGATGTTGCTACATGTTGTACGTTACCAACAAGCGTCTTCCACGCTAGGTCTGTTCTATCTTTATATCGAAATCTGTCTCCATCCAGACCTTCCACCTCACTATGATGAAAACTGACCCTAAAATAAAGGCTACTTTAATCCTGGATTAACGCACAGTCAATGCTCTTGCTATCAATCGACACAGATACAGCACCTGTGCTGACAGAATGCTTGGGTTATTGTACTTACGAACGGTGAGCTATTTGCAAATACACAGTACATTATGGAAAATTTAAATATAATATAATGATTTATGTAGTGAAAACGAAATTTCTTTGTTTACAGATATAAATTGCAATATGATTTCTAAAATGGTAGATTTCTAAAATGGTTCATTAGATCTTTGGATTGAGCAATGAGCATAATCATCATTAATCATCTTTTCGTTTTGAAGTTCCTACGTTAAAATAGCCTTAACTTGTAATTAGGTAGGACTACAGCAACTGAAACCGATCCCTTACCAAATAACATACATACTTAGATCTCAATATCGAATTGTCCAACACAATCGAATCCACCAACTCACCTAAACGTTTAACTACCAACGATTTTTCTCTAATATTTGGCAAAGAGTAAACTTTTTTTTTCCAATCACGCGTCCGCAACGACCTCTCGCCCCCGGCTGCACCTGTGAACTTGCAGTGCTCGTGTCAACCGCCGCAGCAGCCAGCCTAGCGCGTGAACGAACTGCGATAATCGGCCGAGGGGACATCGCCCCACGCACGGAGTATTGTCGGTGTTGAGGGAGTGAGTGAAGGAGTAAAGAAATAGTAAAGAAAAAAAAAACATTTATTGTCTATAACAATAAATGTTGTTTTCACATTTGGATAGGCATTTTACTCATTTTTATACATACATAGGTCTTACTTAACATCAAGCGGGCTGTAGTCAAACGAACTGGGGACATCGCCCCACGCATGGAGTTTTGTGGCTAATGATGGAGTATAGTGTTGTAGTGGAGACACTACGCACCGGTCGGCGGCGTAAGGGGACGAATAGAAAAGTAGCTGGAGGGCTGTTGTATACTGTGCTGGAGGCCGAAGAAAAATGGCACAGAGTAACGTAGCTATGGAGGGAGCGTGCGTGTTGTGGCGAAGACACTACGCACCGGCGTAGAGAGATGAATAAAAATATAAGTAGGGGCTAAGGAAAATCGCACAAAGTGACGTAGCTACTGAGGGATTACTATGAATCGGCATAGTTAGATGCGAAATCAAGCGACCTGTAGTTAAACGAACTGCGATAATCGGCCGAGGGGAATGGCAGTTTACTCTGTAGCAACAACAAAGCCTGAGATTTATTCATTATTTATTTATTTAATGTGCCGGACATCAAAATTCGCCTAATACTCAACACGGATCCAAAATGGTATTTTGAAAAATATTTCTTGGAAATTTACAAAAACCAAATCAGATTTCCATGTAATAACATGTACAGTCACTGGTCACATCTGAATTCCTTTAGATCACTCAATATGATTCATAGTCTGCGTCTCGAAGAGACAGCAGCCTCTATTCCGAGACAAAAACCGCAGTGGAATCTCGTTTTATTTATGACCCGAACGAATTCAGATTGGAAAATTATGTTCGCGAAACGACCGTTTATTTTGAGAGGGAAATGATGGATGCGAGATTTTCTGTTTTCACTAATCTGAAAGTGAAATCATTGTTAATCACAATTACATCACACTAATATTATAATGGTGAGAGTTTATGTGTTTGTTTGTTTCTCCATTACCTATCAACGGCTAAACAGATTTAGATTAATTTTATCATGCAAATTAATTAGCACTCAGATTCACTTAATGTGACATTAATTTTAGATTAACGTGATCTTAGTTACTCTAACGCGAAATCGCACCGTACATTGTAGTAAAAGTTATTCATTATCATTTGTAGGTTTCGGCTGTTCGTTATAGTCAATTTTTCAATTTCAAAATATCTTTATTAAATAACAATAATTAAACTATGTACAATTACTAGTGTAAGTAAAGTGGCACTACTCAGCTGCAGACTGGGATGGCCTTCGTGAATTCTACTCTTCTTACCCGTGGAAGCAATTGTGTTTCTCGTCAGACGATCTAGACGTATGTGCTGAATCTGTGGCTGACGTTGTGCTCCAAGGAATGGAATGTTTTATTCCTAATTCCCAAGTACGTATAGGTGGGCGCAGTAGACCATGGTTTAACAAATCATGTGCCACAGCTGTTAAGGCAAAACAAAAAGCCTTCGAAGCCTGGTCGGATGCACAGACGTCGAAAAGTCCAGAGTGTAGTGCACTCAAGAAGAAATATAATGCTGCTTCCCGATCCAGCAAGAGGGTATTTGCTAGTGCGAGGTATGTACACATTAGTAAAATTGGTGATCAGCTAGCCGGATACCCATCTGGCAGTAGAGCGTTCTGGTCCCTTGCAAAAGCAGCTGAGGGAAATTTCTGCAGATCATCCTTACCAGCGCTTCGTAAGCCGGATGATAGTTTGGCCCACAGTGCGAAGGAGAAGGCAGATCTCCTTGGTTCCTTGTTCGCCTCCAACTCGACACTTGAAGATGGAAACTCAACGCCACCCGTACTGCCGCGTTGTGAAAGTTCCATGCCTGATGTACGCATAACTCAATGTGCGGTACGCAAGGAGCTGTTTTCCCTCGATGTGCGTAAATCGAGTGGGCCAGATGGAATTCCGGCTATCGTCCTCAAGAAGTGCTGTCCAGAGTTAGCTCCAGTCTTAACGCGTCTATTTCGTCTCTCTTACGCCACGGGCCTTGTTCCATCGGCCTGGAAAGTTGCACTTGTCCACCCTATCCCTAAAAAAGGTGATCGTACGAATCCGTCTAACTATCGCCCTATAGCTATTACATCCCTTCTCTCCAAAGTAATGGAAAGGATTGTCAATTCGCAGTTGCTTGGATATCTAGAGGAGCACCAGCTGATTAGTGACCATCAATACGGCTTCCGTGATGGACGCTCAGCTGGTGATCTTCTAGTTTACCTAACGCATCGATGGGCAGAGGCAATTGAGAGTAGGGGTGAAGCACTGGCCATTAGTTTAGACATCGCGAAAGCTTTTGATAGGGTGTGGCACAAAGCACTTCTAGCCAAACTTCCCTCGTACGGACTACCTAACGGCCTGTGCACGTGGGTGTCAAGCTTCCTATCTGGTCGTACTATTAGTGTTGTAGTCGACGGATCACGTTCCGAAGCTAAGCCGATCAATGCTGGGGTCCCGCAGGGTTCCGTGCTGTCTCCTACGCTATTCATTCTGCATATCAATGACATGTTGCAGATTAGTAATATTCATTGTTATGCAGATGATAGTACGGGTGACGCATGTTACCGTGGACGTGTAAACCACAAGCGCTCAGAGGTTGAAGAGAGCAGATGCAAGCTTGTGTCTGACATTGAGTCATCCCTGGAGAAAGTCTCTCACTGGGGTGATATAAACTTAGTCAATTTTAACCCATCTAAGACACAAGTGTGTGCATTCACCGCTAAGAAAACACCTTTTGTTGTAGCGCCACGTTTTCAAGGTGTTTCCCTCACGGTATCCAAGAACTTGGAAATCCTTGGGATGGATATATCGAGCGAGGTCCAATTTAGGGGACACATCGAGGCTAAGGCAAAATTAGCCTCTAAAAAACTCGGTGTACTTAACAAGGCGAAACGTTACTTCACGTCGGGTCAACGGCTTCTACTTTATAAAGCACAAGTGCGCCCTCACGTGGAGTACTGTTCGCACTTGTGGAATGGTGCACCGAAATATCAACTAGATCCCCTAGATTCTATGCAGCGGAGAGCCGTCCGAATTGTCCATGATCCCAAGCTGACAAAAAAGTTGGAGCCGTTGAGTCTCCGTAGGGATGTGGGATCCCTCTGTATCTTTTATAGGCTCTTTTTTGGGGAGTGTTCTAAAGAGCTTTTTAATTTAATTCCGGCAAATCATTTTCATCACCGGACTGCTCGGCACCGTGAAAGAGCTCATCCTCACATCTTGCAAAATTGGAGCTCCCACACAGTCCGTTTCATGCGCTCGTTTCTTCCGCGAACTTGCAAGATGTGGAACGATCTTCCCCCTGAGGTCTTTCCACGGAGCTACAATATGGGGAGATTTAAAAAGGGTATTCACAAACACCTCTCTAAGCTGGCAAAGTCCTGCAGCACCTCTGGAGTTGCAAGTGTCCATAGGCGACGATGATTGCTTACCATCAGGCAGATCGTCTGCCTTTTTGCCACTTTTTTTTTATAAAAAAAAAAAAAAAAAAAAAAAGTATTTATCTTAGCAACGTTTAATTTATATTTACATTATTGTTTATCAAGTCACTACTTATGCATAAACTTATAACATGTTGGAGTTAAGTTACAGAAATATTATGTTTAATAAAATGCAGTTTGTTCGTTATAGTGCGTCGGTCGTTTAGCCATGCCAGAGGCCCTTAGGGCGGTTTGAAAACTTTGACACTAGAGTTGGCCACTCTCATAAGAACGTGTGTGCAACACCAATAAGGTTTATAAATACCACCTATTACATTATTATGTAAAAACACTAATGAACTGTTAGAATTTATCACAGCACCTGCCTGCATCTGAGCTTGTAGCGATCAACCAGCTGCGCCCGCACCTGGGCTAGTATAGGCCAGTTTTCCACACCTTGGCAGTTTTTGCCATGAATACTTAGGTACGGGAAATAAGTTTTCTTGACGCCAAGTACGTGTGGGAGTGACGACCTCTGATGTCAGGAGTTTTCAAGTGCGCTTAAAGACAAAATGGTTTTTTAACCGAATTCAAAAATAGTTGGTTATCAAGTTTTGTAAAAGTTTGTTTTTTTACAATAACTCTTTAGTAGCTCTTACAGGCATTCTGATTGGACTATTTATTTAGTATTGTCTCAGCCACAATTTCCGAAGACTAACCTACAGTTAAAACTGTCACCCAACCCACAGAATTGTTACTGTTTTAGTTAGTACTGTGTTAGTTACTGTTTCTTTTTTATAAAAATGGTTTCCTCTAGGCAAGCGCACTAGATTGTGAACTGCAACGTTGCTTAACATCAGGCAAGATGTAATCAAACGCGAGCCTACCTTTCTTAAAAAAAACATAAACCTATAAGCACTAATAACAACCATCTACATACTAACTCCCAGTTAATTTTAACTGCATATGAGTGTTTACTAATTATCATAACTTTGTACGACGTTCTTAACGACTAGTCGCGCCCTGCGGTGTTACTCGCGTTCATCTGGGATGTAAAATAACTTATCTGTTAATCCAGGATTTTATCCAATATTGAAATTTCTCCCAAATCAATATTTTGTATGCAGAAAATTTACAAATAAAACAAAAAATTGTCAAAATAATTAAAAAACAAAACGAGAACTGGTTCGAGTAATTAATTGGAATGAGTCAAAACGATAGTTTACAAAGTTGTTGTTTCTTTCTTTATTGGTCTCTTGTTGCAAATAAAAATATCTAAAAGTTGCGATCTTCAAAGAGAAAGTGAATCGGTTCTTACTGGGTAAGCACGTTCCATCCTAGACCGTAATGATTGCTTACCATCAGGCGAATTACGGTCAAGTGCAAACCCATTTCATGTAAAAAAAAAGTATCTTTTAGTCCTGCTTCCAATTGTAATAAAAATTTTAAAACTCTGTTAGTTAAGTTATCTTTAAGGTAAGAAATAAATAAATTCTAAATTCTAATTTTGGAACCCGCTCTTGGCCTACCATATCTTTTACAATCACAATCATTCATTACACTTATAGGTACAGGTGATGAAAACATAAAAATGTGCTTAAGATTAATTTATTCACAAACCATAAACTACCACATTTGTATGTCTAGTATTTTATTGCCTTGTTCGGTGGCTACCGTACATACCGACTTTCGCCTTCACGTTATTGGTGTGATAAGGTGTCTAAATGAAATCAAAGAGGTACAACCAGTTGGTGACCGACTGATAAGTATGTTGACTATATATATATAATATATACATGAGGCGCCAGAGACACGCAAATGCATAGATTTTAGTTTAATCTTTCTTTGAAGAGAAAATACTTGAGATTTTCTTTTAAACTTTTGGTTCAAAATAAAACTTTTTTAATTTACTTTATTCCGATGATATATCTAGGCAGTTAACACGATCTACTAAACAAAGAGTTTTCCCTTATAGTTCAAGATTGCAGGGAGTCACAACCCTCAGTAATGAGGAATACAAGAGGAGGAGATTTGATTGTCTGAAATTAAAGGGCTTAATAACTGAAGTTAAATTATAACGTCAGTTAATGAACGTGGTATGTTGGTAGTTTTTAGACGCTTCCATGAGTCGTGTGCGTAATTACGTAAATCAATTGTAGTAATCAATCATTTCCCAAATAATTAATCAATTAATATTTGCATTTGACTGAATTGTTGCTGTTGGTTGGATAATGTATGGACCAAATTTCTACCACCTATTTCCTAAGAGTAAAGAAAACATGGAACATTCATGAACTATTTCGCAATGACATTGTGAAACAGATGAAAAGAAAGGAAATGCTGAAAATAGCCCGCCATTAGCGAAGAAAATGAAAGACGGCGTCATAGACAAAAGCGGATGATGGTGTAAAGTACATAAATAGATGGAGAAAAAAGCAAAAGCTGTTTTCTAAGACTGCATGGGATGAGCTCACTCTTTTGGACTGGCTTTATCTTAAAATGCAGCCAGGGTTTGCTTTTCAGTTTTTAAAGGCATACTTTTGAGTACTGCTTGTCTGAAGTTAAGCTCCGCTGAAGTCTAGACTATAGTTTATTAGGAATATTTACGCAATGCCAATGCTAATTATTGCATTTTCTCGAAAACCCCTTATTCTCTAGATCGTATCTGTTACAGTTTATGGTTAACGACAAGCCGGACTTTTGAAACAACTGATTTGCAAGTTACAGGTTATTTATGTAAAATCTAGTAAATATCAATAGATTTTTTGTAAATTTAGAGGTCTATCCAAACTTTCCAGTGCCCTAAGGTTTATTGCATGGTGTCGCCAAGACGCGGACTCTGAATAGCCGAGACGCATGCAACTGTGTCACGAAACGAATCACAGGCACAGAATACAGCTGTACAATCATAGGAGACTTTTCCAAAATTATCTTCTTAGGAAGATAAGGAAGGATTTTTGGGATTAGCCACAAAAGTCCTTCCAATCCATCCCAATATCTCCTGTTCCTTTCGTTAATTGCACGTTGTTGTCAAGCCATTGAATGTGGTTGTCAAGGAACTAACACGCGAATCACAGGACACTTTTTCAAAAAATCTCTGCCTTGCCCCAAAATCCTTTTCTGAAAAGCCCTTCTGCATTATTCAAAACTCATTAGCCCCTGGTCAAGTAACAGCCCACGACTGCTCAGCACACGCAATTGACTTGCAAATTACAGGTCATGTTTCCAAAAATCTGGCAAATCTTAACTGACATTATGATAATACTGTCTTTAAAATATACTTAGCCACATGCCCAAAACTCTCCTAAGATCCCAATATCTCCAGTTAGTATGGTGGGTTGCACGCTGTCGTCAAGCCTGGAGGCTCGGCGCATGCAACTGGCTCGCGAATTACTTTCACTGCATCGTGGGGCGGTGACCGCGGCCAGGTCGTCGCTCCGGACCACGCTCGCGCCGCCATTCAGAAAAGCGGCGTGTTTACACAGATGCGCGCCCAAACGCCGGCGTTGCATCACTTCCGCTTACGTTCCGTTCCACGCGCTGACGTTTTATTTTCACGTTCCGATTTAGTTTTACGCGTTTGCCTTAATTCTATTTGGTTGTTTGTTTGACTAAAGAAAGTAACTGTTATGCAAGTGTATTTTTAATGAAGTTCAGTGTTTGATTAATCTTAGAAAGGATTATGGAATGGATGTGTCAAAGATCCCGCCGCAGAGGTATGCGAACTCAGTACGCGAGCTATGCGCGTGCGCACTCCACGCTGCGTGGGGCGTAGCGTGATGATAACAACGCACGCAACATTTTTCGTTATCGTTTTTTCAATTAGCAATGAACTTGTAAAAGCAATTTATTTTTTCGCAAAGCAAGAAACTTTGATTTACGATCGGCGCGCTTTACTTTCTACGACGATTTATTTTATTAACCAGTATGGCCACAACAAGCGCTGTTTTTTGCAAAAATATGTACAATAAACCCAAATATAATTATTAATAAACTATTGACTAAAAAAATCTCTAACAAGCTAGCCTTAAACCTTAAACACAACATCCCTCAACAAAAAAAACGTCTAAATAGAAACACAAATAACACGGACCAAGGACTCGTCATGAGTCATCACCTTATCAAGGCTAACATAATTATATCGCACGTGAACGAGGAATCTCTGAACTATACATACATACACACATACACACACTACTCGCTAGGCCGCGAATCTGCGAGTCGTTGACCGCTGCGTCGGAGCGAGACAGCAACGCTCGCGTGGAAAGCGGTTATGCAACAGCCGACACGCGAAAGTCTAACGAACAGACAGTGTTATGTTCGAGATTGCATCGCGTATCTAGATGACGTAGTAATTTATGCGCAAGCGACGATCTTCCGAACTCGTTTTCGAAAACGTTCGCGATTTTACGCTGTCTGTCTTGGAATGGAAAGGTATGCTGTTGCCAGGTGTATACTGTACGTGTTCTAAATTCAAAAATGCATTATAATGTTTGTTATTTATTCTTATTTAGTTGGGAATTGCGTTGATCTTCTAAAAAGAGAATAATGCTAAATCTCCCCCAAATTTTTAAGAAAACCAATTTCAAAATGGTAAAATTTAAATTGAGTCCTCAAAACTCTTGATAAGAAAACTACCTACATTATATTATTAGGCTGAAGTACTAAATTTATATCTCATCGAAATGTAAACATCTTAAAACAGAAAAATACCAATTAGAATTTAGAATAGAATAGAAATCATTTATTTCGGAATTACATCCATATACAATTAAGAAATACAGAATCACTTGAGGCAATCTCATTATCTTCAAAAAGCTAAAGCGAATGCAAACTTTTTGAACAAAAAAAATCAGATGAATTGCAAACCTTTTCCAATCACTACAAAGGAGGTTGCATTCAGATCCTGCTTTCCATGTTGGTCTAACTGAAACTTTCTCAGATCAACTCATTAGTTGGCGACCGCGCTGCAATCTACAATGTTACAATATTGCAACACAATGCTAGGTAAATAGATATTGTAATTACGTTGGAGTATACAGGGTTAGTGATTACTAACGTATTACTTTTTAATTGAGGCTTTAGAATGTCAAAAGCAACAAATTTTGTTCTACAATTTGTGGAAATTCGTATAAAAAATATTACCTTGTTAAGTAAATGTCATTTATTACAGACCTTCCGTCTATTTTTCATTTTATTCATTTATATTTAATGATGTAAATATTTGATGTAGATAATGTAAATCATTATATTAAAAGTCGACAGCTGTCAAAATAAATTAAAACTCGTAGGCAGAGCCATCCATACACACCTTCAAAACAAATCATGGCGAAATAAACCTAATAAGCGTGTTACACCCTAGGCAGCAATGCTTAACATCAGGCAGGCTGTAGACAAACATAAACCTATCCCACGTAAAAAAAAGAAACTAATAAAACAGCAGATACACCAAAAAAACAAATAAGTAGGTACATAAAGTTCATGGCTTGCTGAAGTGCGAAATGCAAAGCGAAATAAAAAAAATACATATGCTAATTTACAAAAGTTGTTACTCTTGCCGTATTAAAAAACTATGCGTCAGTTAGCAGTTACCCAGTATAGCTTGGTCTTGGTATGGTTTAGGCCCAGGTATTGCACAAAAGAAGCCTGTAATAGGATCAGACAAGCGGCAGCTGCGTTTGTTCAAGTTACTACTTACTTGTAGATAGGTAATGGAAAACCTTTTATGGGCCTTTGACACGTTAACTAAGTATGATAGTTTTACTTTAAATTGTTGTTCATTTCTGAAGAAATGTGGTGTTGATGCCTTTTTGAAGCGTTGATTCAATCGAATAACAAACAATCTATTCAATTAATTTGGTATTATGAAAAGAAAAAAAAACATGGTCTGAATTAGACAGCTGAAATATATTTGTATTTCCTATTTTAAGCATTGTAATTTCATTTTGTGAACAATAAAATTGATTGATTTATTTTAAGGTATACTTGACTGAACTTTTTAAAGCGTGTTTTTGCAAATTCCCAATCATTAGTTTTGTAATAATCTAAACTATCAAAACAGTTACCAGTTAAAACATTATCTTATTTATAATCATTAGCATCATGTATAAATAAAGTCCAACAACAATGCAGTAACTAAAACTTTAAATAACTTACTAAGTAACTCGGTAACCGCGCGTTGATACCTCGCGGTCACTTTCCACCGCCATTTTTGTCAAATTGGCGGGAAAATAATTGGCAATATTGTCACGCGATCGCGTGTTCGGATACAATGCTGTGGATTTAACATATTGTATTTTAAACTCATCACTATGTGCTCCAAAATTATAACGTAAAATACGATAAGTAAGAGAATCGAATTTATTAAAGCACATAGCCTTCTTTCTCAACCTCCTACCTGTTTCATTTTTGCAAATTAGAAAATGCATAGCGTCATTCATATTCCTCGAAACCGAATTCAAAGAATTTTTGCTATAGTGGTAATTTTCAACCCCCAAACAAAAAAAAAGTCGTCGCCAACTTTATTAGACAGAAAGTTCGTGCGTTCGTTAAAAAAAATGTTACTAACTCACAGAACAACAAAACCTAACAAACTGTTCCAATTACAAAATTGGTTTGTGAACGCGCCATCTTGTGTTCACGAAAAAGTTCGCATGCATTAGTCTCGCGTCTCGGCGGAGTTCGACACCGGCGATCACCTCCGTCGAGCTGGGTGGGCGGCATGATCCCGCGGGAGCGCGGGGCGCGGCGCGCGGGGCGGCGGGGTCGTCGGCCGCGCCTGACACACAGCCGCGCGGGCAACGATCGGCCTAGACTGACCTCGCGCGCGACCTAGGGTGCGTTCCACAACACCCCGGACTTCTATTGTTTTCTAGGGTGTTTTTGAGTTAGAATGCATACTGCAAACATGGAGGCCATTTTGAAAAAAAAAAAACTTTTACAAGAATTGATAACCTTCTTTTTCTCATGGACTATTACATGTGTTCACTGCACTACGTGTTAGGATAACCTGTGTTATGGAGTGCATTTGTTTCCTTTCTTTGATTCGGCATAAATGTACTAATACTACTATAACCCTCATAATGTCTACTCGTATTACACTATTTTTCTAGTCAGTCTTAAGTTGACCTCAAACATACCCTAGGGTGTGTTCAACAACAACCCAGACTTCAATTGTTTTCAGAAGGTGCTGATAAAATTACAAGGAAGTTTAAGTTGTTTGAAAGTTATTTGTTTCACAAAGAAAGATATACAGACTTAGGTATCTCTAAAGTTTGAGAAACATGCATTGTTATTGAAAAGCTGGAAATCATTTGTTTAATGATACATACACAATTCTATATAAATGAATTATTTACTCAAAACTGACACAACACATTCATAATATCTTCATAAATGCACTTGTAACGAGGGAAGTAATCTGAGGTCCTGCTATACAGGCTGAGCAAGCAGACCTAGTGCAGCACCCAGAGGCCTACCGAGGTACATGAAAACATGTATTGTGAATATAATTAATGAACATCTAAATGTAAGTACCCAAGTAACAATTTATGAAATAAATAACTCTTTACTTTTACTTTAATAGATTTCAAATCTTATATAAATAGCTATAATATGATCAATGGTTAGCCTAGGTTGGCCTCGGGTAGAACCTATAGTTCTTAGTAGTTCTTCAACATGAGGTAACAATAACTAAATATCCCAAAAAATATTACACAGTACCATCTAGTATTTGCACTACGCTAGGAGTGTGTGATGTTACCACCAGCCGACAGAATATCAGCGCTGGTGGCCCTGTCTGTGCCGCCAGCATTAGGTTGAGTTGCGGCTGTATTGGGGCATCACAATCTTAACTTGTATTGTGTGTGTCTCAATAAAGAATGAAATTTATGTTTCTATCTGTTATTAAGGGTGAAATTAACAGTGAAATCTGAAACTCATTTGTATTAATTTGGAGTATCAATAAGAAAATTCAAATTAAAAATAAAATTTGTTCATTTTGCATTATACTTATGGCATAACATTGTATGAAAGTGCAAAGGCATCCAAACTAGTTAATAACTGTGTTTCGGATGATGATGGCTTCTAATTCTTCTATTATTATTTTTTACATGGGATAGATTAGTGTTTGACTACACCTGCCTAATGTTAAGCATTGCTGTAACCTAGGGTGCAACATGCTTACCTAAAAGGTACCTATTACTATTAACCCTAATTTTAAAGACATTTTATATAAACACCTACTTTTTACTAGCATTTTTTATTTTGATTCCCGAGCTCTCTCTACCTTTATATCTATAAACATTTTTAGTGATCGAGGTAAAAAATAATTACTTAATGCAGAGTTTCAGTATATATGCATAATTTAAATATGTTGTAGTAATTATTGGTTAACAGTTGGTATCGGCCAAATCTTAACTATTAAGTATAGCATACAGAAATCATATGAAATGCTTAACAATCTCTCAAAGAAGCCAGAGATAAAAAGTAATATTAAGTTTCTCATGTGTTATATTACTTATTGATGTATTAATTAAATTTATCTTTGTATATGTGATTATGTTGCGTTTTCATTAATGAATGAAATAAATATGTTTTTTATTATGTATATTATATTAATGTACAATGTGAACAAATCTACCTGAATACACAACTTTTCTCAATAAGTTTTTCATGCATGAGTCAAATATAATTAAGATTTTTAAATGTGTATCTATTATTTTGATTTCAATAAAATTTCATATAACTGAAGCATGAGCAATAAAGTGTACCCCTCAAACTTATGTAAACTAGAAAGAAGCTTCTATACTTTTTATAAAAATAAAATACCTACACTACATGTAAATACAAAGCGCTTGATACGTATTGTAATATAAATGTAGTTCTAAGAAAGTTTTATTTTTGTAAACATAACCTCAAATTCATACCTGCGTATTGAGCGAATCTTTGCTTGTTTTTCTCCTCTATACGCCGTTCAGTTTCCAATTTTGCCGTCACTTTGGCCTCTTCTCTCTTCTTAACAACTTCACCGTGTCCAACGGGGATGATATCTTTATTTTTTTGTGCATTTTCGAACTGCTGAAGATTTTCATACATTGGAGCACTTTTGACCGGCACTTTTGTTTTCTTCGAGTACAAAGCTTTTAATGGATCATAATTACTGCATGAAACACTAACTTCTGACTCTGATGTCGAAGAGTCGGATTCTTCTTTGGCTGACATCGCAACTTCTATAATTTTTCGCTAAATATGAAAATAAAAATAAACCAGAAACACGAAAATCTATGTTATTGACGTGAAAGTCAATCTGCCAGTGTCACTAGGTTAGAGCTGTCAAAGTTTTTTTTTTAATTTTGATTTATGCTATCAAGTTTATTTACCTTTATATCATATAGGTAGGTAATGTTAAAATTTCCTTTGTCCACGATTTTCAATACACATTATTTGTAAATCGGTAATTACATCGTTACAGAATGGCATTGCATTCATTTTGCCTACCATTTACCTGCTATCGCGTAACAAAGCAATAATGAAGGTTCTTCCTGCCACTTCAATTAAGTACAATTAAAACGTTAAATGATTCGACAGACACAATAAAGCAACAAAATAGGTATAATAATGAATTTAACAAATAATAAATAGATACGAATGGCATGCACGTGTAGTATGTAGGCATGTAATTGTTAAGTGCCTAAAAAACATACATTGAAGCACGATTGGTTACGTGCTCAGATATTTAAGGCAGGTAATTACTAAATGTGAAATAATAAATGTACTACTACCAATACTATTCAGTTGAATATTATTTTTATGCTTTGTTTACTTGAAACTGTAGAGTCGATGAGTGTATCGCGCGCTCAAGATTGTTGATCATCATTATTAGAGCTGGCAAGGTCTCGGCCGCTTGCAGTAGGAAGTGGCGCCAAGGTTGCGCTAACAACTTCAATAAATCGCTCAATACGCTGTTTACGCACGATTTATTAACGTTTACCATAAAAAGAAAAATGTCTGCATACGATTAGATGGTCTCTATTTACTGCTATTATTTTATCAGAGATGGTGGAGACTGTGGTTTTTTCATTACTGCCATGTTTGACAATCACATTTTCAATGAGTGTTTAGGTACAAGTCACGTATGTCTCGGATAAAATATGCGTTTTTGTATGCGTGTATGTACTGTAAAAAATATCTTCTCACTAGTTCGGCTACTCGCCACAAGATGGCGCTGACTATGGCATTGTACTACTACAAGGTCAACAAAACAATCAATAATTACCTAATAGTTAATATTTAGTTATCTTAAAATCTTTATGTATAACTATAAAATAAATATAACTATAAATTACTGCTAAATAAATTAAATTAAAAAAGTAAAATTAAATTGCACGCTACCTTACTAAATAATTAATCAATCACATAATATTATGCCAATTACACTAACGATATGCAAAAACTGAACTCTAATCAACAATCAAATTAATTAAAAAGCTATTCAAACACGCGACCAAAGAAATCTAGGAAGTGATTGAAAATTAAAACAAATGTAAAGCGCCAACAACGTCGTGGTGAATTGAGGAACTAAATATTGTCCAACTGCGTTAGTTCCGAAAATGACACAATAGCGCCACTGTACACTAGATAAATAACTTTGTTCTAAAGGTTGCGTTCGCCTTTGCAATTATTAAAGTAAAACCTCATTGAGTGAAAGAGGGTGCATTGTTCGCTTTTTTTTCGTATCGCGCATTTCGCTTTGTTTCGTTCTTCCGTACATTGTCATTCGAAACAAAGCGTAATCATATTATGAGTTTTACAATTCTTACGTCACGCGTAAGGTTTTTTGCTTTGTTGTTAAATATAGAAAGATGCGTCTTCATAATCGTTATTGTTAAGCAAAAAAGTACTTAGCGAATATAATACTATGCTCTATGTGAGATGGAGATAAGTATATTATTTCTCTGGGCGGCTTTTAATACGAGATAGATATATCTATAAGATATAAATTGGAATATAATATGTGTGGTTTTTTTTTCGGGATAAAAAAGCCTATAAGTTATTACTTTTGAGATTTATTTCATTTGCACTATTTATGAAGGCAAAGACTACTAACAAAATAAGAAACAGATTAAAAAGCATAATTATATACAACGTGTTACTGAAATTTGTATGCTATTATCCCAAAGCATTCTTTTTTATACAACGTGTCACAGAAACTTTGTCTGTTTGTTACAGAGCAGTAGCAGCGGATGCGTGCGCGCCACGTCGCCTCTATGGTGTGTCGCCGCAGGTTCGACATCTACCGGGACGTTGCCAGGTGACTTCTCTACATTGCCAGTTTACAAAACAAGGCGTTTTTATTATTTTAAAATTAAGTATGTTGCTTTTATTCTATCATGTCAAGACCATCAATGCATTTTTTTTCTCAATTTGTGGAACTCCTTGCCCGAATCTCTATTCCCCTTGAACTATAATTTATCGGTCTTCAAGTCGAGAGGCAAGCGCGCTAGATCGTAGACGTTGCTTACCATCAGGTAAGTTGTAGTCAAGCGTAAGCCTATATCATGTAAAAAAAAATGGTTTCGCTTGGAAACCGCAAACGACTTTTTTCTAATTTTATATCGGTACATAGCAGCAAAAAGTGATTTGAGATAAAAAAAAAAACATTAAAACGTTAAGTATACATTCTTTAGTCACCAGATTTGTAGGTAGAATTAATTAAAATTATTAATTTGAACCATATTTGCGCTTATTATTCTTAATTGTAGACTTTACAAATAAATAAAAATAGCTAAGTACATTGTTACAAGAAAAATAAGTATTTTTATTACTTAGTACAGATTACTACGATGATAATGGAGGTCATGTTTCCAACTCGAGGAAATGACCTTGACCTAATTTTGACAAGAAGGTCACTGTTAAGAGGGTCACCTTAGGAATACTTCTGAATTTTACTTCCTGAACAACAGGATTACAATGTTAATTTTATTATTTAACACTAAGGTTCACCCCACTGTCATACATTGTTTATTGTTTACTAGATTAAGTGTCATAGTTTGTATTACTTAAATATTAAAATTATAAGCATAGACTAAGTATACTCAAGTATACTTAGTCTATGTTATAAGTAAGGTATACTACCGTTTTCTCACATTTGGACAATCAGACAATTTATAATTATTCAACTGATTTATTTCCCAAACAAATTAATATTTTTCCAGAATATTGGACGATTGACTTAAAACGACAGACTTCGGTCTCTGGTCAACACCAATCCGTGCTTTTGAAACGAGGTGACGTTTTTGATTGCTTTGCTTTTGTCTGGCAATAGATGTCGCTTTTATAAGTTTTGTAAAAGTATTTGTTTTTCTTAATTATTGTAGAAGGTAAACGGTAAATATCATTCAGTTCACTAACATAAAACAACACAGATTTCAGTCTTTTATTTCATATAAAATATATATGTACTCACTGTATTTATCATTCAAATGTCAAATGCTTAATATTACTAATGTTATTACATCAAAATGTGTTAACTGATTTGTTGAAAGACGTGAGAGCCTACCCTTTGTTTGTTTGCAGGTTGCTGTTGAAGAGGAAAGAAGCGCGCGGGGTGAGGTAACCTGGCGCCAGCGCGTCATCTAGCGGTGGCCACCGCGAACCAAACCGACATGTGTTCAACTAAGTACCTAATCGCGTAATTTATACATCGAATAATGTACGATCCGTCCAAAACGCTGCCAAACATTTTGAACGAATTTATTAGTGTAGATACATTTTTATTTAGTGCGTGTGAATATTGAGTATAGCGACACCTGTGCGCGTGCTTGTGAACTGTGAGTGGCGCCCTCCAGTAGTGAGTGGCGGAGACACCGTGGCGGGGACGCATGCACCGGCGCCGGCGCTGGCGATGCCATTTATTGAAGACGAGTGGTGGGGCGCGGAGAATGCCGAGGGCAGGATGGTCGAGCTCTCCAACTGTTTACAGGTGAATACATATTTTATTCTGATCCAACATTACTAATATTCATACTAAATATGTAATGTGTTCCCAACAAGGCAGTCCGCGGCTCAACCCGCGCGTACATCTATGATAAAATATTTCCTTTGCGTTGCACAAGAAAAGAAACCATAAAAATTATGTATCGTGATTTACCCTTTTGATATATTTAATTCCCCATTTGAATCACCTAAATTATTTCAGTGAAATATTTTTTATACTTATAGTATCTATTAAATAACTTAACCGTAATCAGAAGAATCACCTACAGCTACAGCTGGATTCAACTACAAATTGAAACTGAATTAAGTGGAACTGTATTATTTTCATGTGAAATAACTGTACCTACTTGTATGTCAGTTCCAGGACGCGGTAGCAGCCGCGGGAGGGCAGCTCCAGCATATGGCGTCCCTCGGCGAGCTGTCCCAGGCCGAGCTCACCAACATAGTGGGAGGGCTCACGCTAGACCACGACCAGCCCGACGCGCCAGACCCCGACGAGATCCTCAAACAACTTGGGGAGACGGCATTCGATAACTTTGACACCTTGTTCACGGATCTGACGAATGCCACCGCGACGCCAGCGCCACCTATTGAGATTAAGGTAAGTATATAATAGTAACTACACAACTAAAATCAATTGTCTATTCTTAGTGATGTTGTCTCATTAATTATTGCAGCGAGATTTTAACTAAAATTTGTGGTCAGGTTCTTGTTCCACCTACAGTCAACACAGTATTTTTATGTAAAATTTGTATTATACTAACTTTTAGACAGATGAAGTAGTGTAGTCACATATAATATTATATATAATGTTACTAAAAAAGCAGCATTTTCAAGGCGCAGTAATTATTACCATAAAGTATTAAATTGCGGTTCTTAAACATTTCAGCAAGAAGAGAACAACAACATAACATCGCCGTCGTCGAGCGGTCACCTGCAGTACTACCAGCCCAACCAGCTCGCCTTGCCCAACAACGGCCAACAGCGGTTACAACAATTGTTGAGATCTGGCACGAACGCCATCAACAATGCCGTGGCAAACAACATCAACAATGGACGATATAATATCGCGTCACAAAACCCGTTGCTCGCGGAGAAGTTATCAGCGACATCTAGCGGCATCAAGCAAGAACCTATCAGCTCGGATTACAGTGGGACGAGTATGAACTACGGCAGCGCGTCGCCGATGCAGAGGGTGCCGAGCGGGAAGCCGCAAGTGCATGATGCTGGTGGAGGTAAAGGTAAGCTTGATTATTATGTAGCGAGTAAGGTAGATTGCATGCAAAATAACCCTTAGGACGTATTTCGTTGCAATATTATCCTTTTTTTACAATTTTATAGTATCCTATTTGCGTAAATAATGTTTATTTTAACACCATCTATAGCCGAGTAGAGAAACTGTGTATAACGCCATCTATAAGCAATACGTCGAACTATTACAAAACTTAGTCAGCTAGTGTACTATGCTTATAAAATAGTACAGCACGATTCTGACAGATGGCGTTTTTAACAATGAACTGAAATAGTTCACGACTGGTAAACTAGATGTCGCTAGATGCTTAATTTTTCCTTAGACTGCATTCTTGCACCAACGCTGCAAGTGCAGTTTTCTCCATGCAATCATAGTCCACTTTCGATTTCCGCTTGAGGAAGTGCTGCTGGCGATTTTCCTTTCGCAAATCTAGCTTTTACCGATTAGACGAGAAAGTTGGGGCCTGTTTGAGACGCAGTAGGCCGGTAAAGATGGTATTTTTACCGGAGCTATTTTGATAGGTACACTTATTAATGAACACAACGTTTTAAAGTTTTACTCATAGTTTTTGGAGATTCAGAACATAATGTAGTAAAACTTACTAATCTACTCGGAATTTTTCATTTAAAATTAAATAAATCTGTTCCTAAATGCTTTTTACAAGCGTTGCTAGTTTTGCCATTGGCGATAAAAAGAGGTCGCTAGTTATCACCAATCATCTGCTATTTTAGATCCAGCAAAAAGTTCAAAGAGCCGACACTACTTTGCGATTCTCTCTTGAGAACTGAAAAACTTATCGCTAAGTGCTCTGAGCTGCCGGAAACCCGTCGAGAGCGTTTTTTATGGAAAAAAATCTTTAATTTCTACTAAAGATATTGAAAAAGGTTTAGAAATTTCGAGTAGGTGGTGTTTTAGGTGTTTCGGTTCCTTTACCTGATTTTTTAGTAAGTGTTATTTAGATTACCTTAGTAGTAGTTAGCGAGACTGATCAAAAATAAACTAAATTTATTCTTGTACCTTAGCCACTAAAATTCAGACACAGAGTACACATTTTTTGACAACCTATTTTCTTATCTGTCTCTGTGGTTCTTGCAAAAATTATATAGCTAGAAAATCTTCCACAAACAAACTTTAGATACAAATTGATGAGACCTTACATTCTTATAGTCAATCAAACTAACTCCAACAGGTAAAGAACTAAATGCTTATGACAAGGAAATACCCAACATCAAAAACTGTTGACTCACGTGTTGAGAGTTTTCCTTCGTTATTGCATTTCTAAGATCTCCATATAGGATAGTAGGATACTAAGTCAAGGTCCCGACCTGATTCCCTTAGGAAATAATTAAATAATAACTAATTTTAATTTATATTTATCAATAATACACGTCATTTTCGCTCAGCCAGAATTGATTTGTTTGTGTCTTTGTTTTGTGGCAGTTTAAGGAAATATGTTAATAATGACGCTAAATATGTAAATGGTTTCCATTCTTACCTATAATATGTTTATATATTGATCATTTTGATTAGACCTATCTCCTAAGTTGAAATCTGAGGTGAAGGTATGACAAGAGTTACGTGTGGATTTGCACTCGCTTAACAGTTAAGGGAAACATCGTGAGGAAAATCGACATGTTTGAAGACCACAATATCCGAGGACATGTGTCTTCCGTGTCGTCTTTTCGTGGAAAGACCTGGGCGCCCACTACGATGTATCTGCCCAAGAGAGCTCCCCTCACGTCACGTGTGTGAGAGTCGTGTTCCCTAAGTCATTAGGGAACACGACTCACACAAAATAGCTTTATGCTATTATATTTATGTATATAAGATTTTTTTTCCGTGGGATGAGTTTGCGTTTGACTACAGCCTGCCTGATGTTAAGCATTGCTGCAGTCTAGGGTGTAACACGCTTACCTAGGAGATACCTATTAACTCTATATTTGAAGTCCCCTGGATTGTAGTTCGCAGGAAACACACCTTCCGGTAAAGATGTTATATTATAATAATTATCCGGCAAATTGTGATCAAGTGCTAACCCATCCTTTAAAAAACTATCTCTAGACATACACTAATACAAGCCCACTCACGTACAGTTTCACAAGTGTACCTTCAGCTCCTTCTCAGAGCTCAAGTCTCAGTTTGCGTCGCATCCGCAATCCGGGCGTGCGTGCGACTGTGTTGCCAGGTGGAAGGAGGCAGTGTTATTTATACGGAAAATAACAAGATAGGAAGAAGTAGATTACATACAATAAGATAAAAATGAAGTTGCTAAATGAAACTCTGATGAAATATACAGTATTTTTCCTCTGAATTCTTGATTTATTTCTCCAGAGTTTCATTTACAACGGATTACCGCAAAGTAACGCCTCATTCAATATCTTAAAGTTGCTAAACAATTTTAATTTACCTTAATATGTTACAACTTTAGGATTCCTATCAATTATTTTCTGGGTCGATGCATATGCACTACCATCAGTCGTGGTACAGTGCCTAGCATGCTGCAACGCTGCTTTGTGTAAAATATATTTACCTATTCATTGTTTCTAAAAATCTCTTTTTCAAAATCAAACACTACAGTTTTGTTTTAATACGACAGAAAAATTACAAAACCCATCCATCATCCAATCTCCTCTAATAAATCCGATCGGCTAAAGAAGCAACAAATTATTTTTGTTACTCTCGGTATAACTTTAAACGAATCCGATTCCCTTTGCTCTTGTACATTCGCAACAAATTGCACGGAGTCCCTCCACCCTGGCTGGCAAGCCGGCTGAGCTAGCGGCGCGCGCGCAGCCGTGACCCCGTTTTCACTGCGCCGCGTGCGTCACACACGCGTTATGTCACATGCCACTAGCAACACACACACACATACTGCAAGTTCCCTTTTAACCAAGTCTAGATTTTTAAACTTGACTGTTAGACATTTATTATCAGAAAAAAAGTCACCTGCTACCATTTTAAAATATATGTAGTAGCAGTTAACAACGCTTTACAAAAGTAGGTACCTATGTATACTAGAATAAAATGTATTAGAATTAATAGAGCTGGATCTCAAATGAGACTGCTGTACTATATATTTAGTTATAGCTAAAAACGTAGCAAAAAACATCCTATTAACATGCTGTGAACTGCTATTAAATAAATTTCTAAAAAAAAAATACTGGAATTGTTACTGGTTCCCTTTTGGTCGAATGTCGTGCAATAAGGAGAAATAAGATGTCTAAATTTTCATAATACATATGTACCTATATCTGAAATGCGACATCCAGGTACCATAAACAACTGATTTTCCTTCCGTCAGTGAATTTACCACTAAACATTAGTACTTTAAGCCGACAGTCAAATTACTCGTATATTATGCAAAAGTGACGTGCATTTAGGTAAATTTTCCCGCTTTAGGTTTCCTGTCATAATTTCCAGGAAACCCAATGCAATCTCGAAAACAAGCAAGATGCGGATCCAAATTCCTTATTCTGTTGCTTTCAGAATATGTTATTGTAGTTGTTAAAACGAACAATAAAAAAGGTGAAATTATTTACCGATTAGATAAATAAACAAAGCAAACAGCGCAAGCAATACTTATGTTTAGTCTAACAATGTCTCTGACATTCATTGTCGGAGGAAGTATAGACGGACCACAAAAAAAATGTAGTTGTATCATTAACTGAAGACTATATATACAATATACATACATTTATATAGCCCATGGTAGAGCATACTAATACTGGCATGAAATTGGCTCTCAATCGAGCCTGCTAGAACACACCTTTGTGCTTTGCGACTTTACATTTGAAGTAGAGCTATCCAGACGGGAATGTGAAATGTTAATTGAAAATGTTAATCTCTATCATAAGCATATTTCCTCATATCTGAGGGTCTTGACTCCCTCGTAGAATGTTTTCGTTAATAAGGATATTAATAAAGATGTAAACGAGTAATTTCTGCAAGGGAGTCACGACCCTCAGTACATACAGTAGTTTGTTTAGTACGGCAGTCGTTAAGCCATGTCAGAGGCCCTTAGGGCGGTTTGTTAACTCTCGACACCAGAGTTGGCCACTCTCATTCGATAAGAAGAAGAAGTACATACAGTAATCTTACTACCTACTACTCTTACTAACCTAACTAACTATCCCTAGTCTCTTGGGCAGATACATCATGGTGGAAAAAGTTAATACATACATCAAATTAGATGATATACCTATATAGTCGTGAACTATTGACTACTACCTAAGGACTACATATACTACCACATACATAAGTAAACACATATGTATAGCGCACATATGACGCAAGGCATGTATCCGGCGAGCTGCCTTGACTTCTCAGCCACATTCACTGCACCCTTACTAGAGCAACCGGGTCTTAATACACGCTAAATTGTACTTTATAACTGACTTACCTACTTAATTGAGAGGATTTGAATTGAGTTGCATTTTTATAAAGAGGTTGACTTTTTCTCTCTTGATTCGTATCTCCTTATGACAGAGAGTCGTGACTCCCCGCCGAATTAATTCGTTAGGGGAGTTCTCTTGGGCAGATATGTACATCGTGGTGGTGCCCAGATCCTTTCACGGAAGGCGCATGTCCTCGGAAAGAGGTAGTGACTGCATAAAAGTATAATGAACGTATCGTAATAACGATTAAAATTTAGCACAAAATAAGCTCGCGATTGACCACAGTCTGCCTGATGTTAAGCACCATTGTAGCACGCTTGCCCAATATAATACTAATATTCTCTGAATTTGAAGATCCTTACGTTGTAATTAACAGGAAAACAAAATCCTTATCAGAAAGACATCCTTATTAGAAAGACAGAAACAAAGCGTTTAGTCATTTGTGTTAACATTTTGGTTTATACTGTTTCATAAATAAATGTAAAAATCAATAAGGAAAGTTTTAAATATAGGTAATATTTATAACAGCAGAATTAATTATTATATATAACATTGTAATTGATTGTAGGTAGGTATTTGTAATAAAAACACATATGTAACGTGTATTCGGGATATAAGAAATGAGTGTGGCTCAGCGATTTCGGCGTCAGCTTCTTTCTTGGGGAGTCACGACCCTCAGTCATGAGGAAATACGACTCAAGAGAGAGAGAAAGATTCAGTATATATACTATAAAAAATATATAGCTTTAACTATATTACAGAGATATTTAATATAACGTTCCAACATATGGATAGTCCAAGTCGCCGCGCCTCGGGTGTATTTATATTTGTGGGTCACGGCTGGACGGTGCCCACGCCGTATCGCGTAATATCAGGTTCCAGGAAATCTGGGTGTTGCAGTTATAAACTAAATGGAATTAGGAATCAGATGACCAGTTACAGATGACATACAACTTTTATTTATAAGTAAATTAAATTAAAAATTTTTTTGTTTATTTAGCAAAAAATAATGTTAGTTAAGTAGTTTTTGGATGAGGTCTGCACAAAATCGACGCAGATGGCACATACAAAGGGAGGCCTATACCCAGCAGTAGGATCCCAAGGGCTGTGGATGCTGGATGATGAAGTAGTTTTTTTAACTATGGTATAAGTAACTGAAATTTGAAGTTATTAAATTGTATGAAATAAAATTATGTGTAACCATTATAAATTAACGATTAATTAATTTAAAAAGTAACATTTTTAATCGAAATTACAACACAGGGATTTAATAGAGAGTGAATTAATAGGTTTCTTCTAGACAAACCTCCAACATTTTACTGTAGCGCTTAACATCGGGCAGGCCATAGTCAAACGAAATAGGCAAACTAAAAAGTTCTAGCAAAAAGCTCGCTGATTTCTCAATCGAAGTTCAAAAAGCTTCGACATCGAAGCGCGTCATACTGAGCCAGAACTTGCGAAACGTAAATTAAAGCCTGAATTACTTCTTTGTTTCCTAAAATAGTATACTAACTGATTAGGCAACAAACTCTTTTACGCTGAATCCAAAATAGGTTTCTTATTGTTTGTATGTTTCGTCGTTTCTATTTATATATAATTAGTATGTATTTAAAAAGGAAAGTATATAAGTATTATATCCGTTATCTAGTACCCACGACACAAGCGCCTGCTTAGTGTGGGGCTAGATGGATTAATAAAAACTAGTGGATATCTGCGGCTTCGCTCGCATTTTGCCGCGATAAAATTGGCTTTACAAATATATCATTCTCAGGGCTCTATACTACCACCATACCTTAAATCATTATGATCCATCGCTCCGTTATGATGTAAAAGCGGAACATACAAACCAGTATGTGGTATTTTGCATTTTACATAGGCAATAGAGCAACAGTTTATCCGAAACGATGCCTGCACAAACAACTCTGTTGTTACAGATAGAACATGCAATTATATTTAAAAAAATCTAGTATATTGCACACAGCGCCATCTAGTACTGGAATACATAGAAAAGTGACTTAACTTTCATAACCACGTAAGAACACCTAAACAAACCTCGCTACGAGAGTTGATGACAGGTTCGATGTAAAACCGGCGTCAAGAGATCGCAGGAAACTAAACACATAAAGCTGTATTGGCTGTAATTCTCATGTACTGCTGTGATGACAAGCGAATGTGGTTGTAAATATATTTTTTTTGCATTTGGTATGTATTATAGCCGAAGATTGGGCTGTTTGGAAAGAGAGAGGCCTTTGCCCAGCAGTGGGATCAACCAGGCTAGTATTATTAATCTAAATATATAAAACTCAAAGGTGACTGTCTGACTGATATAGTGATCTATCAACTCACAGCCCAAACCACTGGACGGATCGGGCTGCAATTTGGAAATGCAGGTAGATGTTATGACGTAGGCATCCACTAAGAAAGGATTTTTGGAAACGCCGCTTTTAAAGGGGTGAAATAGGGGATGCAAGTTTTACTTAATGCGAGCGAAGCCGCGAGCACCCACTAGTAATGTATAAAACAGAAGTGTATATTTCCTTATTTTCTTTTCATATTATTGTAAATGTGTTGTTACTATTTACAATGTAAAAATGTTCACCCCAATCAGATATCGGGTGAGCCGAAATTAGATAAAGAACTTTGAAACAGTATTATTAAAATACAAATACATATTTTTATTAATTGGTCCTCATTTACACGTCATATTTAATTTGCAGTAAATAACACTTTTGAATAATTAATTTGTCGATTTAAAACTACAGTCAATTAAGACCAAATTACTAGTGAGGAAATTTATTATAAAAGTCATTGTTTAACTGGGCCTCCTAAATAAGTAAATATATACTTAAAAACCTAAAGAAAAATCACAAGTACAGTCATCCCACCTTATCACCACGCAATCAGTAGGCAATGCAAACATTCTGTTACACAACATGTATTGCCGACTGTACAGCTCCTTGGATCAGTACGACAACCTTAACCAATGCAATGACGCACTCACACATACACATGTGTGTGTGTGAAACATAGATGTGTGTGTGATTGGTGGCGCCACTTCTGCATCGTATTTTGTCTAGATGCTTTTACGAAATATCGAGAAAGGTTTCATGCTTTTTCATGATCAACTACGAGTATTTAACAGGCTTACCTAGAAGGTACCAAGTTACTTCAATTTGTCGAATCCTGAGTTGCAATTATCAGGAAACACAGATTCCGGTATGAAACGCATTTTTTTCTGTGCTTTATTCGTTAATTTAGGCTAAATAAGTAATTGTTTCCATACATGTACATATATTATGTTGTGTCCTGAAATATTAATTTTATTTATTATTATTATTTATATTTTATTTATTTTCAATAAATGGTTCTTAAAAACATCTTCTATATCAAACCCCAGTAGCAAATTTATAGTTCCCATTTTATCCGCACGCAAATTTAATTTACACAAACTGTATTTATGTGTGTGTGTGTGGCACACATCCTGTGTCTTGCAGCGAGACCGCTTCAGATAGTTATTGAGCTAGATAAGACATGATTATAAAATCACTCATAAAAATGTTACGCCGACAGTTTTTATTTTTTTCATTACCATTTTTTAAGATTTATAAGACTAAATGGACGCCAATCTGTCTTGGTTAATCTATACTTATATTATAGAGCTGTAGAGTTTGTTTGTATGTTTGTTTGAAAGCGCTAATCCCAAGAACTACTAGTGCGAATTGAAAAAATATTTTTGTGTTGAATACACCATTTATCGAGGAAGGCTTTAGGCTATATAACCTCACACTGCAACTAATAGGAAATGTGGAAAAAACGGGGAAAGTTATTCATCTTTGAGGGCTTCCGTTGCGTGCGCTGCGAAAACGGTTCAAGATATCAAAAAAATGTGTATGAAATATTTTTTCCTCTTGAAATGATCTAACAAAATGTCCGTAACAGTATATGTCTATCTTTTACGGTTAACTCACTAGAACTGTTTTTATGGTAATAACTATTCCACGCGGACGAAGTCGCGCGCACCAGCTAGTTGATTATAAGTTTTTTTTTTCAAATGCCGTATGTGACAGTTTAGAAAAAAAATACAGTGCTTTCGTGATTTGAAGACACCTTAAATCAAGACTTCTCGAGTTTCTGTTACAGTAGAATAATTGTATCTATTAATGTAATATGTTAAGGCAGCCTCATTTGAGTCTCCGTTTCATTACTATTCAGCTATGATCCACCTTCGATTATGTCTCGTGTACTGACTGATATATGCAATACTATAGGAATGACTTACATAAACTATCTCATATAATTAATTACTAAATGTTTTCTCCAATTGCCAAATGTGAACACTTCGCATAAAAAATATAATTGCATAAACCTATTATTCTTGTTAATTTTAAACCAATAAAAAAAATGACTTAAACCTATTATTATTGTTGTTTTTCTATTCAATTTTATACCAAAACCGATACGAGTAGCTTACAAGAAGCTTTAAACTGTAGCTTATAAGAAAATAACCTCCACTTTAGCAAGGACTGATGATGATGATAAATCTATTCTTATATTTGAAGACCCCATCCAGTCCTATATATTCTCGTCCACACATTTTGTAGGTGTATTCAATCTATTTGCAAACGTTATCCTCAGATCTCTAACAATGCAGTTACGAGTACAATACTGCAAGACTGTTTGACGAGATCTCCACACACGACCTATTGTAACGTGAATTATTATAGGTGCTTACTGGATTTGAGATTGAATATTTGGTGTCAGTTTAGTTGATCTGCGAGAGATTATTTTCATTATACAATGCGTATGGGGAACAATGTATTATAATACATAATAGCTATATATAGCTAATAGGTGTGTGATATATCACACACCTATTAGCTATACAATGAACTCCCAAATGAGACATTTTTCAGGCTTGTACGAGGTTCACACGCCAAAATATCGCTAAATTAGCACAAGCACCCGTGATTCCATAAAAAGTAAAATGGCCACCATTTTATCTAAGGTAGCATAAAAAAAAATCGATGCGTGATTTGTCGAAAAATTCGACCAATTACCTACATATATAACCCTAAAATCTGCGACATCGCTCCCCAAACACACTATATGTAGGTTACTGGTTACTAACGCACAATCTTTTAAGAGCGGCTTAAGTAATTCAATAACAAAATAACTTTTTTTCTACGTCTATGGTAATACATAAATAAATAAGGAATATTTCAGGACATATAACACGGCGCCATCTTGCCTCACACTAAGCTTACGCTTGTATTATGGGTACTATAATACATGCATACTTTTTTTTGTAAATACATTCTTATAATACATAGTAACGACCATAGGAATAGTCATCAGTAACCCTGTGTATCACTAGCGGCGCCCCGCAGCGTTGCCTTTTTTTTTACCCAGGAATACCCTTTAAAGGTACCACTCGACCCCGGGGAGGGCGAGTGGTTATGTGGGAGTCTCCGCCAGAATGACGGCATACCCACTAAAAACCTGGGGTGTTCCTCCTCTGCGTCGCTGATCGGGGCTCCGAGAACGCTAGGCATACTACCGCAGCCCCGGCGACGCCCGCAGTGTTGCCTGGCTTAACTTGATATTAAAAGTAGCTTACACAGCCAGGGCCAGGGCCAGGGGTTGACAGGGTCTAATGTTTCTCCACACAAAATATTATCCCAATCGGGTCAGCCGTTTAAGCGGGAAGAAAAAACAAACACAAGACAAGTGTATTATGATTTTTTTCTGTAATAAAAATGTACCTTAGATTAAGTACCAATTTCACCCAAGCATATAATATTACTAGTGATCTAATACAGTTCTTTTTTAAAGCAAAAAAATATTAATAAGAAATTTATCTTCAACATTTTTAAATTGCGGTGATAGTATAATGCATTATTTCTTCTGATTAGATACACTAAAAATAATAAATTAAATAAATCCTTTCCATCCTGTCAGATATCATACACATGTATCGAGTAAAAGATAATAATATGACACATATCGAGAAATGCTATTTATCAATGAAGTAAGCAGGAAATTGCTAAAGAGTACATTATCTATACATCTATAGGAACATATAATAAAGCTGAAGAGGGTCGAAAGTCTGAACATTGGAGATACTAAAAAAAATGTTTGGAAATACTTTTTTTTTTTTTTTTACTTGTGATAGGTTTACGTTTGACTACAGCCTGCCTGAAATGATAACAGAACACGTTTCAAGAATTTCTATAAATATTGTCTGTTTATCCGTTTCTGTGTTTATCTGTGTGTTTTACGCTCATCGCGCAAAACCGGGTGAACGGATCATCATGATTTTTGGTATGTAGGTAGTATGAGGTCTTAGGAGTGTCATAGACTACGTTTTATCGTGAAACATAGCTGCGTGTGTCCACTAGTTTTAAAATATTTTTTTAGGTTGGATATTGTTTGATATTAATTTCTTTTCTTTGCTGTTTTATCTTTAGTCTTTATATTGTCAGGAATTATATAATCTTATTTATTTTTTTTAACGGAAAAGAAAAATCTACATAATAAAGTAGCTTTATACTAAATCATTGTTAAATTATAATTAATGTTTTTTGTTAAGAACCCGACACACAATGTTGCAATACAGTTGGCCACAGGCCACTGCAAGATAAATAATTTCACTACGTCTTTATGAATCGGACAAATCCACCGACTAAGCACTGTTGTATTTAACTCAATTCTTAATCTGAATCATCTCTTGGTAGAAAACGCGTTCATTTCTGATAATAGTTTAAATGGTAATAAATAAATAAATATTCCAGGACATTGCACACAGCGCCATCTAGCCCCACACTAAGCAAACGCTTGTGTCGTGGGTACTGAAAACGGATATAATACTTATATACTTTTCTTTTTTTGTAAATACATACTTATTATACATACAAACGACCAGACTCAACACAAGTAATTATACTTTTTTTAAATGCATAAATACTTGTGTCACGCGGGAATCGAACCCGCAACCCCTAGATTAGAAGGCAGAGCCACTACCAACTAAGCTAACAGGCCAGTCTAAGTGTAAGTAATCTATAAGAGTTACATTATTCATGCCCATTCAGAAGCACAGATCATATTATTATTTTGGTACATTTTTTGGCTGGAAAGCGCTGTGTCAAAGATCTAAAATATTTATTATACTTACTTAGGCTATGCGAAATTTGTTTTAACGTACTTACATAGGATTGGTTAGTTAGTGTTTTACTACAGCCTGCCTGATGTTAAGCATTGTTATAGCCTAGGGTGTAACACGCTTACCTAAAAGATCCTATGAACTCAAGATTTCAAGACCCTTGGGTTTTAGTTGTAGCACTTTTCCGATAATATATTTTCTCCGTTTGAATGGCATATCATTGTTTGTCATCATGCTAAGCCCACGCTTGCAATGCATGTACGAAACTAGGTCGGGTGTCATCTCATTCATTTTAATAAGTAATGCCATTTTCATTGATTAACCGGACAGAATAAGGTGTGAATTACCTATCAAGGAAATTGTAATAGGATTTGATCCTTACTTTGCCTGCATTAAGGCGAAGGTCTACTTTAAAAAAATATGCAATTTTTTTTTCAATTAATATTCGTATAATAAAATAAAATAAAAAATAAAATAGCCTTTATTCTACTGCCACAAAATTAAAATGTTAGTTAAAAAAAATTACACTGAGTTTTAATTTTTGTCAGCAGAAGTTGCCTGCTTGGCAAAGGTCCCCCCTACTGTTTTCCAGTCATCTCTCTCTCTCTCGCCTCCCTCATCCAATCAGGACCGCAGACTTCTGGGAACACGTCCCTCCACCAATATTCGTATACGTACTTGACATGTTTGTGTTACAGATTTTGACCACAATTTAAGTGTAGTGACTATATCTTCTATACACGTTCGATATAGTTCGTTTTGTTCCTTCTTTATGCTCAAACGCTTGATTCGATTTTAATGAAATGTAGGTAGATTTGTCTCTAAATTGCAACAATACCTACTTATTATCCCAAACTATGCCGCTGAACACGGCTAGTGCACATAATACGCTCGTTCAGAAGAAACCAAATTTCTCCATTCATACAAAGAAAACCTTCTAAACAAAATAACAAACGGCAATAAACCTATTTTATTTCAAGCTCAACGCACAATGCCCTATTTTCAAAACCACATCGGTATGTGCATATATTTGCATTTGAACGGGATGTGTGTTTGTATATACTCGTACAATGCAGTTATTATGTAGTGCAGTTACATGGGATTGGAAGATTAAATTTGGATATGGTACTAGCTTCTTTGATTTTTATTTTTTTATATATATAATTAGTATACTATTGACACACAACGAAACCGTTTTGTTATTATCGAAGAACATATCTTTAAGACCACTGTTCTTGTTTTAAATACACAATACATTATTAATATATACAAAATCACCTTAGTACAAAAAGGTGTCGCTTGAAAAAATCTTGGATAAATATTTTGTAACTATATATATATAACAGTAATAATAAATAAAATAAATAATAAATATTCCGCCATCGCCATCTACCTCCCACGCGAGGCATATGCTTGTCATTTCGTCATTTTTTCAACAATGCAGTCATTGACCGGGCGAAGGTTGAACAGTAAAAGTTGAGCTGAGATTTTTTGGATACAAACTTTGACTCATACATAGTTACAATGTAGATTTCAAGCTTATGATAACAATTAAAACAAGCCTAAATTATAGGACAGTATAATGTTGTTTCATTTACCTTCATATTATATCATCTGACCACATCAGGGGTTTGATAAAATTGTATTTCCACAGTACTTACTTATTTATACAAGACTAGTGGGTGATCGCGGCTTCGCTCGCATTAAGAAGTAAAACTTGCATCCCCTATTTCACCCCTTTAAAAGTGGCATTTCCAAAAATCCTTTCTTAGCGGATGCCTACGTCATAATAACTACTTTCATTCCAAATTTCAGCCCAATCCGTCCAGTAGTTTGGGTTGTGTGTTGATAGACCACTATATCAGTCAGTCAGTCAGTCAGTTATTCAGTCAATCAGTCAGTCACCTTTGAGTTTTATATATTTAGATAATACTTGTTTATATAAGCAGCAACAATATGTCAATTTATTTAGCAAGATTTCATTTAGAGATAAACAATTACAAAAGAAACAAACAGGGCGTAAAATACATTTTAAAACATTACACATTGAATCAGCATCATCCTCTTTTTTCTGAAGCCATTTAAAAATAGTCATCATCATCATCATAAATTTAAGGGCCGGGCCCTTGTCTGTGGAGTATGCGCCATCCTTCCCGGTCTTCTGCCAATTCCTTGACCTCCTTATACGACATGACACCCGCCTTTTCTTTTATTTGGTCCATGTATGATCTTCTCGGCCTTCCTCTTCCTCTTCGGGCTTCCAATTTTCCTTCCATGATGTTTCTTATAAATTCGTCATGTCGTATAAGGTGGCCAACCATCTTCCCTCTTCTGTTTTCAATAGTTGCCATTATTGTACGGTGTTCTTGGACCATGCTCAGCACTTCTTCATTGCTCTTTCTTTCTGTCCAACTAATTTTCTCCATCCGCCGCCAGCACCACATTTCAAAAGCTTCTATTCGTTCTCTATCTCTTTGAGTCATGGTCCAAGTTTCGCTTCCATAAAGAGCAATACTCCATATGTACTTACATAAAAATAGTCATATTTGGTATAAATCCGTTAGTTTCATGGTTGCATGTCGCATCCTTCTACCAAGTCATATGAAAGTAAAATGCGAACGACTGCAGAATTAGGTGATTCGATGGAATAGCCACAAGGTTCGTATTTACGTAACCTTACATTATTCGTATGTTTTATTTATTTATTTTTGTTCTAAATTATAGATTTGAGTAAAATTTTGCTGAAAATTAAGTCTTCTTCCTAACCTGAAATGAACCAGTAAACTCAAGGTTTGACGACCGCCTGAAGGTATTTTTTTAATGAGACTATAAAAAATGTTACAATTATTAATAAATTATATATTTTTTAACCTATTATGACCGGGGCAAAGGCATCAAATCAATTATTATTCACGCATTATGATTACTAATAATATCGGTCAAAGGCAGAGAATGCTGTAGGTACCGGAATGGAGTTGTAGTCAAGCGTGAGTCAATCCGTCATAAAAACCCTATTAGTCCGAGGCGCCATGCCATTATAAATGAGACCCCATTAATTTTATGGTGGTGTAGCTACAGAACACGTCGTTATAGCTTCCGAGGCGAGAGAAAACAAATATTTAGTAGTTTGTTTAGGGATCCTTGTTGTGTTTGGAATAACCATTGGAAATTTGACAAGTGGACAATATTGTAGGCAATGAGTACTTTTTTTAACACATTTAGATGAACGAAAAATATCAATTTAAGATTTATAATTAGCAAAGCGTGTATTTTTAGGAAGCATAGTTGATGTCACATATAGATAAAATAGATACATGAACCAAATGCATTACCTATATGAATATATTAATATGTAACCCAATTTATGTAATGTCACACATTACTTCAACAATCTAGTGAAAGGAAACTCAAGTTTAAAACCAAGAACCTACCCATACATGTTGCAGCAAGATTGTTTTGTATGCATTTATAGTTGTATATGACAACATGTTGTTCGTAATTATTCAAGAAAGTCTATAATAACACTAGCTGTGCCTGCGACTTCGTCCGCGTGGAATAGTTATTTTGGGCATCACATATATTTTTGCAAACAACCTCTTCAGCTTTATAAATTATAGCTGTTACCCACGACTTGAACCGATTTCGCAGCGCACGCAACGGAAGCCCTCAAAGATGAATAATTTTCCCCGTTTTTCCAGATTTTCCATTGTTTCTTCGCTCCTATTAGTTGCAGCGTGATGTTATATAGCCTAAAGCCTTCCTCGATTAATGGTCTATTCAACACAAAAAAAAAAATTATTCGCATCAGTAGTTCCTGAGATTAGCGCGTTCAAACAAACAAACAAACAAACTCTTCAGCTCTAATAGTATAGATGAATGATAGGTCAATATTTTTTATATATATTAATTCACTTAAAAAAGAATGCCAAAATGTTTCAAAATTCATTTTATATTATAGAAATATTTGATAAAGTAGAGACCACTCAAACAGTCACAAAAATACCTCGCTAAGATTCCTACGGGACCCTCAACACAATTGACACCTTACTTTTTGTCCCACCACATGTCACGGGCCAGATAATTTTTCACACATTTTTTGCTACGAAACTTATATTTTTTTCTCCACGTGCGATGCTTTTTTGTTTCTATTTGTGTTTTTATCACTGTTATTTCGTCATGGCGAATAATTCAGAGTTACTGGGTATAATATGAACTTCTAATTAAGCAACTACAGCTTAAGTTTTTTTTTTTATATAATAAGATTCGTGTCTGTAACAAAATTTAGTTAGGAAGATGTAAAATAAAAAAAATATATAGATTTTTTCCTACAAGTTAAAGAACTATAATTGTTTTGCTCCTTTGAAAATTATTTACAGTGATTTACAGAAGCAAAGACAACTTTGTCAAATACCCCATTATATTTATCAGAAACCCTGTATTTTTAATAGCAGACACGCCCATGGGTGTCCAAAACACATCCCGTGAATTTCACGCCAAACGAATTACTGGAATTTTGTATAATTTTAAAAATATTTTACAAGTAAAACTGACTTTTTCTCGTGAAATATTTCAAATAGTGACAAAACATGGCGACGTTATGACATTATTAATTAGTATTCGTTTTTAATTGACAGGTCATTTAACTACTGTTAGTTTGTGAGTTTTTAATGTAATAAAAAACAATGAGTATATGTAGTAGAGATTTTAAAAAAATGCCATACGATAAATAAATATGGTAACTTTTTTATATTGCAACGAAATACTCAACTAATGTTTAGATGATTGGTGATGGTGGTGAAAATAAAGTTGGATGGTACACAGCTTTCGTACTAACTTTAACTAATATGCATGATAAAACAAGCAAGCTTTTAGTGTAAGTTTGTCTGTATCTTTCTTTCCAAACTGCTGTACTGATTCCGATGACATTTGGTAGTGGTATAGATCCTATTTTAGTCCTGAATTAACTAACTCATGTCATCGTTAAAACGTTAAGTAGATTAGCTTGTTTATATATATATATATATATTATTTGTAAGTGTTACTATTAATTTTTGTTGTTTTGAATTCAATTATTGAAGTTATATTGTTTTTTTTTTTTTTTTTTTTTTTTAACATACTTTATTTACAATAATAAAATATAAAAACAAGTGAAGGAAAACTAAACATACTACTTCTAACTACTACAAAAAGGGGCACTTAGAAAATCTTTAGAAAAGCCTAAAGATAATCTAAGTGCTCCAAAATGCGAAATGACGCGACGCGTGACCAAAATGCTGGCCTTTTTCTGGCTCAACGTATCAGCTTTGCCATCCAGCGTGGTAATGCGGCCAGCATGCTGGGTACGCTGCCCTCTGGTAGTGAGCTGGAGCACTTAGATTATCTTTAGGCTTTTCTAAAGATTTTCTAAGTGCCCCTTTTTGTAGTAGTTAGAAGTAGTATGTTTAGTTTTCCTTCACTTGTTTTTATATTTTATTATTGTAAATAAAGTTATATTGTTAAATATGTATTACAGATGTTATTTACAGATTCTATGAACATGTAAAAACCTGGTTATGTAACGAATAGCCAAAATCTAGCCTAAAAAGAATGCCAATGCCAACTAGCAAGCTAGGCATTTACTCCAAATATCCTACAAATATCAATAATACTAATTTACTTCTGTTATGTTTCAGGTAAGTCCAAGTATTAAATGAAGGAATCTACTTCGGTAAGTCATTAAAATAGTTGCTATTAAGGAGTATTTTCCTATTCGTCAGATACGTCCTTAGGTAAGGCAGTAAAAGGGGTAAACTAAAATTTACTTTCTATATATGTTACTTTAATATATCTGATATTGATAAGATAAGATAATCATTTATTCGTCAATAGAAAATACACAACTTATGAACTAGACGTTAACAGTTGGTAATTCTATTTTCTCGTCTTACAAAAATATTTGTCAGTTAAAAGATTTTAAACATGTCTACATTTTCCAAAAATAAAACATGTTTTATTATGTAAAAAAAGTGATTTAAGTTTTCGAACTCGATTGGTTTAATTTTCCTTCGTTTCAAAGATGTTCTATTACTTGTATATCTAAGAAGTTTTAGTCTTAAAATCCTTAATAATGTATGTATAAACCACCCATACATACCTTTATGTATGCGTAGTATGTACATTATAATATCTAAGTATTTTTTTACTCGGAATAGACCAACGTTGACTACAACCTGCCTGATGTTAAGCACCACTGTAGTCTAAGATGTTGCATGTTTGCCTAGGAGAAACCTATTTACTCTGGATTTGAAGGCCCTGGGTTATAATTTTCAGTAACAATCAATCAATCAATATAGGTTTATTGTACACCAGAAAACAAAAATACAAAACATTTTTTTTTTATTTTAACTACTGACGTATTTCAAAATACCGAACGGAAAATTGAGTCTATTGTTAATAGACTATCCGTTCTCCCTTCAATAAGCCCTAGACTACATCCGTGCGTGATTTAGCACGGCCGCTCGCTAAGAAATATGCGCGCTCCGCACGCAGCCCTGCGTCGAAGTAATGATGGATCGTCAGGGACTCCTGTATATGACCTCTATTATAGCAAAATGTCTAGGAAACTATATAAAAAAGACGTTTATAAAATATTAAAACAAGGGAAGAAAAACTTAACATACTACTTCTAACTACTACAAAAAAGGGGCACTTAGAAAATCTTTAGAAAAGCCTAAAGATAATCTAACGACGTTTATTGGGTTTAAAATCTTACATCTAGGTTCAATATATAAATACAAAAACACAGTGTCTTGTCACCCGGACGAGATATTCCTGTTTCCCGGCTTAATCAATTAACTATATAGATGTTATAGAATACTGGCCAAAAACTTATAAAGTAGTCCACGAAGATACCGTTTTCGTATGGATAGAATCTTTGGCAAATAAATCGGTCTCGATATTCCGCTATTTTAAGGTAGACAGAGTTAAAAACGCATTAACTTACTTGTTTTTTTAACCTTATTTACAACTAAATAAATAAATAAATAAATATTTCTGGACATATCACTCAGTGCCATCTAGCCCCATACTAAGCTTACGCTTGTGTCGTGGGTACTAGACAACGGATATAATACATATGTACTTTTATAAATATGTATGTACGTAACTGATATACATAGATTATCTGTGAGTATAACCACAGAAATTAAATTACCAACCTCAGAATACAGAAAGAACCAACCAGCAGTTACCAACCAACCAGCAGTACATAACACTTCCTATACATAGCACATATACATATTTACCTCTACAAATACTGTATTACACCGCACTCAGTCTCGTAAACAGCGCGCGCGCGTTATCTGCTACGTCACGCAGATGTAGGTCAGGGTGGCTCTGATTTCCCTGCGCACGCGCATAGCTGAGCTTTTGCTTCCCTTTTTGAAAATAACGAGGGATATTTTACGTATTTTTTATTACATCATCTTTTCAGTCTGTTTCTGTACACTGAGCTGAGTTGAGCTCCTTTTCAGCAGGTTTTTTCTCCTGTACATACAATATCTGTCTTCCCCAAACTGCAATAATTATTAAAAAATCAAACCTAAAAATAGTCGTTATTTGATTTTTATTATGCTCAACTAATCTGATATAATTAATAAACCTATTTTCAGTTCAAAACTTTATTTTATTTGTTTATTTACCGTTTTGCAGTTTGTTCTCTCACCTATTCCAAATATTAAGGTAGCAAAGAACTATTCAATTGGATTCAATCTGTACAGGACCGAGACGATTTGTATACTAGAAGAGAGGCCTATGCGCAGCAGTGGACGATAACGGGCTGATGATGATGAATAAACTACCATTCATTGTTATTACGCAATAGCACGAACAAATCAAATATAACCATTTATCACATAATTTCGTTAAATAATGATGGAAATAAAAAATGCTTAACGAATCATGTTCAAATACAAATAACTTTGACGATTTGAAGCGTAGAACTAGAATATACTCCATACATTAAATTTAAAGTTTTATTAAAAACAAAAACCTAACTAAACTATAGTAAATATCTATAAAATGTTCATTTTGTCCAATTACAGCATAAACCCGGTCCTGCCTTACATGTCGAGTACTCGCGTTGTCGTCAGAAATCGACAACATACCGCCAATCAATTACATAACACACACACACACATGTGTGTGTACAGAGGTAGTGGATATTATGTGTTACTGTAAGATTTAATGTCTCAACTGTATGAGAAATAAATGAAATCAATTACATAATAAAAAATGGTTAAAAAAATTGGAACCACGTTTTCAAATAATTTTTCGTGAAGTTAGAATATAACATATTTGTTTTCCAAATTCCTTTCAAATCAGTTGGATGGATCCTTGCTTTGAACCAACTCTGGCATTTTTTACGTTTAAGTCGTTTAAAATAATTGACTTTGTTGGTTCATTTTCAAGTTTACTTCTTTACCATTATTCGTGTGAGCCAAAGTTTCAGTTTAGCACATCCATTCTCACTAACCCAGTACACACACACATACACACACAAAACCAGCATCCTGTCCCACTTGTAAGGCTGAGGTGAACCAGTGGTTTAGAATAGTACTAGAACTACTGCACATATTCTAGATTAAATATGAGCACTAGAAGCCACAGCACATGTATATACATTGGTAGAAAAGCGAGAGTTTGTGTGTATGTTGTATCTTAGAGCTAGATTTTTGAGGAAAATTCTAATGCCTTATCGAATTGTCTTGTTAAACTTTTGATTACATGACATTATATATTGCAACAATTTGGTTTTGAAAATGCTTACAATTTAATGTATTGACTACATTGAAGTCAAGTGGTAAGTCCGAAATGAAATAATTCTTAAGACTTTTCCCAATGAGCGTTGGTAAATCCTAGGATTTCCCACATTTCCGGCTTTTTCAGTAACATGTACATAAAACACTTTATGTAACATGCGAATACAGTTGTTTCACTTTTCTTTAGACTGCATATATTTTGATGAAATTCGGTAAATTTGTATTTGTAATTTACGACGCTACTGATATTCCATACTAACGCAGGCAACACCGGGAGCGCTGCTAGTATTTTCAATAAAATAGCACACTTTTTACCTAACGCATAATTGAAGAAAAAATCTAGACAAAGTTTAATAAAAAACAACACTTTTTTGTTAAAAGGATGTGATATATGAAGTTGCGTGTAAAACTTTTTGTCCGCGATTTTTTACTCCCAAGGGGATTCGCGCAAAAATTTCACGTGGGAGGAGAATTGGTTTTCTAGTTTTTGTACTAAGATTTTTTATTTGCTTTGGGGCTTCTGCAGGTGTCATTTACACCGATTTTTGAACCGATTGAAGCGAATGTTGATTGGCTGTTATTCCGGTGCAAGTATTTTTCCACATGGAACTTAGTCATTTTTTCTTTTAATTTTCTTGAAACTAGCCGTAATCAAGCGTAAGATTCATATTTTCATATTCATATTCTAACTCTAACTCAAAGTCTGAAATAAATGACATTTAATTTTTTTTTTTTAATATTCATTTATTCGTAACAAAGTTATAAGTCATGGTTCACAATAATATTACATACATCATTTGATTTAAGGTAATACATTCATAGTTGAAAACTCCACCATTTCCTTACACACCCAGCGTAAGTAATGTATGTATTTAAGTAAAGTTAGATGCGCCCGCGCACCGAGTTGCCGAGCAAGGTCTGTGCCGCGTGGCGCAACATGTTGCGCAAACTGACATGTATGCTACTGGAGTACTAGAGTGGGCAAAATAAAACATATATATAATACCTATAGCAATTTTATAACCATTGTTGGTATTAAATTTTTAATTTCATTAATTTGTAAATATTTAGCATTAGTGTAATTCGCATTTTTGCGGTTCTAATTTTGAGAATAAATAGATTAAGTAAGCAATTACCAAGATGGCGGCTAAAAATCGGGATTCCATTTAAAAGGAGTAAAATAATTCTCTCAGGACCTTGTGTTATCTCTGTTAATTTGAAACGTATAAACAAAATAAACAGATTAAAAAGAAAAGTAAGGAATAAATACACTTTCAATTTTCCATGATGTTATGAAATTAGACCTGACTATAGATTTTCCAAGCACATATAAATAACTAAATTCTAAATAAAAAATAATAGTTACCTTTCAGCTAAGCATGTTACACCCTAGACTGCAGTGTTGCTTAGCATCAGATCAGACAGAACCTATTCCACGTAAAAAAGATAGGAAAACTGATGCTGTAGCAAATTATATCAAAATTAACAACGTTCTACAATATAATACAATAATAATATAGTACAATATAATCTACCTATGTATATCACACCAGCAAAGTGCACCCGAAATTAACTTTGAAATTTTCTACATATAATATATCTGCACTTAAATTGCTGCAATTGCATAAAAGTAGTATACTCACATGACGTCACTAGTCCACATGACGTCACAACTCCCTGTTTCCTACGGGGGTGTGACGTCCTTGTACATCTAGCTCTTATTAATGTGACCCAATTCTAGACCGGTTGTTACTTACTATTCCGAGTAATTTTCCTATTTTATGTGATACCGTTAGTGTCTGAATTTTGTTTATTAATTTCAAGTGTGCTTATGTTATTTATGAGTTTCAAATATTAGTAATACATAAATTTATAGAGATAAGAGAATGTTTCATGTTGAACAAGTTTTGTACTTATGACACAAAAAATAAAATGTAACGGTACATATGTATTACAATAATTCAAATGTATGATTTAAATCAGATAGATATTAAATAATACTCAAATTTCATAATAATTTCTGTAAGATAATCCAAAAAAGACATTGCCGTGGTCATATGAAAAATACCGTCTAATAAAAATAAATACCATAGAATAATAAATGAACGTGCTGTAATCCTACGATACCTGATATAATTTCAGTTCAAATTATAATAAAAGTAATGTAAAATTGTACTGTAAAACATGAATAATGTACATTTCTAACAAATGCTCTGCCTTCTGCTGTTGTTGAAAAAAACCGTGTTGTTAGAAGGCAATGTCTTCCAGTGGTCATAAAAAATATCCAAAAATCCATTTCCACAGATATGTCATTTGATTACTTTAATACTACATAACAGTAATAAAAAAGGAAATATAGATAATAGCGAGGAAGGAAACCAGCGATCGCAGCGCCGTGCAATGTTGTTTCTGAGGCCAGCAGAGCACCGACCGAGCGAGGTCGGCCCATGTAAATGCAATGCTCAAGGCACTCGCCCTACTTAGCTCTTAAACCAATTCAAAACATCACCACTAACAACCCTAACAAGCTGATAATAAGATCTGTTTTCGACTAAACTAGCTGTATAAAAGAGTTGTAAATCTGAATGTAATAGATGTAGAAAACTAAACTGTAGCGAGATAGGAATAAGAGCGATATTGGTGTGATAATGGACTAATTAAGATGGTCATAGTTAAGAGATGACGGCGACACGAACTAGGACCTTTTTAGTAAATGATTTGCAGAAAAAAAAATGATTTGTTCGATAATAGCGTCGGTTGGATCGTGTTAAGTTGATGATTTTAGGTTTAGTTGCATTTTTAGATGATTGTTGGTGATGATTTTATTGGTCAAATGTATTTATGTCATAAAACGTTTTCATGTTTAGCATGAAAATGCATAGATATGTAGATTGAATTGTGCTAAAAGAAGTGTTGATTTTAGGTTTGGTTGGATTTTCTGATGATAATTTGAAGAGATGTAGATTTATTGATTAAATAGATTTAGGTATATCGTATAAAACGAAAATTAGTATGTACATATCATGTTGATACAAAAAAACATTGGTTTGAAATAATACTTGTCTGAAAATCTTTGCAATGCAAACTACTAGAATATTTTTATAGACACTTTGTAATACGATGTATATCTTAGCTAATATGATTAAATTATTATTTTTTTGTAGAGTAGAGTAGAGTAGAGTAGAGTAGAGTAGAGTAGAGTAGAGTAGAGTAGAGTAGAGTAGAGTAGAGTAGAGTAGAGTAGAGTAGAGTAGAGTAGAGTAGAGTAGAGTAGAGTAGAGTAGAGTAGAGTAGAGTAGAGTAGAGTAGAGTAGAGTAGAGTAGAGTAGAGTAGAGTAGAGTAGAGTAGAGTAGAGTAGAGTAGAGTAGAGTAGAGTAGAGTAGAGTAGAGTAGAGTAGAGTAGAGTAGAGTAGAGTAAAGATTTTATTTTATTTTATTTTTTACTAGAGTTTTTTTACATGAAATAGGCGCACGCTTGACTGCAACTTGCCTGGTGTTAAACAACGTTATAATCGACGATCCAGCGCACTTGCCTAGAAGAAACCAGTTTGCTTTCGCCTTGAAGACCGACAAATTATAATTCAGTGCGGTTTTTGGTTCAGTGCCTTGCCTGTTTTGTTTTTTGCCATGTTTGATTTCATTATTTTCTACATTTACCAAAGGGGTATGGTTATTATGTATAATTACCGGTAAATAGATAGATAGATAGATAGATTAACTCTTTATTGTTGACACATATTAAAAAAACAGTACATAGAACAAATTGCACCTTAACTAGTGCCACAAGCGGCGGCCTTATCGCTGAAAGCGATCTCTTCCAGGCAACCTTCAGCTGGAGAGAAATAAGCAAAAGAAAAAAAAGAAGAATGTGGTGTACAACAAAAAGGAAAAAAGAAATTTTACTAATATATATACACATATATATATATATACATATAAATACGCAATACACATACTTAATATAATAAAATTAATGTTTATATACAAATACATATAATACACAACAAAATATTTAGAGGTGATAGTAGTAGAAATAATAACAGCAATTTTCACTGAAGGGAAGCGAGATAAAATTCCTTTACTTGTTTTTTAAAGGAATCAATTGTCTGAGCCTTTTGAATGTTGATAGGCAGAGAATTCCATAAAGTAACAGCTTGTACAGTAAATGATGAGCCATAAAAAGATTTCTTTTTGAATGTTGGATGTGCGAGTGTTAATTTATTTGTAGATCGAAGAGAAAGAGAGTGTGTAGTATGGACATACGCAAAACGAGAAACTAAGTAACGCGGGGTAGCAGGGTTAAATAAAATGTTATATACGAGAGAGAGGATGTGAGCATTCCGGCGAAGTCGAATAGGCAGCCACTTGAGCTTAACACGAAATTGAGATATATGATCGTACTTACGTAGACCAAATATAAACCTTATACAGTAATTTTGTAACCGCTCAAGCTTATCTAGCTGATCTTCCCGAAGATCGAGATAGCAGGCGTCCGCATAGTCCAGGATAGGAAGAAGAAGGGATTGCGCAAGCTCAACTTTAGTGGCAGTTGGCAAGAAGTTTCGAAGACGTCTTAGTGACCCACCAGACGAGAAAATTCTTGAGCTTAATGAATCCACATGAGCATCCCAACTGAGCGACTGATCCATTATCAGACCAAGGTTCTTGACTGTATCACTATATGGAACGATGATGCCTTCAAAAATAACTGGCGGAATACCCTCCCAGTCAATCCTTGAGATCAGATGAGAGCTTCCAATGATAATGACCTGCGTTTTTGAAGGATTCACTTTTAAACCAAAGGATTTACTCCATTCAGAGATACGGGAGAGGTTATCATTAGTGTTCCTAATAGCCGAGTCAAGATGACTAATATGAGCCTGCGAGTATATCTGTAAATCATCAGCATACAGGTGGTAGGGACATGAAAGATGTTGCGAAATGGAGTTAATAAAGATAGCGAAAAGAAGTGGTGATAACACGCCGCCCTGCGGGACACCAGCAATTGTGTTGCACCAAGAAGAAAAGGAATCTCCAAGGCGAACCCGCTGCCGACGCCCCAGCAGATAACTATGAAACCATTCTATCACTGATGGAGATATATTGATAGAGCGCAGCATTGCAAGCAGGATATCCAAATCAACGGTATTGAATGCATTACTGAAGTCTAACAGTGTTAGAACAGTAAGCTTACCGTCGTCCATACCCTCGCGTATGTCGTCTGTGATCTTTAAGAGCGCAGACACAGTGCTATGCCCAGGACGGAAACCGGATTGGTAAGGATTGAGCAAATCATGTCGGTTAAGGAAAAGACTAAGTTGACGATGGACAAGCCGCTCAAGGACTTTAGAAAGGAATGGAAGGATAGAAATAGGACGATATTCAGAGTAGGATTTAGGGTTGGATTTTTTAGGTAGAGGAATAATTTGCGCATCTTTAAAATAAATGTATCTTTAAAGCGCATCTTTAAAGTAAATGTGATTAATTCGAATGTTTTTTTTACCAAGAGCACTGGTAATTATGCATAATTCCCGCATTATCCACATTTACCGTAACATATATATCTCCAAGTCTAATTTTTTGCCTCAGTTTCGTCCTTTTTTTGTACAATAGATTTTTTTTAACCGTCGAGAGGTTTGTACTAAAATATTCTAAGAAAGAGGTTGTCGTCTGATATCGGATACATATTCGAAAAAAACACCTTTATACTACACGAGTTACATAATATATTATACTAGCTGTGCGCGCGACTTCGTCCGCGTGGAACAGTTATTTTGGGCATCGTATTTATTTTTGCAAACTACCTCTTCAGCTTTATAAATTATAGCTGTTACCCACGACTTGAATCGTGTTAGCAGCTCACGCAACGGAAGCCCTCAAAAATGAATATTTTTATCCTTTTTTTCTACATTTTTTCATTGTTGCAGAGTGATGTTATATAGCCTAAAGCCTTCCTCGATAAACGGTCTATTCAACACAAAAAGAATTTTTCAATTCGCACCAGTAGTTTCTGAGAGTAGCGCGTTCAAACAAACTCTTCAGGTTTATAATATTATAGTATAGATTGTAATGAGAACACGTTTACAATTGCTTTCGTAATCGAAAATATACCGTAATTTGGTGTTTTTCTCAAAATTTTTACCCGGAATCAACGAAGTGATATTTAGATATCTTTTACTAAGAAGTTGGAATTTAATTCTAATAGCAATATAATGTTTTCCAAACATCTTCGTACGAGTACTTCAATTAGTAATTTGGAGAAAAATAACTGATTTTGTTCGCTTGTTACCCTTATATATTACTTATATATTATCCTAAGTTGAAACATACATAATCTGATACAAAAACGTTCATATCAATATCACTTCTTTTGCAAATGTATATGTTCGTTTATAATAATGTTTGTTTCTTCGCGCTTAAACCAATACCAATAGAACCTATTTGGAAAATATTTGTAACGAATTTATTTAGAGTCTGTGGAAGGACCTGGGCGACCACCACGATGTATCTGCCCAAGAGAACTTTCCTAACGAATTTATTCTGCGGGGGAGTCACGACCCTCAGTTATGAGGAAATACGACTCAAGAGAGACAGACTTAGAGTCTAAACTAAAATATTTGCTACTGTCGAGCCAAGATTAACGCAGTTAATACTAATTCTACATATCTATACATATAGGTATAATAAAGCTGAAGAAGGTCAAAATCTGAAATTAAAAGATATAAGAAAAATATTGTTTGGGTATACTTTAATTAAAATCGATAATAATAAAACACGTTTCAGCAGTTTATATATATTTTTGTCCGTTTATCTGTTTCTCTGTGTATTTGTGTGTCAGTTTGTCTGTTTATGTAAACGCTCATCACGGAAAAACGGCTTACCAGATCATCATGATTTTTGATATATAGGTAGTATGAGGTCATAGGACTGTCATAGGATTTTTATCCTGAAATAACGCGAGCAAAGCCGCGGGCTCCCACTAGTATATAATATTTATATTATATCCTCTGAATCGTAAAGCAATGGTTAACACTAAATAAGATGAAACCTCAGGTCTGAAGTAACTATTTGATGTGGTAGGTTTAGGTATTTAAAGCTCTAATAGGTAGCCTAATTTCAGCTCTCAGACAGAGTATCGATCTGTGTTTACTTGGTGGAATATTCCAGAAACTGGCTGTAAGCTAGGCACCCTATACCAGGACCTGTTTTCTAGATTTCTATATATATAAAACTCAAAGGTGACTGACTGACTGATATAGTGATCTATCAACGCACAGCCCAAACCACTGGACGGATTGGGCTGAAATTTGGAATGAAGGTGATGTTATGACGTAGACATCCGCTAAGAAAGGATTTTCGGAAATGCCACTTTTAAAGGGGTGAAATAGGGGATGCAAGTGTTACTTCTTAATGCGAGCGAAGCCGCGAGCACCCACTAGTTACATATATAAATAATTTTATACATGTGAAAATGTGATTGTTTTGTGCAGAATTAATTCGTTAGGGGGAGTTAGTTCTCTTGGGCAGATACATCGAGGTGGGCGCCTACGGAAGACACATGTCTTTGGATATAAAATATAAATATTCCGGTAACATACAGCGCCATCTAGCCCCACACTAAGCAAGCGCTTGTGTCGTGGGTACTAGATAACGGATATAATACTTATAAATAGATGTATTATTGTTATGAATAATTGTAATAAAAAACACACATATTGTCGTCTGTCGCGTGTGCTGGCAGCCACGTGACTCAGATTGAGTGAAGACTCTCAAGCGGTTATTATCTATGCGGACGACCTCCGTCGGGTATCGAACCCGTGCAACTGGGTCAATGCGGCCGCCACTTGCGCCACTGAGCCTAGAACGCTGGAGGTGACATTGAGTCTGTTTAGTGTTATGGTGGAGACGGTCCTAGTATTGATAACATGATACAAGCGTTAGCTTAGTATGGGGCTAGATGGCGCTGCGTGATATGTCCTGCCCCCCTTAGACAAGAGGCATATTTTAGTGAGCGTACTGTCGCTCGCTTATAGAATAGAAAGACCAATGTATGGGATTGACATCGCTACGATTGACATGCTATGACACTCCCATACATTGGTATTTCTATTCTATAAGCCAGCGACAGTACGCTCACTAAAATACGCCTCTTGTCTAAGGGGGCTGAAATGTTTTATAAATTTTGTAGGTTTGCTCGTTAAAAAAGGAGACTGTAATACAAGAGTTTCGCTATATATCCACCGACAAAACGTAGCTTTTGAAATAAAAAGCAGAAGAAGCTGGATATATGTAGGTGTTGTAAAAAGAAGGATTTTGTAAGTTTGACATGTCTTATTGTTTGTGGATGTCTAAACTTGGCTTTGTATGCATATTACAAAAAGATAACTGATTCACGTAATCGAAAGTTTCCTAAATCCAAACACAGCAATATAATTTTTTGCATTTGATTTCAATATCAAATGCAAAAAAATTATATTGCTGTCTACCCTAATGGTCAAAATACTATTTACTGCCAATTATTCCCCTGCTTTTATTCACTAAGGTCAACTTTTATTTGTTCTGTATGTTTTTGGCTTACGATTATTTGTAAAACTTGCCAAAAACTACACACACATACATAACTAAGTACAGTCTGCTTGTGTGCATTTCCCAATGTTTTGAATCCACTTTCATAGATAAGATAAGTTGGATAAAAATGAGGAAATGTCCGAACTAAGTCAAGGCGCTGGGTTGGTTACTTATCAGGTACAATTTGGTTTGCTTTGTGATTATCTGCCGAAATAATCGCTATCGTTGTTTTTCTTGAATGAAAATTGTTTACAACGTATTTTTTTGTTTGCCTGAAATTGTAGTTGAAATCAAGCCTAGAAAGAAAGGAGGAACTGAATTTTTCTTTGCGATGATTTTTTCATGAATTTAATTTAACACACTGTCTATATATATACAATCTTAAATAAAGACATATATATATCCCACCAAAAACATTCTGTAAAAAATTGTCAAGTCTCGATAGAGCTGCTTGTTTATCTCTAAAAAGTAATGAAATCTATGGGAAGTACTAGTTCTATTTTGATGATCAGTGAGTGAGTCAGTGTCGAAAATGCGAAACTTTGCATTAGCATAACTTCGGAACTAATTGATCTACCAACTTTAAATTCTGCATTTCAAGTTTGTTATTACGAATTTCTAGATGACGAAAATTTTAGCGTTTTAATCCTATCCAGAGGTTCTCAAATAGGGGGCTGAAAATGCGGCGAAACGGTTCGAGAAAAGGATGGTACGGCAGTTATTGCTTCGCGCTCGACTTGGCGGGGACACTACCGTGCCCCCAGATAAATAAATTCTAACAACACAAGATACAATTTTGAACTTATAAATATAATTAATACTACGGCAAATATATCTGTATTAGCAATCGCATGCCGCGTCCTACATTCATACATCTGAGAATATCTTTATCTGGTAGAGGAAAACATCATCTGGGAAACTTAATTATTGCTTATATAACTTCCAGGCAACTTCATAATGAGGCTTAACCTATATTCAGCACAGTGTTTAACAAATTCCGAAAGTTTTTAGTGATTTCATTTTATTTATCAATTTATAACAATTAAAGTTATGAAATTATCATCGTATGAGAAATCTGTTATATTAATTAAGTGCATACATATATACCTTATTAGAAAAAGTTTTAGAATTTTACTATTGAAAATGAAAAGATTTTTTACATAAGAATGAATAATATATCTATACATAATATATACCTACCCAAGACACCGCAATCTTTAACAATTAGGACATCGCCCGAGAAAAAAGGACAGGTGGCATCCACCTGGCCTTCCTTTACCACTTTATTCATCTCTAACTCCAAGCAATAAGGTTCAAAATGGTATATTACATGACTGTTGTATTAGTTTAGTACATTTCCTTTTTTTACTATTTACCAGAAGCTATTTTAAATTCATTTCTATCTTCATAACCTTCTACATGAATGTTGCATACATTTTCTTGTTCTAAAATTTTCTTGATTTATTAAAGCAACGTGTTTGTAAAATAAGGGGGTCTACTATAATTCATAGAACTAACAAAGAAGCTGTTATTACAAGTTTTACTGTCCCTTTATAGTTTCTTCTAGGCATGCAAGCTCGATCATAGACTTACAAAAGGCAAAATGTAGTCATGCATACTTTTTTACATATTTAAAAAGCTTCCGTACCAACGAAAGCAACGATGAATCAAATGAATCTTATCATAAACGTCGTTTCAAACCTTTTACGATTTAATAACATTTTTCTCAACATGCTGAAGAAAATTTTAATAATTTCAATATGATATCTTTATTTACAATAATAAAATATAAAAACAAGGGGAAGAAACTAAACATACTGCTATATGATTGACATTCGTTTTCAAACTACTACTAACAATTTTACATACCCTTTTAATTAAACTATACAGCAGCCTTTTTCCCAAATAACACCAATTCCACAATGTGTGCCAGTACCCTCCCAGAAACATGCCACCCTCTCGTGTCGCGATGCAGTTGTCTACAGATCGCCGCTACTGATATGTTTTGACATATAACGTAGTCGGGCATTTACCCCGTATTTACTCATTGCATCAAAGCTAGGTTTTATTTTACTTTGATTCAAATCTTTTTAAAAACTAAAACGGGTTTGCACTTGACCATAGTTTGCCTGCTGGTAAGCTAAAGCTATGGCCTAAAATGGAGCGTGAGCATGATTAAAAATTTCTAATTCTTTTTTTTTTCTAATAGTTGAGCTGATGAATGTATTGCGCTGTGGCTGTTTGTCATAGTACGACAGTCGTGAAGCCATGTCAGAAGCCCTTACGGTGATTTGAAAACTCTCAACACCGAAGTTGGCCACTCTCATACAATCTTACTTAATGCGCCATTTGCCTTGACAGTTTGTGCCATAATGAAACAAAACTTTTTAAAGTAGGTAATTAGTTTAAAATAGGAAAGAAATGTAACCTCATTTCTTTCCTATGTCATTTTATGTAGGAATTGTACAGAAACTATATATTATTTATATAAGCCCTAAAAGATTCAGAATTCTTTTTTCAGTAAATACTTAGCAAAGGAAAAAATATTGTCGAAAATAGTTCAAATAATAAATTTTCCCAGAAATAGTTCAGATATTTGTGTACAATAGTTTCCCGTGTCTAGACAGTCGATCTATTCCTGTTGCCATGACAACCATACTGAATACTACATTCAGGCAAATAGTGCCTAAAGTAGCGATTTGAAAACGATATTCTGGTAAAGATTATTCTTGTGGACCTAAACTAGGTGTGATATGGCCTGAAAATTTTATTTATATTTACAAAAACCTCTCGCAAACAAAGCAACGCAATTTGTATCACCTGGTATTGGCCAAAGTATCTTGCTTCAAAATCTTAATAAATGAAATCAAACACAAATAAAACACAACAGTTGACTTGAACTATTACATAGTTTGATATCATCGATACATTTATAGAATTTTAACTGTAACTAGCTATCAAAATGATTATTTTAGCATGTTATTATCAGACTGTACTCAATTAAGCGATAAAAATACCCCCTCAAATATACATAAAATGCTATCCAAACCTACAGCCTCCATTCTCACTTACATATACAAAACTTAAAACAAACCTTTCAAGTATTATAAAAGTTATCGAACTTGACCTTCGTCCTGTCACCAATACATATAGTACATTCAACGAACTTCCAAGAGACCCTCGATTTTTTGTGATTTTCTATCACACAGACAAAAGTGTTTTTATCACACGCATACATTTCGTAATCACACGTACAAATTGTTGTTAGTGTGCGATGCAGTTTCAGATGTCGGTGTGTAAAGTCCCTGTTCATGTTCAACCTGTATTTACGAAGTGGGTACAGGGTTGCTGAAAACCCTAACTTACCTCGGCAATTATATGTAAAAATAAACCTCCCATAAGATGCGTATTTCATTTTTGCGTGCGTATTGCATACTCGTATAAGGGTCCTCACTTGACCAGAATTCGCCTACTGCTTAAAATCGCTATAGTCTAAGAACCTAAGGTCTCGAGCGTGTTTACCTTTACTTTACCTTATGGTCTAGAAAAGACATGAACTTCTTCTTATCGAATGGGAGTGGGCATCTCTGGGGTCGAGAGTTAATCAAGTCGCCCTAGTAAGAACCGATTTCCCTTCGCTTGACTACAACTCGCCCAAAAGCAAGCAACATTATGTAGTAGTAGACTATACAATGTTACAGCTCTTACCTAAAAGACACCAGTCCCTTCTCATTCCCTATAGCCCAGTATCGTAAGCCTATATTCCCGGGTGCGTCCTGTCCCCGGGGTCGCCGCCCCCGTCTGAAGGGCGGCTGTTTGTTTACGCGCCCTCTGCCGGCTACCCGGGTAGAGCCTCGATAAGTACTGGGGCACTTTACCTTTTTACCGCTTAACTAAGTGTTGGTGGGATAGTGTGAATTACACTAGATTAGTAGGTTTCGTATGTATTTTTTTACAAAAAGTTTTGGAAAGTAGTTGTTGCTCGGTGTTTAGTCACTTACAAATGTTTTTTTTTTGTATAATAAGAAGTTAAAGTAAAAGTAAAACCATTCAAAATCTCGAATCGCTAAACTATCGTAATAGTTGGTAATTACGAATATATTTCCAATTCAGTTTAGAATTTTAAATCTGTAGAAATTATAACACGAATACAAACTTATGTTTATGCGGTAAAACATTTTAAAAATCTTTTAGTAAACTATAAAAAAAATCGTTTCCTTTTCATATAATTTCAATTTTTTCACCCAAACTTACACAACAGCTTATACAACGTTTACCCTCAGAAACTTCACCGCAATTCCTCCAATATCAGATCCATAATTCAAGCCTGTTTTCCTCTTGCAGACCTTCCCCAAGGCTGTGTGTCTTGTCCTGAAGGTCACCCCGCACCCTTGGCGCTGGGGAATGACCAGCTTACAGCCTACAGTAGTGCCTACAGCTTTATAACAAGCTCTAGTACCGGGACCTACCAGCATTTGCATTTACGAGTACTGTTCCATTCTAGCACAGGTTCACTCCACCTCACATCATATTGGAATAAAAGAGAATGATTGAAATTGGTTCATAAAAAAAGGGTTATCGCGTAACATAACCATAGCAAAAACTTTCAGAAGACTTGAAAACCTGCTTTTTTGAAGTCGGTTATATATAAAAAAAATACCGGAATCTGTTTTTTTAATATCTAATATCTTTAAATCTAGAGTCAAACGAATGCCTTATAGATAGACGCTAGGCTGTTTAAATGCTTAGATGATCTGGATATCAAATGCGTGACTATCAAATATAAAAAATAAAACAATCTCATCTGTTTTGTCTTTTGATACACATTAGCCATAAATTATTTCTTGTTTGCAGACGATTATGTAAAAAAAATGAAGGGCTCGAAAGGAAAAATCTTCTAATTCATAACTTTTATTTGGAATAAATACTTTTCTCATAAAGAGGTACTGATACAGGCCCTGTACTTTGCCTAAATGTATTTTCACTGATGTTACCTTCACTAGTGTGCGTGAGGTATGTGTGTGTGTGTGTGTGTTGGTGGCAGAGCTCCATTGCAGATCTATTAGTCTGTCTGGATGTCTTCTTCTAATATAATAAACAGCTGTCGTTACGTAACTAGCTGTGTTACGTGGTTTTACTTTTCTTAGATAAGCTTCTATGAAAAGGAAGTTGATAATGCTTATTGCATTATCTTTTAATACATAATTGTATTTATAAAAACAATATTCAAGAATCACAGTTTTTTTTCAAAACAAACAGTTAAGTATGTCAGACAAACTTATTTAAGAATATATCTATATATATTAAGCTTATTTCTTCGAAATTATCTAAGTTTGTTCCTTCCATACATTCAACCACTACCGACTCGAATACCAACTTAATTTAAAGACTAGACAAATTACTCACCATAAATATACACAAAATACTTTCAAACCTTATACTCTGCCTCTATCACCACTTACCATCACACCAAGCTAAACGTAACCGCCTAAACTGTCGGAACCCGTAGGGCGGGCAGGTTCACTGTCCCGCCGCCCTAGGACGGCCCGCCCGCCCTTGCAGGCTTCCTTCACGGAGTACAGAGCACTTTGAATTAATTTATTATAACTACTTGTTATTTGTGGATGTAACACCTAGTTATTATTAGAGAAGTGAATTCAATTAATTTGTTTTGAAAAAGATATGTACATTTTAGACTGTAATTGAAATTCTGAAATTAGCTGTGCTTTGTTTATTTGTTTGCATGTCTCTTGTAATATATATAACACATATATATAATATTTGTATACATATATTCATTCTTAACATTCGTTCTTAACTGATACTTTTATCGTGTAACAATTAATATTAATACTACTGCTGAAAGTAAGATAAAACATAATGAAATATTTTTTTTAAATTTAATAGTCATATTATAAAAATGGCTAACTATTGGTAAATAATAAGTAAGGTGAAATAGAAGGTAACTGTAGGGAGTCTAAAATCTTTACCGTCAAAAAAGTCACTTACAAAAAGTTAGCTAGATATAACATTTCTTATCCACGTTTTACCCAACCACAATGCCAATAAAGTCTCCTACATAACAGGCCCAGACTCCCTAAGTGCGTTTCCATTAGAGGTTACGCCTGATGCTTGGTCGCCCTGCTGTAGGGCGGCTGAACTGTCGCCCGGGCGCGCCGCCCTGACCTTCGCGCTACTGCTTGTAGGCCTAGGTCAGGGATATTAGGTTTAGGAGATAAATGAACTAGGCAGGGTTTTATATTGTCTTGACAGCAAAGTTTTTGAGATGTATTGTTAAGAATTTTTATAGTAATTAACCGTGTTATATGAAGGTAACCATCGTACACAAAAATTAATAAGTCACTATTTTTTAAGCTGTGCTCAAAGTTGACAACATTGTGTATATAAAACACAGTTTCAATTTGCTATATTGTATGATAAGTCAAGAATACTTTTGCAATCATGATTTATTTTTTAATGGAGAATATTTCTACGCTTACGGTATGAAACGCTTACGGTATTAAAAAATGAATTATAGTTAAACCATGAACACTATAGACATGCCTTAACGAGACACGAGCCCAGGAGGCTCACCCAGCTAAGCCCGGAGGCTGCAGGTGCATGAACCCTCGCCCGCCCTGCCGCCTGGAGGGCGCGCCGCCCGCCCTAGCCTTCCTTGCTATCATACTACTTTACTGCTGAACATGTTTGCTAAGTGTAAACTTTTAACGGGATTTTAGGTATAAAGGTAAATAAATAGTTGTTTTATTGCTGACAAAAATATTTTCAAAACATGTTTTAAATATTTTGCAAGGATTTTTTTGTTTAGTTCTGGAAATTAAAAAAAGAACTTTTATATATTTATTGTGCCATTTTGATGTTGTTTCAAAACTTTTACGTATGTTGGCAATTAAACACATTTTTTTTAATTTGTTTACATTTCAAAATTAGTCTTTGTTACAATTGTTTTTTTTTTTTACTTGAAATTGTTTTCCTGTTTTTGTCAAAATGTGATTGAAATTATAACATTATTAATAAAAAGTCTCTAATTAAATCTAAAACTAAGAGTTTACTATTCCCTAAAAAAAAACAAAAATTTAGACTCCACCTTAAGTCCCTCTCGCCCCATAAAGCACTTACCCTTACATAAAGCAGCAGTGCGCGGTTCGAGGGCGGGCGGAACGTCCTTCCTAGGGCGGGCGACAACCCCGACGTGCCTGCAACCCTAGGGTTTTTGGTAGTATAGGTAGGCTAACGTAATAAGTTGGGTGATATTTTTAGGTTTAGTTGAAGATATATAATAATTCGTTGATAAATTGAAATTCGAACTTAAAAACTAAGTGTTACAGAAATTGGTAATTACATTATTTCTCGTCATTTTACAATCATTCACTTATAATATTATCTACATATTTCAAATTCTTACTTCCTTAGAAAAGAAGAAGAAGGTTTATACCCAGCAGTAGGTCGATAAGGACTGGTGATGATGATGATGATGGTCATTATGTAATAAATAGACAGCCAGAAAAGGCGGCCTTATCGCTATGCGTGTATTTCATGGTACTTTTAGATAATATGGTAATATGTGATAATATGGATAATAGGTCGCCCAATGTCCCTGGTTACCTTCCACCTTTATGTTAAATATGTTCTTTTTTATTTGGTGTACAATAAAGTATATTTGATTTGATTTGATTTGAATATCAACTTTGAAAGTGGATACGTATATTGTTCATACTAAATATTATTATTACTCTGATTAGACAATCCATTAAACAGGCACACATTTTTTTTCACAAAAATAAGTACTTTACCAAAAACGTGTAACACAACACGTAAGTCAAAGATTATATAAAGCTACGCCAGCAATGCGTGGAGGGCGGGCGGCGCGTCCTTCCTCGGCTAGGGCGGGCGACAACCTCGCTGTCTCTGCACCGTGCCTGGGATAATAGGCAGTAGTAGGTAGTATAGGTACTGATGATACTATATAGATCTTTGAAGCGAGAGTGAATTTGGACTTGATTGAGTAAGCTCGGTCTTATACTACAATTATTGCTTATAACTATTGCCAAATTAGAATCAATTCCATTTGAGATAGAAATACGGGTGATATTTTAACAAATTAACTCATATATATATATATATATACATATCACCTTAATGAATGTTTTAATAATTACTACCTAATATAAATATTCTAATTTAAAAATATGTGTTCTCATTTCCTACTCCAACAGTTGAACAGAAAAGTTGTGTACAAAACTTAGTCTACGTACAAAGTATATTAATTTAAATTTACACCAAATTATACCAATTAAGGAAACAAATACACTAATTGTTAATCAAACCAATATTCGTAATTTACAACTAAATAAAGTTACTTTTTTCTTTAATCCTCAACAAACAATAATTTCTTTGACACTGTAACACAAAACTTTACACCCTAAAAGTTGCGTCTACAGTATAGGCTTTGAAGGATCATATCGGTCATAAGGTCCCTGCCCGCCCTTCACCGCCCTACACCGGAGGAAGGACGGCCAGCACTGCCTCCAGGCTGCAAGCTGGCGCTGGGTTGTGTCCTTCCTAGGGCGGACGATGGCCCCAAACAGTTGGGCATTATAAGCCTATGTCTGCTTCACTTTTCGTTTTACGATAATGTTGGGTTGGAGAAAAGTTTTCGAGTTGGTAAAGTAGTGATTTATTTGTGTTTATATATGTACTTGTACACACAACGTAAAATAATAAAGTGGTTTTAATACTACTACAATACAGTTGGCCACTTTTATTCAAATTCAATTACTTTTTAGACAATATTATGATTATCATAGTCACACACATAAAGCGAAATAAATTTCGTAGGTTCCGCGTACACACCGCAACGGAGCGTCGGGTTGTCTTGATTTTTAGAACTTTGTAAGTTTGTATTTTAGTTTTGATACACCGCGTTAAAACCCGCGAACATACGCTAGTAAAAAAGTAACTCAATTTTGTATGAACATAACAGAACACATCAATACATAATACCACACAGCCTACTCCAACAACCTTCCACGTCACCTCCAGCCACTTGGTCACGACCCTGTCCTTCCCTGCGTAGAGGGTCTACGGCCGCGTGTCCGGACGTTGCGACTCTACACCGTAGACCTACGAGCTTTCACTTTTACTGTGAGGGAACTTTCATTTTATTGTTTAACTTTTTATGTACATATATTAAGTATCTATTTGAAAAAAGACAGTATATTCACGACACAAGCGTATGCTTAGTGTGCGCCTAGATGGCGCTGTAAGGAATGTCCCGGAATATGTATTTATTATTGTAAGCGTAAGTTGTAATTTAGAGAGATCTTGGTCGCGTTTTCAAGACCTTTTTTGTTATTGTATGAGTACTATAAGAGAAAGGTTCTGTACATCCCTTGGAGTATACTCCTATTATTAGTTTTTATAAAAAAATATAAAAATTAAATGGTCACTTTAAAGATTTATGTACTATTTATGGTATGGTATATTTAGGACTATAATATTTTCATTTCAAAATCTATAATATACTAACAAAGTAACAAAATCACTTGCAATAATATTACGAGTGTGATAAATTATTATATATTATTGCGACAGAAATAGTGCATAATTTACATTACATTCTAATATCAGAAATTTTAATTATCACAATAACAACAATTTAAAATAAATTTATAAATCTGCAATACATTGCGTCACTACATTCCATAAATAAAATTAGACAAATCATATATGTACTGCATTACATAAACCAACGATAGTGTGTTTTTACATAAATGTAGGTAATTTTGAAATATTCTTTCCAAAACAATACATATTTGCAACCGAGAGCAATGACCGTGTGTACTTTGCACATAAGTTGACCTACTAAAAAACGCTAAACTGAATTATTATGAATGTTTAGGAATCTTCATTTATGAGTAATTGTTCAAAAGAAGTGTCTGCGTTTTTATTTTTTTTTATTTGTCGTTTATTCGGTTGATTAGGTATGAAATTGGGTTAAACTCATTTTGAACTAAAAATAGTACAGTTATACTGTGTATAAAAGTAGTTGTTATGTATAAAAACTATTATGACATTTATGACCATCAGTAGGTCTTAAGAACTGATGATAATGATTTTTACCAAAGTGTAATATATAAATTGGTTATAATTAATTGTTTTAGTCATTAAAGCACTGGTGGAATATAACTTTACCCACGAAAAAGCATTTATATGATATCTATAGAATAATAGAACTATTAACGGTTCGAAAATAGTAGAATTTTCCATATCTTCTACTTTTTTACTAACCTACCTCATGTATAAAAATAATAAAAAAATAAACCTAACCAAAAATTCCCCCAACGTCACGCGACAATCTAAAAACCCACCCCTAACTATTATACTCCCAGTATTGCACAAAGCCAGGTCCCATCAAGACGAATCTAAAGTCAAAGACCTATCCAGGCGACCTAGGCACAACCTCTGCCCTGAAAGGTACCTAACTAGTACCTACAAAGTTCCAAAAACAAAACCTACTGGGTTACTAAGCATTTTGTACGTAGACTGTAAGATCGAAAGTGAAAACAGAGCTTAGTTAAATATTTCTGTATAAACAGCCGGAGCTTACCTCATAGATTTTATATGACCCAAAGAAGGTAAACGTGTTACACCCTAGACTGCAGCAATGCTTAACATCAGGCAGGCTCTAGTCGAAAGTAAATCTATCCCACGTAAAAAAAAATGGACAAAGCTAAGCTGCCCGCATCTAAAAGAAGCAGCATGGGATCGCAAGAAGTTTTGCCAACTGACCTCCGAACTTCAATATGAAGATGGCACCCGATGAGGATGATGACGTAAAAAAAAGATACATTAAAGTGTAAATATCAGTCACTCCTCCTTTTATATCCTCCTATCCCATTATAATCCTCCTTTTTTCGACACATACTGAATGTTTGACGTGACATTTAACCTATACGTACACATTTATAATACTATGTAGTATTATTATCACATATATATATGTGATAATAATACTACACATGTACTAGTATTTTTTTTTGTTTACCTATATGTTATACCTAGTATTAAAAATAATATTTTATGGTATATTAATAATTTAGTAGCGCAGTAGCATGGTATCACACTCATCTCTAACAAAATTTTACCCAAATAGATTAAGCAATTTGAGCATGAAACAGTAACAAGCACACTTGCTAGCTCCCACTTTCATCATCATCATCTGCCTGTTCTCGCCCACTGCTGCGCATAGGCCTCTCTTCTTGTACGCCAATCATCGCGGTCCTGCAGATTGTATCCAGGTGGTTATTCTAATGTCGTCAACCCACCGCATTGGTGGGCGACCTCACATTATTACTAATATTAACTCGTAACCCTGTACGAGTGTACCCCCTGAAGTTGACGTAAATTACCCAACCAGAGAGCAGCGTAACAGTATTGCAGCTGTGAGTGTTATGTATTCTGTGCGACCGCCCGCCGAGACGAATCCGCCCAGTGTTAAGTTGTTTGTACAGGGTGACAAGTTTAAGGCGAGTTTTTGGAACATAATAATCAAATAGGTTTTTATAATAAAGCACTTTGCTAATTGACTAAAAGACATTGTTGTTTTGTTGTGATTACGGTGTAACAGGAGCCTATACAAGAGTTATTAACTGTCAAAATTGCTTGTCTATTTTTCATTATTTGTCCAATAATTAATATCTCAGAAAACACTATACTTAAAACGTACCTTTTACAAAACCGGCTTAATTTTTGACTGTACATATTCTAAATGTATAAAACTTAAAGGTGACTGACTGGCTGACATAGTGATCTATCAACGCACAGCCCAAACTACTGGATAGATCAGGCTAAAATTTAGCATGCAGGTATATGTTATGACGTAGGCATCCGCCAAGAAACGATTATTGGGAATGCTACTTTTGAAGGTGTGAAATGGGAGATGCAAGTTTTACTTCTTAATGCGAGTGAAACCGCGAGCACCATCTATTTTTTTCTATAATTTTACTTCCTCCAAAAAATAGTCCGAACAATAATAAAAAACCTTTTCTCTAACCCCCACCCTGTACAGGAGTCAGGGACCTGTAGGCTCGCACAACCTCCAGCCGCCCGGACGCCCGCGCCCCGCGCCGGTGCAGCGACCGAGCAGAGGCGCCCTCTGCCGCCCTAAGCCTGTACATAGGTACTGTTATATAGCGGAGCTGAACTTACATACGCAATGGTATAGGTATATAATTGTATAGCACTAAAATCCAGGGGTTTTCAAACCTAGAGTTAATAGGTATCTTCTAGGTAAACGTGTTACACCCTAGGCTGCAGCAACGCTTACCATCAGGCAGGCTGTAGTCAAACATGAACCTATCCCGCGTAAAAAAAATATAATTCGTGGGACGGATGCCAAGTTTAATTGTAAGTCTCAACTGTTTGTCTACGGCAGTCGTTAAGGCATATCAGAGGCCCTCAAGGCGCCTTGATTAACTCCCGACACCAGAGATGGCCACTCTCAATCGATAAAAAGAAGACATATAATGATGACTGGTTTTAGTTTTGGAATAGAAAGATACATTTGTACATAATAAATGATAAAAATAAGAATACTATATTTTTTGTGTAACGCTCACCCATCCAACACTCATGACTGAACATTGTAAATAGCAAACGAATACCTCAGACAGTCGGATCACAAATACAACATACACATTCTTAAAATGTTATAAAAGGTATATGTACCTACATAAATATTTCCATAAAACCTATGTAGCTACAATACCTGAGTAAAATAAATATAAATAAATAAATATTTCAGGACATACCACACAGTGCCATCTAGCCCCATACTAACCTTACGCTTGTATCATGGATACTAGATAGCGGATATAATACATATATACTTTTCTTTTTAATACGAAAGTAATCACGTGGCGATCTCAAGACTAAGTTAAAACTTCGCTCCATGACGTAGGAATGATTGCGTCACTTGATGTTGTAACTTTAAGCTTTTTTAAGCTTTTGTAGGATTACTAGGTACTACTTCATTAGTCTGTTGTTTCATTTAGGTACTTGGATATGAAGTAATAAACGGGTCTTTAAGTTATTCAACTTATGAAGATTATTTTTACAAGAGGAATATTGTAACTTTTATTTTGCTCTAAGCATTGCTTAACTCTTAGGTACATTTTATGTTTCGTGATTTTAAGAAAAGTTTGTTAGCTTTTGACTATTAATTTTATAATGTTCATAATATCTACTTAGTATGTTTTTACTTTTATAAAACTTAAATACCCCAGTACCTAGACTTAAACTAAAACATCTTAAAACATGTCAAACATGCTCAAGCACTACACAAAGGAAACGTTCCTCAATGCCAAACTAAATCAAGGAAAACGTCAAACATCCAATAAATTCAATATAGTTGATATCTCCCATCATTTCACAAAGGGCTTGCCTTTGTGCCTAAAGGTAGTCTGAACAGTCAAACTTGTAGCTAAAGTCTTATAACTATTAAGGCACAGCCACCGGCGACGGCTTTTGAGACCTGCTGAAAACTTTTTTCAACACTATCAATAAGAAATTAGCCTTAACACGCACACAGACAAACCAATGTATGCGTAAAGTTGTGTAAGGATTGTGTACGCACGCGTCCCGGAGCGTAAAAACATGGCGGGCACGCACACTAACACAGCACGCACACACGCACGCTAGTCTAGACAAGTTGTTAAACTGCGATGTTCCGGGGCTCGACATTCGTCAGTAGGATAGGTCACGGACCACCGACTCGCCCCTTCCCGTTCTAACTCGTACCACCATCCCTGTCTGCGTCCTTGTCGCACCAACTTCGACCTTATTGCCGTAGCTTAGAAACGGTTTTCCTCTATATGGATATCCAGGTATAAATTTCGCTTTCAAAGCTAACTCGATTCCATGTTTGAAACGGCGTAACTTATCACATCTAATTTGAGAAATTGAATCTTGTTTGCTTTAATTTAGGGTTGATAATATGTATTTAGGCATCTAGGGCTTTGCAGGTCTCCCGGCATTCGTCCTTGGTGGGTCAGGACGAATTAGTCTTGGGAATAATAATTTATGTAAATGTACATACATACATGTATGTACTTAGGTACAGCACATAGGCTTTGTCGAGGGTACATAGGTCCTAAAATAATGAACTGTGTTTTGTTAACGTCATAAGTAATTGGTTTCAGCTTTTGTGACGCGGAATTTGGCCGCCATTTTGATTGGGGTAATGAAAGGGTTGGATTGGTGAATATTTTTCGGGTAATTAACTGGCGCATGTGCTGGAATGAGGGACTGGAATGGAAGCTGGATCGAAATATATTTGCTTCTAACTATGCTTTAAATATTATGTAGTACTAGTGGATGTCCCTGGTTGTGACCGCGTGGTGTGTAAAATGTGGTCTATATCCCTTTTTTCTCCACACAATAAATACTACAATGTGAGAGATGAAGAAATGTTTGGCCTGGAATCTTATCTCTCAAATCTATACCAACCAATTTTCTGTAACTGCTTTTTATTGCTTGTTTCCAAAAGTCTAAAAGACAAAGGTCAATTAAAACTTGACAAATCTTATTTAACGTTACTATTCTTCCTCACTACTTAGCCCACACTTAAAACAAACTTGTAACATGTACCATAATACATTACATAAATCCTAATCTATGATCGGGCACCTTAAATCTAGATCTGCATTCGGAGAGAACACGTGTTAAGGTCTTCGCTCACTTCACCAACACGATTGTGGTAAAAAGACAAACAAATGTCCTGAAATTGTACCCTTTCTAGGTATTGGTTCTAGTGGTGAAATACAAAGATAGAGAGTATAGTATTGATTGAGTATATTTGAAGATGAAATTTTTAAACAAGACTATATTTTGGGATGAGTTTTACTTCCTGAATAAAATACTGAAAATTGAAAGACCGGGAAACAAGGGAATAATCCCAGTATATTTTAATGCGAGTAAAACCGAAGTAAATACACAGTTAAATTGTATTTTTTAGAAAGCTGTTTCTCATATGTAATGCTGCCTACTCAATTTCTTCTATATAGTGATAACAAATGATAAAATTAACGCTTTTCCTTTTAGAACATAGTATTACAAGAATTGTCTTTGACGTATAAAGCAAGCTATAAGACCTAGAAGGCTAGACCAGACTTCCAAGACCTAGTGCTCGGGCGGAACAGGCCGAAGGGCGCCGGAAGGGTAGCCAAGGACAAAGTGAATTGCCTTAAACTTACACAAAACTACGAATCATAGTAATACTATACTAACGGGCAGACTGTTTGTATTTGTGACATTTATAAAAGACAAATCTTATTATACTATCTCCTCCTCCTAGTTTCAATATACATACCAAATATCATGGTGATCCGTTCAGCCGTTTTTGCGTTATGAGCGTTTAAATAAACGAACAAACAGAACTTCTGCTGAAACGTGTTGTGTTTTGGGCTTAAAGTATACCCATACATTTTTTTTCTTATTCTTCAACTTTATTATATGTATAAATGGCGAATCAAGCGGTCACAAAGGTCGGTTGTAAGTTTCGGATCTTATGTTAACCCAAAAATTGTTAGATAAACAATTATTTAAATATCTTCCGAGTACAAAATTTTACTATTGCATTAAATGACGAGTCACGTCACGGGCTACAGCTAGTCAATATATTAAGCGTAGGTGTGGAATTGAAGCCTTTTTATATAAAGCCTTTTTTGTCTGATGTCAGGCGTTTCTTGCGATTTATTTACGCATATATTTTTGTCTTTTCTATAGAAATTGGTTAAATTATTGTCAAATGTAATTGAACGTCTGCTATTACTCAGAGGTTATTTTTGTTGAAAATGTTGTGTTGCTTGATTTATTTTTGTATTTCTTATTGTTTGTGTATGTAAATAAGGAGACACCTAAACCTGATAGTGACCAAATGTTTCTGTACAATTCTTTACACATACATCTTACTTTTTTTTTAACTGGATCGGGTTTGCACTTGGCCATAGTTTACCTGATAGCAAGCAAAGGCTATGGCCTAAGATGGAGCGTGCTTACCCGATAAGAACCGATTCACTCACGCTTTGAAGATCGCTGGATTATAGTGCGTGGGGAACAGAGAGTCAGGCAGGGAGTTCCACAACCTCGCGGTACGAACAATAAAGGTAGAAGCGTACCGTTTCGTGCTGGTTTTAGGAACTTCCACCATAGACTGGTGCTTACTGCACGCAAATTTACTTTACATTGCAAGTGTGCTACATCTTAGACTATAGTGGTGATTAACATCAGGCTTTAGTCAAACGTAGGCCGATTTAGGGGTAAAAAAGAAACATCAGTACATTATTGTATTAAATGAAAAATCTAGCTTTCTCCTAATGAAGCACTAGCTGTGTGTTTCAACAGTCCCATTTGAGAGCCAATTTTATGTCACTAAACATGCTCCACCATAGTGTCACTAGTGTACATATGAAAACAGTCGACATACTTGTCAGATTCTTAATTTTTATGTGTAGATAAAACAAATAAATGTAATTTATTTCGATCTTTTAGTCCATACACAACTTGCATTGAGAAAATTGATTAAACGTAATGGAAACAATTATAAAATCAATAAAATTATGAATAGGCAAGTCAAACAATGTTTTATACGAACAACATTTATAAAAAGTGTTCCGCAAACATGTGCCATAAATCTGCGGTATTCAATTATTAACGCACACCCTCGCCAGAGGGCTCCTGCTACCTGTGACCTGGATAAGACCTGGATTTCCTACCTACCTAAATACAGGGTTAGTCCGAAACCTAAAATATTTGAGGTAGAAACAAGCTTACAACCATTGGTTAAGTGACTCGTTAAATTGTAGGTTCTGATAGATAACTATCACAATCTGGCAGTACAGAAGCCGTATCCGACGCACCAAAGGCGCTTGAAAACTTTCTATGCCAGATTTATTTTTAAACTAGATTTGACTACAAGTCACCTGATGTTAAGATACATTATAATCCACGATCTAGCGCGCTAGCCTAGAAGAAACCGTTTCACTCGCGACTTGAAGACCACTAAATTATGTTCCCTACCTACCTATATATAGTCATTAAAGTTTATATTCCCATACGAATTTCCTTAGATACCTACATTAACGGTAATTTACACAAAATATTTCAAAACGAAATACCAAAGCCTCAGCATTACCTGTAGTCCAGATTAAAGCTTCCTAGAAATATCTCAGACACCTTGTGGATAAGATCTAAGGTTACCTAGGTATCCTAAATCTTACAGAAGACTCAGGTCTTGTATAGGCGTTGCCCTGTAGGCTAGAAAAGATAAGAAACATCAAGAACACAGTCTGTTTTTTTATATACTGTATTATTAGGCTATTTTTTTTAATTACTATTAAAAAAATACACACCTGTGAATCCGTACACCTAATCTAATAGATCATTTGAAACAAAAATATAAAAGAAATATAATTAAATTGTATGTACTGATACATTTAATAATATTTTGATTTTAAAACATAAATAAAAAGTGTAATACATATTAATCACGTGTAGCAAAGCTATTGCATCAAAACAACAACTTCGATGAAACGTTTTCATCGCAAAAATTCCATCCAGACACGTTCATTTTTATAGCATACTAGCTAAGACCCGCGGTGTTACTCTTTGTCTGTTGGGATAAGAAATCTATATAGATACGAGTATTTTATAGGAATCCAATATTCCTATACTAAAATATCTTAATTCAGTTTTTTTTTTCTTCTCATGACCTTTGCTTTTTTTACATTATCTACCTGTTTAAGAAACTATTTCACCATTTTCCTTGCTAAAAATCAAAACAATGGTTTTTAATAAAATATCTTATCAATTAGTGACTTACTGTCATCATACCATTGACAACAAACGTACCTACCTATCTCTATTTCGAACACCATCAAATTCCACCCAAACACACACCCTCACCTTCACACACACACATTTCCCCGTGGTTCCCGCCGCCTGGGTGGGCGGGGGGTGAATGTCCCCGACCTTCAGACGGGAGGCTGTCTAGGAAGCTCCGCCGCCCAAACTGCCCGGGGGCGCGCCGCCCTAGGGCTGCGTGGAGAATGGAGGAGTCTGGTTAGACGACTTTTTAATGGTGAATTAATTGTATGAAATAGAAAGAAAGAAAGACACATTTATTGTGACAGTTTTAACAGAAAAACAAACACGAGTAAGAACATAATAAACAAACAAACATAAAATCTACCACAACACAGCCCCGACTCAGCATAATGCTGGTTGTGTGGAAGCAACCAGCGCTGGGCTTCCGTCGGAGCTGGCTGTAAAATAGTTTATGCATTTATTGAAACAAGTAAATGATATTGGCTATATTGTTGTATAAGCTGTTCTTTATAACTGAAACTGTATAGAAAATCAAGTCTATTTTATTTTCTAGTCTATCAAAAGCATTCATTTACTTTCTGTGAATCGTAACATTGTATATGTGACACCAAGCTAAAAAAAAAAATTGATCCATACAATATGTTCTAGGGTTTAAAATCGATTTTTTGTGTTCAATTCAAAAACTCTGTGTAAAATATACAGAAATAATTATTTATCTAAACAATATTCATTTTCCACGTACACATTAGCAAACACCTAGACTTTTTAAGACTACAAAAAGTTTTGTCGCACAAGAAAATCGCTTTTTTTAACCGTGTCGCCCATTTAAGAATGTCGCAGCCAAATACTTTCTTTCAGCACACACCCTGCCTCGTATTCTGTAATTAATATCTAACAAGAGGCTTATGTCGAGATACTTGTAACCAACGGCTTGTTTATTATGTCTTCCATACTTTAATGAATTGTTTCTGCGGGGGAGTCACGACCCTCAGTAATCAGGAATAAGGCTAAAGAGGAGGAATCTACCTTAATCTACCACCACATTACTGAGAGTAATATCATTATCTGTTGAACACTGGTTTATATCTAATATAATAAATAATAAAAAATAATAAAAAAATATAAAAGCTTTTATTTTACCGTACTTAAAAAATTTAAACAGATTTTTTGAACTTATGTAATTAATGTTAGTAATATTATCTTATGTTAGTGTTTTTTCATTATTATTATTGCGTTTTCAGTATAGGGACCGCCTAGTGCGGTAAAAGCCTCCTCCATATCTAATATACTGGTCTATATACATTCCTAGAGCAATCAATTCATACAATAAATAAAATAATACTATGAGATTTTCTTCTTAAAATAATATTTTTACAAAGTCGAACATTGTTTAAAGAAGAACTTTGGTTATTATTTATGAACATCATTCATTATTTATTTTACCGACTTCCAAAAAAGGAGGTTATCAAGTCTTCTGAAAGATTTTTTGTGTGTATGTTACACGATTACTCCGATATTTATGAACCAATTTAATTTGTTTTTACATTTGAGTTCTGACGAAATATGAGAACTAAGGTCTGATCAAAAGATTTTTGCCACACGCGAATCTGTGGTCGAAAATGGAGCATGTTTGTCCTGAAATGGAGCTCTAGGTATATTATGTAGGTCTTTATAGGCAATATATCGGGTCCTATAGGTATTTAGTCTATACAGGTTAGTGTTTAATACTTGTTAGTCGATACAAAGGCCCGCCCCAGGCCCCAGACAGGCTTCGGTTTCTGAACAACATGAAAACTTTGGGGATACAGGAATAGTTGCTAGGTTGACTGGTAGAACACGTTTGCAGGTTTTGTATCATCGACATATAATATTATAAAGGCGAAATTTTGTATATATGTTTATAAGAGTGGCCAACTCTGGTGTCGAGAGTAAACTGTTGTAACGATTTTGTTAAAAAATTGGTATGCAGATAGATTAGAGTTAAATTTAACACTAAGAGTGCTTTGATATGCTTTCGATGACATAGGTCATTAACAAATAAATATTTTTCTTAAAAAATATATCTTATTCTTATCGAATAAGAGTGGCAAAAATTTTGGTGTCGAGAATTTATTAAGACACCCTAAGGGTCTCTGACATATTTTCCTGTCAAATATATAGATTAAATTAATCCCTAACAGCATATTAACTCATTCGTCTTAAATCTCATTTCTCATATAAAAGAAAATCCGTGTTGTAATGAAAAAGGCGAGAAAACCGCGTTTCCGGTTCTTTGAGCACCGGAAGTTGGGTTTATTTGTGTTTCGCGCTAAAGGGTGTAATTACGCCACTGGGGCGTCTGCCACTTCCTGTTTACGACAAATAAGAAATGAATCTAAGGAAAAAGATGCCTTTTGTACATTTTTTTTATGTTTTATTAGAGACGACCTAGTAACAAGCTAAAAGTAAAATACATTACTATATAAATACTAAACACATTATTACATACGTACATTAAAAACCTACTTTTTATTAATTACTAGTGGACGCCTACGACTTCGCTCGCGTTATTTAAGAATAAAAACTAGCCTATGACACTTCTGAGATCTCATACTACCTACATATCAAAAAATATGATGATCCGTTCATCCGTTTTTGCGTGATGAGTGTTTCAATAAACAGAGACACAGATAAACAGACAAAAATATTATACATTGTTGGGACGTGTTCTGCTATCAAATCTATGTATGTATGTCCAATATTTTTTTTAAATATCTTTAATGTTCAGATTTTCGTCGCTCTTCAGCTTTATTATATGTATATGTATAGATAGTCCTAGTGTTTTAGTCCAGCTAAAATAATACTTATACCAATGAGTTTTTTATCATGTAATTTTTTTTATAGATCCAATTCTAGAAGCCAAAGCCAAAGCTAAACCAAAGAGGTTAAAAAAATATGATAGACCTAAAAAAATAGCCAGACTCATAAATTATTTTCTGAACTTGTGAAAATATTGATTTTGTGGAAGGAAATAGCCAGTTCCAGTTTCTGCTTTTCATTCTGACGCACCCTGGTTCAACTCCAGCCCTACACCAATGACTGATGCTCATGTTGGTTTGAGGACCACAATACTTAATACAATTTGTACTACTACTGTACTGTACTGTATACTTATTATAATTTGACTGGCCTGTTAGCTTAGTTGGTAGTGGCTCTGCCTTCTAATCTAGGGGTTGCGGGTTCGATTCCCGCCTGACACAAGTATTTATGCATTTTAAAAAGGTATAATTTCTTGTGTTGAGTCTGGTTGTTTGTATGTATAATAAGTATGTATTTACAAAAGAAAAGTATATAAGTATTATATCCGTTATCTAGTACCCACGACACAAGCGTTTGCTTAGTGTGGGGCTAGATGGCGCTGTGTGCAATGTCCCGAAATATTTATATTTATTTTTATTTTTATTTAATATCCGAGGACATATGTCTTCCGTGGAAGGAGCTGGGCGCGCACCACGATGTTTCTGCACAAGAGAACTCCCCTAACGAATTCATTCTGCGAGGGAGTCACGACCCTCAGTCATGAGGAAATACGACTTAAGAGATTTTTAAATTGACACGTATTTGATCAGTAAAGCTTAAAGATGAGGAAAGAAGTGCTTGTGCACCCACCTTTATTACCAGAAACAATATTCGATTAATCATTATTCCAATTTCTTTTTACTTTATGTCTTTTATTCAAATCGTTTCGTTTCTGCTTTGTATGTAACGTTTCGCGGAATCGATACATATATTATTATTTGTCTGTTTTCTGGGATTTTGTAAGAATTTTTCTTTTGATACTACGAACTTTATTTTTCAATATTGTTTAGGCAAAGATTGTATAGTCAGATATTTTATACGTTGCAACGAGACATATATGAGTTGTAGTGCTACCAGCACAAGCGACACTGTAGTCAATGTGTTTGTTTCCTATAAATTTTAATTTAAAAAACACACAAAATTTACTTTATTTTTCACACCACACCATAGGTAATTACCATAATTTTCCAATAATAAATCTCATTTCACTTAAAGACATTGATTTTAACGAACTGGAAAGCAAATTTTATAATTTTCAATTCTCCGCAAAACGGAATCCGACATCCGTCCAATGAATAGATCTTTAATCACACTAGTATTAACTATTAACCATACTGACTAACCAGAACCAGATTACATAAACCCCTTTAAATTAATAATAATCATCCTGAACGGGGTCAGCTAACACTGGACAATTTGCATGTAAAGGAACTAGTAACCAGATTACTTAGATCCCACATTCATTCTCAAACTCTATTACAATACAGGTCAATGAAAACTGGATACTTTACATGGTTGAAATTGTCCAGTTAAAACCAAAACCAGTATATATAAACCTCCATCACTTCCCAAAAACCTTTACAAGAAGGGTCAACGAAAATTGGTTACAGCACTCTTACAAATCGTCATCGTAATATTCGATAGTAAATTACGTCTTGCATATACGCTTTCTCTTGCACTCTCGTTAGGGATAGTATCTGTGTCTTGCTCAGATAAAAATGCAGTTTTCACTCACGGTCACGCGATGCCTCGCCAAAGTGCTGAGAAGTATTTTTTATGACAAAGATATAGATGGAGATGATCATTTTATAGTTAGTTTATTATAATACAGTTTATATGTATACAACTCCATGAAAATTACAAATGGAAAGTAAAGTTGCGTATTAAGGCTGTATGTGATAAACATTCGCTATGTATCATCTGACTCACGGAAATACCTAAATAAAAACTCCAAAACCTGGTATTTCGACAAGCTTCATACATACGCTTGTCGAGTCTTGTGAATATCATGAAAATAACTGTCAAAAGTAATTAATTTGAACAAAAACGGAAATATTGGGAAATTATAAAATAAATAAATAAATGTCATTTATTTCAGACCGTGAGTCCATACACGTTTCAAAATATCATATCAGAACAAAATTAAACTTGAAAAACAACACTGGGAATTTTAGTTGCCATTACACAATTAAGTACAATTATTATAGTAGGTATGTTATTGTACATACGAAACTAAGTTTCCACCCCTTGCACCACAAAGCGCTGCATCAGACAGCTAATTATAAGATGCGCCCGCAGGTGAGTGCTTGGGACTTCAAACGAAACTAGTGACTGTAACTGCAGTTTGATACCTAGACATTATGTACTAGTGGACGCCCGCGGCTTCGCTCGCATTATCTATACTAATATTACAAACTGAAGAGTTTGTTTGTTTGTTTGAACGCGCTAATCTCAGGAACTACTGGTCTGATTTGAAAAATTATTTTTGTGTTGAAGACACTATTTATCGGAAGGCTTTAGGCTATATAACATCACGCTGCAAATAATAGGAGCGAAGAAACAATAGAACATGTAGAAGAAACGGGGAAAATTATTCTCTGAGGGCTTCCGTTGCGAAAACGGTTCAAGATATCAAAAAAATGTGTATAAAAGAATTATTTCACTTGAAATGATCTAAAAAAATGTCCGCAACAGTATATGTCTATCTTTTAAGGTTAACTCACTACAACCGTTTTTATGGTAATATCTATTCCACGCGGACGAAGTCGCGCGCACCAGCTAGTTTCAGGATAGAAAGTAGCATATGACACTTCTAAGACCTCATACTGCCTACATACCAAAAATCATGATGCTCCGTTCAGCCGTTTTTGCGTTATGGGCGTTCAAATAAACACATAAACAGAGAAACAGACAAAAAATCTTAAATCTGCTGAAATGTGTTCTGTTATGGGTTTAAAGTATACCTGAAATATTTTTTTCTAATATCTTCAATGTTCAGATTTTAGACCCTCTTCAGCTTTATTATATGTATAGATTATGCAGTCTGTTGTACTTAGTTTGAGATCTTGGTGAATCTGTATAAGACAGGATGGTTACATGATAGGTAGATAGTATATTTTAATATAATAGAAACACACACGCAAACTTACACTGAGCAATACACATAATGTACTCTAAAAAGTGTTCAATTTAGCAATCTTATCGCTTAGAGCGACCTCTTCTAAGTAGCCTACGTAGGGATTTGATAACTATCTCCAAATTATGCTAGTGTGTACATGAGCCTTTGAAATGTGATATGTTATTTTTATTCTTCGATACCTTTTTCTTTTAATAATTACAAAGTGTATTTACGATTTAATTTTTTAAATTTCAGGTAAGTTCCAGTTACCAAAGATATCGGCTCTTGTGTACCGGTACCACGATGGCAGTAGATTTATCGGTAAGCCACTGAAAATAATATATACAATACACTCATACTGGAAATGCTAAAAAAATTAATTTAAATATAGACAAGTAGTTTTTTTATCCAAAAACATTTGTTAAGACGAAAAGACTTAATATTATTACGAACTAATAATTTTTTTCGTCATCCAGTGCATTGATAAGTAATATCAAGTGACAACACAAACATATGTAATTATTATAATAGCCATTCTGTATTGTGTTGTATAGATAGATATAATTACTCTCCTAACAATATTAGTTTTAACGGAAGAACCCTGGCTACTGCAACACAGGGAATCCTACAGCAGTAGTCAGGACACACAATGTAAATACTCTGTGCATACTAAATTACATTGTGTAAATGTACATTTTTAATAGCAACATTTCATTATAACATAACATAATTAGAATACTGTGTTCATGAAATGTGTTTTTAAATAAATGATTATTGATTGATTAGTGAAAGCAACATCAATTACTATCATAATTTTACAACCATCATGTTCATATAAATTACAATGAGATCAATAGAGAGGATACAGCTTTTAGTCAAGACACGGCTAACTGGAATGTATGCAATCAAACCGTGGATTACTCACTACGCATTCATAGATACTGCATATCAAAATAAAGTATGTTCGCAATTTGTAGGATTTGATGCCACGTTGAACTGATTTGTGCGAGAAAAACAGCAATATGATTTACTGTATTAAGGTATAATAATAACGCCGTAGCAAAATCCTACGCTTTGTATAATTTTTTTGTGAGAATTTCCTTTTAATCCGAATATCGAAAACAGAACAATCAATCAGCTGTCCTGGCGGCAAATAACGGAACTAAGTTTTTCATTGTGGCTCGTTTTTATTTATTTTTTTACAAAAAAGTAATACTGTATTAGAATTGTAAGAAACTTTCCTTTATGTGTTCGTACGTTATTACTTGTCGCAAATAAATAATTTTCATTTCATTTTTCATTTAAAAGTGAACGTTTAGTGTATAGCGTTGCAGAATCTAGGATACCTAGACGTAATCTATGAATAGAAGGCCTAGGAGCGTGGGAACAGGTTCCAAGGACTCCGATCTCCTGTTTATATCCTATTACTAATACGAGTATCTTTCAATTGCCTTTTAAATATAGGTTTTGTCCTCTTTCACGGAAACGGCTAAAAAGTTTTTAGTGAAATTTAAATATTTTTTATTTCAAAAACGCCGTAGAATACATAGCTTTCTCTAACGTATTTTAATTTTTTTCGTACATACATTACGTAGGTAGTTATTTTACATATAATATGCTATTTATTTCAAGAAACACAGTAGAATACTTCTACATATTATTATGTATAAAGTTTTTTCTAACTTATTTCAGTACATTTTAAATTACATAACATTACACGCATTATATACATTTTTAGTTCTATCGTATTTCTATAAGTTACTAATCAGGCTAAACTAGTATTTTCTAGTATCTCCATAAATAATTAGATCAAACTTATGTTCCCACTGACCTTCCTTTTATCCTATTGTCATCGTTATTAATTACCTTCATTAATTTCTATCTAATTGACAGCAGAACTAGTGCCTAATTATTAATTAAGTAATTTTACTTGGTTTGCTAAAACGCACATACTGTCGTAAATCGAAAACGCGAATGTTTTTCAAGGGTTTATGGGTTGTAAATATTGTATTGTGAGTTTACTTTTCTAGCTAAAGAATGGATTATTTTAACCGACTTCTTAAAAAAAGGAAGTTTCTAATATGAGCCATATGCATGCGACATTGTGGCAATATGAATGGGAAAATGTCAGAGTTAGATACAATTTTTTTTAACGTGAGTAAGGTCTACATTTGACTGCTGCCCGCCTGATGTTAAGCATATAGGATATGACCTATTTATATGAATGTACGTATGTGTGTCCACGGATTAATCGAAGCGATATTGATAGAATTTTTTGTCAAAATAAGTATGATACGATTTAGATAACATTGCAAGTTTCATCTTTATCGGTTCAGTAGTTTTCTAGGTGTGTGGGTGTTAAGCGAGTGTGGCTCAGCGGTTCCAGTGTCTGCTTTTCATCCAGACGTACCCTGGTTCGAATCCGCCCTACACCAATGACTTGTATTTTTCAAGTTATGTGTAGATTTGCACTCGCTTAGCGGTGAAGGAAAACATCGTGAGGAAACCGACATGTTTGAGGACCACAATATCCGAGGACATGCGTCTTCCGTGGAAGGACCTGGGCGCCCACCACGAAGTATCTGCCCAAGAAAACTCCCCTAACGAATTAATTCTGCGGGGGAGTCACGACCCTCAGTCATGAGGAAATACGACTCAAAGAGAGGGAGTTTTCTAGGTAAAGTTAAATTTTGGTGCTCAGACAATAACCTATTTAGTAAATCAATTTTAATCAACTATAATTGACAGCATTTTTACTTACAAACATTATAATATACATACCTACGTAAGTCTGTGTATAATATAGCTACTTCCTCCTTCTCAAATAGCAAACAGCATCCGATTTCTCGAGATTTCCTCTCCGGTGCCAGAAAGCGCCTCTTCTGTGTCATAAACTATTTTCTAAGGTTCCGAAGTAATAAAACGTACGACATTTCATTGAGACTTTCGTTTATCTTGACATTTGTATGTGGTTGTGACACACACACACGCATACTAACTGTATAATACTAATAAAGGGGTCGTACTATGAAGTGAATCTAAATATATAAAACTCAAAGGTGACTGATTGACTGACTGATATAGTGATCTATCAACGCACAGCCCAAACCACTGGACGGATCGGGCTAAAACTTGACATGCAGGTAGATGTTATAACGTAGGCATCCGCTAAGAAAGGATTTTTGGAAAAGCCGCTTTTAAAGGGGTGAAATAAGGGATGCAAGTTTAACTTCTTAATGCGAGTGAAGCCGCGAGCACCCACTAGTTAAATATATGAATTGCACGTAACTTGTTATATTTTTATATTCTTACGCGACTACCGGAGTTATAGCAAGTTTATGGTTACTTTAATAACACAGTATTATTGTGACATTTTGTAACAAATTGTAGTAACCAACATGTACCTATGTCACTATTAACGCAGTCAGTATATGTCATTTCAGAATTTAAGGGTAGTTTAATTTAAATTTGACACTGGAATTTTATTCAAAAATCCCTTGAATATAGCTAAATGGTTGACAGTTAATCTCAATTAACATGCCATTCTACATAAAAAAATGTTCTATGTAAAGTCGATTTATAGATCGCCTACATAAGTTAATTTTAAAAATCTTTAAGTACTTACTTATCTTATAGTGGTGCTTAACATCAGGCAGGCTACAGTCAAACGTAAGCCTATTTAATGTAAAAAAAACCTTTTTCAATTCAAAACCTTTTATAACCACAGTAAAAAACAAACAATATCTAAGCATTATTTAATCCACAATAACTTGAGATCCTAGTACGACCTCTATCGTAGTGTTGCACTGCATCTATGTGTGAGTGCTGTGTGTGTGTGTGTATAGGAAGAAAGTGCATTCTGCAATGCTCGGGCGACTAGGCGAGGGAAACTTGACATTACGGTGCACACGGGAGGTGGGCTGGGAGATTTCGGATTTATTTTAAACAACAATGAATCTGGTTTGTAATAAAGAGTTGTTGTTTAAAAAGGCAGAAGTAAAAGACTGTAAAACGATAACGACACAATATATTTATATATTTTTGTAACATGCCATCTTATGTATATAAACGGCGGTCCTCCCTCTTTCAGGTTATATTTACATAATGTGTGTAATCAGTGAGTCTTAGCGAAAAAATCTTCGCTTGGGGCATGGATAGACACATAATATTTTTTTAAATCCGGATTAAAGATGACATTCTTTCTTCCACTTATACGATGTAGACAAATCATACGACACCATCCCTCATACCTCTCGTCTGTCGCCCCGTGTGTACCGGACCGGCGCGCGCGCACTTGCACTTGCACCAGTAAACTTGTAACACTTCCAGCAACCTCCCCACTCCCCGCGCCCGCGCGTCGCTACTGGGATCGATTCTACTATATTTCAATGTATTTTTCAAAATGTGGTAATCGATGCATCCTGTATGTTTGCGAGTTCTTTTGCGTTAAGCAGTTAAAATAGAATTTAGGTTAGGTTATGAGTTAATTTATTAAGTGCTAACCTGCACTATGGTTGTTTTAAATTAAACTTTTATTGGAAAATGAGCGAAAATAATCACGACCGGCAGGATTCGAACCTGCGTATTTCTGCTACCGTCAGAACGCCTTAACCACTAGGCTACGGTCTACTAACTGCCAGGCGCGAAAATCCACACTCATTTCCATACACTTCAGACTGAGCGGCTGATGGCGCCACTTGTGCTGCCGGTCGTGATTATTTTCGCTCATTTTCCAATAAAAGTTTAATTTAGGTTAGGTTGTTCAATGTAATTAAAAAAAACAGTTAAAATTTTGTATCTCTTGTATTTTAGGTTTTGTACCCTGATATTCGTATTTTCATAGTAGCCATTTTAGTATTTGATTTGCCCTGAACGGTGTGGTGCCGTAAGGTGAATATTGTTTTGTAACTGTAATAATTAATGTAATGGGCTTTGGCCGTTTTGATTATTATTAAATAAATAAATAATAACTATTAAATAAATTGATTTGATTTCTTCGTTGCAGTGTTATAGTAACACTGTTTCGACTTGAATTTTCTCATTATGGAGGGTTGTTATTTCCCCTGAAAAAGTTCGGAAGTTCTCTTTGACATTTATTTATTTATTGTTCACTTGGCCACAGCCCACAGCACTTACAGTTTCCCAAAGCGTGCTGTGGGCCAATTGACATGTGGACATAATTTATATATCGTGGACAATATGTAAAATAGAAATAAACACACGATAAAAATTTAAAAAAAAATATCTATTCAATCCAATTCCTAGAAATATTTGGTACAGCTGTAAAACGTTACTTATCTAACACAAAGGGAATAATTCAAATTGGAATTTAGTTTGTATCCAGGTTTTATAGTCTAGACACATATTATACCTATACATAAAAGCGAAAGTAAGTTTGTTCTTCTTTCTCGCCCAACTTGATTGGGTTTTGAAATTAAAAATTCTGGTTGTAACTTCAAAGTATTGCCACTAAATGTGTTTATTTTCAATTCAGCTCGTGTCTTACTCATGCCACAATTCTTATATTTGTATAATAGAAAAAAACGCCATAAAAAAGCGACCAATCTTCAAAAAGACAAGAAAATGACAAAGGTTTTTTAAGCAGGTGTCTTCTCAAATCCAGAGTAGGTTTTTATAAACAAGCGTAACATCAGGCAGGCATGTAATCTATAAAACAGTTCTCTCTCTCTCTGACACTCTTTGAGTCATTTTTCCTCATGACTGAGTGTCGAGACTCCCCCGCAGAATTAATTCGCTATAGGAGTCCTCTTGGGCAGATACGCTGAAGTGAGCGCCTAGGTCCTTATATCATAAGGCTTTAAAACAGTTATAATGCTGTTAAAAAGCAGGCAAACCCGCGCATTACTCGTAGTATTCAAGTCTAGACTTCGGCCTTGGTACCTAGGCCTTGTGTGAGCTATACACAGCTAATTCACTGGAAAAAACTAACTGTAGGTACGCACTATAATATAAGTTAAAAGATAACAGAGATAGTTTTAGAAAAACGCAAAAAAATGTTGTAGTTTTCAATTCCCAATAAATATTCTTATCGAATGAGAGTGGCCAACTCTGATGTCGAGAGTTTATCAAGCCGCCCAAAATTTACCGCATATCACAAAAAATCATTAAAAAAATATGGAAACCACTTTGAGGAAACCACATCACATTATGTTTTAAGACAAAATAAGCTCACATTTTACTTCGGCCGATTACATAAAAGCAAGGTTTAACATATTTTAAGCTATTTATTATATCTTAAGCTTATGCCTATTCAAACAAGTATAACAAATTTACTTAATTATGTATGAATCGTGGAACATGAAACGTTAAACTGCTTTACTTAAATATGATTTTCTTGTGAAATCTTCCGAACACGCGTTTTCTTGTCTATCACTAATCTAATCTACACTAAATCTACGATAGCTAATATTTAAGTTATATTCATGTTTCCGCGCGCGGGAAATAGCGTTTGTTCTTTGGTCTGTTTGTGTGTGTGTTTTATTTTTTTATGGTGCAATTTTTTTATTTCATTTATAATTTTAACTGTATTTGATTTTATAAGAATTGTATAGCTAAAGATTTGTATAGTTATATTTATGGTGTTATAATTGTTTTTGTTAATGAAACTGCTATGGATTTATCAAATATATGAATATTTACGTTTGTATTTCAGTTTGTGATTGTCAAAATACTTTAAAAAAAATAACAAAACTTCATACTTTATGATTTTTCCCAATAAAATGCGTTGCTACAAATCACAATTACAAAAAACTTTCGCAAGAATTGATTACCTTTTATTGAAGTCGGTGAAAAACTACTCCATAGTGGTTGTACACTTAAACTGAACCCTATAAAACATACCTTAGTATAAATAAAATAAAACGATATCAATTTTAGTATCTGACAAATCTGTCGACTAATATTTACGTTGCAGCGTGATTAGAAAAAACAGACACACAAATAAATAAACCAACAAACTCTTCAATTTAAACATATCAAATATAACACAAGATGTCGCGAACAAATTCGACGCAAACTATAAGTGTTATTTGTATTACTTGTACCTACTAAATACATTATCTTCAGTGAAAATATCAAAGGTGTTCAAGGCAAGGAAACACATTAATCTATTTACTTAAGTTGTCTATCTTAAGTCATATTTGAATCATCTTAAGCTACCTTATGATTGATTTACCATAGCTTAATACAACACTGATCTCGTAAACAAATCAACTACCTGAATAATATACACAATTTCCCTACTTACAAGCCGGAATTTATATTTATTAATCAGTGTTTATATTATCTTTCAGTCGATTTCATAAAACATATAAAAATCGTATAAAAAATTCAAACACAAACAGATCATAAAATAAATACAACGAAAATACTCGCAGATTAGCGCAAATTATGATTTTTTGCGCTATCTGTTGAGACGTTGGGCCCGTGGTCTCCGGACACAAAATTATTTGTGAAACAGGTTAGCAAGCGTTTGGTCCTTGCCACAGGAGATCTCAGGGCTGGCAGCTATTTTTCTCAACGTTTGAGTCTTTGCATTCAAAGAGGAAATACTGCCAGCATCCTGGGTTCCCTGCCGCACAGCGACAACATGAACTTTTTGTAAATATCTGTTTTTTATAAGTTTTCTGTATTTTTAAGTCATTTTTGTATATACTTATGGTATATGTGTAAAAATTAGTTAGTTATTTTTGTAAATAAATAAATAGATTTGTTTTGTAATATAGTAAATTCTTAATTTTATATTATAATATATTTTTGTCATTATCGATTTAAAGAATACCTTACCATTTTATTCTAATATAACAGATCATAGATTAATTCAAGTTAATAAACAAGACAATAGTATTTGTGGTATTATAAAACTAAATCCATTTTAGCAGTTTTTTCTATATAGATAGATTAGGCCTTGAATTAAAAAAATAAGATAAAATAAATAAATAATAATACTTAGTTTTAATCATCATCTTCAGCCCTCGTTACCACTGCTGGGTATAGGCCTCTTCTGTTTGGTGTCACAGATATTAATATTGTGTCTTGTGTGTGTTTCGTGGTCTAATTGCCAGTTTTATTTTCAAGTATAATCGCGTGAATTTTCAAACTAAACCGATCTTAATTGAAACCCCTGTGATATATGCCGTTTCCCTGCCACCAGTTAGTAATTAAGCCGATATAGTTTCCCTAGTGTTCACACGATTCGTGTTTTTTCTCGACAGAACAATGTCATAATTGCAGTTTCCACTTTCGATTTCGCTTAGCGGTGGACGCGGCAAAAACTGTGCGGAGGTAGGGACAGCAGAACGTGGGGGCTGAGGAAATCCTGAAAATATGTACATATTTTAACAAATTTCTTCATGAAAAATTATTAAATTAGAAACATATGTAGCTAAGAGAAACAACAATAATATATAAAACATAAAAAATAATGTGTGGTACGTATGGGAGTAGTAACGTTTGATGTCGAGAGTTTTCAAATTACCCCATAGGCATTAATCATGGTTTGAAGGCTAAACTGCTTAGATTAAGTTTATATTTTATGATAATTGTATGTACAAATAAAAGTGGAGCCATATACAAAAACTATTATTTAAAGTAGTATCTGTTAAATTTATGAAGGTATGGTTTGTACCTAATCTGTAGGATGATTACAATCCAGTAATTTTGAAATCTATAATATTAAAGAAAACTGGAAAAGCGTGTCTAACACTAGACTGAAGACTAGACTTGTCTTATTGTCCGTTAAAAAGTCATATTCCATTGCCTAACTATTTTTCTGTCCGTACCCGTATCATGTTTGTTTACAGTTTTCACTCTCTATATTTTTCTAGGAGAAAATTCCGCACCGCCGGGGGAGGGGGGAGGGAAACAGACTAGAGGGGAAACGAGGGGTGTCGTGTGATCTATGCTTTAATAACTTATTGATAGCTCTAAATAGCTTCTGCTACTAAATTCCGCCAAACTGCATTACACTTGCCAATATTGTGGTCGTATCACTTTGTACAGTGACCTATTTATAGAAGTGACTTATTGATAAAGTAAAACTAAATAAATTAATTGAATGAAATTAATTTTACACAATATTGGATCTTAGCTATTCTATTTATTTTCGTTTTTGTATGCATATTGTAGATACATGGTCCTTGTCGCAGAAAACAGTAAAGATAAAAATAACTCAATTGATAGTTTAAATTAATTATGCAAAATAACAATAGCACACAATTTAACAATAAAAGCTGTAGTTCAGATAAAAACATAATCAATAATTACCTCTCAATACATACATTTATACAGAATATCCTATCTATAAGAATCTACTCTACGCCTGAGATGTGCAAGTTTTTTCTCGCGACATATCGCTTTAATCAACCAATCCAAGATGGCGGCCGGCGCACACGCAACACCAATAACAGTATTTTGTTAATATTTACTGCGTTTATTTTACTTATTTTATTGCTAATGTGATAAATAGATCAGTTTGGTTTCTCTTGCGATGTTCCCGGTGTTAATTTATCTGAGATAAATTGGAGTCTATTTTTCAATCCATGATTTACCTACTTATATATCATTAATTAGTTATTATTCTAATTCAAATTGGTTTCGCCATTTAAGTTTGAAAAGGGATAAACATAAACTCACTCACCATCGCGCAACAATCTTCATCAGATTTTTTTATCATAAATAATATTTCAACGAAGGCTTTTGAATAAGTAAAGCCATTCGATATCAAAAATACTAGGTGATTAAAATTATAATCACTAAACATTTATTTGCTCTGTATTTGCGCTATAAGTAAATAGTCTTTTAATAATTTGCCAGACACAATTACATTCTTACCTTTTATCAACTGTTCAAAGCATCATTTGTAAAATAGTTAACAATCACCTGGCAACTTCTACCAAGGGCAGGAATCGAACCTGTCAGAGTCAGGCACCATGACAATGTGCCGCCGCTACCGTTACCCACCTACACCGACGTCTGCGCATCAACAGACACACATACAAACATTGTTATACTATATTTATACTATATATGGACTGTAGTACAACTGTAGGGTCTGGTAAGTCTTTCCGTAAAGGTAAGAGATGTAAAGTGTAGTAAGTTGTAATGTTTTGTATGGGTTTGCGATCTTATTGTTAAGGTTGCTTATGGTAAAGGGAAAGTAATAAAATTATTTTTTTAGTAATCAGACTATATTTTTTTCATTATCAGTAATAGTCAATGTCAATATAAAAAATAAATTTAAAAATTAAAAACCAAACCTAAAATAAAATACATTATGTTCAGAATAACCCGCCCCGGATCGCTCCCGGCGCAATTATCGTTAAAATTAATTATTAATAGGTTATAATGAAAAATTCACGATTAGAATGAAAAAGTTAACGTATTAGGTACTCTATTTTATTTTATAATCATGTCTTATTCGATTCAACATGTATTCTAGTAGAATTTCCCTCACATGGATAACAATTATAATCTTTTAGTTGTAATAACCGGCTAGCGCTTAATTAGCTCGACAAGTTTCGGAAAACTGAGGTTTCCATCATCAGGAGGAATCAGCACGCGCGTCCCGGTTGGCCGCCCCGTCCAGACATATTAGAATCTTGCCAACTTAATATAACGTCTCACTGAATGTTGTTCCCAGCCCTTTATCCTCCCAAGTGCATTGGCACAGCTATCACTAAACCAACAAAAACAAGGATGTACTGAACAGGCGCTTCACCTTTATTTACTGAGGCGATTTCACTAGCTATGTCATTTGCTTTTACCTGCATTTTCTACGGCGTTTTTGGCTAATAAATTAATAAATAAATAATTAATTAATAAAATTGTTTTTTATACTAATTTAGCTATTTTTACCGTTAGAATCTTCTCGAACCTTATGCAATCTGCTCGAAGTGTCCCGGGATAACAAAACCTATGTGTAAATCTAGGACCTAATCTACCTCCAGACCAAACTTCATTCATATCGGTTCAGCAGTATAAGAACAGAGAAGTAACAAACAACATACACAGCTTCCGTGGGTCGGATGACACGTTAAATTGTAGGTCCCAGCTGTTTGGCTAGTACGGCAGTCATTAAGTTCTTTCGTACTCAACACCAGAGTTTGCCACTCTTACTCGATAATAAGAAGTACTAACTTTCAGTTTTATGTTATTAAATTTACCTAAATATGTCATTCTATCATGTACAAAATTACAGAATTCATCTACATATTTGTCAAAATCTCAACCGTCACAGAATCGTATTAATCCTGTGACTGTAGTGAAATACTTAAAAATATGAACATTCGGAACGTATGTGTAATGTCCCAGTGTCTTACGTATGTGATTAAAACACTTCTGTTTCCAAGGTTTGTCTCAAGAGCTCATTGTAAAGTCTCTGATAGATTCTAGGTTTCTAAATACACTCATTAATCTGTGTTTGATTTTTGATAAGTACTATCGAGTAAACAGATTGGGATTTTCTCCTTGTCTTGAGTGGAAAGGCAATGTATTTTTAAGGTTAAAAGTGTAATAAAAATCAGAGAAAACCGCAACAAAATCGGGCTAATAATTCAGAAGATATAGAGTATACAGTAGTGCCCCCTGGTGAGTTGTCATCGTAATACATAAAAAGATGCGCCCATTAAACCTCAACACATCACAGAAAACTGTATCAGAATCCGACTAGTAATTTTGGAAATATGGGTTAAATTGGTTTGCATAAACTTTATCAATTTGTTGGTTTATTGGTTTTTCTCAAAAAATACTAAACCGAAAGATACACAATTTTTATGGGACCATCTCGGAAACTATCCTCATCGAATAAAAACATAATTATTGAAATTGGTTGACAAACAACGGAGTAATCGCGTAACATCCCTACAAAAAAAATCTTTCAGAAGACTTGATAACCTCCTTTTTTTGGATGTCGGTTAAAAAACCTAGCTAAAGAAACATCCGTTCCAATCTAACAAGCTATGCAAATTCCTTACACTAGCCGCGCTACCAACCGGACAAAACTAAAAATACCCGCAAAATAAAGAAAAAACCAACACCAGTCTTCCTGTGTTAATCGATGCCAATTACAACTAACGCATAAAGCGAGAACACTCAAAACTTTACCTGTCTCCCTCTAATGTATAAGATTTTATTAAAACAGAAAGGGACGGAAAGGGTTTGTTGACTTTGAATTATGCATGCATGCTAAAGTTTAGTTTGAATTTATGTCAGTTCTGCTGATGAATATTGTGTTTTCCAGACTTTAACATTGCTTTGACAGTTTTTGCTTTTATACGAGCTACACATACAAGTATATGAATAAACTATTCTTTTAAAATAGATTAAAATACTTTACAGATTGCCTAAATAGAATAAAATTTCTAGAAACTTCGCAAAATAAGCGATACACAAGATGACTCGGCGATCAAAATTTATTATAATTTATTTATATCGATAATAAATATCGCTATATGCCCCAATATCGCTGTTTTTACACTGATATCCGCAACATCAATCAATCAACATAATCTAGAGAATTCCTGGAACAATAACTAAATATCTGAGTATTTATTGATATGTTACATACTTATAAAGATTAAGTAATTTTGTTTGGAAATTATGAACACCTAGTAACTAGGTTCTTTAGTTCAGTCCTTTAGGTTATCACAGAGGTAAGTCTCCGGTAAAAAAATAGACTTCTTCCTTCTCCACACTGTTGTTCTTATTTATCACTCCAAACACGAATCCGTTATATTATTGAAGGAAACGCTAATCTAAATCAAATCAAATAAAAATACTTTTATTGTACACTCGTATATAAGAACACAAGTATAAAGAAAATCTATACTAATATTATAAAGCTGAAGAGTTTGTTTGTTTTTTTGAACGCATTAATCTCAGGAACTACTAGTGCGAATTGAAAAAATCTTTTTGTGTTGAACAGACCATTTATCGAGGAAGACTTAAGGCTATATAACATCACGCTGCCTCTAATAGGAGCGAAGAAACAATGGAAAATATAGAAAAAAACGGGATTTTTTTTTATCTTTGAGGGCTTCCGTTGCGTGCGCTGCCGCGAAAATGGTTCAAGATATCAAAAAAATATGTTTGAAAGAATTATTCCTCTTGAAATAATCTAACAAAATGTCTGCAACAGTATATGTCTATCTTTTAAGATTAATTCAGTAGAACCGTTTTTATGGTAATAACTATTCCACGCGGACGAATTCGCTGGCACAGCTAGTTCACAATAAATCTTAAATACATTTACCTATTTTGTCGCTTAATGTGGTCAGAACCGTTGTGCATGCAGGCTTTAATTTAACTTAATTTTAATGTAAAAACAACTGTTAATGCTAAGAATTGATTGACGTTTAAAATCAAACAAAATTTAGTTTACTTTGTTAATCGGTACATTACTAATGTACCCATAAAATGTATGTTCAATGCAAAAAAAAACTATTCATAAGCACTCATCCTATAAAACTACGTAAGCCACAGATGAAGTAATTCTACAACATATTGTTTAAAGGCCACAGGATAAATGACAGTATGGAAGTCCTACCGCAACACTGTGCTGAGTTGGCTGAGATAGTGTAAATGTACTGTATTACGTAGGTATGTATGTATGTAAGATACTATATTGACCTTGGGTGGAAATGGTGGTGTTATGATTGGTATATGTGTATTGGATTGGGTAAATATTGTTGAAAAGAGAATTTTCATTGTAAGTGTACGTTATTTACTGTATATTGTGATGATTACTGTTCGATACATTTATTTCAAAACAACAAAAATTAATAGTAACACTTCCAAATAATAATAAAAAATAAAAATTTTATATACATCATAAAAAAAAACTAATCTACATTTTCAAAAGGCAGCGTACCCAAAATGCTGGCTGCATTGCCCCGTTGAATAGCTAGACTAATCTTTTGGGCAAAGTACAAGCCAGCATTTTGGTCACGCGAAGCCTTTTTCAAACGCCCCGACAGATCTTGGTAGAGGTCAAGTGCGCTCTGACCCCACGGCCCAAGAGTTTCTACCCCAAACGGTACAAATAAATAGCCCTTGTTCGATACTAAGTGGACTGTATGGGGTTGATTTTGGCGTAACAGAATTGATGCAAAGAGGGCAATCATAAAAGCATTCACCAACCTTTCATCCACGACGCTGCTTCTTCGGGGATAGCCTCCGTGATGCGCGACAGACGAATGGTGCTGCGCCTGCTCCTCTTCTCTACGAATTCTTTTAGTTCTGTTCCAGAGTCACGGACTCTGGAACTTCTGGGGTGTCACGGACACGACCGACGCGCACGGCGCGATCTTTACTTGGAGAAGTGCTGGTGTGTCACGGACACATCCACCGCGCACGGCGCGATCTTTGCTACTCGCCGGGTCTGCGACGCGCAGACGTCCGGTCGGCTCTTGCAATTCACAACTACCCTCAATTGCATCAAATATTACTGTTAAAACCCAACAATTACTAAAGATAAACAAATACAAAATACAAATTGTGTAACATACACGAATAAATACAGTTAGTACTTCGATATTTATATTATTGTACAGGACTTTAAAACTAACATCATAAAGTACATGGTGGTATTCCATGTCCCGCGCTACTCCCCATAACTGGGCTTGTGTTGCGGGGAATAATAATGCTTTTAATTAATTGGCTACAGTTTTTTTTTAATAAGACACTATAACTATTTTGACTTACGATTAAATTAAAACGGACACAAACTAACCCATTTTCATCTTCTTACACGCGCCAGCGCAGATGGAGGATCGCTGTCGTTGGTTGAAATATGCGAGGACGTTTTTAATTGGCGTTTCATTTTGGAGTGAAAAGTTCCATATTAAGCAAAACCCTACTAATACCTGATTGACTGAAGTAAAAACTAAATAAATAAAATAATAAATAATATAAAATATTTTTAGTCTAATGAACGCAATTGTCCCAGATAAGAGTAAAATATGTACCTACCTATTTCGATTTATTTTTTGTAGGTTACATTTCAATAAAAAAAAATATTCTCAGACCCATAATGCATATTTTTTTAACACATACATACACTGAAAACACACCGATCGAAAACTAACACCTAGAAAGCGCATCAAAGCCGCGTACATCCACTACTATAGTACTATATTATATATGCTTGATATAGTACATAGTTGGTACAAGCCCGACCTTGGAAGCGTGCGACGACTGCACTTACTTTGCTATTTGAGATACACACAGGAACTACCGAGTGTGTTTGTGTGTTGTGTGTGTGTGTGTATGTACCTTGGTAGTGATAATTTTGTTTTTTGCAGACGTAACGGTAGTATGGTGTTGGTTGGCTTTTGTTTTGTGTTTGAGACGATTTATTGGGGATAGAAGTTGGAGATTTGTAGTGTTTTAAACTAGATCTAGACTTACACTAAAAAGTCTTTATGTGCAAAAATAATAAAGAAAAACAGGAGAGAAAACGAAACATACTCCTTCTAACTGCTACAAAATAATATAAAAGGGGACACTAAGGAAATGTTTAAAAAAGAGATAAGTTTTCTACTCGTATGTTAGCGTTTTACATTTGAAATAGGAATCTGTCTGCTTAATAATTATTATTTTGATAGCTGACTGCAGTTTGATCTGAGTTTATCCCATTTGAGAACAGGGAAAGTTTCTCATTGAAATCAGTTCAATATTTGTAATGGAATTAAGAGTGTGAATGTGTCGAGTAAGAAGCATTTGTAACTTTGAAAGGTTTTTGGTTTTCAAATTAGTGTATTCAAAAAGCTACAATTACCAACTTATAAAAGCGCAACCAAACTTACATTTCTTTTGTTATTAGTTAGAAAATCTGAAAAAAAATAGTGTAAAAAAAACCGTCAATGTGATTATAAACTAAACACTTTACCTATCAGTAGAAGTGTATCAGTGGCCCTGACGCTAAACAGAAATGCAATTAGAAACGGCATTTTAAACTGATTTAAAATTACATATTAGATTCTTACTCGTTCTACCTTTTAGAGTCTTATTTGATTAGATTTTAGTATGGTTTAAAACATTAATGTATCGGAAATAGGAAATGCAAATTGATTCTGTTTCTTATTAACTTTATATTCTAAACTAATGGATACCTGCGGTGTCACTCGTTAGCCTTTTTTGCTCGCATTATTTCGGAAAAAAAAGCCCATGGTTCTCTCAAAAACCTATACTATAATCATATCAAAAAACGCGATAATCCGTTCTTTTTCCTGCAGCATGAAAGAAAGCAAACAGACTTAGAAACCAAAATACACATAAAGTTCAATTATAAAACTGATAAATGGGTTAAATTTTAATTTCCCAGAAATAAAGTAAAACCCATACAATTTCCATAAGAAAATAAAGTACCTTTTGAGATCTTTTAACAAATTAAAAATATACAATATTACAGATTTCCCCTCTTATTTCTGTATATGGTCAGGGAAATAACATGAAAAAACCGTTTTACACCATAATAACATATAGATATAACATTCGCACGTGTACATACATGCGCTTTAGCTGCATTCTTCTCTTTCATACAACAGCTGCAATCCTATTTTTATCTCTTTTCCTCTTGCAGAGGAAGTGCAGATAGATCGATGAGCCAACGCAGGAGTCGATAAAGGGCTGTACCAGCATCTTAAGTGACGAAACCTTGAGAGAAATATTATTGTGCTGACACTACTATGTTATGTCATTAAAATGTATTGTTTAAAGTGCAATTACAAGGCCAAAGGATATAATATTGGCGCATTAATCAGTGGATATAAAATTAAACCAAATTGTTTGTACAATCTTGTTTCGAATTTATAAAAAAATTACTTCATATAGTAGTGGTTCTGGTATTGAGACTCAAAAACATGAGGAAATATGTATAAAAAACTAACTTCGAACATAAGAGTGGCGTCCTCTATTTTACACAAATAAGTACATTATAACAGTTGACATTTGTCATAGTACGGAAGTCGTTATGCCATGTCAGAGGCCCAGAGGCAGTTTGAAAACTCTGGCACCAGAGTTGGTCACTCTCACAAGAACTCTATTACTCACTCGCTGTTCATGGTACAAGCCCATCTTATTAATCTTGTTTGGACGGGAGTGCCGTTGCTCGCTGCTCAACTCGCCTTGTTGTGAACCTGACTTACTCAGGAGATCGGAATTTTAGTTTGTTTGATGGGGTTTGATACTTTTTTGAAAGAAAGAAAGCAAGAAAATTATTTATTTATAGTATTACAGATTTAAGGCACGCTTGACTTCAATTTGCTATTAAAACTTAGAACTTATATTTACTTTAGAACTTATATGACAATAGAAATATGAATACGTATGTATATGCTCGTATTTATTGTTTCCATTTTTATTAAGTTTCAGGGAAAACCTATTTTAGCTAGATTTTAGAAAGTTATATATTAACTAAATTCTTAACAAAGGTGTATGTTTCTATCAAATCTGATATACACTTAATCATAAATAAAAATAATATTTTTACGCGAAGCTTGTTAAGAAGGCGGATTAAAAACTCTAATCTTTAAATTTGTCCCTAGCATACAAAATTAACCATCTTTAAGGACCTATATAATTAAAGTTATTTTACAATCTTTATGGACCCATATAGTTTTATTTATTCTAGCTTTAAAGACCTAGGCATTATTTCAGAGAGCCCCATATAATCAAGCCCTCACGACCTATGACGTATAAGACCTAGTTTAATCCAGGCTATGTTTTTAGGTCACAAGTTTGCTTCGCGGAAGTATCACTGAAATAGCACGGAAGAGAGCTTATCTGGGTATTTGTACATATACATATAGTTGTATGAACGTGTGTTATTTATTTATAATATGACTGGCCTGTTAGCTTAGTTGGTAGTGGCTGCCTTCTAATCTAGGGGTTGCGGGTTCGATTCCCGCGTGACACAAAAGCATTTATGCATTTTAAAAATGTATAATTACTTGTGTTGAGTCTGGTTGTTTGTATGTATAATAAGTATGTATTTACAAAAAAAAGTATATAAGTATTATATCCGTTATTTAGTACCCACGACACAAGCGTTTGTTTGGTGTGGAGCTAGATGGCGCTGTGTGCAATGTCCCGGAATATTTATTATTATATTTATTTATATATTGCACAAAATATCAGTCCGTTTTTCTAATTAAAAAAGACAAATTCCAATATGAATTATCAGTTTTTCGGACACTTCTCTCAGTAAAATCTAAAACATAATGTTTAATACTCGTATTAAATTAATTATTAAAGTCACAGTTTATTCCTCACATTTTTTTAAAATAAAATGAAAACAAAAAATTCACATATGTATATAAATTAGCAAACAGATTCTTGTATTATAATTTTAACTAGATTTTCAAACATGTTAATAGAATTTTAATTAATATATTTATTTTTTGTTTCAGGTAAGCTTTAGTTACTATCATCGCTTTTCAATCATTGCGACAGTGGCGTTTTCGGTAAGCTAAACAAGTCCAATAAGATCTACCTTTAAATATGAATATTCGTCTACGAGTAAAACATTATTTTAGGTGGTCAAAGAAAGACGGTGACAAAATCAGGACGCAAATAAACTTATGAAAAAATCCCAAAGAACTAAATTAATCTCACAAACAGAAAAAGCCTTTGCAAAATCAAAATCATAAATAGTCTCTTGCATTTGATATCATCATAAATGCGTAAAAATAAAATAAAACACAATTATAAAGTATATAAGTATTATATCCGTTATCTAGTACCCACGACACAAGCGTTTGCTTAGTGTGGGGCTAGATGGCGGTGTGTGCAATGTCCCGGAATATTTATTTATTTATTTTATTTTATAATTAAACAAAAATCTTTAAAAAAAAATTATTCATAACTTATAAAACATAAAGTAACTGACTAATATTTACAAGTCCTAAACATAATATTAAAATATATAATATACCTAAAATAAAATATGAAGTAAAATAAAACAAACAAAAATTAATCAAAGAGCCCACCCCGGATCGCTCCCGGCGCAAAGGTTCCCATTACGCTCGCCGCGTTGCCACGTTGAATTAAACAAAATACATTTATTGATACATAAAACAATTATAGGTATACAAAATAAAAAAAATATAAGTAGAGTTAAAGTTTCACGCCACAACCCGGCCCCAACTCAGCAAATGCTGGATGCAAGCATCCAGCGCTGGTCTTCAGTTAGAACCCGACATTATATATGTTTTCTTTTCACTTCCTTCTCCTATAGCAGCCACTAGACATATTACATATTATTATGTAGACAGGACTCAACACTCTCGGCTATAACTCAGAATCTACGAGACATATTCACCGCGCGTGGATCTGCCTGACCTTGTAGAGGTCATGTACAGGGTGCTTATTTGACACGATAATATTAATAAATATTTTTTTATGAGTATGGTGAACTCTAGTGTCGAAAGTTTTAAAACCGTCTTAACGTCTTTTGACATGGTTTAACGATTGCGCCAGTGTTACTGACAACTGGTACCTACTAAATAACGTACTATACGACCCAATGTGTGCATTCCATTCTGTCTTTTTGATGTTGTATTCTTCGACGTAATTTCAATGGAAATAAAGACAAACGATAATTGAAGAACTTTTGATAGCCTTGTAATATTTAGGTACCACTGTTTTTTGTGCACTAGTTGGAATAAACCGCTCTATCGTGTATTTTCAACAAGTATTTAGGACAAATCCTCAAATAGTTTCTAAATGTCACCTTGAATACGTACAATAGGAACCTATCCCATTGTAAATACACCTCACGTACTATATGTCTGTGTTTTTGCGCCCTCCACGCGACCTAGTTTGCTAAAAAAGGATAAAATAACGTTAATACTACCTGTACATTATGAATACAGATTTAAATATATTTTGTATCGACGGAAATGTCACTGGTGACTTCGTGATGTGTTTCTATTCCATAAAAAATATTCTTATACAAGTGGCATATATTGCAATGGATTGAGATAGCTAAAATTTCCATCCTCTCTCTTTGAGTCGTATTTCCTCATCACTGAGGGTCGTGACTCCCTCACAGAATTAATTCTTTAGGGGAGTTCTCTTGTGCAGATACATTGTGGTGGGCACCCGTCCATGCATAGCTACATTTGCCTATCGTTTCTATACTATCGCTGAGTTCATTACGCCAAATGCTTAAAAGAGCTGCTTGGCCCTTCTTTGACCATTCTGTCGTTTGTGAGTATGTTTCTCCTCCACCATTAGACAGAAAAAAATGCTTATATACTTTTTATACATGAAATGATACTATTTTTCTTTTCAAATTAAAAAAACTAAATTTTGAAACTCTGTATAGGTTCACGTTTAACAACAGCTTTCTAATTTAATAAACTGAGCTTAACATATTCTTAAAAATCTTCTATAAATATATAAAACTCAAAGGTGGCTGACTGACTGACTGATATAGTGATCTATCAACGCACAGCCCAAACCACTGGACAGATTGGGCTAAAATTTGCCATGCAGGTAGATGTTATGACGTAGGCATCCGCTAAGAAAGGATTTTTGGAAAAGCCGTTTTTAAAGGGGTGAAATAGGGGATGCAAGTTTCAGTTCTTAATGCAAGCGAAGTCGCGAGCATCCACTAGTCGAGTATAAATCTAAAACTATATTTCTTATTTCCATATTTTTTTACAGTTAGTAAAACTAACACAACCAATAACATAATTATTATCTAATAACGACAAATTCTAATTGCGAATCTACGATATGTACATTTGTTATCATGTTAAGGTCTTCAGATCAACTGTCACAGGGCGGGCATCGAACCCGCACCAAACTGGGCTTATGTAACTTTAACACATGAGCCATTATCTCTGAGATAGTGGTTGCGGAAAAAATAGCGAATATCTTTCTTGAGGAAGAGGAAGGCCGAGAAGATCATACATGGACCAAATAAAAGAAATGACGGGTGTCATGTCGTATAAGGAGGTCAAGGAATTGGCAGAAGACCGGGAAGGATGGCGCATACTCCACAGACAAGGGCACGGCCCTTAAATTTATGATGATGATGATCTTTCTTCTACCGCTATGTATGAAAGATATTTTTTTTTATAATAGAAGAGATAGCATGTGGGTAACAGATTTAGAGTAAAAATATATGAGGTAACTAGTGGATGCTCGCGGCTTCACTCGCATTAAGAAGTAAAACTTGCATCTCCTATTTCACCCCTTTAAAAGCGGCTTTTCCAAAAATCCTTTCTTAGCGGATGCCTACGTCATAACATCTACCTGCATGCCAAATTTCAGCCCGATCCGTCTAGTGGTTTGGGCTGTGTGTTGATAGATCACTATATCAGTCAGTCAGTCACCTTTGAGTTTTATATATTTAGATGTAATTTGTTACAAAATTAATTGTTTTTCACTTAAGATGTAGCAAAATTTCGAATGGATCAGTAAGATTTGTTTAGTAAGTTATTAAACGTGATAATGCGACCAACATTTTGGGGACACTGTCTTTTGGCTGTGGGCTAGAGAGCTTGGACTATCTTTTGGCTTTTCTAAAGCTTTTCCAAGTTTTATTTTGTATAGTTTAAAAGTAGTAGGTAGTTATTTCCTTCTTCTTATTTATTTAAAACAGTTCCAATTTAAAAAAACTGTGGTTCCATGTCAGATTTCTAATAAAAGTATTCAATATTATGCTAATTTAACGGCAATTAAGAAAACCTTTTTTTTTTATTTCTTCAGAATCTTCTTAGATACAAATCAATACATTTTATTATCTGTACGTGCAACAAAACTGTACATATAATTACAGGAATGTCTACATACATAATCAGATAACTTGAGATAAAAAGACCAGTTTTCCGTAAGTGTTAATAATGCAATAAATTTCATTATCTTTTGCGTAATTTTGAGACTCATATATTTATCTACGTTTCGCAATTACCTCTTTAGGTATTATAAGCATATATGAAACATTATATTATGTACAGTCTGTTTGTTTAGTTGATTGATATGATTTCAATTGATCACCTAAATTATATAATACAGGTTAATCAAAGGTTGTAAAATTTGCTAATATTACTTTAACATTATTGCATAAACCATGTCAGAGGGCCTTAGGGCTGCTTGATAAGCTCTCGGCACTAGATCTGGCCACTCTCATTCGATAAGAAGGAGATTGCATAAAATCCTTTTTTCTTCATTCTAAATTATCCATAATAGATACTTATTACAAAAAAAGAATATTAATTTTATGGCATTCGTTATAATACCTAACTTCGATCTAAGTATCTAAAAATCGTAACGCTGGTTAGAACCGGCGTTATAATAGTATAAATAATAAATAATAAATCATTAGGTATTGTTTATAATTAAATATATTTTACTACGTATCGATGATGATGATGATCACTATCACAATTACACTATCACACAAACACACACACACACACACACGTGTCCAAATCACGCACACAAACACACAAAATGCAAGTGTAAACGACTTCCTAAATAACCTAAATTATTATTATCTCGCTTAGGACACGGTTAGCGATGACATTGGCTCTAAATTCATACCCTATCTATTTACCACCAATAGCACAAGACCTCTCTTACATAACAACATATCTAGTGACAGAGCTCATTTTAAATTGGCCCTGTCTATTATCGCCCAGAAACTCTAGGACCCTATTAAGTAATAGGTAGTTGAGAGTCAAAGGTCTAGTTATGTTGGTCGGCTCAGTCAGTGTGTCACGTGGTCAGGCGGCGCGCGCGCAGTTTTATTTGTAAAGTCGGTCAATGCCCCGCGCGTTAGATAAAAAAAAACACATTTGTTTACGTGAAGTATTACGCAAAGCGATGATTGTCCCTCTTTGCGTTCCGGTTTGCTGATAAATTAGTTAGGTAGTCAGTTTACGCGTGTTTTGGTTTATCTATAGTGGTATGTAGGTAGGTACTATGTAGTTATTGCGATGCTTTCCTAGTAGAGTAGTTTGAGAAGGTTTAATGGGTTTTAATTTGTATTTGCTAGTAAGAAATTTCATAATTATCTTTTATATGTGCCTTAGTTTTTATGTAAGCATGCTCTACTACAGATCTGAATTGTCGCTTACTATCCGGTGAATTGAGGTTAAGCACAAACCCATGTAGATTTAAAACCATAACTATACGAAAGCAATTACATAATTTTAACGATAATCGCTCATAAACCCAACACAAAGCTACTGAAACATTACGAAAGAAACGTTATGAATAAAACACAATTTCCTAGTAAAATTCATTACACCAACAATCGTTTGAGACTCGCGTAATTAATCAACATCTAGAAAACCTGAACTCGGGAAACTGAGGAAAGCTCCCAGACGAAAGTGGAAAAAGCTCTAATACACACATACAGAAGCCCGAGGGAATAAAACGCACACATAGAAGCGAGCTAGTGTGCGCGCCGCACACAGACGGAGCTACGAAAACGAAAGTGTCCGACGGTACACGAGCGCAGCCGAAGCGATTACGGAGTCAGTAGAACTCCGAGCGAAAAGTGGGACATCAGTCCGCAACTCGGCGCGAACGCGAGCGGACGTGCTTGGCCGTGACATCATCTGAGTCCGTAATATGGTGGTATAATCATGATGGCTGTAGAAGTGCGGCCGGCCAGCGCCGGGCCCCAGCCCGACGAACCGCGCACCGTGGCGGCCAGGAAGGCCTACCCCTACACCGAGGACAGTGTTAAACAAGTGGAAGACAACAGTGAGGCACCCTTAGACTTGTCAGTGCCGAAGGTGTCAGTGTGTGACTTTGCGAGGCATCCCTTCAACGATGCAGCGGACTTTGTGCGGATCCTGCAGCAGTCCCAGGGCTACCTGGCGCGGGACTCCGGGACAGACTCCGACGACTCCGCCGGCCGGCTCAGCCCAGACGCGCAGCACGCCGGGAAAGTTGCTTATAAGAAGTCGATCATTAAGAGATATAGTAAGTGGATTGTTGACAGCTTTTCGTCTGTTTTTGTTGCTTGTGCTGTTTGTGTACCGATGGAGACTGCATTATTCGTATTTGAGAAGACTATGGATTTGATGAAGAACTAACTGTGTTATTGGCTTACATTATTATTTGGATATTATGCCGGTATATTACGTTTGACGATTAGTGGATATCGCCTTTCATAGAAATATATTTTTCAGATTTGTTCACATGTTTTCAGCTGTAGACTATTTAATTGAATATTAAATCTTTTTCTAAACATTACTTTATTTGTAAATCTATGGTTATCTAAGACAAATTCGCCGGTTCTTATATAACTCACTCAACTAAACATACAGAATATAAAATCAATTGAAACCCCACGAATCTGAATCTAATAAGAATTATCGTTTACCAATTCATTCATGCGCCGTTATCTTATCGTTAAGATGCTAAAAATATACTGTAACATTACATCAGTGTCATAATAATGTAAGGAAAATGCAAAAGAAAGTGAATCTTGCTACGACGTGACGCGTAGCGCTACGCCGTGCTACGCGGCCCTGCTACGAATGCTTTCTTTCAATGCTACGAATATTTTATATTTTATGATAATTTGATAACGTGTCAGTACTCAAATAAAGAACAAAACTTTACAGTATATTGTTTTCGTTAGAAATAGAAAGAGTTGTAATGTACGGCACACATAATGTATGGACATTTGAAAAAGTAAAGTACCACCCAACACATATTCGAGATTTAAATATGTATAAGATTCATTTCTTCTTCTTCTTTGGTATGAAACAAGAAAGGAGATATATTATATTTCCTAGATACAATACAATTTTAATGGATAAAAGATTTATTTAATTGAAACAATATGCCTTACAAGTACCTATATACATTAACCAGATCAAGTCATTATTACGAATTTAAATCAGTTTACAAACACATTTTCCTTGAGTATAATAATGAATGCATATAAACTGACCTAGGACAACATGCAGCTGCATTATATACTATGTAAATACTTATTATCTAATGACTAACATGCGAGTGACGTCATGTAATGTATTCTAATTTTAAATTATTGTTTACAAGATAGGCTCAATGGATTTTTTGTTGAAAAAATCACGTACAGAAGGTTCTGTAGCATTTTGTATTAAAAAAAATACTATAATATCATATAAAATATACGGGATACCTTCTTTTATGTTTTCCTTGAGCTCAATTTCTATGAAAGCTACTCATTTGCATAATTATAACATCAGCAAACGGGAAAATTACTTCACAAATACACACATGCAATTGATCTAATGATTTTTTTCACATTTGCTTAGAATACAATTAAATATATAAATGAATATTCCGGGGTATTCCACACAGCGCCATAATAAGTAAACGCTTGTGTCATGGGTCATAATAAGGTCCAAATGATAAACCAAAATGTAATCTACCTCCATACCAAACTTAATCGAAATTATTACAGCCGTTTATACTTAAAGAAGGAACAAAGGCACATACAAAATTTTATATAACTGTTCTTCTTCTTATCGAATGAGAGTGGCCAACTCTGGCGTCGAGAGTTTATCAAGCCCTAAGGGCCTCTGACATGGCTTAACGAACCTACAATTTATATAACTGTTAATAGTAAGATATGAATCAGCGTGGTAAACATTTCCTTTCTTTTTATATTATAGAATATCCTTATATGATATAATATATCCCTTAGCATTGGTTTATCAGTCAACGTCTGAACGAATTTATACATTTTCCTTAACTTAAGGATATATAAGTATTATATATGTATTTACAAAAGAAAAGTATATAAGTATCATATCCGTTATCTAGTACCCACGACATAAGCGTTTGCTTGGTGTGGGGCTAGAAGGCGCTGTGTGCAATGTCCCGGAATATTTATTTATTTATATTCATAAAATTGCATATTAATGTTCTTGAACAGTTATCAATTCTTTGTCCTGCTGTAAAATAACTAATTATTCGTTTCTTAATTATGTACATCGTAATTATGTGGGAAACACGACAACCCAATACACAAGCTCGGATTGTTTTATTGATTTGATGCTATGATGATTTGAAATAAGTCTTCGAAGTTCTTTTGGTCGAATCTCATCTCATCTTATTAATTTTATAAAAGATAGTATGTTTGTAACTTTTTCTCGCTCAAACGGCTAAACGAATTTGGATGAAATTTGGTAGATTAGAACTTAGATTAACATATAGCCTACTGATATCCTGGATGGGAGCGGGTGACACTGCGAGCCCATGCTAGTATAGAATAAGAAAATTAATTACCTTTTTGATTGGACAGGTTGAAAACCGTACTGTGTGTCTATACTCATAAAATAAGTATGTATTGTAATGTATTTACAAAAAAGAAAAGTATATAAGTATTATATCCGTTATCTAGTACCCACGACACAAGCGTTTGCTTGGTGTGGGGCTAGAAGGCGCTGTGTGCAATGTCCCGGAATATTTATTTAATATTTATATAAACTCAGAAGTGGGCAGACACGGGCTTATGATGATGATGATTGTGTTGACGTTCCATGCTTGCTGGTTTAGTTTCAGCTGACGACCGAGATCCAACACATGCTTATCAGAGAAATGAGGACAGACTTTAAAAATAATTTATTATGCAGTTTGCAGGCAAAAATGCAACATGCATAATAATAATACAGCACAATTACAGGGCGTTGACCTCGGGCGGAAAACAACACACATACACACACACATTGTATGTGTTTATATATGTGTGTACATATGTAGTTGCAACAGAAACGATACAGTAATACCTACTGATAAATGCATGTATTTACTTACCTATAAAAAATAACATATTTAAAAGCAAATATAAACCTTATTTTCTTGACATAAGAGTCATTATATGATGTATTAGCTGTTGTTAGTATTTTATGTAAGTTGCTATATATTTGCTTGTAAGCAAATTTAAATATGCTTTTCTGCGGTGTATTGTTCATGTTTATTTTTGTGTCAGCAAGACTGTAGCGATTTTAAATTACTTCCTATTTAGCGTGACATACTGAAAGTTCAAACGATAATCTGTTAGGTTTTGAAATTAAAAACTCAATATAATGAAACTACACTTCATACAATACTAATGAAACTACACTTCAAATGGACCAAAGCCTGCCACAGATACATGTTATTCAAATACCTATGTTTTGAATATCAAAACCCAATATGTACCTGTATTATGCTCATTATTACAACCATCTTATCTAATCTCAATTAAAAACAAATAATAAATACAATTACAGCAAAAATCAAATTTAGAATCACCTATCAACCTATTTTAAAACATTCTAAAAAGAGTTCGGTATGTCAGGAAGCACTCATCAAAGAGTTGCAGGCGAAAGAGATCCAGGTATTGTTTACCGCGTCCGGCGGGGGAGTAAACATGCATTTTTTACACACCTTTCTCTTCCGACCTGTCGGGTTACAACCTCTTTGGAGCTATAGTGAACACACATAATTTAAAATACATCATCATCATCGGGTGCTACCTTCTTAGCAGTTTGGAGGTCAATTGACAAATTTCATGCCAACTCAAGCTGCTTCTTTTAGATAAATACATATAACACAATTACACACACATAACTTTCTTCAAAATAAAGGGCCTAGGTAAATTGTATCATTATATATCAATTAAAAATCAAATTGATATAAGCGCGAATTAATTTGCTCTACATTTAAATTGTAACACCCTATAACTTTCTTAAAGTTGGTTTAATATTCACCTATATCTACCTACTTTTAGATTCTACACCAGGTATAAAATGAAATGATTTGATAATATTTCACCGGATTGATTCCGGCAGCTGCTTTGATATTGGTTCCAACGCATCCTTTCTCCATGGGAAACGTTTTTTTTGGCAAACGCGGAAGGAGGTTTTAATGTAGGCTGACATATTGACATTATATCGCCACCTGATTAAAAAAAAATATTTCAATGTGATTTTAGAACTCTATTCAAACGAAGGTTAAATTTGCACATAATTTTGGTATCGGAATTTGAGTTGCACATTGATGTGTTCATCTGTCAATAAATCCAGATATTAAAAAAATGTGAAAACTTAGTAACATAGAGAACCTTTTTAGATCAATAAGAATAGCTTAAGTAACTTTCTAAGCGAGTGTGGCTCAACGGTTTTAGTGTCTGCTTTTCATCCAGACGCACCCTGGTTCTAATCCGGCCCTACACCAATGACTTGTATTTTCAAGTAGTGTGGATTTGCATTCGCTTAACGGTGAAGGAAAACATCGTGAGGAAACCGACATGTTTGAGGAGCACAATATCCGAGGGTATGTGTCTTCCGTGGAAGGACCTGGGAGCCCACGATGTATCTGCCCAAGAAAACTCCCCTAACGAATTCATTCTGAGGAGGAGTCACGACCCTCAGTCATGAGGAAATACGACTCAAGAGAAGTAACTTTATAAAAACAGTTAAAACGAAACACAAACACAATCATCTAGGAAATAGCTTTCAAGAGAACTCGAGTGCTAAGTTCCTAGATTGCATAGGAACAAGGATCTAGGCAATAAGATCCTAGGAACTAGAAGAAAGGTCTAACAGATTCCAAGAATTAGTTGATACCATTTCCAGTTCTAGTTAATAATAACCTAGATTCAGATAATTTTCGAGAATCCGTTTATAATTTAAGACTGCTATTTGGGTCAATGAATTAATCAATGCTAGGAAAATGTACCAATTATTTGTGGTTGTTTGATTTGGCAGGTTGTATTAGTTATAAAGTGATAGGACTTTTTTCTTACTGTGATGACATTAATTAATGTAATTCGGTACGCTTCTACCTTTATTGTTCGTACCGCAAGGTTGTGGAACTCCCTGCCTGGCTCTCTGTTCCCCACGCACTATAATCCAGCGATCTTCAAAGCGAGAGTGAATCGGTTCTTAGCGGGTAAGCACGCTCCATCTTAGGCCATAGCCTTTGCTTGCTACCAGGTAAACTATGGCCAAGTGCAAACTCGTTTTAGTAAAAAAAAAATATTTTTCAGTAAAATTACTCTATTTACAATAATAAAATAAGTTAAAATCTAAAATTATTGAGATACAATTCAACCCATACCGAAACCGTCTAAAAAATCTTCACATTTAACTTTAAATTAGACTAAATAGATATGAATACAAGTTTGATCAATATCGAATACCTAAACGATAAATCATTAACTTAAGTATCTTCAACAACGTGGGTCGACGACCTCGCGATCATATTACAAAAAATAGCTCACGATATGCGATTCAAATTGCCCCTTATAAGGTGTTGTAATATAAACCTATAGGTATCGGACCTATTTGAATACATTCGCAGTCGGAAAAGTTTGTAATACAACACAACCTCTTTTAATGTTTTTGGCACAATACAAAGTTATGGCTAAAAGAGAGGAAAAAAAAATAAAGAGTTATTTACTTTTCTTCTTATTTGGCCATAACCACAGAACACATAATCCATAACTTTGTATTGTGCTAGTTCTCAAGTTAAACCGTGTTAATTACGAGTAAATGGTCTTTCGAGATTTTGATATTGATTTATTACTGGATGACACACACAAATTGTGGGTTCTATCTGTTCAATTAACATGTTGCTTAACATCAGGCAAGTTTTAGTCAAGCGTAAGCCTATATCATGTAAAAAAAAGCTTGTACTTATTGAAAGTTAAATGATTTAAATACTAAGGCTCACTTGCACAACAATTTTTGATAGTATTTAACTACTAAATCACTAAGTAAAAATTACTAAATGTGTTTAAGATTCGTTTATTAGCTTTAGTTTCTTTCCTACTTTAAATAGTACAAGCCCTACTTAATAAGCCAAAGAATAAACAATCTACAGTCCGACCTGTCATCAAGTGGTATTCGTGTCTAATCTAAAGAGTCCATACTAGGAAGTACGCCGGTCATCGAACCAGTCTACTCAGAATCAAAGCGATGACCAATCCATGCGTGCTTTTTGTCGAGTTTGCTTATATACATTCTATATACTATACAATATACCTACTTAACGTTGTTTGTGTCGTCAGCTATTGGTCTCAACGGAAGACCAGCGCTGTTCGCAGTCAGCATTTTAGTTTGAAAAGAAAAATTAATAATATGTTTACATTCGGAGCTAAACTAAAAAATTAAAATTAAAAAATCGTTCACAAAATATCAAATTCACAAAATAACACAGCGCTAAGTCGTATAATACGTTCCAAAATTGATTCTCGGAACGTTCCTTGTAGCTATTTTAATTCGCGTCGAAGTTTGTTTTTTAACAGAAAATGAAGATGGAATATCGTTATTTGTAGATGTCTTGTTAAGATCATCTAATCCGGAATACGAGCGACGGGCGGGTCAACGTTCGCTGAATATTTGCATACATTATCCAAGCATACGTTAATTTTAATTATTACCTCAGAAGTTCAATACCTAACCAATATGTCTATAAAACACCGGCTACCTGTATCCGACGAATCTTATAGAAAAAAAAATGATTTTGAATTCATATTAATTCCGCCGACCGAATATTATTTAAGCGGATCTTCAAAATGTTTCGCAGCTAAAATATACCATAATCACATGCAATAAAGCTTAAACTCGCTTGTTATTGATAAAAAGTTATGACATTTGAATTCAGAATAAACAATAGAATGTCCCGAAAGGGTGAGGAAGGGTTGTTCTTTTTTTGAATAGCTTCCTGCAACCGCTCGTCTCTATCTCTCCCCCTATGTTAGACAAGGATGCAAGACCCGCCGCTGATTTGTAACTTGATTATTTAAATTTTAGTATTCAAATGACGCGAACGCATCCGTTTTTAGAATTCGAAAAATAAATAAACTATCCGTCCGAAAACTACGGGCACGGTCTATTGATAAACTATAAACAGTTTTACAACTTCCTTGGTGAACAAAGAAGGTATTAGCATAAAGTTTAACACGTACAAATTAAAAACAAAAATGACGCGTTCCTTTTTCCCGTCTCAAATAGGATGGGGTGGACGGTACGTGCCAAATTAGGGTTGTAAAGATAGATACACAGGGATAATATAATCGTTTTTTTTTTATCTAATCGGTTATGTCGTGCATTGCTCTTTTATTGAGTCGGTAAGGGGCCGTCGCCGGCCGGCCTTCAACCTCCACGCAAGGCTGTCGTTGCAACATACACACAAACACACATTCGCGGGCCTCTCTACTCGATATGACTTAAAAAAACACAATCACCCGCCCGTTACTTTTTCAAGATTTCTTTCTCTCGGAAAAAATTGCTTAATAGGGTCATACGGGCAAAACCGCGGGTTTCCGTAACACAACGCCGCTCACCTTGCCAGTATCATCTGTCAAACAAAAAAGGCTTTAACCCAATTTTTTGAAGTGCATTAAAAAAACTCTACCTGCAACCGGTAGCGAGAACCACCCCCGCGGTAAAACAACTTAACTGTAAACCTCTTTTTTATATTTTTTTTTAGAATTGGTAGCATTTTTTCGCCAGTTTTTGCTCGCAAAAAGGTTGTATTGGTGAATTTATGGCGGTATTTTGCAACGGTACCTCGATGCAATTGTTTAATAGTTTTGCAGATGTTTGTTTTGTTAGAGTTTCGGAGCTTGCAATTTTTCGGTCACCTTTGTTGGTTTTTACTCCGTTGCAAATATATTATTAACCCGATATTTTAAACAATCAAATTGTTGGCGTTATTCTGTTGTTTAGTGCCAACAAACGTCTGCACAAATGTCTCCGAAGTCTTTCAACATCTTGCGAACATGTTTTTGCAAATGTTTGTAAAAAGTATATTCCAAGCGACGATTTAAGTATTTTAAGTGATATCCTGATGTCTATTAAGAAATGTTATTAATATTTTAGTGCAATCATTTCGTTTCTCATTCCCGTCTTCTATCCCATAGTTAAAAGTGAGAAATTATATCCATGTTTAAAAGTATATATTGATATTTATAAAAAAAAATATGGAAATAACAATAGGTGATATTATTATTATTTATTATTATTATTTAAATTACTGTCATATATGGAGTATTTACGCCTAGGCCATTCCTGATTTGTCCATATTTGTTGTTACTTTTTTTTTTTTTTTTTTAAATATTAGTACTTATCTTTATTTACAATAATAAAATATAAAAACAAGTGAAGGAAAACTAAACATACTACTTCTTTGTTGTTACTTATAATATGATAAAAGAAATCTGTATATGGCTAACTAAATTCTAACGCCGTTTCCTTCCCCAAAAAGTCTATATTTGGAAAAATTTACTTTTAGATTAATTATATAAATATTAAGGTAAAAACAAAGGGATTAGACCATAAAAGTATTACATAAAATATTATTACAAATGGAAATAACGCCACGTGTAAATGTTATTTATACAAGTATATACCGAGGTATTTAATTACATAAACAATCTACTTATCGTCTATTAATTCAATATTATAAACCAAAATATATCGGAACAATTATCGAATTTTGTGTCTAATATATTTATATTGACACAGGAATAACTAGTTACTAAAGCTTGTGATGTCATCTGGCTTCCGCTCACCTACACCGATGTAATTATAGGAGTCATTCATTGAATAGAGATGTGCTGAATTATAAACGAACCATAGACAACACGGTGAAACTTTTTATAACCTCTAAAGGAGGTTTTATTCAACTTTTGAACGAAAATTTAAATTGTCTTTAATTCCAATCTTTATTTATGTAATTTTATGATTCATGCTATACTATTAATTACTAGTTTTGTAAGGATTCAATAATGGTTTAAAATAGTTTTTCCTGCACGTCGTAGAGCACAATGAATGAAAATTAAGAATAGCCGCAGACTTCCTTTAACCTATTAACTATGTCTATACCTACATCTCTATGTATGATAAATGTACAATTGTGCATGAATAAAATCACAGAAATCTATTTAGATTTCTGTGAATAAAATACAGTTTATTTTTTACTAAAATTCCTCATAATCTATAGAAAAGAACAGTTCTTTCAGTTTTTCATCAGATAAACAAGATCAGTCCAGTATTTAAAAAATAATAATTACATTAATGTCAGTAACAATTTTGATTTCACTAGGAATACTTATAGATGTACTGACAATATATAAATACCAATTATTGTCAAAAAATTGTCTGGAAAATACGCGAAACCTGAAACCTTTTTATAGACTGTCCTTTTTGCCGGAGGCTCGGAACTTTTTGGTCAGAAAATAAATATGTGTAAAGATAGTAAATACTACTTTTATATTCACTTTAAGTAAAATACTGTAAATTATTTATTTCAATGTATATTTATGTTAAAGTGTAACAATATTAGTCATAATCTAGCGCTTTGCAAATAATTTCCCAGCACTTATTACATAAAATATTCTGTATTACGGGTCAAAGAAATAAAACCTTCTTGAATAAAAAGTTGAGTGCTTTTAGTTAAAAAATAAATCACTATGTTTGCTGAAAATATCTAATATTGAAAAACAGTATTTCATATTAAATTACTGACTACTGTTTAGATGTTTGATATAAACAGTCTTGTCGTATGTTAACTCTACATTTTGAAAAAAAAATTAACACACATTATACATATATTACCTACCTATCGTCGGATATTTCTACATAATTTAACAAGCAGGAAATCGAGTTTTTCGACAGTCGATATAAACTATTTATTAATTTATGTTACATACAACCTTCTGTAGCTAGGTGTCGAAATTTAATAGGTTGATACGCCCTTTGAGTTTCACGCAATAAATTAATAAAACAAATAACCTTTTTGATTTAATTATATCTATTAGGATTTATGTTTGAGAGGAAAACCAAATCGGAAATGTTTAAAATTGATTTACATAATAAAATATAGGGTTTGGAAAATAAAATAATACTTTATTACCAATAACGTTTAGAAAAAGTTCGTTTGTCATTATTTGAAATATGACAGGTCTTAGACAAAAAGCAAACCAATCAAACTCAATTATAAATGGCATTAATGTACATTTATCACGCTTATATCATATGAAATGGGATCACATAAAATACTGAAAGTTACATAGGTACTGTTAAATAACATCATCCAATAATAATAACAGTTCCATTATTATAATTTTCTGCACGCAGCAGAGCTCGACAAGGACTGAAGATGATGATGACGATAATAAATTGCTTAGAATCTCTATACATCACTTTACCAAGCAAAGTAAGGAGCCAGGCGCTTCACTAGATATTTCCTAACTCGTGTGTCGAAACGCACGCCTTACATGACTACACTACCTCGGCTCGGAATGTAGACTCTTTGCTAACTGTAGTATAATTTATTGTCTTTGGTAAATTGTACTGATCTTAGTTATAGTTATAGTTTTGAATGTGGCATAAGAACAAATAAAGAGAAAATTGGTTTAAGTCCAGTTTAAAAAAATATGTTACAATACGAGGTATGCGGTCTTAGTAGTGTCATCTCTCTCTTTGAGTCGTATTTCCTCATGACTGAGGGTCGTGACTCCCCCGCAGAATTAATTCGTTAGGGGAGTTTTCTTGGGCAGATACATCGTGGTGGGCGCCCAGGTCCTTCCACGGAAGACGCATGTCCTCGGATATTGTGGTCCTCAAACATGTCGATTTCCTCACGATGTTTTCCTTCACCGCTAAGCGAGTGCAAATCTACACATAACTTGAAAAATACAAGTCATTGGTGTAGGGCGGATTCGAACCTGGGTACGTCTGGATGAAAAGCAGACACTGGAACCGCTGAGCCACACTCGCTTAGTAGTGTCATAGGCTACTTTTAATCTTGAAATAACGTGTGCGAAGCCGCCGACGTCCGCTACTAATAAATAAAACCTCAAATTCTACAAAAAAATCACAAGATGTGCTATCCGATTTATCTAGAACTACAACTATATATATAAAACAAACCAGAGACAATCGGTCGCTGGTTACGAAACGGCGTATGTGTGTCAATGTCGTCCATTCGCGGAGTTCAAGCGCGTACACGGACAGAAAAACTAAGGCTGCCGCTGTTTGTGGAGAAAAACCGTGATTGGCGGACATTTAATGGCATTTATGTGTGAGGTAGATCTAATAAATCTAAATATATAAAACTCAAAGGTGACTGACTAACTGATATAGTGATCTATCAACGAACAGCTCAAACCACTGGACGGATTGGGCTGAAATTTAGAATGAAGGCAGATGTTATGACTTAGGCATCCGCTAAGAAAGGATTTTTGAAAATGCCACTTTTAAAGGGGTGAAATAGGGGATGCAAGTTTTACTTCTTAATGAGAGCGAAGCCGCGAGCACCCACTAGTGAAAAATAAATAGTGGGTTGCATCATCATTATTCGACATCGCACCAAAGTCGACAACGTCGGGATAGGAATTGCCACGTTGAAGTGGAGATGGGCAGGACACTTGGCGCGTAGGGATGTCTCTAGATGGACCCGAGCAGTCACTGCGTGGTATCCAAGAAGCAGTATCCGACCCAGAGGCAGACCACCAGCCCGATGTTCGGATGACATTTCTAAACAAGTAGGTAGGAGATGGATCACACAGGCTGGAGACCGTACTATGTGGCACGTTGGAGAGGAGGCATATACTCAGCAGTAGGTGAACACGGGCTGACATGATGATGATGATCATCATCATTATAATCATTCAAATCAGTGAAAAGTGTGTCACGCGTTACTCTTTCATTAAAACGGATTAAATGTTTTTATTTCTGAAGGTCAGTTAATAATTTGGTTTAAAATTAATGCTATTCTGCCTTATTCTATCAATATTTTCGACAAAAATATTAAAGGAAAAAAAGGGAATCTTTAGAAAGACAAAGATTAAAAATGACTTCTTAGTACCACCAAGTTGTTTATGTACTTTGTTTACGCTATTCAGTGGTATCGTACCGCAATGAAAACAGGCAAAGGAAGCGTCTCTCGACAATGCGTGTGCGCGTGTTTGTATGTTTGTTTGTTGGCGGCGCGCGCGCAATGCCCCGGTATTCCACAGCTTCCGGACCGATACGCGGTACTTTACTTGTTTCTCTTTATTTATAGGTTAACTATATTAGAAAGATTACAATTACAACAAAATTTACAAAGTTATGATACCTACAGGTTATTCATAATTAGAGTAAATGGATCAAAATCTAGTTCAATATCCAAAAACAATTAATATAATACGTTTACTTGAATATCTAAATACAATATATTAAGAAATACTTAAATAATTAATACTATATATTATTATTTATTACTTGAATAATTTCTGTATAATAAAAGTCTTGATACCATAGACTAGATTCGATCACCTATTTTCTAAAATACAAAAGGAAACAAACCTTTTTCCTCAATCGCACGCAAACCTGTTTAATGATAAAGCTTTTATTGACTGCGTAAGTTAAAAACCTCCTTTAATTTGGCAATATGTTACCAAACACTTGCACTTACGATACTTTTGCGTTTTTAATATTGACATGACAGGCTATGGTCTTGAGCAAGGATTTTAATTTTTAAACCGGTATAGGTCTGTACCAATACCTGTGTGTTATAAAACTTTCAGCTACATTCATTATATATATATTATACGAGACAGCGACTGTTTTTTACATATAGTAATGCATAGGAATATCAAGTTTCCTGGAGCAATATTAAATAAGTGACATTGTCTAAGGTGGAACGTATATGTGTCCCTGATTTTATTTCTTTAATTAATTGTATATAATTATTTTTATTTGTTATACAAAACATTTTGTATACTGCTTATCAATAAATCATAACGCATAATTATCATGTATCAAAATGGATACAACGTAATACAACTAAACGTCGAAATAAATCACAATAAACAAATAACATTAAACAAGCCCAGGTAATGGTACGACCTCTGCCGGTGCCATAGATTACCCAACAGTGGCAGAGGATGGAGGTTGCGCAAGCGCCGCGTAAACAGGAAAACGAGATTTTGGACTTTTCGACTGACTCACTAACTAACATTGTTGTTGTTGACATTATTATGAGAAGGTTAGTTGCTGTTTCGAAAATGGAACGCACGAGCGCAGAATTGGTAATTGGGTCATAGGTACATCTTTTTTGGACTTCAAATCTGGATGCGTCTGATATATTGTATGAGATTGAAATCATATCAGTAAAAGGCAAATACATATATCTAAAAATGGGACAAAACCATCTTTAGGTAACTATGCAATAGTTTTAGTTATAAGCAGCTTAGAGAATCCTCATATTTCTACAAACTTAAAACATCCAAAATCAATCGTTGCTTCAGGTTTATAAGTTTGACAGAACATACCGACAGACTGTCTAAATCTATGTATCAAAAAAGTTCACAGATATTTTTTTCTTCTTTGGCCATAACTTTGTATTGTGCCAGTCACAGATGATTCAAAACGCATTCCTCTAAATAGTGATGTGGTAAAGCACGTCCGCAAAGTTCGTATTTCGAAACTCGCCTGCGCGCCAAGCTCCACCCACCTGCAACCGTATTGCCAAACGTTTCCGGTAAAGAGTTACCGGTTTTTTACCGAAACTTTTTGTTCGAATTATGTCATCGGTCAACCGTAAATGCGGTCGTCGATTGTTATCTCAGAAATAATTAATGGTCTGTCTTGCAGTTTGTCTGTTTTATAATTATACCTATTCTTTTCAACACGTCATTAATTGGCAGTTAGTTATTTGTACAGGCATAAAATTACAGTTTTGCATATTAATATTATCCCTTAATGCAGCGGAATAACCAAACATTCATATTACAGTAATACTAATGATCGAACACCGGTTTCGAACCAATTTCCTTTAACATAATCATACTTGGCAATTAAATCAGAAGTAAAACTCTACCAAGATTCGTATCTGACGTGACCTATAATTGCTGTATTTTGTAATCGTCGATAAATGGCTATCTATACCCATGAAAAATATTTCAACAAGAAGGAGTGGAATCGATCAATAAATAAATGCGTAACAGAGTAACACGTCGTGTTTTTTTCGTGGCGTGTTCACCCATCCAAATCCTGACCACGACAAAAGCTTTACTATGAAAATCACTAACAAAACAACAGTACAACAAGCGCTGCAATCGGTAGCAAGGAACACATTATACATAGATGGCAGATATATCTCACACAGTGCTAGGCCGCACACAGATGGCGCTAGTGTGCATACATGTGCATTCGCGCCTAGACGCGCTCTATGTGTTAGTTTAGTTAGTTTTACTATCGTAGTGAGGGCGCGGGCGTATCGCAACCAGGTCAAGGAAGCCGATGCACCGTTCACGCTAAATCTCACTTTCGCGCGCTGCAAATCCAAGATGGCCGCCCGCTAGTGACGAGCCGTTTCCATCTCGATGACACGATTCGATTTTGTTTTAATTGTGTAGGTTTTATTTAGATTTTTCTTTATTTTGAGTACATTAAAATTAATCATTTATTTATTGACGTATGACATTATTAGTTGTTCACAAAGCATTTAAAATATATTTCATTTCGAGCCTTTAAACATTGTTTTGATAAGTTTTTCGTGAACTATTCTCCATATTCCACTTACCTAATTAGGACAGCGATGTTGCAACAGTCTCTATCTATCTAATATCTTTACACGTGGACTGTAATAGGAGAAACAAACAAAACAACACGAATGCTAGTATCCTTGCCCCGATTTCTTATTTCCTACGAGTGGTTATAATCGAGATAGCGATATCTAATACACGCCGCATCTTATCAAGCGACAACTCGTTCTTGCAGCCGTGGACGATAAAGTATGATTTTATTATTTATTTGGTAATTTGACATCATTTCGATAATGCTCGATTAATTTTCTGTATTGTTATTTTTGATAGTACCCAAGAAAACGGAAGCTATAAAATAAAGAACCGTTTGCAAGGAGTTTTAATATGTTATCTATGGTTATTTGTGAGAGTTTCCCATCAGACGAGTTACTGGTCAAATGCCAAACTGTTTATTCTGTTACAAAAACTGTTTAATATATTAATGAATAAAAATCAGGAAGTAATACCAAGAAAGCGAACCTTGATTCACCTACAAATGATTCCGGAATCCATCACCAGCTGCGCAGACGCCGCCGTAGACGTGAAAAAGCAGCAGTTTACGTTTGTTTACGTGTAACGGCGACCGTGGGTCAAATTAACGTACTCTCGAGGCTGCACGTAGTACGACGACATAGCAATGTGGACAGACCTTGTTCATACATTTACCTGATAAAATAAGTCAAAATAAACATAATTTTTGTACAAAAATGAGGGCAGGGCACAAACTTCCTTTTACGCCGTTAACACCTGTTTTATCCAGATGTTTTTTTTTGTTTTCAATTCTAAAATATACAGCACTGTAGTGTAAAAATGGAGCTCTTGGAGCAGTCTACCTGTACTATGTCAATACAGTACTGTTGTTTTCCTGCAAGGTTGGCCCGAAAAATATCTAACGCAACTGCCGGCTTTTAGGACATGACTAATGGACAATAGTGTTGCGAAATCTTTACTTCGATTCGATTGGTATTCAATCGATACCTTGCTATTGGTCGGTGCATCGTTAAATTGGTCTGGAAAATAGCACGTTCGCTTTCAGTGATGTAGGTGAATGATTTAATTAATGGGGTTTAAGATTAAATGGGGGAAATTTGTGTGTTATTAATGTAAGGTAATTAATAGGGCACATCTTTCACTTCAAAAATGTTCTTTTTGATCAAAATAATAAGATAAGATTCAAATACCCATTCAAACTTTATCTATAAAAAACACTTATTACGGATAAACTCAAAAAGCTCGCCATAACTTAACTAGGTCTGTTTAATCGTGATGTCATCGATAACAAGGCTACAACAATGTCCGCATCACTACGGCATAATATCTATGTGCAAGGGCCGTACCAGAAACATCAATAAATACCTCCCATACTCATTCATACTTTATGCAAATATAGTCCTTATTTCTTTACAATACAGTTCATAGTTGAATAGAACGGAATCACTGCAAAGATTATGCTAGATAGGTTGATAGTACAGACACAAGGGCCGCACTAAAATCTAACCATAAACAATGACATACGATCCATGCCAATTTGGCACTTGTGACCAAAGACATAAGGTCGATAATAGCATGTATGTGTGTAGTAGTTTTCTAACGTTGGAAGTACCGGCTAGTGCAGCGTAGGAAGCGAAGCGCCCTTCACGCCATCTGACCTAGTTTCAGTGCAAACAAATATAAACTACGTTGTCAACGCGATCTTAACCTGAAATATCGCGTTTTTGAATTCACTTATGTTAAAACAGTTTATTCTGCTCATGTTGATCAGGATTTTGTATAAATTTAACTGGAATGTGTTTGATTGTATCAATTCTTTTATAAGTTTATATAAAAATGGACTATAGCAAATTCACGTAGTGCTCTTGGCCCATACATTTTTAAGTTGACAAGAATTTTTTTTTCAAATAAATACGTAGTTATTTTGACTTCAATAGTTCAATCAAATACTTAAATAACTTATGAGCTTTCCATGATCAGTCGACATTACAAAAGTTTAAAGTTAAAAAAAAAGAGCTGACATAATCCAAGCCGCAAATACATACATGAATTTCCCAATTACTTGTCGCAAATCACGTGCCACATTCTTCAGTCGACCCGAAAGTCCCTACAATCATGGACGATTAAACTTAATTAATTATTACGCACGGCAAAAAGCGTTCACGTAACTTTGCATTTTCGGATACGGTGACGTTTAAAAGAACGTTAACGCGACAGAGGTAAAGCAGCAAAGAGGCTGACACACATACTTCCTCTTTGAATGAGGCAACTGTCACGACTCCTTGCGCAACTCTTCATAATGCGAACTCATTACCATAACACATTATGGCTTATCAATGGCCGCAAGGAGGCCGTAACTTTTTTTGGCAATGCTTATTTGCAACTCTGGTTTAATTCGGATTAGTGATTGATTGATTGATTGATTGATTGATACTTTATTGGACACAAAAAAACATAATACACAAACAGAAAAGAAAATTAATTAAAACTAATGCCACAAATGGCGGCCTTATCGCTAAAAGCAATCTCTTCCAGGCAACCGTAGGATGGAGAGGAAAATATATAAAAAACAGACTAGACGGGCTTACAATAACGATTACATGAAATTTGACTATAAAATCTTAAACAATAAACATAAACATTTAAAATTATAAACTATTCTAACCCATACTTACATCATGTATATTATACTACGTAATATATAAAAATATACTATGTGCTAATACTACAGAAATAACTACTATAAACTTACATATAAATAAGAACAATATACTATAAACTTACATACAAATAAATACAATATATATATATAAATATAAATTCATTATTAGATCATTAGATTAGTGTATTGTTTTTAATGTTGAGGCGTGCCAGTTCGAGAATTGGCGAATGAAAATTGGATGTTTCTTTTATACTGTGGGCTTGCACGTGACTACAAGTTACCTGATCATATTTTATTTACAGATTAATGCTTGATTAACCAAAAAAATAAAACAGATTTTCCGGAAAATAGTATTTGAGTAAGTGTAGACATATGGCATACTAAAACAAATAAAACATTTAATAGCAGTATACCTGGCCCAAACTGATTGGAATCGCTTGAAATAGCCCCGCTATTTACAGCTTACACGCTACGTGGGCGATTATGAAACTTTCATATTTAATGCACACATTGAAATGGTTTAGCCAATTTTTGTTGGGTCTGTTGCCAGGGCCATTTTTAGATTACTTTTAAACTTTTACATTCGCCTTTGTCTATTTTCAATTTATTATTCTCGTAATCATACTAGAATGACACTTAACAAGGCAGATCTAATAAAAACAAAACTAAAATAAAATCGTTCTAAAATCTCTCTATTCACATAAGACCTCTATGGTAAACACGTGTAGTCATTTAGCCTCCTTACTTGAAGCCGATCAAAAGGAGTATTTCCGTTAGCATGTGCGCTCCGAGGCCTAGGTGCTTAGTCGCCGGTTATTAAAGTATAAGATAAACGTGTTATCACCATAATCGCGGTTTCCATTTCGCGGCGCCGCCACTTTCTTGCGTTTCCCGCGTCAGGGGAAAGTGCCCGCGCTTTTCCGACGCCATCTTGGATTTGCGCTCCCGCTCGCGCGCGATGCAATGCAACTGCAGTTCGGTTTCGTTGCAAAATATTCAATAAAATTAAATTATGACTGTAATAATTAAATAACTATAGCAATATACGATATTATTCTAGTGGTAAAGTACTTCTTTACTTTTATTGCCATTTAGTAATAAGCCAGTTAAGTAGTTATGAATAAATAAATTTGTATCTAAAAAATACATGTCGAAGCCAATGTCTAATAAAGTTTTTTGTCATTCTATGACGAAAATGTTTTAATTAAATGCCGCGTAGGATATGATGATACTATGACGCATATTACTGACTTGTATGTACGAGAATGAATATGTCAGACTGACCACAGACCAGGAAAAATGCAGGAAATGACACCCATCACCACTGAGTCATGCTTTCTTCTGTGTTCAAAGTACATAATAAATAAAATATTCCGCACATAATTAGACAAATTTTTAGTCTTATTGATTTTTCCAGATACATAGATTGCTTAAACTGTATCTGATAAACAATCTAAAAATAATAGGTATAAATAGATAAACAATGTTAAATAACATATTAAAACTCCTTAACTAATCGTACTTTCAAATTAGGAATAACAATCGAATAAAGCCCTTTTATTTTTAAATTGACACACGCGTGCGTCCGTGACTGGTATTCCAAAGAGGATTCAAGGATCTACATGTTACCTATTGTTTACAGCAGACAGATAAAAAAGGTTTATGCTTCTCAGACGTATTCATTGGAATTACCAGAATTCTGTGATATTTAGACGAGTTTTATGTTGAGAATACGTTTGTTTTTTGTTACAACGATTTTCTTTTGTTTTATCTATATTAGCAGCTTTGACATTTATTATATCTGGTGTATGTACTGGTATTAAATTTACGTTGAATATAATTAAAAATTAAGCATGGAAAGTCACATTAACAATAAATTAATCTACATTTTCCACTGTACTCATTCCAGAACACAGCTTTCATGTCATTTTCCAACAGAATTACAATATTTGTGTATCACGGAAATGATCAGCTAACTTGCTCGGCTAGTGTTAAACCGACTGTTTCCGGGTATATTATAACACACACATACACAAATATATGTGTGATGTGTTAATCCTGACAAATCCATGATATAGGCCAAGATTTTAATTTTAATTGGACAACAGGAAATTATTTATTATATAATAGTGATATAATTTTTCATTTAAAAGTATTATTTGGAGTTGAAAAACCTTATGGGTATATTTGGATATATGTAGGTATGTTAGGTAGTTATGTAAATATATCATACTAATTTAATATAGGTACCTAAGAATGAAATTTTATTACATTTTAAATTGTCTCTTCCAATTTATCAAACCATCTTTTTAGGATAACTATACATTTATTAAAAAATGACATTGTATTATTAAAAAAAGACTTATTAGCATTTAATAAAAAAAAAATACAAATGTTTAGTGTACATCACTCATCACTTACATAAAGTTTACTCCAAAAAGGCTAAATCCATTAATATTATATTTATTAATATTACTTCGCAAACGTCTGGGAGCTAAAACCTGCACTCAATCAATATCAACCAACAAATTATCGTACCTAACCAAAGTACTAAATTATTGAACCCAACCTGCACAATCAAATTCCACCCTTATCATCATTAAATTAAGAGTGCTTTTCAATTGTCATCAGTTGAATCTTTGCGAGATTCGTGACGTCATCCAACATCCGGGAAGCCAAGCTATTTCTAACATTGACACCGGTGACCGGAATTATTAGAGCTCTCAATTACACGGTTGACACTCAAATTGAGGGGTCTTTGTCACTGGTTCAGTTACATGTATTATATACCTACTGACATGTGATAGCTTTATGTATCTATGGTATATACCATAGAGTAATATATGTACATATATTGTTGTTATCAGTAGAAATAATAAAAATGCAAGTGGTCAGTTTTTAAAAAGCAATGATGCAATTCTGAACAATAAAGTATCTATTTTGCAAAAAAATACACAAATGAAGTCAGGCCAAAATGATTGTATAAAAAAATTTAGGCTGCATTGATTGGTAGTTGTATTTTTACCGGGAGAAGGCAAAATCTCAATCTTTTTCTTATCGAAAGAGAGTGGCCAACTCTAGTGTCGAGAGTTTGTCAAGCCGCCCTAAGGGCCTCTGACACAGCTTAACGACTACCGTACTAGACAAGCAGCCGGGACCTACAATTTAAAGTGTCATCCAATCCACGACAAAAATCTCAATAAAATCAACATAATAAGTTGATTGTAAAAATTCTATATAAAAAATATACCTATATACACAAATTATATGGTGTAAAGTACTTACCTGTATAGAATATTATAGTCGTCTATGGCACCATAGACTACTATGATTATCGGTAGGTACTTATAGAAACTAAGTTGCACCAATATTTTGACTGCGGAAACCATAACAATGATTCGTAGAAGTGATTGGGTGTGAGGAAGTGGGCACAATTAATGGCGATGCTAATTTATGCAATATTATGACGTCATTGACATCTAACTGACTAATTTTTGCTGACTACGAGTACCTATAAAAACTAAGTAAACTAAATAAGAACCTATAAACGATGTAGACATCTTTTTAATTTTGTAAATCTACAAAGAAATATATAAATATTTCAGCACGTATCACACAGCGCCATCTAGCCCTATTATAAGCAAACGCTTGTATCATTGGTACTAGATAACGGATATAATACGTTTACGTTTTTTTACTTATTATATATGTAGACATCTTTTTATATTTGGAAGTCTAAATATAAAGATATTCTTAGTGTCTTGTAATATTAAACACAAGCAGGTAATGAAAAACAAAACTCAGGGTATCAGCAAAAATGCCTGTACATAGAACATATTTCTTGTTATCATTTTTAAAAAATCAGTTTTCATAAATTGTATTATTTGTAATAAATTTTTCAATAAGCAAAAAACGAAACAATAAGACGTATTATAATATGAACATTATAATGTTGTATGACCATATTTACTAACCTATATTCCTCGTTTTCAATTTACCGCCGACAGCTGTCTTTAATACAACAATTATCATAAAAACGCCAAAGTTCAAAGCTTACAAAAATAAACGCACAAATTAAATGTAAAAAACTTTAAACATTCTTGTTTTTAATTATTTCCTGTGTAAAAAAGCACGCGAATATGCATCTATCTGTTTTCGTATGCACAAATATTTCTTTGTCGTTTAAAAATAAAGATTTTCCGAGCCAACGTGTATTGGCGGGCTTTCATTTTGTAAACAGAAAGAAAGTATGATAATTCTACGTGTTTTCCACGAAGAAAAACCAAGAAGTTTGTAAACAGAAAACAATATATATGCGAGTAATTGAAAGATGTAGCAACCAGTCTTATTCCTGATGGTAATTTAAATCTAAGTTCTTGTTTTTATTGTTTGATAAAGTATTTGTCTATTTAATTAATACAATTACAATAATATAAAAGAATACTAATTATTGTTGTTGCGTTTCAGTTACTGTCTAAGCCATATAAGTAAAAAAAAAGATTTATAAGTTATAATATATACACATGTATATGCATAGACTGGGATAGAAATAAACGACGACATAACAGTACATTATTTTACAAAAAAAACACAAATAACAATACACTTCCCAATTCCCTAACCACAACACCTGCAACTATTTAATCTCGCTCCGTCGTTTCACTTTCCCGCACACATTCTCGCTGCATATTGCAAGTATTTAATGAAACCCCCGCTTCCTACCAGGAATGTTACCCGTACATTGCACTTTACAAACCTACCCGTATTTCGCTGCAAAATAACACTGCAACACCCACGCCCCAGAGCGGGGGGTGTATCCCCCCAGTGCATTCACCCAGCCACCCTGATGAAAGTGGAAGGTAGCTCCTAACTTATGCAAGTTTGTTAATATTTCAGGAAAGTAAAAGTTCCAGATAGAGTTTACTTCTCTCTTTATGAATACGGGAGCGCTCTGTGGTCTCAGCTTAATTATCTCCAGTAATTTGTTTGGATTAATTCTAGTAATGTCTGGACAGGAGTAATCATGTTTTTACTAGTCTGGTTACACGTCTGACGATGTTTTACTCCATATATATGCTAACTTACCTTCTGCGAGCGAGTTTATGAAAATATCTTATCAAATAGATAAAAATACTTGTCGTTGTTCTGCCATCTGTGCTATAGAAATATGTATCTTAATTATAATTTAAGTAGCAAGAACAAATTAAAAAAAATATCACGACTAAATCAGGATTTTTTTATGGCATTTATAAAATTACTGCTTTCAAACACATTACTTTTCATAAACCGGGATACAGATATAGACAAAAATAAATTTATATGTATCCATTGATATAGCTATAAAACATCTAAACATATATCTACTCGTATATATAGTTACTGAAGACTTACATAGCTTCCTACAATACAAACACAATGTATCTTTCTCTATTTCTATTATTAAGAAACACAACTGATCTTAAATTGATATTTATCGAGGTAGCAAAGCTACAGAAGCTACAGAGTTGTGAAGAGTTTTTTACCCACATATAATGTTTGTAAGAAAGAGTATTTATTTCATTTACTTACCTATGTTTTAACTTTAATTACAGATCATTTTTTAATTATCTCTCTTTGAGTCGTATTTCCTCATGACTGAGGGTCGTGACTCTCCCGCAGAATTAATTCGTTAGGGGAGTTTTCTTGGGCAGATACATCGTGGTGGGCGCCCAGGTCCTTCCACGGAAGACGCATGTCCTCGGATATTGTGGTCCTCAAACATGTCGGTTTCCTCACGATGTTTTCCTTCGCCGTTAAGCGAGTGCAAATCCACACATAACTTGAAAATACAAGTCATTGGTGTAGGGCGGATTCGAACCAGGGTGCGTCTGGATGAAAAGCAGACACTGGAACCGCTGAGCCACACTCACTTTTAATTATCAATGTTATTCAAAGTAGTTATTTATAATCTAGTCAGTACATGATCTTTTTTGGCTTACTAGGTATTGTCTATTATTATATGCAAATGCTATATATACTTATTTTATATCTGCCTGTGCACCATTTTATTTAATGTATAATTTAATAACTTTTTTCCTTACTCAAGCCTCCTTTTGTAACTAGGTACTCCCAAACTACAAAGCTATACATACTCCTATTTAGATTAGTGTACATATTTATGTTGTTTATTAATAAATATTTATTTAACTGTACATATCTTGTATAATTTGTATATATGTAAATAAAGATATACTTCTTATTAAAACTATGACTTAACTACATAATATTAGCATCAAAGAAGCCTAAGTTCTATATATGTATATACCTAGGTTATAGAATAGTAGGCTTTATAAAATCCTAAGGGCCGTGCCTACCACCAAATCTATTAATAATGTAGCGAGTTTCAAGGCAATACGTTGTATACCTAGGTTTCAGACTTATGTACTAACGTTGAAACCTAACCCGTGTTGAAATCAGAAATTAAGCATTATGAAACATCTGATTTTACATGTAATTAATCCAGATACATGTATTTAAAATACTTTGTTTGCCCAAATCGGTTTATTGAGAATTTTCTTACAGCCTATAAATAAAGGACAATTCAAACTAATGATTATGTATAGTATTACTGCTTGTTGAGTAATTATTATGTAATAAATAAATAAATATTTCGGGACATTGCACACAGCGCCATCTAGCCCCACACTAAGCAAACGCTTGTGTCGTGGGTACTAGATAACGGATATAATACTTATATACTTTTATTTTAACTTTACTTTATGTTATACATTTGTTAATCTTGGCTAGAAAATTATATGAAATTTAAAATAATTGATAATCAGATTTTCTTCCTTCTTCCACTGAAATAATATACAGGGAGTCTCGTCTTGGACGCCGTGACGAGCGGTCGCTTTCGGGAGTGGTCAATAGAGCCTCGTCAATACAATTGATCCAGTAAACAATAGGCACAACATCTGCCAGCGGCTAACGCAATGGCTGCGAGCAAATCAATTCCCTGGCCCCGCGAAAAGTGACTATAATCAAGTGCCGTGCAACGCGTGTTTATAATCTTTGCATGTATCAGTGAGTGACAACCAGTGTACGTGACCCGTCATCAGAGGCCACTGGTACCAGCGCCCAGCGCGGGGAAGCCCACTCCAACGGGGGGAAAACTCGGTGAGCTTGTTCCATATTAGCCACACGTGGTCTAAACCCCTTTTCTTCGGTCTCTCCTTCCTCAATATCCTGGGATATTGTCTAGACGTCTGCCACGAGGGACAAGTCTGTTTTCAAGCAGCCCATACCAGCAACCAACACCGTACGGTCACATCGGTTACTTATAGATCAAACCTACGCGTAACTAGCTTATCCGATTTCAAAATACATATTTACACAAACTGCAGTAAAAACCTGCTAAATTTACAAGGGTATACTGGATTACGCGATCTCATACCACGGACGTAATTACTCGTAACGTATGCGAAAACACAGACAATCTGCTTTCCCAAGGCAAACACAAAAGCCTAAATACGAGTAAAAACTACACACATCTGCAGGCCCGTTTGGACAATGACTTGAGATTTTGGAAAGGCGCGTGAAATATTACGCTATCCATTCCCAAAACAAATACCGAGTCGTAAAACTAAGCAATAAATCAGACCATTAAAATACAACCAAAAAAACCCTTCTTAAAATCATCTGCTGGTTTCCGCCACAGCGGGGAGGCTCTATTGTTGGGTGGGTCATCCTTTGTTAAACATAGCTCAAAATTTGCTTCTAATTGTAGTCATTTTTTCTACGTACAATAAAGCCCAGACGTTTGTTTTATACACATAACACACTAGTACATAAAGCGTAATTAATAGACTTATTCCAAATAAACAGCAGGTATTAAGTGCAAGTACTTAGAGTTGTTAGACGAGACCCAAGTACTCACTCGAGTGCTACTTACTCCCCTTTTCCGTTAAAGACAAAAGGGAACTAGTATAGTGCATGATATACCAGTTAACTAATAAGTAATACATAGTATATAAGCTTCCTTCACAGCCTCAAGCACGCGCATACCTGAAAGATATCACGAGCTAGCCACGACAACCCGTCCTCTGCGATACCGCCACGGTAAGGCACAAAGCCGATATGGAAATATGGACCCTATCGTAAAAATACCAGGAGACGGCAACTGCTTGTATCGCGCTTATAGCCCACCAAATTAACGACTTGTATGGCCTAACCTTTGACCACCAACACATTCGACGAGACCTCGCACGCCACGTTGAGGATAACCAAAACGATCCACAAATGTACCTAGCGATCAGAAGTAATCTAGATAGTTCAGCACAAAGCGAACAAATCAGGAACTACATTCTATCACAATACCAAGATGGCACATGGGGCGGCACAGACATACTTATAGCGGCAGCGGAATATTATAGTATTAACGTCAAAATCTCTCAAAAAACCCCGCTACAAGAAACAGTATGTTTCTCTCCTAAGGCACCAAACGACACCGCAGGTAGCATAGGTCTAATAATTACGGGGAACCACTTTGATTGCTTTGAAAATCACCTAGGAGTAATAAGTACAAGCACCACGCAAAATTACCTTAGTCTTGGAACCAGCACCCCAGAGGAGAATACCAGATGAGTCCGGATGCAGACTTGCCCGCCCCAGGCCACACCAAACAACAAGAACAGGTAGTAAATGAAAACATAAACATTGCCACATGGAATGTTAGAGGCGCCGCAACGTTGACTAAAAAACGAGAGATTGACGAGTTTCTAGACGGAAAATCTATCCATATTGCCTGCCTACAGGAAGCTCACTTCAAATCCGGGACCTACGAATCTAGTCACTATACGTGGCACCTAAGCGGAAACAACAACAGAAGAGGCCAAGCTATTCTCATAAGAAAAAGCAGCGGCCTAAGGCTGAACTGGACTAAAGCAAACACAAACAATATGGTTGCTTCAATAGATACAAGCAGTGGAGCCTCTCTATTCATTACTACAACGCACAGGTCCAATTCAACGTCACCAGCAGCAAGCGACGCGACTCGGCTACTACAACTGACCAAGAACAAACCAAGGAACTCAATAACAATCATACTAGGTGACTTCAACGCCCACATAGGACTCACAGATACACATGAACTTCGCGATAAAAATCAAAGAGGCAAAAATCTCCCACACCAAACAAGTAACGAAACGGGAAAATCTCCGATTGGACACATCATTCGGCCGGCGCAGCTGTAAACTGACTTGGACGTTGGGAAACAAAACATCGCAAATATACCATATAATGACAGATGCCAAAAACAACCAGATTTTTAATTACATCAAAGGTGAAAAAACAATCCTATCTGACCATAGAATCATATGGGGAAACCTGAAGCCCCTCAGCACAGAATAAATAATACAACAGAAACCTATCTCCCTGTTCCGAACACGCAGCGAGCGGAGGGCACAGTAAAGTACGATCGACAGTCGTGGGTCAAACGGCACATCACTCCCCAAAGTATGAAAAATTTGTTTGTATTGTATCAATAGGTATATCTAGCTACTTAAATAAGCAATTTATAGTTGAATTCGAGAAAAACAGGATTAATTTAGTAAACATTTTAGAAAAAAAAAAAAAAAAAAATTGTTAATACATACTTTGTTATAATAACACATAAAAAATTATTACTGATAAAGTATTAATTTATCGAAATATAATTCACTGATGATTAAGTATAAACACTAAAATAATACAATTTTATTATTGTACTAAATCTACATTCCTAATGGCAACCATGATAACTTTGAGAGACTCGAACTGTATGCAGTGAAATATGAACCGTAAATCGAAACGTTAAATATCAATTTGGCTTGCGCGTAGGTTACGAACGTACGCTGCGCTGCGAACGTATTTTGATAGCGTGGCGCGTTTTTGTTCAAAGTTAGGTCGCCCTGCCCTCACGTGAAACTCCAATAGGGACTCTACGGGACCTCCAATAGGACTAGCCAGGGCCGGCGTTGCGAGTGAGTTTGACTACAAAACCCTAAACTACGAGATGCTTCAAAGTAACACCACTCGAAAAAAAAAAAAAAAAAAACCAAGAAAGCCGCTATCGTGGAAAGTGATAACAAACGTCATGAAGATGGCGGCCAATAAGACTATCAAACATGAAAGAAGGTACTCTAAGGCTAGAGAAGAGGCAATTACAAACCTACAGAAGGCGAAGTTCCATTATAAGCATCACCCTCAAGATATAGAGGCTAGAAATACACTTAAAGAGTGCCGGCGCCGTTTGCAAGAGATCGAAGCAACGGAAGATCTTAAAGTTGGTAGACCTAACTATACGTGGAAGGATTCTTTATCTCATGATATGGACCCCAGGAAAACATCTGACTGGCAGGACATGGCGAAAAACAAAGGAGACTTTATAAGAGCTGCCAGGGAGATCTATAAGATGGCAGAAACCGACAGCGAATCTGATGAGGAAACAGAACGACATACCAACAGGCAGGCACCAACCATACCCCAGGAAAGGCCGTCAGATGACACAAGAACAATCCCTTAGCGACATAGGATCTATTCGACCCACATTTAAGATCCACCTACTACACCCGACGTGGTTATGATTACACACAATAGGACCAACATTACACAGCGAACGTATTAAGATAGTGCTTGCAAAGCCAAACACTAACAAACCCCAAGATGGGTCAACTCAATAATCAACAAACACCATTTTTTACTAACGCTTATCCCTATCCTTAATAACAACCTTCTCCAAATCGGCGTCTGGCTGCATAGCCGGTCGACTACCATCCCGGAGCGTTAGCACAAAACCACGCTCCACAACCTCGTGCCCCCCGGTATGCCGGTTTGACCGGAGCAGGCTTGTCCTGGCTGGGTGCGGTACCTATGTTCATGTTCATGTTCTTCCACTGAAATAATATACAGAAATAACGCAACATAAAAGCGAGGAAATGTATTTTAATCAAGCAAATGTGTTCTCTATGTTCATTGTTCATACGCTCCACTTTCCCGTTTTATTAGTTTGTCTAAACAAATAGTTTGTAGTTTTCTTTGAAAAGTTTGAATTGTTATGAAGGGGCAATACATTTTGTTTTAGCATTTAAAAGTATAAAGTAAGTAATTAAAAGACCATGAGGAAACAAAAGGACATGGGCGTCTGCCATGATTTAGGTTTGCGATTGCCATAGTAATTGACAACTTTGCGATTCAGTGGAGGAGTCACGATCCTCAGTAACATACCCATAGTTTCATAATATAATAATTCATTATTATATTTAGTTATAGCTACATATTAGATATAATATACTCCAGGTAGAAATATAAACCCCTAGGTACAAATACACCTCAACTAAAAGCAGACTCATATAGACCATACCTATCATAACTAAGTAACTACATATATACTATATACAATAGGTATAATACCTCCTCTATGCAGTTCGTTGCCCCAAGTTAGCATGCAACCTTCCCTACTGAATAATGCAGACTTCGTCCGGATCTCATCCGTTTGTTGGAGGAAAGCCATTCTGTTCTACCTATTTAGGTTTTACACCAAATTGCATTTTTGTAGTCGGATCTCTTTGGTGGAACATGGAGGTTTTGACCATACACAAAAAATTGTTGGAAGAAAAAGTATTGAAAACTCTTTTTGAATGATTTGAATTTTTTTAGTAAAAGTTTTTAGGTATTTTCTTTTTTTTGTATAATGATTGAATTTAAAGCTCACTGAATATGTATGAGTAACTATTATCACACTTTTAATAAAATGTAGCGTAGCACATACACTATTGATGTAAAAATTGATATGAGTATGGTTTTTTTGTGAATTCTTTTCCGTGTATAAACAGACAGAAAAAATTTAATCATCTTTTTTTCAGTTGATATGAGTTATGAACTATTTTAATCCTTTTAATCTATTCTTAATCGATTTTTTCAAGATCAATGTTGTCACTAAAGGAAATAACATGTACATATCAAGTGCACATAAACTACGATTAGTTGCTAATTAATATCAGCATTATTTTGTTGATAATTGATTTATAGAATTCATGTATGTACTTACGCGGTGATGATTAGCATTAATATGGAAGTCGATAACTGATATAGGATCTTAAAGATATTTATCAATTTAATATATTTATCGCAATTTTCTTAAAATGTTCTAACTGAAATAAAAAATATCGTTATGGCAATGTTTCGAAGATAATCTCTTCTGTTTCATATATTTTATAGATGTATTCTGAAATTTTCAAAAAAATAATAATATCGTCTTATTTATATTTCAAAAAAATCATTCAGCTATACGTATTTCTTACTTTATATGTAAACTATTTGACCCAAAATTCACCGGCCATAAAACCCTTACAACCCAGTCATAAAAAAAAAACTACAGCATATTAATAGTCTCGCCATACACGTTACCAGCACCTTGCACTATCGCGTGCACAAACCCCAAAACATTTCCATTTTCCACTTTCAGCCATTTTCTCTCCACATGTGTTCTGGCCTTAAAGAGTTCACCGTCTAGACAGTTCGACCTGGAGACAAGGATACTGCCCTCTCGCTCTAAACATGCGCAGAAGTAGGGGGGTGAAGGAGACAACAGGTGGTCAGGTGGGGGCCCAAGGTCGGCGCACGGAAGCGTCTGGGTGTATCGGGATTATTACAAGTATCGATTCGGTGGTAATGTTCCCGGAACTCGGAATCGTGAGAGCGAGCGATTTTGGGATTAATGTGATGGGAAATAAGTTATGTCAGCGTAATGACAAAGACATATTGAATTAAAATGACAGTGACACAACATGCGTACTTGATATACAAAATCTTAAAATCATGAAAAGTACATTTTTCGCAGAGGCCATAAAAAAAAGTACATTTGCAACTTACCTTTTATTAAAAATATGATAAAAGATTCAGCAACTAATAAGTTAATCAATGTCTTATTGAATATCAGAAATGAAACACAACAATGTAAAACAAATTCCTGAACAGCTGTAAGAATCCAACTGAAAGCTTCTAAATAAATAGTAAATAGAAGAAAGATACAAAGTTTGGCTCAACTTTTAAGTGCGCTGAGTTCCAAGGCCGATCTGACTGAAAACTTTTTAACGCCTGAACTAGGGTTTAATGACATAACTTTCAGCTGAAATAGATGTAAGAGTAATCGTGATACACAAAGATAAAATATCTTAGACTACAGTAATGCTAAAAGGTTGTGGTCAAATATAAGCCATGTCAGAGGCCCTTAGGGCGGCTTGATAGACTCTTGACACCAGAATTGGGCACTCTCATTCGATAAGAAGAAGTCAAGTATAAGCCTATAAATACAATTTAAGCTTTCAATTAAAAAGCCTTTAAAAATGTTTACCCTTTATTAAAAAACAAGGGTAATTAAAGTTGTCCAAATGAATGAATCTAATTTCTGCAAAGAGTTTATAATCTCTACTCGATAGGTAACTTAATGTAAACAGCAAGGATTTCCATACATTTTTAAGCGACGTGTTTTCTTCTATTGTAGCTATCAACATATATAGGGTATAGAACTTAGGAGTCCTAACTATAAATTTAAGTGTAAATAGTCAAGCGTAAGCTCGTCTATCAAACAACAACACATGTAAGACACCAAAGACGTATTTACAAAGGATCTTGCCAGACGGTATAGATACAGCTCGAAGGTTCTAGAATAAATTACCATTTGAAAAGGAATCCCACGCGTCTGGAGGGAAATACCTAAACCTAATACACCTGGGATACATAAATTAAGACTAGAGCTTAAGTAATATTTTTAAAGAAAAAAATATACCAAATATATATTTATATCGTGGGTACTAAGGGTACATTTTCATCATACATGATGTTTCTAAAATTATTATTAACCACTTTAAAAAAGGATTACAGATGAATAAAGATAAAGATATTTATTAATGATATAAAAATGAATATTACAATATACCTATGTACAGTGTGTATCATATTATAAAATCTCGTCAGTAATATAATTCATAATTCCTTAAATATTTATGAAAGTTATTTTTAATGCATTTTTACCGAATACGCCACTGCCAAAACATTGCTTTTGTCATCACATTTTCATGTTTCACACTTACAAAGTAAAACAGTACCTAAGCCATTTATCTCTAAGGTTCATTGTCGCCTATCAAGATACGACACTTATATCACAAATATTTGCCAAGCAATTAAAAACTCTAACACATCTGTTTCAAAGACTACTATTCCATTTTGTGTCATCAAATCACAACCGACTACTAATACAAAAAGCACCGTCATAACTCTACCATTTCTATCACATAAAAACTAACCCTAATTTCCTAATGTTAAAGTCAATTTCCCTGTGTTGCAGGGCATGCGTTGTGACGTTGCTAATTAGTAACGTCAAAACTCACACTATTTTCACTTACTAAAATCTACCTCAACATCCTAATATTAAAGTCGATTTTCCCTTGTTGCAGTGGACGGCGAGCCACCCCGGCTGCCGCTGGGTCGAGGTACCATGGCGTTGTTGCACGGGCTCCTCACGCCGACCTCCACAGCACGACATATCTACGGACCGCCTAATCCAGGTATGTTGCTCATAATTCTAAGATCGATTCTAAACATGTTTCTTTTAAACTATATTTAGTTTCCTTTTTTGAACACTAGATGGCGCTGTTTGAAACATTTAAGATTTTTTTTTCTTGTGTTTGTACTTTATCACTACTGGTACCACGGGATGTATATAACTCGTATTAGTATAAGATTAAAATATATCATTCACTTTATTTTCCTCTAATGTTGATGATATAGTGTCCGGATGTTTTCATAGCCAAATATGAGAATGTAGTAATAAATCTTTATAAAAGCTTGCAATAAACATAATAGAAAATATTTTATCTGTACTCATGTTAGAAAGGTTGGAACAAACACAAGAAAGTCCGTAGCCACTTCAATTTCCGGTGTAGACGTGCTACGGAGCTACGAGAGCTACGAGCGTAGAAGCTCTACGAATGGTTTTACTTTCATACTTAGGTTACTGATGAAAATCTTTGAAGGAAATGTCCGTAGCTTATATTTTCTTACCTATACATGAAATAGCATTTTTGAACTCTGAAGTGACAAAATCTAGTAAAAGGAATTTTCCAACCACCCTAAAGGTCTCTAATATGACAAAAAGATTCATGCTCTATGACGATGATTGATATGTTTTTAGATTCACGGAAGCGCCTAAGTAAAAATACTTTTTTTCTCGTTTACTTTGAATAGGTTTTTCTTCGCAAGCGTGCTACATCTTAGACTACAGCGGTGCTTAACATCAGGCAGGCTGTAGTCAAACTTAAGCCTATTATTACTAGTGATTTTTACTGCTGTACTAACTTTGTTGATCACGAACGAATACCTCAATCTGCCGAGTTTTGTACTAACAAACATACATATAAGAACATACATAATAAGTCTCAATAGCAATGTATGAGGTAATCAAGCCAGTCCGGCAATTTCCGCCCCCGCCCTCCAGCCGCCCTTCCTTAGTTCAGCTGTTGCTAACTTATACCTATTATCTAATAATAAAGAAATCGCAGTAAGGAACCTTAGACTTTGCACGGCTTTGTCTAGATTTCATTACTTTTTAGAGATAAACAAGTAGCTTCATCAAGGCTTGGCTAGTTTTAGCTACTCCAAATATATATATACTCGTATATATACATATATAGAACTAACCGATGAAAAGAAAATTAAAAAATAAATAAAAGAAAACACAGGTACTACAGCAATGTTGAAAGTTACACGCATGTCTAGAAGAAACAGGCTTGGTTTTGCCTTGAATTTTATTTCATATAAGTTTTAAGACAAAACACTTAAAAAGAAATAAGATACCTAATAAATTCTTACATGTACAGAATTTTATTATAAGATAAATACTCGTCTAGCGATTGTCACAATAATACACAAGCACACAATAAAATAGAAGAAACATTGAGAATACTAACTCTGGATGTTTTTCCTAATATCATATGTTATCATGTCTTGTTATTTTTCTTGTAATTCAATAACAAATGTATCTGTATATTTGTATATTTAGGGGCGTATTTTGATTTAGTATGTTTTTTCTTTACATGGATGTATTGAATATAAATTGGATACATTGTTGAGTAGCCATGTTGGTTGTTCTCGTTACTGACCGAGCGAGCATAGTGAGCGAAGCGGCTTAGTAAGCTGAGACGCTGGCTCTGTTTTTTATGTCGCTGGTGAAATGCGGTGCGGTAGGGAAACGTCCGTCTTGTGATATGATGAGTTTTTTTTTTTTGGTTTAAAATAATTATTTGCATTTCCTCAAATTAGTTTTAGTGAGAAAAGGCAAAGTTTCAAAGCTTTCATATTCATAATCTAAGAATGTTATTCATCACGTGGACAAGTCTTTATCAATTGATATAGGCAAGCGTACTGCTTACGCCTTTATCTAAAATTCAGAAGCGCTAATTGTTCACCTGGTTTTCGCACTCGCTTAAGAGGGGGAAAAAAATATTCCAATATTTTTTTCGTTGCAATTTTTATGTTTCTTAGCATCAAAGAGCGGCATCGAAAATACCTCTGTTTGCGTTTTGCTGGCATTAGGCCCCCTCTTAACGGTGAAGGAAAACATCGTGAGAAAACCGACATGTTTGAGGACCACATACCCGAGGACATGTGTCTTCCGTGGAAGGAGCTGGGCGCCAACCACGATGTATCTGCCCAAGAGAACTCCTCTAACGAATTAGTTCTGCGGGGGAGTCACGACCCTTAGTCATGAGGAAATACGACTCAAAGAGAGAGAGAGAATGGTTCAACAGATTGCGTTATCGGTCTATGATTAGAATTGTTCCAAAAAGGTTTACTAAGAAATAATGTCTACAGTTCACACATTCAACGAATACATATACAAAAATAACTTGATGTTAGCGTTGTAGTTGTTCGATAAATATTAATCAAACATACAAGAAGCCTATTAGATGACATATAAGAGACCGAGCCCCATGTAGCTACGAAAGGAACGTTATATTTGAAACCTCATGTTGCAATTAAGTTTAATATAACTGCTTCATGTAAAATATTATATATGCGAGTAGTATATCAGTTTGCTTTTCCGATTTCCGATTTTTTCTGCTTTTAATTGATAACACTATATAAGAAGAAGTCTCGTGTCACTTCTGGTGTCAAATGTATCATTGCCAAATTCAATAAAAGCAGTAAACATAAATGTTTAATAAACCTAATGATAAATTAAAGGTTTCTTCTAGGCAAGCGTATTACATCTTAAACTACAGCGGTGCTTAACATCAGACAGGCTGTAGTCAAACGTATGCCTAATCTATTCCGTTTAAAAAAAAAGATTTCTTCCAAAACTTCTGAGTATAACACACAAATAAAATATTTCAGAACATTCCACACAGCGCCATCTAGCTCTCAACTAAAAACAAAACACAATGCAACTTGTTAATCGCAACTAAAAGCAACAACTATTAAAACAACTTCCCGTCACAACAGACTCTGGCCATGTAATATTCATAAAGAGGAGAACAATCGATAGGATCAGCTGTTCTGCCCAATGTCACGGCCCGCCCGCCCTGCCCCAGACTATATCTACGTACCTATACGTATATACACTGTATTTATATTATACTGCCTACAGGGTGCGTAAGTGTGCGTTACGCGCACAGGGAATAGGATGTCACGCACACGATAACAGTTGAGGTAGTGGTGGCATGTGGATTCGCTTGCTGCTGATTTTGTGTGGTGTTATTGGGAAAATAAAATGATATAGATGCTTACTGATAGAATGTGATTTTGGTTGAAATCTTCGAAGTTGTTTCATTGATGAGGAGAAATTTACGTTTAACCAAGCGTAGTTTACCTAGATTTTGTATAAATTTGGGGATTTTATTATTATTTTCATATTGAGAGTATATCTAAAATACTTGTGATACCCAAGAGTGTAGATAAAATATTTAATTGCTATTTGAAAAGTTTATTTTAATATGTAAAACAAACAACAAAAAATATACACTTTACGCAAAAATATCAGTAATAGTCATTCCAGGTACAATTCGTCACTCAACACATCGTATCCTTTTGTGTGCGTACAGTTGTACACGCGTACTTGTTTATATGTATAGATCACGCACACAAACAAATCCCAGACTCTTTGTAGGTTCCGGATACAGTATCTGACCTATATTCTGTAAGGAGGTAGTAATCAATTTATGTAAAGAATTATCTCTATAAAATACGAAGCTTTGTTTATTATTTCTTTTACAATCAAGAACATGGGTTAATTTTGATTAAATATTTGCTCTCAGAGAGTTTAAAAAGTCTGAATTTTGCCTAAAAGCACATTTTTTAGGTTAGTGAAGTAAGCTACAAAACCAATCCATATTTTAACACAACAATCCAACACATTAATTTATTAACTGTCATATACTACAGACTTATATCGATGCAGAATGAATTATACGTTCAACTTAAATCTTATTTAGAAACGAAATTGCGAGCGAAACCATACGACACAATTAGTAATTTCCACGAATCATCTGCCACTTTACTGCGCATTGGAAACCGAACATCTGCATTTGTGGTTTCTATTCTTGCATTGCATATTCAATTTTTCAAATAATAACATTAAATATTTAATATATCGATTCCAACTTTCCCTTTTAACCCTTAAGCTGCGTAGTTGTATACAGATGTCACTTCGCACGCCTCGGGTCAAAATGACCCACAATGTGCAATCCCTCTGAACACCCGTGTGGGTGGAACTTGCACAATAAATAAGAAAGAGGGTCAAATAATAATAAAGGGTTGCAAATCCTTTATTATTTTTGTGACACATTTGATCGATGGCTAGTGCAGTAGCTATTCTAGTTATAATGGTGCATTTTAGCTGCAATTGCAAGTAATGTTTACGAACATAAAGGGGTGATGAATGAACTTGCAGTTGCATAAATATTATTCTTGTGTTATGTTGCCTTTTATTACTATTACATATCTTTAAATGTAGTTGGTTTAAAGTTGTAAATGCTATACGTATGTTAAAGTGATCCAAAAAATATGCTCGAATGTTTTCTGGAAATAAATTATTATTATTTTGCCTATGATCTTCGTCTGTTAGTGCGTCTATTTAAAAAAAAACATCAAAAGTACGTCGACTCATCCAAAAGTTCAAACATTCTAAAATCTCATCTGTCGTATCTTGTACAACGCACGAAACGCACCTTGCCAAACGTATCACAGTCGGCAGATCAAAGCGCAACCCTTACTTGGGTCAGTCGGTTCTACACACGCAACATCCTAACCAAACAATGCGATGCAGCTGGTTGCCCACATTGCGCCATCGATCGCTCACAATCACCCCAAAACTCGCACTTTTTGTGCAAAAATAGGTTACGTTGCACCTTGCACTGCTAAATCGCCATAATAGATGAATAGACGCTAATCTATCGTCCCATCTCTTTCCCTCGTATCGCGCTGTCCTGTTCTCTTTTCAATTCAACCGAGCGGCTTTCCGGAGCTATTGACAGTTTGAAATTAGAATGTTCCGCGTGGGTGCGACGCTTTGTGGCGGGCGTATTGTGTCTATGCGATGATGTAAGGGTTAATTTTGATGGTGAATTTTATATTTCGAATGTGTCACTATCGACGAATCAAAAGTACCTAACCGCCCCTATAAGCCTAAATTATTTTCTTGACGTAGTTTCGTACATACCAATATGTTCCATAACTTTACTGTTTCTTTATATTTAGCCAACATACTGTTTTTTTTTCCTAATTAATGCCATAGGTACTTTTATATAGCCTGTGCTAATACCGAACCAACTTAAATTAATTTCTCACATAATGCCAAATGCAAAATGATGAATGAAATTAAGGAAATTACCATTAAATATTATACTATGTTTTAACCACGCATACGAAAACCAATGTACGTAATGCAATGGGTTTTTAATTGACTAATATTATATTCAACAAATTTCTACTAAATAAATGTATATATGTATGTATGTATCCACAAAGAACATCAATTTAATTCTTCTTCTTCTTATCGAATGAGAGTGACCAACTCTGGTGTTGAGAGTTTATCGAGCCGCCCCAAGGGCCTCTGACATGGCTTAACGACTGCCGTTCTACACAAACATCCAAAACAAAACAAATATAAGTAATTCTAATTTTAATGCACAATATAACATAGTATTTGATTATTCTTTGCCTTAGCCCTCAATAGTTTATTAAGTCCTTTCAATAGTATTAGTCCCTATTTTGTATACTTATAGAAAATATAGAAAATCTACAGGTTCCAAGAAAACACATTTAGGTTATTCAATGTACTAATTTGTAAATAAATAATATTTCGAAAAATTTACATCTAGGCATTTGAAAAGGTTGAGTCAAATTGGTTTTATGCTTTCAACTATACTCAGAATTTTTTATACTTACTTTTTGTTGTTTCTTAGTCATAATCCCAATTATTGGGATCGATTCCCGACATACTGAATTTGAATGTTTATCAAACATATAAAAGCCAAATTAAATCTTCAATATGTTAACTTAATCGGTTATTACCTACTCACGTGATAACCGTTTTAGTTAACATACTGATAAAATGTCTTACGAAAGTTTTAATATTTAAATTTAATCTTACAGTATCTCAAAGTCCGACAGTCGTTAAGCCATCTCAAAGTCCCTTAGGCTGGTTTAAATACTCTGAAACCAGAGTTGGTCAATTTCATGTGAACTTACCAACATTTTTGTGGACTTCCCAAGTAATATAAGATACATTCTTGATTACTTATCGAACAAAGAAACAATAGATATATGTATTACATTATATTAGATCATGTTGTGTGACTTGTTACTAACAAAACTCATTATTACATGTAATAATTTGTTTATTAACTGCCAGAGTTGTAAGTCTTCCGTTTTAATACAAAACGGGTATTTCCCCTTGCCACGTGTAAGATATATATATGTAGAGAAATATGCGCAAATTTGACTGTATGTACAAGTATTTTAGTATGTAAAACAGATTATTAAGTTACCTAAAGGTAAGCTACATTTTCTTCCCATTTTTAATCATTAATTAATTACTTTGCTTGTCACACGAACATAGGTAAGTATTTTTATGGTTTTTGGTAGATTAATGAGTGTTAAGTACGGACTTAATTGAACTGTAGGTTTAGTCTTATGCGTCACAGTGTTATTAGTTTGTAATCTTTTAGCTTGCATTTTGTGTCTGTACCTTTCTAAATAAATAAATAAATCAATTACACATTATTTACTATTCACTCCTAACAGACCGAGTAAACGCGGGGCACATCATAGCTTTAACAACACAGATCATCCCTTACATAATCGTGACTGATATTCAAATTATGCAAAAAAATCGCGATACGTTACTCTTTGGATTATGGTCTAAATCACACAAAGGAGACACAACCATAGAGTGTATATTCTTACAGAGACCGCGGCTTCATAAAGATACTGAGATTAGAAGTTACCCCATCTTTGACCGGCTTTAAAAAAGAGGGGTCAAATCTTTTTGTCTTTTTGTGTGATATATTCCTAATGTCGCCGCATTCCTGGCTGACCAGTAGACCGGTTGCCCCTAGCGGTCATTATTTATAGTTAATTTATTATTATTTTGATACGACAGATGAAAGGGGTACATGTCGCTTCCGTTGCTCCAAGGGTCAGCTAAGGTGTAAGCTTGGGAATGTGCCAAAATTTGTGTTTCAATGTTATGCAAAACGTTTGGATCTATTTTATTATATAAGAGTAACAAAAATGATGATTAATACTAAACTTCAATATTTGCATGCTTATTATAAAAAAAATAAAAGAATCGGTTACACTTTCTTTCGAAATAAGAATTCCTATAAAGAACAATATTTTATAAACTAAATATTATTTTCATCAGTAAGAGGACAGCAATTTCCGACAGCCACTATTTTTTTTTAATATATACTACTCCAAATGAGACCATTAGGGCGGCTTGATAAATTCCGCCAGAATTGACCACTCTCATTCGATAGGAAGAAGGCTGCAGATGATCACATTCAAAGTCCTATTGTTTCAACCACAGATACATTCAATTACATTAACCCTTAATCGCGCGAGTGTGTCCCCGGGCCGCGAGCGTCCACCGCGGGCCCGCGGGACCGGGCGGTCACCGGTGGCCGCGCCACTCGCTTCCCGGTTCCCAAGCTTTGTCCCATTGACCAACACAAAGCATACAAAGGGGTGCCGACAGCCAGCGCTGGACACCGGTCAAATGGTCACTCCACGAAGGAAACGATGAATGAAACCTTTCTACTTGTTGATTATATTATTTAAATGCCGGATAACCGTTATTCGTCAAACTTTTTATTACGAGGGTGCTCATGAGAAAGTTTTTTATTTTATTTTTGTTATTTCTTAAGCTCAAAAGCATATGCGTAAGTTGTATGCGATACCATAGACGAAATTTTGATCTATGGTAATGAATTGTAAAGCGAAGAGATTATCCCGGCTGATAACAAATAATAATTACTTGTTTCGAGTTTTCTTAATTGATTAACCGGAAAATTGATTAGTACTTTAATTAGCGCCCAGTTACAGCTGATAAATAAAATATATTTACTAAATCATTTCGCTTTTAATCTGACTGAGATTAATAATTAAATGACCTGTCAGAAACTAAAGTACTCAATCAAACTAATCTTACTTATGATGATGATGCAATATGTAATTAACACAATGGTGTAATTTAAAACGTTAAATTAATTACACTTTATTTATTATTGATGAAATATTTTTAAAAAACTTCGTTAACCTCGTAAATGTATTATATCACCTTATTTATATCAAAGCACATAAAATCAACGAATTAAAATTAAATACCCATCTTGTTACATTTCTAAATTATTCTAAACATTCCCTAACGGTCACATTACATTACCGAATCTTGTTCCATCTTTGTCAAATGCTAATCCATTTAACCTCCGACCCCTAAAAATCTGCATAAACATACATTAACCTAACACTGCACTTTTTGCATCACAATCCCGTGCCCATAAATATGCATTTTGCATGTTCTCACAAGAAAACAGGTTGAATGCAAGTGTAATAATTAAAATATTTAAAAACATTTCTAGCGACCATCTCTTGAGAAGATTTTTCGAAAAAAGAATGGTCAAAGGATTAATTATTTGGGTACCTGCCTCAAAGTGACCGTTGGGTCTTTTAGGCCAGATTAATTGCGTAAGGGTTAAATGTGCATGCAAATATATGCAAGTCAGATGACCGTTAGAATGGACAAAGGTTTCTTTGCTGCAGATTGCATCTCATGTCTCTTCTAACGGTTAGTTTTTTTACGTGGGAAAGGATTAGCAAAGTTGTCTTTTGAAAGCATTTCTCTTTGAAGATAGATAGTTATTTTCTTCTCATTAATGATTATAACCAATGTCGCACATTTCGCAATTTACGTTGCGATGTTACATTCTTAGTAATACAACTGAAATTTCGAAAACTATTTCCAAAATTACTGTTGACATTATTTAAACTCGTAAGTTTAGTTTGTTTCTGTTCATTTATTTTCCTGCATACAGACAAATATTCAAGAATCAGTAACCTCGTATAAGTGTCTAACTTTGGTCAACCGACCAGTAAATTCAATGATTACTAACCTATTCCCTGTTGTCTGTAGGCAGCCTCACCGACCCTACCCAGCATTAAGATAAGTTAGACTGTAGATATGCAGATGATGATGAAGAAGATGTTAACCAACCTATTTTCTCTTGTCTCCAGGCAGTCTCCCCCCCTCGCCGGCCGACAGCGGCGTCTCGGACGTGGAGTCCTCCTCCTCCGGCGCGGGCTCCAGCGAGGACGTGAAGGCGCGCCTGCAGCCACCGCCCTTCCACGCGCCCTTCCTGTCCTTCTACCCGCACCACCAGCTCGCGTCTACCCTGCACCACGCGGCTGCTCACCCACGACCACCTGGTGAGTACACTTACAAAAGTGAGCTGAGAGAAAGAAATGATGAGTGCTTGTTAGTAAGAGTCAAGAATAAGGCGTCTCCACGATAAATCAAGAGGTTGTGTGTATCCACGACCATCTGGTGAGTACACTTTATATATGTGAGCTGAAAGAAAGCAGGAAATGAGATCTTGTTAGTAAGTGTTAAGAATAAGGAGTCTCCACGATATATTCTTCTTACGCAACTTCTTACTTACATACCCTAGATAGGTAAACCACCTACCCGCCTGGCTAAGTTAAGCTAGTTATTCTGGCAGCCTCGTTTGAGTATGCTCCACCTTGGACCAATTGTGACGCAGGTATTACTTCAAGTGAGCTGGTCAAATATCTTATATTATATAGTGAAATGAAATGAAATGAAATTTGTTTATTTTGCATTATACTTATTGCATAACATTGTATGAAAATCCAACGGCATCCGAACTAGTTTATAACTGTGTTTCGGTTGCCGATGGCTTCTCAAATATAGTACTCATTTCATGTGAATTGTTAGGAAATATATGGTATGTACTTCGTTGGAAAGCCCAGCGTATAAATTTTACTATTGGTTTTAATCATAGTGAAACGTATATTTCATTTAGAACCGTAAACTTAAACCGTAAACGTTTAATTACCTACGAGATTTTTTTAAAGGCACGTGTGCACATAAGTACTTCACGTTTTAACTTCACCCAAATCTGCATGACCCGTTTATCATTTGACACAAGTTTAATAACTTTACAACATTTATAAACAAATCAATAACATAGCGGACAATCGATTGGGGATGTACCACTGAAATTAAATAAAAACATGTTATGTGGTTGAGTAAATAATGTAATTATTAAGTAGGTACGGTTATGTGCAATACTGGGTTATATGATAATATTGATAACTTACTTTGAAAGAGTTCGATAGCCAAAGACATTTCAAGACTTCTATTTTCAGAAACATTCATTGTTTACAATGAAAACCATACTTAGTTCTAATCACAACATCACGCATTATGCGCCTTTAGTTCAATCAACAGATCTGTCAAGAAAAACAGCTGAAAATTAAGAACGAAATCCGAAATCATATTTAAGAAAAAACTCGTAGAGGTACATCATTTTTTATCACGGCAATGTTATAAGAAGAGACATTAATTAAAATAAGCACTAACCCAGTACACGTAGGTATAGCTAGAGAATAGTGATGTGCAGAGGTGACCCGGTGAACGGCCGAGCCCGGAAGGTCACCTTCCGCGGAATTTGGGAGCGCGACCGAGCAGGCGTCTTCATACTTAAACAAAATAAAATACAATACTTGTTGTAATTATAAGATCTGGATACTTAGCATAAAAAATATCTATGTATATCATTATCAGCCCGTTCTCGTCCACTGCGGAGCATAGGCCTCTCATCTAGTACCTACGCCACTCATCCTAGTCCTGCGATATTTTTTGGGTCGTCTATTTCATACGTAACCTTAAAAATAAATTCTAAGAAAAGTTTGCAATATCATTAAAAAAAATGAAAGTCTCCTTTTTATTGACGGGCCTTGCGGATCTCAGAATAGTTTGTGTTATCAATTGCAGCAATAACATGTTTCATTTCGTCGGGTGAATCCGTATTTATTTAATTAGTAATAATCTAGTGTAAGTAGGTACATTGTGTTTAAAATAGAAAATGTAAATTCATTCCGAATACAATATATCAGCAATTCCAAACAAATGTACCTAAAACCGCATAAACCAGCTCTCCAAACGATAAAATGCAATTTATAGAAGCACACACATATAAAAACCTTTGTATGTGTGCTTGATTAATTAATGTCATACGATACAAGTCTTATATACCTTTACTTATACATACGTATGTATCTGGATGAAGTCATGTTGTTGCAGCGAAACGGGATCAGGAAACCTATTTCATCATATATTCTCACTATAAATAAATTATTTACACTTTACTACCTACACAAAGTAACATGACTATAAACTTTAAACAACGTAACAGATATTTTTCTTACATTAACTTCATAAAAAAGTTAACAGATAACACAAAGATATAAATCTTTCTTTTTAAAAAAAATAATAAAAAATACCGATAAAAATGCAGGTCTCAATAAGTATACCCTCTTTTAATCATATTATTGCTTGCCACTGCGAGAAGCACTGTTATCAAATCAAAATACATGTACATTGTACATGCATTATCAACGTTCTTCTTCCGGAGGCGCGTTCGTTCTGTTGGTTGTACAATCTGGCCTCAAGCCAAGCGACCTTCTTTCCAAACTATATAGTATAGCGTCAAACACACACATTACTCTGACGGCTCGCAATATATTGCACTTGCATTTGCTCACAGAAAAAACAAACGCTGCACTCTATTTCTGAAATACATAATTTGTCACGAATTCAAAACAAGCTAACTACAATGACTAGAATCCGCGCAAAATAATACTACGCATAGATAAAAGTAGGTTAACTTTGACATTCCTAATATTATGTCATTTCGAAAATGTTTAAGGATCAATATAGCATAAGTGCTGCCACCACTAGTGTCATCTTATTCGAACTATAGCAGAACAATAGCTATATACCACATAACTCAATAATTTAGTGTAAACAGGTAGACGTGGTATAGATATAATGGCCAGTAAACTCGGGTAAATAAGTCTGGGGAAATACAGTTAAATCACTGCCGGGTTGTTGTTTTACCTTGTGTTGATTTAGGTATTGGCGCAGTCGAGTATAAAACCAAATTAAACAATTTAGGACTATTTTGTAATAAATATGTACTATTAGCAAAATGGAATAAGTATCTATTTTTTCCTCATTCATTATTTCCACAAATTATGACATAGATCTAGCACAGACTCATAAAAATGCCATAGACAATTGTTAACTCCAAAACGCTGTCAACACACCTCAACTGCAAACCTATACCGGTTTTCGTGACACAAAAACAAAAGGCGGTAGGAACCAGCAGTTGGCATGGCGTTGGAGTGTCCACTTATTGGCGCGTCTGCTGTCCTCAGCTATTTGACATTGCGCAAGGTCAGTGCTCCTAATATAAAGATGCAAAAAACACAGACGATGCTAGCGCATGCTGGCGGCTAGCGGCTAGCGGGTAATATGCGCGTCGCGTCGCCACTACCGCCGGTGCATGATAACTACACGCATACACTTTCGATTGCGCATTCACTGGCTTATGGTTTGTATGGGTGTTGGGAATGGTAGTGTACGGCAAATATCACGCGTGTCAAAGAGACAAAATGATGATTTATAATAGGAAACAAAAAACTTTATCAAATTGTATTTTGTGTAGTGACTGCTGTCTTCAGGGTATATAAATACTAAGCAAAATAAAACTAATAATCATCAAAGAATCCATGCTAGTACTCAAACCAAATGCATATATCACTGACAACACTCTCTGAACATCTTTAGCCAATCTAGATGCTAAATAACAACCGACTTGAGTTCAAAATTTTCTTCCACTCAAATAAAAAATATACAATTACCAACGACCGACAATAATATGCGTATTTCACTCACAATACCTACCTTATTCCCCCGATAAGGGCTATTAAAAGATAGCAAACCGGAAATGTGCACCATTACAATGCTTTAGAGACACGGTTTCAGTTGTTCGCATCATACTTTCATAATATAAGAGATATAAAAATAACTTTATTGCGATTATACACAATTGTGTAGGAGTCACGCAGTTCCTGAAAATAAACATTTAAATTGCATTAGAAGTAAAAGTTATGTAATGTTTCCCTCATTGTAAACACGGGCAAAACAGAAAATTATAACGAAATTCTCTGCTAGATGCAAAGAAACCCCTTTTTTCCTGGGTTTGTAAAGAAAACAACTATATTCTTAAACTAGTTACTAAGAGGAAGTGCTAGATTCTTAAAAAATATGACAGACGAAACAGGTGGACTGATGACGAATACAAAACATTAAAAAACCTGGCAAAAGAAACTAATGCAATAATAAATGCTGTTGCTAATGTTTTACGAAAGCATTTTAAAGAGGAGAAAGATCATGATAGCCTAGGAGTTTCCTGTGATTTATCCCGTGTTTTTTTTTTTTTGGAAACGGTGTTATACCTTGAAATTTCTTCGTCCTATTTATCATAATAATTATGAATCCGATACATCGTACAAGAAGAACAAACAAACCGACAAACTTTTATCCTTTATTTGGTGTGTGATGTAGACTGAACAAAACCATGTTTATTCACTGCATTCTTAAGAAAAACATTATCAATTACAGCATACAACGTTACGTCAAGCCAGCAAATATAGAAATATTGAAAGAAGTTATAGAAGAGACATGTTTTGAGAAATCACGAGTTAAAACCGCACAATAATAATTCCATATCGCTCGTTCCTAATACACGGTTATAAATAAAACCTATGCTATAAACATTAAGTACAAGAAAATGATGAATGAAGCCTGTGAAGTAACGGCAAAAAATAAAATTGTGACGCATAAATTGGTCTACATAAAACTTACGTCGAATGTAGTGTAGTAGCTAATCAGGAAAAACAACTACATATTATTTTTAAAGTCATTGAGTAAAACTTACGCATGATTGACAAGATTATAAGCAACTAGTGGGTGCTCGCGGCTTCGCTCGCATTAAGAAGTAAAACTTGCTTCCCCTATTTCACACCTTTAAAAGTAGCATTTCCAAAAATCCTTTCTTAGCGGATGCCTATGTCATAACATCTACCTTCATACCAAATTTCAGCCCAACCCGTCCAGTGGTTTGGGCTGTGCGTTGATAGATCACTATATCAGTCAGTCAATCAGTCAGTCAGTCACCTTTGAGTTGTAGAATAAGTATTGTTTTAATCAATTAATGTAATTGGCTTCGGCCGTTTTGATTGTTATTAAATGAATATATATATAGTTTTGCGCTCTATGGTAATCCAAAAACAAATAAAATTAAAATAGCATTTATTTCAGATGCAAGCACTCAATTATTTGCAGAAATATAAAATTCCAAACATAACGTAGATAATAATATCTTTGACAAGTTGTTTTGAAAGTAAACCTAAAAATTAAAAGTTGTACCGTACAGGCGCAAATTGGTTGGTGTAACAGCACACACGAAATTTCGGTGTTGCAAACATGTATTGGGCAAGAGCGGCGGTACCGGCGCCATTGTGCCTCTCTGGCGAAACATACGACCTTCCTACGATTGGGCAGTCCAAACCTGATTGTGATGTATGTGGTTGTGGATACCCGCATCGACCTGACATATCGTTGAGTTTCGTAATATACGAGTTAAAAAATAAAAAAATATATTGCTAAGGAGTATAAGAGATACAAATGATAGAAGTAATATAATAGGTCTTAACCTATGAAATCGCCGTTTTTTTCTTACATTTTAATCTGTTTGTAACTTTTACGTACAGATATATTTTTATTGTATCAATTGTTGAATTATGTACCTTTTAGATAAAAAAAATGTATTACTAGTGCATATTACTCATAGGGAAGCCATTGAAAACACCTCCTTCAATGTGTCGTCGGTTTCACTACTTTAACTAGGTATATTTTTATCATATAGGTACTCTGTTTTTGAGAAATTGATATACGCAGTGCATAGCTTTTTTCCATCTAACTATAGTTATCAATTGCATCTAAATCTGTTCAGACATTTCCATACAAACATTAAACATGTTTGTATGGAAATATCATTTTTCTCAATTTCTTCATGCAAATCGGCAATTTCATAGGTAAAGACCTAATAATAGGTAAATTTATTGTTAAGGAATCTGTCAATTTGGTACAAGAGTAAAAGCATCTGACATATTTGTGCGGTAATGTTTATAATCATGTGATTTAAAAAATAGTAATGAACCTTTAAACCAAATAGGTGTGTGTCTGTGCTGTACAAGCAGAAATAGAGTAGAAGCAGAATAGTAGAAGTCAATATGTAAAATGAAATTGTTAAACTAAAAATATACATATCCTATTAGATCTTAAGCTAAATTTTAATAAATTACAGAAATATATAAAAAAATATAGTTAGTTGGAAACTCCAATATCAACAAAAGAATCTAATTGTCGCGTGTAATTTAATGTGTGGCACAAATTGCAAATAAGAGGTTATTGACTTGTAATCAGTAATCAAATCTGTCTTTGTACTTCTTTTCAATAAATTCAATCTAATTGGAATATTTTTTATCGACATCGCACCAATTGATATGTCCCCAAAATCTCCTGTTTTTTTTATATGAGATAAATTAATGTAAGTACAGCCAAAGATCCAGATCTAAGACTTGCCTAAGCTTTGATACCGGTTCCAACTTAATTTAAACAAAAGAAACCTTGGCTGGATGTTGCCAATTGCCAAATTGTGTTGATGTTGGTAGCATGAAACGCGTTTCGTGTGCGTGTGAGAAATACGAGGGTTCGTGCTCTATCATCTATGTTCGTACTACATTGAACGCACTTTGAAGCGGTGTATTTCGACAGTTAATGCGGGAGCTGTGTACAATCGTAGCTCACTATCAAATCAAATAATAGAGGTTACGGATTGGCCCGCGCTACCCATATAACAAATCTTTGAATTCTTAGAAGATTAAGAGTGCCCACTACGATGTGTCTACCCAATAAAAGTTGAGGTTTGTAATCAGCAATTAGGAAAACAACGCAAAGATAAAGCTACAGTGATTCGAAAAATCATATCGATATATTGTTCCAGTGCTGCGTGAGAAAGGAACAATTAACAAGCAGACTTACATACCAACAAAAAGTACACTTGTACCAATTCCAAATCCGCAAACTCAGAAACATTATTTAGAGCTGGTCGACTCGTGTCGTGACCACGTACAAATGGGAGCCCATATCCGTCTGCGACTTGTTAGATCACGAACGACCTGATATAGGATAATATGAACATTAACGTAGCTCAACAAGGACTTGCCCTAATTTCAGACTGGTTGAGTAGCAACCTACTTACACTCAACACTGACAAAACTAAATTTGTGACCTTTCAATCAACCAACAAAACGTTGCCTAGAAATATAGATATAGCACTTCATTCTTGTGGAATCCATTCAAATGAAAGCTGCTTATGTCCCAAACTAGAACGAATAAGCAAGATTAAGTACCTTGGAATAACCCTAGATCACACACTCAAATTCGATTCACACATATTATCACTAAAAACCCGTCTCCGCAAAATGCTACACGTCTTCAAAAGATTAAGTTCATTAGCTGACCCTCAAACTATGCGAACCGTGTACATGGCATTGTGTCAATCAGTTCTCAGCTATTGCATCACATGTTGGGGGTCAGCCGCTAAAAAACACTTAAAAAAGGTCGAAGTAGCCCAAAGAGCAGTGCTAAAGGTTGCCTATAAGAAGCCATTCAGACACCCGACCCATGAGCTTTACCAAGAGACAAAATTTTTGACGGTTAGGCAATTATACATATTGTTCGTGATCCTTCGGTTCCATAAAACTGCCCCAGTCACAGCTCTCACTACGAAACCAACATCGCGCCGCAACACCTGGAACATCCCCGCCACCAACACACGACTAGCACAACGTGCGTACTATTACAAAGGCCCTGCTTTATACTCCAAATTCGAATGTGAACATAACCTACTTAATACTACCAGATTTGTCTGTAAAAAGAAAATCACCACCTGGCTACAAACATTAAACTACCGGGACACGGAATCATTATTACAGTTCGTATCTTGACTAGCACCAACTACCGTTTGATAACACTCAAATATACTACATCACACACACTACATCACACACACAGACATCAAACACCACCGCGTATTCTAGAGGTTATAATTAAAACGTACTGTATAATTTAAAATGTAACAAGTACTTAATTAAGATACTGTTTTATTTTCAAAATTGTTTGGGAGGTGCCAATAATGAAACCAAGTTACACATATCACTAGTGTGGCTCAGACTGACCAAGTCTTACAACACAGGCTTAGCCTAGTGTAGGATGTGGAATGCCTGCGCCACACACAGCGATTATCTTATATAGGTATCTTAGCCTGCAACATAAGTACATGATCTCTTTCTTGGCGCCTACCAGTCATAAACACACGAAAAACTGATCTTATTATGTCTTAACTATATAAATCAAAGTATTACCCTAAGGAAGAGCCTACACTCCACAATACAGGTACATTACATCCTAGTGTGGAGTGTAGTGATCAAATTGTATTAGAACCTAAGTTTTTGACCAATAAAGTTATCTTATCTTATCTTATCTTATACCAGCCCAGTTTTACAGAGTATACCTACTGTACGAAGAGACGCATGATCCTTTTGACATCTTATGAATATTACACAGGCAAACTTTAGGTGCTAGATCTTTCTTCACTCTTTAATGAGTGGTGTTATAAGGAAATTGTATCGAAATAAATTGGTTTCTGAAATAGTATTAAAAACATCAATATTCATCGTTTTATTCCTGAGTAGGTATAGACACTTGGTGCCAAAGGTCTTTAGTAAAACTGGTAAACCAGTTCACGATAATTCCGAAGAAACCATTCAATCTGCGTAAAAAAACATAATATAAATAGGAAAAAACCGTCATTAGAATATAATGGGCGCTTCTCAAAATATTCGCGGCACGGCGTCAACAGAGTCGTCAATGTGACATTCGCAAACGAAATGGAAATTGTGTGACTATTCTGCATCGCTGCATCGCGATATGGTTCTAGGTGTGCGTGTGCGCAGGTCGCGCGCGCGTGTGTGTGTGTGTGGTGTGTATGTGTGCGGGGTGATCGGCCCGAGTCAAGGGCAGTGCAGCGCTAGTGCTCTCGTATTAATAGTTGACTATTTTCGCCTCACCGACCGCTGGGGGATCGGAACGTTATATTGACATTCGCGAATTACCAAATGGGACGGCTTATGTCACTACGCGACAATGTATAACGACAGTTTATGTTATTACTGTTACTGGAAATAAAAAAAATATTTAAAATATTTTTTTTGTCATTAAGTAATATTTATCTGCCAATGATTTATTTTCATAAATTATGATGTAAAAAAAATCGGTACACCAAGTTTTTGTTGAAAGGGATCAAGTTATGTCCATCCGGCTATAAAGCATATTATTTGCATGTAGTGATGTGTCGTCATATCTTTCATTTATTTCCATGTACATGCATACAATTGATAACTGCAGTCGATTTTACTTACTTTTATTTTAAAAATATTTGTTGTTTCTTATAAAGTAGATACTTATTCAAGTAGAACATCGTATTCTAATTTGCCAATTTATAAACTCAATTAGCTCCCAATTAAGTCAGATTTAGAACTTCCTGAAAAGAGGTTACAGGTTCATCGGCCAATTCTAATTGGAATCTTGTTAGGCGCAATTTTCCAACATTATTATCGTTTATTTGTTGCGCTCGTAAATCTGAATCAGGTTAGTACAAGTAGGTGGCAGAAGTGAAGGATTGAATAGCTGTTGAATGCGATCATAGCTGCGGTTGAAACCTATTTCGAGAACAAGGAGTTTGTATGCTCGTGTTGGTAAAAAGACTCCTTTGTTCGGATGTAGTTAAGGCGCGCCGTATAAGGAAGACGCGAGTCGCGCCATCTGTCGTACGAAAGGATTGCGCAACTCCGGCGACCCAGTTGTTGGCGCGGCCGCTGCCAAACGCGCCTCTACTCCTACAATTACATATTTCGGTGTCGCAACGCCGTGGTCGCATCCGAGTTGAACGGCCTGCGACCTTGAGTGTTGCGCAGGCGCACGCGCCGCCGAAAGCGAAAGGACCCGGCCATCCCGAAACCAGGGCTCCCCTTACGGTAATGTGGCCTTGCGTACGTGACCTATTACCCGTGCGGAGTGTGCTTGTTGGCGACAGTGTTGTCAGAGTCGGGTCTGCTCCGCCGCCGCGCGGAGACTGCCGTGCGTCACCTTCGCGCGTTCCGTTTCACACGCGGCTTCCTGCGCCTTTCGCAACACATCTCCGCTCGCCGCCCGATGGCGCAACGTTTTCCGAAATACACGGAGTACGCGGAATGGCCCGCATCGAATCGTGCTCGGAAAATCGCCGCGACCCAATTTCGCGCAGGAATCTCAGCGCTCCACTTGTCCGGAAACTGCACGCTCGTTTTACGATAGGCGTAAAAACGAGGGAGCGAGCGGCGACCGTGCGGCCTATATGCTCGCTCCGCTGGCTTCCTGGCCGTTTTAAAATTATCCGCTCGTTCCCGGTGGAGCGGCAAGGCGCCCTTCACGGCCCAGGGCCGCCCCTGCGGTCACTCTAAATAGCATAACTCCATATTCCATAACCGGGTCGATGGGAGCTCGAGTCGCTATCCTTGTGTTTATGCGTCGCGCTAACCAGGTCAGTGTTAGGTCGCATAGCGCTGCATAAATAGACAGCGCACTCCCGCTGCAGCGCTGGAAGTGGTTTCGCAACATGTTTACCGCGAGGCGCGAGCCGCCAGCCCGCGCTAGACGGTCACACCGCACTCTTGCAAAACACAGCTTTAATATAACCCGATGTCAATGCTGGCGAAGACGGGCCGTGGGAATATAGGACGTTTATATTTAGAACGCGGACGTTTTCGAAACCGTCTGCGTAATGTTAGTTCGCTAATTACCCAATTACCGGTGTATTAACGGCGGTTACGTAACTGTAATCAGCTAGCTAGATAAACAGGCGGACTTCCAAAATCCTGATAACATTGGAACAGAACGTTCTGGACTAGACAGAGGCTACAAGAATGTAACCTTTGAGTAAACAAAGTCAAAACATCGCGCCGCTATCTTGCCCCGGCATGACCTAACCCTAATACAGATGTATTACGTTTGACAATTGGACAGGTCCAATCGATAATGAAGTGAAAAAGTCGTTCCGGCCTGATTGGTGTGGCTCAGGGTCGGATTAGGCAATAGATGGAAATCAGCGGGAGCCTTGACCGGTGTCGCCCCTCAACCTGCCTTTATTGCCCACGTCTTTACGACAAAAATGTTATTAAAACTGTTTCAAAGCAACTAATTATTGTTGACTAGTGGTTGACCGCGGCTTTGATATCTTTATTTAGATCAAAAAATAGCTGATATCACTTTTGGGACCAAGCGCTTTTGTCAAATCAAAAACACGAATTCATGACAAGAAAGAGGAATAAACAGACGAACACTATTATATCTCACTATTAATGTTGAAGTCTTGTCCTTTTCTGTACACTGGACAACGCACCTAATAATACCATTCGAGGTATCAACTTTCCAACATCTTTTCATCTCTCTGAGGTGTACTTGTTCCCTCTCACATAAAAAAGCAAACGATATCTGCACAGTGAATCAGACTCACCGATTCAGCTGAAACTGTGCAATGTAATAAATAATATTCAAAAGCCAGTATTCAGGCCAGGCTAAGACCGTACAGGATATAAAATACCGGAAACGGGTATTAGAGATGAACGGAAGGCGAAAATTTGCGATTAACACGCAACGAGGCGAGCGTGTTTGTAAATATACTCATTCTTTGCAGAACTCTTTGGATTAGAACTAGAATAGTGTCAGTAAACAACGAGATCTCTAATCGACTTCGGACGAAGGAGGTTTTAAGTCCCTGCTTGATATTGCTGAGGTCGGACGAAAAAATATTATGATCAGTTTTATGTAAACACATGCTTAATTTCGTGTGTGGTAGTATATGGATGTGTTAGTTCTCAAATTGCTTAAGTTTCTGGGAAGGAATGTGAGTTTTTCTAATTCCATTTGTTTTCAATTGCTTATTATTTATTATTTGGTTACACAGCTGGTCGCAAAACGTTTAGAGATCGAAGAGGTCGGCTGTAGGGTCAAGAACCACCAGCTCCACAAAGTGACTCTATCGAGGAAGGATATTCGATAAAATACTTATTTCTTAAATCTCTACCTGTTCTCTAATAATTATACACGTTTTTTGGTTAAAATGGGTAAAAAATGCTAATTGGTCGAAATTGTTTTATGATTATAAATTTGTATTATTTTTCTACTGGTACTGGTAAAAACAAGTTTTATGCCGGCGAAATGTATGTATTAAATAACTTGACCGTTATTTAAAACTTAATAAATTGAGAGTGGCAACCGTGTTTTCCGCTTCCTTTTTCCCTCTCTTTCGATCTTTGTGCACTTTTATCGTTCTGTCTCGCTCGCACACCCCCACCAACAGGCGACCGAACCATGGAGGTGGAAATGGTTCGACCTCTTTTCATTGGCGTCGAGTTTTCCGCTGCGACAAGTCGCTAGTCTTGGAGCAAAAGTGGAATATTAATTTTTTATTGAAATTCTAAATTTCAATTTGTAAGTGTGCCTTTTCCAATGGAAAGCAGTAAGTTTAATTCCACTTGACTTTATTTTATTGGTAAAGTGATTTTTAACGGTGTTACCGTTCGACTTTACCATTTGACTTGTTTCCTTTTATTATAAATAATTTTATTACCCTCAATTTTCTTGCATGATTTGCTTGACTTTAAATATTGTGTACTTGGAAACTGAATTATACAATTTTTCTTTAATATCTACCCTCAGAATATATTTAATCAATAATTTTTAACGTAATGTTCAAAATTATTTGTGGATTGCATTTCAGTAATTTTAATACTTGTATGTGTATTGTATATGTACCCCGTACATAGGACGTAGCTAATACTGTGTTTTACAAGTAAAATGATATTCACGAGTGATCAAACTAGAATTTCAATTCGATGAATCACGAATATGCGCCGTCGCTGAGGTAAAAAAAAGGGGGGGCGAGTATGCATCATTGTTAAAAACGATCTGCTAGATAACTTCACAAGATATGAACCTCGCAGGTTCACGCAGTATTTTTCTAATGCAGATAAATGATGTTCTAATACAATAGAGTAACCGACATGTCTTTTTTTACATCTAAATTTAATAGTGTTAATATACTTTGCTTACAATTCAATAATTTTATTGAGTCCATAATTTAAGAATCTGTGATAGATACGAGTTAAATTTGTAACATGACAAAATACATATATTATGTGATAATATAGCTAAGAACCGTGAATACGGATAAAATTGGAACTTATTTTTTGTTCGATTCTTATGTTCGATTTAATTAATTCTTCGGTAGTATAGTGGTAAGTATCCCCGCCTGTCACGCGGGAGACCGGGGTTCGATTCCCCGCCGGAATTGACGTAGGAGTCTGCGCGTCGCAGACCCGGGAGTAGCGAAACTCGCGCCGTGCGCGGTGGTTGTGTCCGTGACACCCAATACTTCAGAGTCCGTGACTCTGGAAAACACCAGGAATTTATATAGCGGGACATGCGTACATAAAGACATGCTGTGGTCTGTACCCAGCCCTCGCAGGGCTGTGGTCATAACGACCCCTATACAAAGCTTTCCCAGCCAGGGATCTTGTATATCATATTGTGCTGTGATGCACTGTAAATCTATTCGTAAGCCCTCAGGGGCTCATTATGTAGGACCCTCGCAGGGTACTCTAAAGACATGCTGTGGTCTGTACCCAGCCCTCGCAGGGCTGTGGTCATAACGGCCCCTATACAAAGCTTTCCCAGCCAGGGATCTTGTATAACATATTGTGCTGTGATGCACTGTAAATCTATTCGTAAGCCCTCAGGGGCTCATTATGTAGGACCCTCGCAGGGTACTCTAAAGGCATGCTGTGGTCTGTACCCAGCCCTCGCAGGGCTGTGGTCATAACGGCCCCTATACAAAGCTTTCCCAGCCAGGGATCTTGTATAACATATTGTGCTGTGATGCACTGTAAATCTATTCGTAAGCCCTCAGGGGCTCATTATGTAGGACCCTCGCAGGGTACTCTAAAGACATGCTGTGGTCTGTACCCAGCCCTCGTAGGGCTGTGGTCATAACGGCCCCTATACAAAGCTTTCCCAGCCAGGGATCTTGTATAACATATTGTGCTGTGATGCACTGTAAATCTATTCGTAAGCCCTCAGGGGCTCATTATGTAGGACCCTCGCAGGGTACTCTAAAGGCATGCTGTGGTCTGTACCCAGCCCTCGCAGGGCTGTGGTTATAACGGCCCCTATACAAAGCTTTCCCAGCCAGGGATCTTGTATAACATATTGTGCGGTGATGCACTGTAAAGCTATTCGTAAGCCTTCAGGGGCTCTGTTCGTAAGCCCTCAGGGGCTCTAATCGTAAGCCCTCAGGGGCTCTATTCGTAAGCCTTCAGGGGCTCTATTCGTAAGCCCTCAGGGGCCCTATTCGTAAGCCCTCAGGGGCTCATTATGTAGGACCCTCGCAGGGTACTCTAAAGACATGCTGTGGTCTGTACCCAGCCCTCGCAGGGCTGTGGTCATAACGGCCCTATACAAAGCTTTCCCACGCAGGGATCTTGTGTAACACATTGTGCTGTGATGCACTGTAAATCTATTCGTAAGCCCTCACAAAGGGAGGCTCATTATGTAGAACCCTCGCAGGGTACGTAGCCTCTAACAAAGACAAGCTAATCATACCGGACCCTCGTAGGGTATTTTGAAGACATGCTGTGGTCTGGACCAAGCCCTCGCAGGGCTGTGGTCATAACGACCCCTATGCAGAGCCATCCCTCGCAGGGATCTGGTAACAACTCAAAGTTATTCACATTTCTAATCATATCTATGATCTATATTCAGCGCAGAGCTAAACTTCCAGCAACGTTAATTACCTATTATTTCAATACATGACAAACTGCTGGTTAAGTATAAAGATATATTATGACAATATCTTTGCAGGCCAGCTTAAATATCTTGTCAGCAGATAGCATGAAGTGGAAGCATACGCTTAACCTAGTGCTAAAATATGACATTGTTTCAAAACCCCAAGGCCTATGCCGACCAAACGATTTAAATCTATAGAATCTAAAGCAATATCGCAGAATAGTTTTGTCGTCACAAAACTGATAAAAACTGATACATGAAACATACTGATAAACGTATACGTGTAGGTACTGTCTTTACCTACCTGACAGTTACAAAGATCTAACAGACGGTTTCTAAGGCTAATTTAGCTAATAACTAAATCTCGCAAAGCTGCCTTCCGTTTTGCTCGCAACCTGATTTTCAAAGATGTGACATCACTAATGAAATAGAACTTAATACTTATATCCGTAAAATTAAATGGCAAGTAGGTAAGTAAATTAATATTTGTGATCTCGATATACGCCTTATACGAGTAATACATAGTATTACATACGTAATAGACACCATGAACGTCAGGTGTGGCAAGCGAGGAAAATCTAATTTCGTATTCAAGTTTCTTCCTCCTGCGTTGTCTTGTATTTCTGGGAATAACCCGTAGAATATGAATATTCAAAATTAATGTTCTCTGCCTTATGGTGATATACTTGTTTAATGAGTTTCTTAACTACCTGTTAAGCTTAGTCTTAGTCTAGACTCAGTAAATGAAACTCCTGATAAACACTCTTGTTCTCAATACTGTTTACAAGAAATATCTTTCTGCATTTTCACATTTGTCACTGAGGTTCTTCTTTTCGTCATCCTTCCCTGTCGCATTATTTGTCCTCAGAGGTGTCGATTTTGACTTTGGTCCTCGACTCAAACGTATTATCAGTCTGGACACGAGTCACGGTGTCTTCACCGCGAACAATAGAAATGGACGATAAACCGTATCCATAGGCACGATCATCGTCAAAGTTTATGTATCTGAACAGTGCTTGTAAATTGCTGTCTTAATGCAAATAAGCATACAGGCTTTTGATTCATTTGTATTCAATTGATTAAACTTGACAGTGTAATTCATCCCATGGAAACACAACAGTGCCATACAGAACACCTATAACTAGCTAGGTCATCATAATCATTATCCTGATAGCACCTATAAGGACTAAAGAGATCTAATGCTCAGTCTAAATAGTGATCATCTTTATGTCACCGGACTAGATCGATTTGATATTGATACCATTTGGGTAACATTGATTTGATTTGAACATTCTTGCGGACGCGAATGTACATATATCAACCCTGGTGTGGGTATATCCGTCACCCTTTTGTAGTTACGAAAATGTTTCAACCGACAACATCTCAACTTAGAGCCTAAATACTAATTACTATCTACCTGTCAGAATACAGAATATAACGCTAGCTTGGCAAAATGTTAAGTTGATTAGACAAAATCACAACTGGAAAAACCCTGGCGTAAAATGGCACGAGGTATTTAATATGAGCTGATGATAATAACATTTTTCCATTTGTACCAAAATTGGCAGGCTTATTACTTTAATAACAGATTTATTCAAATTACATGCTACATTTGGTTATAAATCCGTGGTACCTATATGGACTAATGTATTCATGTAACATCGTAGGCACGATATTACCGTGTCGTAGGCCCATAGAAATTGAGCTTATGTACCAGTATGTCATCATACCCAATACATCCAACTATCGCATTATAATATAAGCTCTCTACGACACAGTTTTTTACTAATGGCAGTGCAATTTGTAAAATGTAACATATTGTCTATTTACAATAAATTTATCTTATCTTAGTTTAAAAACCACCATGACTTGGTATTGGTTTTTAAAATATTTTCGACATTACATTCATCACAAAATCATTGCATTTATTACTTTGCTCGAGTCGCAAGAGTTAGCCTTGATAGCTGAGTACTCTTAACATTTAATCCAAGAATAACTGTTGTGTCCATACTAGTCGTAGTAAAAACTGACACAACTAAGTAGCTATAGACAATCAGGACGAGAATTGTCTTAAAATCCTACTACTTAGCTTCATCACTGTTTTTGTGTAAAGCATAACTTTTCTTCATGTAAGCCATAGTATTATGACTCATATTAGTATTATGACCAAATCTATTTATTGATTTTACAAATCAATAAGAGCAACTTTCTGGAGAGATGTTATATCAGGTTCAAATTCATACCGTCGGAAGTAGTAGTATTCAAGTAGGTCTGACAAATTACTTCTGATTAAAGCCTGGTCAGGGTTGATTGGTCTCCATCCCAAAGTAAAGATTTAAAATAATACTTCTGTGATTATATTATTTAACTGATAAATTATTATTATTTTATAATAATAGCCTCAGTTCTCTTACAGTCAACCCGATATAAGCTGTTATTTCTAGACTGTCTAGTACTGCTAGTACTTTTGATTACTTAGCTACTTCAACAAAAGTAGTTATATTAGCTCTGAATAAAATGTGATTACATCACTTTCTGTCTCTCGCACATTGGTTGGTTTTATGTATGTATCTAAGGTACACCTACCTTACCCTTTACCTATGTACGTATACCTTCCCAGTACTTAAGTATCTATTACTTCTGTACATGTTCACATTGGCGTCTTTTACCCACCAGGCGATAACAGACACGTCTCAATTTATTAAGTTTTAAATAACGGTCAAGTTATTTAATAACGATGTTTTACCTGAAATAAAACATATATTAAATACTTACCTTATTTAAAACTTACATTTTATTTCTGCCTGGTGTAAATTTCGACTCAATGAAAAGAGGTCGAACCATTTCCACCTCCATGGTTCGGTCGCCTGTTGGTGGGGGTGTGCGAGCGAGACAGAACGATAAAAGTGCACAAAGATCGAAAGAGAGGGAAAAAGGAAGCGGAAAACACGGTTGCCACTCTCAATTTATTAAGTTTTAAATAAGGTAAGTATTTAATATATGTTTTATTTCAGGTAAAACATCGTTATTTATAGCAGTCCTGGAATTTATATTACTTGAGGAAATGTTTGATCAGGAAAATCACACGAATAAAAACCAGTTGTTATGATATCCCTAACTCTTAAATGTGGTTTGATTCCCTATCTATCTACCCCAATATTCAGCATTGCATGCAAAGCATAATCTAAAAGCTTGCTACCTAGTAGGTACAAATTTCCAGACCAAAACTTATCTAAGAGATACCAACTTCGTTGTTCATCAAAGCAGCACGCGGATTTCAAATTCAAAGCGAGGTATTATCGTAAAACCAGCAAAAGTGAGCAGCTACCCACCAGGGGGTGAGGGGAAGGGGGCGCGGGGGCGCGGGGAGCCTGCAACTGTTTGCGGCGCCTGGTCAATGACACGGCGACATTGCATCAACGCGCGAAGGTCACCCCCCCCTCTCTACTCCTGCCACTCCCCTCTCCCCGCTCCCTCTAACGCGTCTCGCAAATTCCTGCATTTCCTTGCAATAGGACGCCATTTTGGATCAATCATGTCGATAGCGTTCGAATTTTCAAATTTCCCGCAGCTTTTGTTTCGCGTCTCATTTATCTTCCCGATTTATGTTTTCAAAACAAAAAGTTTAATTAATCGTCGCTCGCCTGTATCGTGGCTAAACACGTGACACGAGTCTCGACGGAGCCATTTCCTCAAAGTGACATCTCCGTCCCGCACTTATAATACGTTGACATTAAATGTCACCCCTTTATGAAAGCCCAACAACACGTAACCTACATAACAATCGATGCTTATAAAAATAATATATTAATTCTAATATTTACTGAAGAGAAAACAACTTGATTGTTTGCCAATGAATGGCTCGATCTTGAAAAATGGCGTTCAGTAAATAATAAAATTAACCTTCGCTACGGTCCTCAAGAACACCTAATATGATAATTCAATCTAGTTCGTATGTTAATCAAAGGGTAAACATGAAAATTGTTAAACTATTTAAACCATGCTCTTACTTAGTAAACGAGATAATTATATCATTCCAAAATGCGCAATATAAAACATTTCAAGCGTTAACATGTTGTATTATCTATAAGAAAACAACAAAAATGAATATATCCACAGTTGCATTCATTTATGTAAGTGTGGGGTATACGAACTCTACGTCGGATCACCTTCGACGCGTCCCAAACGATAGGTTGAGGTCGAAGCAGCAATAACCGGCGTAGAGACGGCTGTATCGATAGTCACTCGACTCGATACTCGACAAACAACACCGCAGCGCATCCCTACTAATGTCACTGTCGAATGTCAAAATGACAAAAGTACGCAGCGGTTGACACCCGCATCCGAAGCCACAAATCAACTATACATTTATTGTTTTCTAATTATTCATTCGGTGTCAGCTGTTTTCTTAGTAATTTATAATTCAAAATAAAATTCAAGATTGAGTCACCAGGAACGTTACTAAAAAACGTTATTGGAGTCACAGAAAGCTTAAATAAGCCTGGCACCTTGTAATTGTAATAGAACACCTTTTATTAACAGACACACAGACATAAACACAGACGACTTAATTGCTGGTGGTAATCGTTATTATAGTAAGCAATAATGTCAATAAAGCTTGACACTGACAAATCTACGATAGTGACGTTTAAATAATAATAATATCGTTTGACAGTTTTGAACCTGACCTTACCCAACTGCGTGCACCGACAGTCAGTAAACAACCCAATATTAAGTACCTACTGCATCGATAACCGCGTCCGGTCGGCTATTTGCTTAAAATATACGATAACTTATCGACAGGCTATCGGACAACACAACGCTCTGTTTCTGGTAAAAAAAATAATGTCACAAGTTCAATTGAGAAAGAGTGAATGTAAACATTTTTTTATTGCGTAAGTTTTTCACATTTTAGGTAAACGTGACTGGTTATATACTCGTATGTACGGCTCTTGTTAATAATTATGCGTGTTGTCAGATTATTAAGTTAAATTTATTGTGTAAGGTGTACATAACCAGCCCACAGACAATAAAATATTAACACATGTCAAAATATCAGTTTTAAAATGACATTCTAATGTGTTCGTAAATCGACGGACCTGCGTAGGAGACTAAAATGTTACTTAGATAAGCAGGAACTTCCCATTCAGATAATGAGCTGTCTGGCGTGCGTTGCTAACAGTGAATGTACCTAAACTGTTGGTAACAACTATGCTAGCAACAAAATAATGAGGAAATATGTGCCTACATATAATATTTGATTTAGTTAGGAATCCACTGGATTTCATTGATCATCTTCCTGAGCCACTCATAGTCAACTTTAATACCTTACCTAAGATATGTAAATAAATAAAAAAAAATGTATCATATTAGTTATTTCCTGAATCAAAAAGTAATAAGTTGATTTCAGTGCTTTTTCTCTCTTTCAAAAATATAGGTTTGGAAACTTGTTTGAAAACAAGTCTGAAAATGCTAAAATAGTCTCCCAAATTTTATTATAATTTCTTAAAAACACGTGTAAATTCGCACTCCTTACGCACAATTTCGAGCGCAAACGTTACACCATGTTACTCAAATTAATTCGACAATACATGACCTTCAGTGACAGCAAATTTAAACTAATTACCATTTCGCTTTATTTGAATGTGCAATTAAACTTCCTGTATTACGTGTTTTCGCAAAATTTGTTCAGTTGCGGTGTTCGCAATTATTTCCACATTGTTTTAACAGACATTTTATACATGTCTTGTCTATACCTAAATTATATGTGTGAGGACCACTTCCGCGTTCAAAAACGATCAAACAAAGATTTCAAGATGGCTCCACCAATAGCAATGTTGGTTTCTCATTTCAAGGTTCGCTGGCTTCAGACGAAAAAAGTTCCTCGCTAACGTAATATCGGCTTGTCTTCCTCAAACAAACTCGTAACGTACTCGCAACATATCAAAAGTTCGTCAAATTTTTAAAAATAGCATTATTTCTTATTGAATTTTACATTAACGATGATAGTACCTTGACAGTCTCATCTGAAACCCAATTCATTTCAATAATTCCATGAGAACATTGTGTGTATATTCCGACCACTTGAGATCAAATGTATAAAAAGGATACACTAATGTAGCAATGACTTAATCCAAAGATAAAAGAGATATAAAATCGAAATCCACGATAAAGCTGAGCCTCAGCTCCGTAATGTCGTATGTCATCGTTACGCACGTTATGCCACCACAACCGGTCTCAAATAAATGCAGTGGCATTGCAAGATTGCCAGAAACGATGCAAATCTGACGCCCACTTCACATGAAGTGAGGATTCCATCAGATTTGTTCAATTTTACATTGCAATTTTTGCTCAGACGAAAAGATTCTTAGGTATATAGGGAAGCTCAATAAATAACTACAAAAGTATCAATAATATTAGTCGCGGTCAAATTTTTCTTTTTTTAACCGACTTCCTTCATGTAATGTTGATAAAAACACATTATAAGAAGAATCAAAAGAGTTAGTTAAAACTTAGTTTTAAACTTTGTAGTTTGCAATTAGAATTCGAATAAGATGGCGTCGTGTGCACGTAAACTGACCTAACTTAACAAAACGTAGTGAAACAGTGCAAGCGCAATTTAACGCGCTGCACGCATTTGTAAATACACGCTGGAAAATAACACATATTGCGAGCTTCGGTGTACATTGTATTTGTTTCTTTGGCTCAAATCTTTGTTTATTTTATTTAGCCAATGTCACGTTTTCAAGTCTGCTGTATCAAATTAAAGTCACCTTCATAGACAGATAACTGCATAAAAAGTTCATTTATCACTCTCACTCTTTGGCCCGATCTCTTCAAATAGCATAAAGACATTGTTAAAACAAGAGATAACGTTTTTAAAATTTCCTCGTGCGATTGCAAATGGTAAATTTCCATTACAATACAAATCGATAGTAGGTATAGCTTTTACTTATTTGAACGTGCCTTCTATATGTATAGCACTAAGGATCTCTAAAATGTAACTTTTCTTCTAAATTACTTAGTCCAACCTAACCGTGGTTGAGTCAAGAATCCTGCTACTTGTTTTATCTCTCATATTTTATTATTCGTTTTGGCGACAAACGGTCGGTGTGGAGTGTAACTAATACGTTAGCGAATAGCGAAAACCGGGAGCAGTGGGAGCGGGACGGGAGTAGTAGACTATAGATTCTTGTACCGAGCGGGAGCGAGAGAGCGTGTGTGTGTGCATTTGAAGGTCAAATGGCCGCGTCATTTCCTGGTCATTGCGCCTGCATCCCCGCGCCGCGCGGCCGCCATCTCCGCGCCTCGCCTTCCGCTCGCACAGGAAAACGACAAGTATTGTCTATGGAATTTAAAAAAGGATATGGAAAAAAGTATGCATAAATGCACAACCAATGCGATCCTGACGAATTAAAAGGATGTAGCGCAAAGTATACACTCGTTGCATAAATATACGACCCATGCAATCCTGGGACAATAAAATTGTACCGCGATTACGCTATCGCTTCCGCCCGAACAAAAAACTCTGATAAAACGATAAAAAACGAACGCTCACGTAATTTGGTCGCTTTGAGGAAATGTTCTACCTATCTTATCTAAGTATCTAATTCTTTTTAACGCAGTGCAAAAATAGACGATAAAAAATTTTGCAAGTGCGATAAGTCGTCACACGTTCGCATGTGTGAGTGATGTTGACGCAAGCGCATTATGTTGGCACAAATACCTTTTGTTCTTCCTGAAATTGCGGCTCTTTTGGAAACGGATTAAACGGAATAAATTAACAATACATTATGCTTATTCATGTAAAAATAAAAATGCATGTATTCAAGTGTAAATACAATTGAAAAAGTGATACCTACCGAGCACAAATGTACATCACACTACACAAGTGCAGTATTGTGAAAACGAAGCTTTATTCTTGCGTGTGCGCAGCGAAGCCTGACCGCCGTTTGTATCGCAAGAGGTCTGTGGGGTAACCCATTTACAGAGCGGGATGCGGCCGGTCGCGTCCCCCCTTGCGTCCCGAGTGACTGGAGCCTAGTCTCTAGGGATAGAGTCCAGAGTCCTTCGCGTCTCCTTCCTGCTCCCCCCTCTCGGAGTAACCTTGATCTTGCAAGCGTGCAACCAGTAGGATACCACTCGCTAAAAATAGCGTCGGCGCATAAAATACGGGTTTTTTACCCCGTTTCGCTCGCTTCCCAGGCTCGAAGAGGATTTTTATGTGAATGTTCGTGGAACGGTTTATTAAATGTTGAAATAATGGGCCCCGCTGCCCGTTATCGTATGAATTACACTCATCAATCGAGACTCTATCTGTTGAAAAGTTAATCTGCACTCCATCACTATTTGCTCCGAAACATATTTTAGAGTCATGTTTATATATCATATAGCTTACAGTTTTCCGGTTGTCTCAGATAACTGAAACAATTCCAACAAACATTGTACATAACTCCACATAATAGGTACTTATCTACTTGACTCCGCTCTGTAATAAACAATTCATTTTATCTCGCCCGTTTTATGTCATATTCGCCCCCAATGACTGCGATATAACATTATAAATTATTATTAATGCAACTTTGCGTTTCCTTAATGCAGTTTTGATTCGATGAATATGTAGTTTATTCGATTATTTCAACGCACGTCTCTTTCGTATTTACAGCCATAAACCGCAATGTAGTAAATCTAAGCAGTTTCCGGATAATGAGTCAGAATCTAAGTAGGTACAACAATAGTGGCGCAAGGAGTTTTTCCTTCTGTTATAGACAATGACCGTCGACAATGTAGGTTCTATTAGGAGGTACGCAAAGAGTTTCAACGTCACAATATGTTGTAAAACCTACATGTTTGTCATTGAATTACCGTTAGAAATGAGCGTAACCAACAATTCGAAAATCGAAGAAGACACGTAGACGGTACGTCTATGATATTTCGTCGAAAAACATTCATAGCATTTTATCTCGACCACATTCATATATTGTATATCTATAGATACTGTACTCAGATTATCAACTAGTGAATACCTACAGAATGTACACAGATTATCAAGCAGTAGCCGCGTCACACGTGTCAGCCGGCGGGTTCATCGACCTGTGATAACGCGCAAAAATACGCAAGTTAGATAATATTAGAAAGAATATGGCGGAAACGCTGGCCTCACGATTTTGCGCACGACTAGAAATATCTGCGACACATCGCGCTCCGTTGAGCCAGTTTTTGACAATTATTACACTACGGAAAACAACTTTTCGCATATTTTTACACTTGATTGACTAGATTTGAGCATTTTCGCCTGAAGTGTCATTTTTATGAACCATATTCTTATCTTAGGTGAAATATCCCTGTAATGCAATCAAAAGCATTTAATTTTAGAGTATTTTATACATTCTTGATCAAATCTTCCTCTTCTAAAAAGCACAAGTCTCATATATTTCTGTCTAACTAATGTCTCATCTATTCTAGTAACTATTGCCCTAGGTTAGGTACTTCCCGTTGCACTTCCTTCCTTTTTGTAACTAAACTGTCCTACGTGACTTAGTATATTGAACTTTGATTAAAACAGGGTTATTAAAAACTAGCAAATAATGTTGTTAATTTATGTTGTAAAGGTTCTTGAAACGGTTAGTGAGTAAAGCATAAAGGTCTAAAACGATACCCGCAGAATCGACTCTGCGGTCAAACATGTATATGAAACAATACCACCACAATAATTGATTTAAACAAAAAAGAAACACTAAAAGGAGTATTATTGTTAGGTGGCAGACATCTTGAAAAAATACTTTTTAGTTATTTTTTTTCTTTGTTGGCCATAACTATGTAATATGCCCAATGATATTCTATATAAACTGAGGCCTCATTGAATATGCCAGATCAAAAGTTTAGTTTAGTTCATCTGTACCTATTATAGAGAGATAGACATAGAGAAACTACAATGAATGTTAAAATAAATGGTTCCTGAGGAAATCCCGAAGACGGTGGAACAATGAATCAGTGGACACGAGATGTTTTATTAATACGTTTTCTTAGAACTAGAATGCAAATGGCGCGATACAAAACAAACATAGGTTTTTGTTCGATTCGTTTTACCAATTCATTTAATTTAAAGATTTAGGAATCTCACTTTAGGAATATATTATTAGTTAATTTATATTCGAGTAGGGCGATTAAATCTGCGTTAATCTAGAATGGTTAATAAAATATTAATTTTATGATCCTAGATCTATGTAATTTTTGTTGCATCAAATTTCATCTACACCTGTCAGCACAGACAAGACAAAGAATTTTCTTAATCGTAAAAGATTAAACAATAATTTACTAATCACATACTTATATAAATGTTCTGTAGCATTTGTCAGTAAGTAATTTAAAAAATATTACATCATAGACACATGAAATGAGGTTTTTAATCTAGTTTACCATAACACAAATTCAGTTCACCATAATTTCAGATTCGCAATAAACAAAATGTTATCGCACGATGAGTTTATACTATTTTATACCTTCGCACCGGTTTTGAAGTTTTATATCCAACGTAACGACTATCGAGCGAGACTTTTAGATTTATTCCGGGAAACGTTATTGAGATCAATTGGCGAGAAGAAACATCGGGATCCAAGTTTTATTTCATTTATTAAGTACATGCGGATATTGAACTAGATTTCTGTTAATTTTAATACATAAATCAATAGTATTTATATGTAGGTACACGCTAACTAAATTCATGTAGTAAAAATTTTACAAGTGTAGATTTGTGCATCTAGTCAAACATTCAATATGTCTCACAAAAGTTTTAATAATAAAATATGCATTATATTACATTTTTGATAGAACGTAATTTACATGTACAAAAATAGTTGTAAACCACTCACAACCTAAAACCTCTAGATATGACCTATGTTCTTTGACTATCAAAAGCAAGAAAAGATGTGTTTAAAAAACACGTTTATTTTTTGCTTACCTATTTGTCTAAGCGCATAAAATCCACGCTACGTATATCAGAATAGAGGAAAAAGCATCTCATTGCGGCCGCCAGAGCGACCGGCAACGGGGTCAAGGCGGCCATACTACGCCGGGCCTGCGCTCGCGCATACACATCTAGCATGTTAGATATATATTAGCATGGTATAGTAGTATAGAGCAATCACACTGTGATCTATACGTCGTGGTTTTAAACTAAGACTTGGTTTGATACTACTTATCAGTGATTTGATTTGGCTGGACGTTTTATGAAAAAAAAAACAGAGACGTTTTTTAGAATCTTGTGATAGGATTGTAACAATGTTAAATAACTGAATTACTAATAGATTTAATACTAAAAAATTAAGTTGATTATAGAATCAACTTATTTTTAGTATTGAATCTATTAGTTAAATAACAGGATTTAATACTCATAAATTAATTACTCCATATATATAGGTATGTGTCTAATAAGGTAAAATCTCTCACGTCTTCTGGTTTTAATAAACAAACAACTATTAAACTAATCACCCAATCGGGCCCCATACAACTCTTCTGTCGCCAAAAAATACCAGAAATAAGTACATAAAATATAGAATAAAATCACAAAATATAATATAGGTACATACAATACAGGTCACTCGCCTGCCCTGTCTGACCAGTTATGTAACTCTCTAAATTACTTTATATACAAATGTCTTGCTTAAATACTTATTAATAGAATTATAGCAAGTTCTAGACATAATTTGCTATTATTGTTATACTCATGTGATATTTTTACTTATTTTTAATTTGTTGTTTTGTATCTTAGTTTTAAAACAGATATGAAAGACACCGAATTCAGAATATTCTGATCACTTCAATAAAAAGGAATTGTAATTATTTTATGTAAAATTTCTCTGTAATCTAAGTAATATGAACGAATTCTATAAATAGTGACAAAACGATATAACTTATCGACTACAAATAATCGTCAATCATTTTTATTATCCTACGTAATTTAATTGAATGTCGATAACGATACGAAAATATCGTAATTCACTTACTTTTATTACCAATGCAAGTTTGGCGTTTTTCATTTCTTTGTAAAGAGTTTTTGTAAGAAGTTTCTAATATTCAGAACTAAAAACTTAAAATGAAAACAATCCAAGGAATATAATATTGTAAATGTTACAATTATCCGAGGAGGTTAAACACATTTGTCTTTGAAACTAAAACCTCTTTGATTAGTTCCTGCACCGCATTGCAGCACCGTTAGCAACCAACACATTGCCAAATAATATTATTAAAATACTACAGATGGTTATGTCAACACAGATTGTGCTAATCGCGTGAGACCTCTTCAGGAGAGTCCCACAATTGTTTAGCTTCACTAATTAGCCAAATATACAGGTGTTATTATTAAACAAGTCTATTTTTGAAATGACAGTCAGTACCTGACTCACGAGACAAACAAATGTAAAGCTAATAATTCTAAGGCAGATTTCACAGATATATTTATGGGCACGAGTATAATTTTACAAGACTATTCTATGTACATAATTCTACTATTCTTATTCCTTTCTAGTTACCTAGGTATGTTAGGGTTTCGCCTGTTTAGAAGTATATTTTAAGAAACATTATTGCATACATATTCTATTTTAGATCTGAATATTCTTTTGTTCTGAATGCATGAAAAGATGTGTGGTGCATAGGTAAATGAAAATTCATGACTGAATATGAAATTAAATGGTATAGGTATCTTTTACCCAAAAGGATAAATCACACTATCCGCGGGACGCCTCCTCATAAACTCTTATAATATTTTTTTTATTAAAACGTCATAATTTCATCTAATCAATCAAGTAACGTGTTCTTTTCGTCTATTCCAGTGAGCGGCGTGCCGGAGCGCGACCCGTACGGCTACGGAGGCTACGGGGCGGGGGGCGCAGGCGGCGGACACCACTTCGCAGCGCCTGCGCCGCCGGCCCTCGCGCACGAGGAGCTGCCCTACTCCGTGTTCGACTTCGGCGACTACCCGCGCCAGCCCTACCACAACAAGCTCAAAGCCAAGAAGCGGCCCCGGCCCGACGGCCCGCCTGCGCCCGGCGTCAAGCGCAAGAGCCGCGAGGGCTCCACCACGTACCTCTGGGAGTTCCTCCTGAAGCTGTTGCAGGACCGCGAGTACTGCCCGCGCTTCATCAAGTGGACCAACCGCGAGAAGGGCGTGTTCAAGCTGGTGGACAGCAAGGCGGTGTCGCGCCTGTGGGGCCTGCACAAGAACAAGCCGGACATGAACTACGAGACCATGGGGCGCGCGCTGCGGTACTACTACCAGCGCGGCATCCTGGCCAAGGTGGACGGCCAGCGCCTCGTGTACCAGTTCGTCGACGTGCCCAAAGACATCGTCGAGATCGACTGCTCCCTCGCGTAGACACAGAATCTCCACGGACAGCATACGTAACTAGATAGTCGCGTGTTCGTTTCGCTCTTGCATTCAACCTTTTTCATAAAGAACTCTATTTTCCAAATCGTCATGCATTACGTTTTCGGATCGCTTCTAAATAATGTTATTACGATATTTAAAGAAATGATTATTGATTCTCGAACCTAATTATTAAATTATCATTGAATTTAATATTTATACAACAAATAGGAGAGACGAAATTGATTGCTCAAATGTTTATATAGGTACCTATTTTTAGGGGTATTTCAGAAGGAACACTAAATTTGCTAGATGTTATATGGTACGGCGTGGATTTTGTATAATGTTGAAACGAATTTTTAAATGTTTGTAATGAAGTTTGTATAATATTGCATGTTTAACAATGTCGATAAACATTTCCTGACTGGCAACAGAACTTCCTACCTCAAGCTACGCAAACAAATTCATATGGAATATACACTTTACGATATTCGAAGCAGTTTACATACATACATATGCAATAAGTAATTATTATAGTCTAATAAGAGTTTATTATAAAGAAATATTTACGTAACGAAATGTTTATTGTAATGAAATACAAAAATATCGTATAAATATTATCCTCAGATGAAATATTTTTACTTCTTTGGTGCTTAATTATGGCCATTTGCGTATTTACACCTTGTTACAAACTGACACTCACTGCTGTTGATTCTATTATATATACTATAAATAATGAGATATATATTATATTATATAAAATGGTCGTTGTCTAGCTGTAACTGTTCCTTAGTTGTCGCAGAGTTTATAAAGTCCGTGAGTCATCATTGTAATCTCCCGGCGAAAATTTACTGTCCAAAAATGAATCCTCCAATCAGAGAATCCCAAACCATCGTCATTGCCGAGATGATGTCATGTTGTGCTTCGTTGATTGGCGAAATTATTCTCGAAGTTTTATTGTGAGAATATTCTTGCTGTTGTCAACAACAACTGTTCTCGCTCGATATTATTTGAACGTTGCTAATGTTAGTGAATTCTAGTTGCATTCTCGTGAACTGATACCTACTGCCAACTTTCTGTTAATCTGACATAACGTAGTTAAGGACTTTGTGAGTTAATTGTGTTAATTATAAATAGATATTATAAGTGAGCTGTTTTAAGTGAACATGTTCTAGTTTATTTCGTTTATTTAAATTAACTTAGGTATGTTGGAGGAGGTCGCGCGCATTCACTAACATATCACTGCATATATCATGCTCTTTTTTATCATGTATGATTATATTCATATATTTACTTTCTTACTTGTAAAAATATTGATTCAACAACCAATTCTTTAAAAAATATGACGTTTGAATTCATCTTTCATTCGCACTTGTAAAGCAAGAAACATAAATTAATATTAAAGTACATATATCATAATTAGTCGTTGAATCATATATTATTTTGATGAGTAAGTCAGTCATTTTGTCCAGTATCATCCGTCAGCATATCATGAACAGAATTATAATATTTTTACAATCATTCGGTGCGCGATCTCCATTTTTTGTTACCTGAATAAAATATTAAAAATTAATTACGATTTGTGGTCCAATGTTAATGAATCATAATACTTTAAACTAGATAGAATTTACGAATGATCGAATAAGTGTAGGCTAGTTCTTGATACCGCGAGGAGGCGTCCTAGAGAGCGGTGTCGGAGTTTAGGGGGTAGTTGTGAGTAGGAGAGCCAAGATGGCCGCCGCGGTCACGTGAGCCCGCCACATCTCCGACTATTGCAATATTTTTATATTCTACGTAAATTATATCAAATTATTAGCGCGTAAGTATGAAACTATTATATATATGACCGGGAGCGCGCGGTGGCGGCGGCCGCGGACTCTGAGAGGCCACGGAGAGGCCGAGAGCCCCTGGCGGGGTGCTAGGAGTAGGCAGAGACGGGACGGGCGGAGAGAACCCTGCACTGATCCATCCCACGCCCAGTGTATCAATATTCAACTTTACGTGAAAGATCTCAGTGTCCAAACTTCTTTCGAACAAAACCAGTGCCCGTTCGTGTGATTAAAAACTTTATAGTACTAAAAAAAGTGGAATTTTAATCATATTTTTATATAGCTAGATCGAATTCTCTTTGACTTTCGTTTCGGCACTATTTCTTATGCTTTTGTAAATATAGTAGGTTTAACTTATTTATTGTGTTGCCGATGCGCGCGCGCCGCCGCGGACGGCGACGCGCGCGCATTTCTTTCCTTTCTAGGAAAATTTCGTTCTATAGGTTACAAATTTTATTGTAATATATCTTTATTATTAAAGTGTAATTAGGAGTAATGAATGGACCACGTGATGGAAGGCGAAACGCTCTCAGAATTTATAATTCGGCTAGTGTGTGATGCTAATCGATACTGTGAGATACTAGTTACCGATTAGTAGGCAAAATGTTTGAGCAGGCATTTAAAATGATGCTCGGGGAAAATGATTTTTAAAATAATTTAGTCGAATTGATGTTGTTGAATAAAAAATCAAAGTTTCTAATTACTAATGTACTTAAATTCATTGTAAATTTTACGGCACCTCGTGGAAAAGTGTATTGTTAAAATTATTTTAATTCGAGCCTAGTCTTAGTGAGTTAATTTGAGTAAATGGATGTATTGGGACGTAGGAGGGGTCCTCAAGCACGCACACGCGTACAACGGAAATATAAGCAAGCAATGAGAAGGTTAGTGAATCGGTATAGAGGAGCGCCGCGAGCGCAGGCCACGGCGCTCCGGGTGTTACGAACGACCATCGACGCACTGTCGGTGCATTCATCAAAGAACTCTCACTAAATATAAATTGTAGTTTTCGTGGGATTTCTTTCATAAAAACTTACTACAAGATTCAAATAATCTTATTACCCGCCATGTTGTGGAGTCACGAAAACCAACATGGCGAAGGATACCATTTATAAAAATATTAACAAAAGAGGTTGTATTGAATCTTGTAATAAAACCTCATTCGTGAGTCGATGTCCAATAATGTTAATACGTAATTCATTCCCATCATGTTGTGAATCGTTTTGCCCTTTCTGTTCGAGACGCAATTCTAAATTTTTTCAAGCTTTGGTTTGCTTTTGTCAAAATAACTTTGTATTCTGAGAGTGCGGTGGAGTGAATTTGTGTTAATTTGCTTTTAGGTTTATAAATTTAAAGTCCGATATTTTAATTTAAGTTTAAATTTAATTGTTTAATTTTACAAAATACTGTATTTTCTCCCCTATAGTTAAGTTATTTTTCTATGTATAGTTAGTTATAAGTGTAAATGAGTTAGCACATAATTTGATGCATGATGATAATGTTAATAAAATATCCACAATAAAATACAACCCTTGTTTTGTTCTTAAGTTTGTTAGTAGGGTAGAGAACCACAAATTTTACACACTGAATTAGGAACAACAAACATAAGTACTTAGGTACCTACTTTAGGACATCACACATACCTACATATTAAAATTAGACTAAGTACAGAAAATAATATTAACATACCAACAAATACAAGGCATACTTAGATAGTAGACACACAAAATTATAAGATCGACTACAAAGTTGTATCAAAATGAAAGTCCTGCTTAGTAGAATTGGTCTGTGACGCTTACTCAGCTGCCGATCTTCTTTGTTTGCACCTACTATGATTGTGAACAAATAAGTGAAGTCATATAACATGAGTGTTCTCTTATGATCAGGATCTTAGATCATAAGGAGATAATAAAGATAGAAAGGAAAAAACACAGTTCCTCATGTCAATGTATGGCGTTTCCGTTATAAAGATGATGATGATGAATGAACGATTAATTTTTCGTGGTACCACGAAAAATATGAACGCAACGCAACTTCAAAACACCATAGACAATTTATCGACGTGTTGTTTGTTGTTATGTCAACGTCAAACGTCATGTAACATTTGACGTGTAAATTCACAGCTGTCAGCAATTGCTTTCATTACAATTTATTTAATTTCTCTTCAAATATTTGCTAATAATGAATAGAAATGAGTGAATAATTGCTGTAGAATCACGTTGTTTTATTTGTTATACCGAAACGTTAAGGACAATTAGTAAAAATGGTTCTAATGACAATGATCGCAAGGGTCGTAGACGGCCTCCCCCTAGCCGCTACTATGCAAGAAGATGACCAGGTATTTGCTTTATCACTTTCTTAAAGCTATACAGCATCAAATAATATCACACACGACATACTGGCACTAGTAATTGCTTAGTAATTCACGCTTGAAGAAACATCAAACTGACCGAAACTTTGCTTACGTTTGGATGCGATAACGCCTTATTATTTGTATGATTTGTCCTCATTTTACGTTGTACTTACAATTTGTTTTGCTGTGGTGGTTCGCAGAGCGGCTGCAATGTACTCGAGTACCAGAATCAAGCCAAAATGCTGTTTAGGAAGTTAGGCCCACAGTCGCCTACAAGATGTTCTATCGAGACTGGGCCCTATCTCTTCCAGTGAGTTAACACGCTTCTTTTTATTGTTTTTTCCTCGCATTTAATAGTTTTCCACTTCCTACATACTCATCGTTTTCTTTGTTCCTGTGTAATATGATTAAATTGTTGTGAAATTTACACAATAACATTGAACAAAATGTCAAACCATAATATAACTCTGTAAATACTTATACAATATGTAAATATATGAATCATTATTTTCAGTTTGTTTGTTTGTATGTAGTACATATCAAATTAAAGCTGTTGTTACCAAATTTACCATACCAACGTAAAAGAAAACTATATCAACTTTTCAATATAATAACTATATATGTATGTATTTCAACATAATTTCAACATATTACTATGACAGAGCCTCTATACAGCTCTATCATAATATTATAATACATTGTAAATTTTAGTGTAGGTACCTATTTCTATGACACTACTTTACGATGCCTCTTTACAGCTGATTTAAATTTTTATACACATATTTAAATTAATTACCCTTTAAAATAGGTTACTACCTAAAATTGTAAATTTTTCATAAATAATCAATAAATGTTTTTTTTAATAATTCAATAAAATATAGGTAATAATTATAAAAATGTTGACGAAGTAAATCTTGGAATGTGCTTTCCCTCTAATATATTAATTAGAGTTATGTGAATGTAACGTGACATGATTTCGAATAAATAAATATTTCAGGACATATCACACAGCGCCATCTAGCCCCATACTAACTAAGCTTACGCTTGTATCATGGGTACTAGATAGTGGATATAATACATATATACTTTCTTTTTGTAAATACATACTTATTATACATAGAAACGACCAGACTCAACACAAGTAATTACAAATTTTAATATGCATAATTACTTGTGTTATGTGGGAATCGAACCCGCACCCCTAGATTAGAAGGCAGAGCCACTACCAACTAAGCTAACAGAGCAGTCAAAAATAAATTATTTCATTTATTAATTACATGTAGCCTTTTTTTACTGAAAACATATGAATAATTGGTCACATGCAGTGACACACATAAAATACTGTTAAAAGTACATAACATGACAACTTTACCTACCCATAAAATAGAATTATTAAGAAAAAAAAAACGAATAAGAAATTTTCTACATGTTTCAGCTATCTCATTGAGCAAGAGATCTGCTACCTAGTGTTGTGTGAGAGGAACTACAGTAAAAGACTAGCATTCAGCTATTTAGAAGAAATTGCACAGGAATTCTACCAACAGTACGGGAAAAGGGTATGTCTTAGTATATTATCATTTATTTTACAAGTTCCCTGTCTTCATACAATTTTTTTTTAAAAGTTAAGCTTAACTTGCTTTCACACCACTATATAGGTGAAACTTTTTGATTGTGTTCGTTAAGTTTAGTTTAATTTGAATGAAATTTATAAATGTATATGTAGATACCAGTTGTAATACACACTTGTGATTGTCTCATAGACATGGATAATTCCTATGTCCATTCTAATATATGTAGCTGCTTCTTTATTCCATGGCTTTTATAGCATAGGGTGATATTTCCAGGTTTTCCATATTCAATTATGTGTTAATATAAGTTCTCATGTATGTTTCCAGGTGAACACAGTCACCCGGCCCTACACGTTCATAGAGTTCGACACGTGGATGCAGCGCGCACGCAAGCAGTACAGCGAGGGCGGCGCGCGCGCCCGCCGCGGCGCCACCGCCCAGCTCGGCGCGCAGCTCGGGGACGTGCAGCGCGTCATGATGCAGAACATCGACGATGTGCTGCGAAGAGGGGCTGTGCTCTCGGGTAAAACATTTTTTTATTTACACTTTGCTTAGGCATTTTACCACCTGCCCCCTTAGACAAGAGGCGTATTTTAGTGAGCGTACTGACGCTCGCTTATAGAATAGAAATACCAATGTATGGGAATGACGTAGCATGTCAATCGTCGCGATGTCAATCCCATACATTGGTCTTTCTATTCTTTAAGCGAGCGACAAAATACGCCTCTTGTCTAAGGGGGCTGGTCATCTTGGTCACCTGAGCAATGCTCGCACAAAGGACAGGTAAGTAATATTTTTTATTAACTTTACTCAGGCATTTGACAACTGAGTTTGAGTTTTGAAATTATTTATTAACCATAAACTTATTATAAACATTTGATATGATAGTGTAAATAATAATCCTATCATACAGAATCATGCACAACAAAACATTTATAAAGATTCCATTTTCCTATTATAAACTTATCACATGAAAACTTTTTAATGAACTAAATGGATTTATTAACACTTTCATGTCTAAAACTGTAGTAAACTAGTGCACTTATTGCTAGTAAAAGCAGTACACTTTTAGGCCTGTACTATCTACTATATATTTGACAACATGGATCACCTGAAGTGATTGATTAATACTTTATTGGACACTCACATAAAAAAACATAATACAAAACGGAAAAAAATAATTAAATCTAATGCCACAAATAGCGGCTTTATCGCTGAAAGCGATCTCTTCCAGGCAACCGTAGGATGGAGAGGAAATTATAAAAAAAAACTAGATGGGGTGTACAATAACGAGCACATGAAATTTGACTATAACAACTTAAACAATAAACATAAACATTTAAAATACTCACACAAACAAACACTGTGGCTCAAGGTGGAGCATGTCTGTATTGGATTGACACTGGTTCCCAAATGAGGCGCCCGGAATACAACATAAGGCTCTTGGTGATAGATTTTATATTTGAGGGTAGTATTATAGCCAGGCGGGTGTGAGTTTTATTATGATTACCAGCGGGCCCGACAGACTCCGTCCTGTCTGTTGACTCTTTTACTCTTTAGTTAGTTAGAAAACGTTTGTATGGGAAAAAGAAAAGGGCGGATTTAAGGAATTTTTCGGCATTTTTCGAATTTTTCTCGCCGTAAAAACCATCCTTGAACTTCAACTAATATAAAAAAAATCTACTTCTTTTGAAACACAACATTTCTTTACCTAGTACATGATACTATGTTAACTAAACGGTTTTCACTCACGTGCAATTCGCTTATGTTGTGTACGCGTTTCCGATGTTATGACCTATCCATTTTCAGAACATATTACGTTTAGTTAACATATTGATAAAATGTCTCACAAAAGTTTCAATATTAAAATAGTATCTTGATTCTACTTCATTTGAAACACAACTTTTATTTACTATACATAACATGATAAATTATCTGTTTGCAGAGCTAGACACAAAGACCCAGAACCTGTCGACGATGTCGCAGAAGTACAAGAAGGACGCTTCATACCTGAACACCAAGTCCATGCTGGTGAAGGCCACTGCCGGGGCCGTCATCCTGCTCGTGCTGGTGCTCTACTTCTGGGTGCTATAGATGCGAGTGCTTCGTGCTGTGGCATGTTTAGTGGGAGTGTCGGGAGGGGATATGCTAAGTCTTGTACATCTTGGTTCTTATGTTTATATTCCGGCACTACACACAGCGCCATCTAGCCACATACTAAGCAAACACTTGTGTTATGGCTAAGATTGTAAGACAACTCTAGTAAACAGAGGTTTCGATCTGTCTCATCATCTTGGTTCTTATGATTGTATTCCGAGACTTTACACACAGCGCCATCTAGCTCGATACTAAGTAAACTCTTGTATTATGGCATTAATAAGATTGTAGGACAACTCTAGTATACAGAGTTATCGAACTGATTTAAGTCTTAAAAATCTTGGTTCTTATGTTTGCATTCCGGGACTTACACACAGCGCCATCTAGCCACATACTAAGAAAACAATTTTGTCATGGAAAAAATTATAAATAAATAAATTTGAAAAATCTCTAGTATTGAGAGTTTTCACACTGACTTATCAAACATAGGTATTATAGGTTTTTAGTTTGAAAGTCAAAATTGTTATTTTTTTAGCATAAGCGATTTGTTGCGGATTGCAACATTATTAGTGTCAGGAGTTCTGGTTAAGCGTAAGCGTAACTGGCATAAAAAGTAAGCAAATATCATTGTTAATTAGTTGCTTGGATATGACTCAGCGTAGCCTCTCCTAACAATTCAATATGATGTGAGTTGCTTCTACTCAAATGGGGAAAGGACAAGAGTTACTGTACAGTAAGCGGCTTATTTATTTTTGTAGCATTCATGGGTTATATATCACAAAGAAAACATTAAGTATCTGCTGACGACAAACCTATTACATTTTAATTTAAATAAAATACATAAACACAATGAATATGGTATACTGACTGACATAAAAATTAAACAAGGTTTAAGATTTACTGTATAATTGAGTTGCAATTAACTTGCTTCGAAAATCTAATCATTTTTGTTTTTTTTTTGTCACGTTAGTGTACCTCTAAATGAAATAGAAATTAACAGAGATTATATTTAGCACTAATAAAATTAAAAATGTTGCTAAATAAACGAATGGTTACATGATAAACTATGTGTCAATAGCTGAGTCGTGCACTATGATTTGAAATCATCAGCGGATTAAACATCATTTTGTATAATGTATAATGAAATACATAGCTATGTCCAAAATTGGCAATGACAATAAATTTTAGCAGTGCTAAGTATACAACTGTATGTTCTAATTAAATTTGTATTGTATGTACACATATTCAATATTGTAATTTAGCTTTTTTTATTTAAAAAATATTTACCTATGTACCCATTTGAAATGACAAAATGTTAATGTATTGTATTTTAGACCATTCCATTCCATTATTTTTGCTGAAAAGCGACGGAATATTTGAGAGATCTTAGGAAGGGTGTACAGGATTACTATAACTTTGCAGGACTATGTACCTAACGTTATATACTACTTATGTTCTGTGATCTTTAAAATTCGGACTTTTACCTCCGGTTCCTAGAACAACAATCACTTTAATTCATCTACCAATTTCTATGAGCTGTCATTGGCTGAAAATCTCACTTATATTATAGAGGTGAAAGTTTGTGTCAACCTGCCCCCTTAGACAAGAGGCATGTACTGACACATACTTATGGAATAGAAAGACTAATGTATGGTATTGACATCACGATACGCTCTGCGGAGCGAATTTTTCCGTCACTCCCATACACTAGTCTTCTATTCCATAAATATGCATCAGTACACTCACTATAAAATATGCCTCTTGTCTAAGGGGGTTATTCTTCTGAACGTTAAAACAGCAGAATTGATTTGGTATATTATAAATTAAACCCTGGATTAACACCTAGGCTACTTTTTATCCTGGATGCACGCAGGTAACACCGCTGAGCATTGCTAGTTTGTAAGCCATTAACAGTGTGTAGACATTGATTTGATAGGACGATTAAACTGTAATTTTAGGAACTGGGAGTTATTAACTATACCACTATATACTACATAATATAGTTGACTTATCATACCCCTTCCTGCTAACTCTATATACATATAGGCATCTACATTTAGTATTAAAAAAAACTAAAAAACAATATTTCAATACAAACGAATGGGCGCTTGGTGATGGAATGTTGTAAATTTTATCACATATTGTTATATATGATATTTTAAGATGTAATAAATAATGCATTTGTTTTATTTGAGTTTTATTTATTGTCTTTTCTTTGTAGCTACACTTTTTAGATATTTACATACATTACTTAGATTGCATTACATTGCAGACTGCAACATTATTAGTACAGGAGTTGCGGTCTGTAAAATAAGTCCATAAACAGACATATGTATTTTGAAATGAGCTAAAGTACTCACAGCACTTGCTACACTTATTTTATCATAACTTTTATAGTGAAGGCACATTATTCCAGTTCTTCTTCATTAGAACCTGTACTTCTTACAGCTAAATGTGTGTTTGTGACTTTATTCATGATGTCTCGAATTCTTATGGCCATGGGAATGCTTAGAACCTGAAATAAATGAGACATAGATAGAAAACAAACTTAAAATTAGTGCTAATTGGCGACCTAATCGCTCAAAGTGATCTCTTCCAGGTAACCAATCTGGCAGGGATCAGTGTACAAGTTTTGTTTTTCAATTTTCTTTATTGATAATAACTTACAAAACATTTGTGGTAATAGTGTACATTATCCTATCACAACAATATCAGTGTACAAGTAAAATGGTAGATGAGGTGTCTAATAGCATAGACAAAAAAAGTGAGCACCATGATATTTAATCAATCTGCACTGCTGTGATGATGTGGAAAAATTTATCTGGGGGCACGGCAGTGCCTCCTCCAAGTTGAGCGCGAAGCAAACACTGCCGTGCCAGCCTTTTCTCGAACCGTTTCGCCGCATTTTCAGACCCCTATTTGAGAACCTCTGGATAGGATTGAGTTAATAACAACAAACAGAAAAAAATTATAGCAATATTTCCCTCGCCTGATGTTAAAAAACATTGTAGTCTATGATCTAGCAAAAATAAAACAAAGTGAGATGCTGCCAGCAGTGGTTCAAACTTCAAACCATCTAAAGATGATGATATAAAACATACTAGAAGCAGTTCTCATGTCTATTAAAATACTATACACTTGTTTAATCTACAATAGGTAAAGCGAAAATATAAATCATCTCATGTGATATTGAAAATTGCATACTTACCTATTTTTAAATGGGTTAGCACATTTGGTCAATCATTAAATATGTTAGTATAATAATAGTCATAGTGCAAGTGCAGCTGACATTTTTTGTGCAAGAGGACCCCATTATTTTGTATTTATTTATTATGGTACACAAAACAATATGTTCTTAACATAATAAACATTTTAAGCTGGTTTCGATCCAGAACAAATTACAAGATATGTGTCACAGCTTGATCTAAATTAAAGCTAATCTTTTGTATGTTTTCTTTATTTACCTGTATAATTTTAACAAATATAACAGGTTCTTTCTTCCACTGAGCAGTCCCGAACACCTGCACGGGGCTCGGCCGCAGAGTGCAAGGCGGTGGAGCCTTCAGGTAGGCCATGGACACCCGCAGCCTGCTCTCATGTTGTATGCCTTGGGAATCCAGCTGGAATTTAATGAAATAAAGATTTATAAACAGAAAAACAATTTATTTGTAACAAAAGATTACATGTCAATTAGAAATATCACAATTGTATATAACTTATATTAGACACAATATAGAGTTACATAAGTTATATTATTTTACTACCTAGATATCTACCATTAATATTTAGGTAGCTTTCACAAAACTCTATGTACCTACCTATGTAAAACACTAAGGAGACTGACTGACTGATCTGAACATAGCCAAAACCACTGGATCAATAGTGCTGTAAATTGGCATGCAGCTTTACCACGATGTAGGCATTCAATAAGAAAGGATTTTTAGAAATTCTACTTCCACAGGAGTCAAATAGGGGTTGCAAGTTCAAGTTAGATCAGGCCTATCCTATAAGAGGTGCAATATGATATGAGGCAATATAAACTGATAATGATTCTTGACCACGATGTTTTTACTAAAGGAATAGTATAATTTAATTCATCGTACTATACTAACAGAGGAGCGACAAAAAGACATTTGTAGAGGTACCACAGACTGTTTATTAAACTTCAGTAAGTAGATAACTGTAACTTACATCAGCCAAATAAAACTTCCCATGTTGGCTCTGAAGAATGCCAATTGTTCTACATTTTATAACATCTTCTTTAGAAGCCTCACAATCTTCACTTATACGGCTTATGCTCGCATAGTTGTAGAAATCAGTCTGTATGTGTTGATAAGGAATTATGAATTATATTACTGACGAGATTTTATAATATGATACACACTGTACATAGGTATATTGTAGTATTCATTTTTATATCATTAATAAATATCTTTATCTTTATCTTTTATCTTTGTAAATATAAATAATGTGTACATTTCACAACACTGCATAATTATATTAGGTACTATAATGAAATAGGTAAGCTTTCGTAAATACTTACGAAGCGAGTCTCGGTAGAAAACGGTATGTTACGATAATTATTAGTCATGCCTATAGGTATTATAAGTATTTCTTTTCTTGTTTCCATAACCAAAGAATACTATTACCCTTTTTAAAAAAGGGTAATATATTATATGACAAAAGGTGGCGGGAAAACAATAATTTCGTTTGCAACTAATTTACTTGTATTTTGTTGAAAAATAACAAAATGGTAAGAACTTGTAGTGTTCCGGGATGCAGAAGTGAATCTTAAAGTGGCTGGAATATTTCTTTCTGCAGGTATGCTGAAGTTTAAGTAAGATTACATTATTGGGACTAAGGTGACCATAATATTCTTGTGCTTGAAATAATTTGATAAAGATAAAGATAAGATAAAGATATTTATTAATGATATAAAAATGAATACTACAATATACCTATGTACAGTGTGTATCATATTATAAAATCTCGTCAGTAATAAAATTCATAATTTCTTATCAATAATAATATTATTTGTATAATATTAAAAAATAATAATTAACTAAAAATCCAAACAATTGCACAGCATATAACAATTATATTTTATAAGTATGTTCATTATTATTGGTATGTACAGGTACAGTTTCGTCAAAAGTCATGTGACTGTAGTCATTATTGAAATATTCTTTGAGTGTGTACAGTGTCTTATCGAGTAGAAGTTTTTTTGTCGAATTGATGAACGTATTCTCATTTGTCATAGTCTTTATTTTTTCGGGAAGTTTATTGAAAAGTTTTTCACCTATAACAGTAGGCAATTTTTCAAGCATGGCGAGACGATGTTTTGGTTTCTGTAAAAATAATCCATCAATTCTTCTGATCGATCTCTTGTCTCCATTTGAAATTTTGATATTGTATAGATGAAAATGTCTGTGTACGGGTTTAAGAATTTCCAGAATGTATTGGGATACTGTCGTCAAAATTTGTAGGTTCCGAAAGTGTTCTCTGCATGGTTCGAGTTATTTGTGGAATATGATATTTTAGCAACTATGAATGAATGAAAACACAATGTAGTAGATACATTCTTAATGTTTATTCACACACACTATAATTACAAACTTGGGCGCCAGGGCCTCTTGGCCCGAATCTTATCACTAAACTATATAATATACATAACATACCGATGACATGTGTACACGATTTACAAGACATATAACAGTTAGTAATAAAAAATATTTTCATTACCTTTTCAATAAAGATTTTGTACAGCTTAAAAATCAAATAAATACTTGTAATAATACGGGTACAGGAATGGAGATTCTACAAAGCGCAATCAAATTTTATTATGACATAGCTTTCCCTAAGAAAAAGTGTAACAAAAAATATAAACCTCAAAAATGGTTCACGAAAGGTACTGAAATATCTAAAAATAATCTAATAAATTTGGAGATGATACAAGAAATTCAGCCGTGTAACCGCCTACGCATATATATACGTAAATATAAAAAGATTCTTCGAAAAGTGTACAGCGCTGCTAGAAATTTACAATATAGACATAGAATAAATAAAGCGAAAAATAAAATAAAAGAGACTTGGAATATAATAAACGAACAAGTAAGAAATAGCAGGAGACAAACTAATAAGAAACCTATAACTAAAATCATATCTGAACATGGTGAAGAGTTAACAGACTGCAAAGAAATTGCTGACAATTTTAATGACTTCTTTTGTAATATAGCCCACAAACTGACATGTAATACTAATATTGACGTAGAAAAATGTAAGACATACTTGAAAATCCTTCCAAAACCTACAAATACAATCAAATTTGACCCAGTTGACGCTAGAGAATTATTGACAATTGTTAAACACATGAAACCAAAGACAACACCGGACTATTTTGACATCAATTCTAAGACATTGCGAGATCTAATTTTGGAAAATAATTATATAATGGAATTGTTATATATTGTAATCAATAATTGTTTAGAAAAAGGAATTTTCCCAGACTGCTTAAAGTACGGTAGGGTTATTCCTTTATATAAGAAAGGCGATCATATGGTACTTAATAATTACAGACCAGTTTGTATACTCCCTACAATCTCCAAAATAGTAGAAAGCATAATCAAAAAGAGAATAATAACTTACTTTGAAGCAAATAATCTGTTTACTGACGCTCAATATGGTTTCCGCCCAGGTAAGTCGACTGAAATGGCTATAAGGAAAGTCATATACTATATTCTAGAGTCCTTGGATAGGTCAAAAAAATGCGCAAGCATTTATTGTGATTTATCTAAAGCTTTTGACTGTCTGAGACATGATATACTACTGCTCAAGCTTCAGTTTTATGGTTTTAAAGAAAAAGAACTTCATTTCATGCGGACTTACTTAGAAAAACGACAACAAGTTGTAACAGTTAATGAAATTAATTCATCAATCAGTTCGATGAATATTGGAGTACCTCAAGGTTCTATCCTTGGTCCAGTTCTGTTCTTAATATATATTAATGACCTGGTAAATATAATGCCAGAATGGACTTATATAAGCTTATTTGCAGACGACACACATGTGGGATTAAATGACAAAAATATAAATGACCTCAGAACTAAAATTGACAAAACTATGACAGTTCTCAAAGAATGGTTTAGTACTAATGGCATAATACTTAACACAGATAAGAGTGTAATTATGGAATACCGAACTAAGAAAAATGCCAAAGATATCTCTAGTGTTAAAGAAACTGTATTCCTCGGATACACTGTTGACCACACTATTACACATGTGGCTTACATAACCAAACTTTGCAAAAAATTAGCAAGTGCCAACTTTGCTATATTTAAACTAAAGCCTTTACTGGATGAACCCTCAATTAAATCAGTATACTATGCATATGTACAATCACGGTTAAGGTATGCCATCACAGTATGGGGAAACTCATCAGAAATAATAAAAGTACTTAGAGCTCAGAAAAGAGTAGTTAGGACAATGCTTGGCCTGAGGAAACGCGCTCCGGTCAAGCAGCACTTTAAAGAACAAAGACTTATGACTGTTATATCTCTGTATATTTACACATGTTTACTGGAGATCTATAATGAAAAGTCCGCGCTGAAAAAAGATAACCAATACAGCCTAAGGAATATAGTCGCATTGAGGTTACCAAACACCAGATTAAAGAAAGTACAAAAACAAGGGATCTATAATAAAGTCTGTATGTTTAATAAACTGCCACATAGATTAATTAACTTGCCTCCAAACGCTTTTAAGAACATTATTAAAAACTTCTTTATTAACAACCCATTTTATACACTAAACGAATACATGAGATTGCCTTTGACAGAATCATCATTTGTGTATGACCAAATTGTTTGATAAGTTTACTAATTTAATTTAAGTATGTACCATATAATTAAGAAAAATGTAAATTGACTTGCCCAATGTAACGAGATGTTATAAGGTGAATAAATTTCTATTATTCTATTATTCTATTATAATCAGCAAAGCGCATGGGTTTTTTTACCATGCGCTTGCGTGCTTGGCGTTCTGACTCTAACATAACTGACTCGACTCGCGCGGGGTCCGGTGAATTTACAAGCGACGCCGCGGGAGTCGCTGTCATTGGACCATTCAAATCGTTGCTTTCATTCGGCGCGTTCACAGGACGCGCGGGAAGTTTAAGTGATGGTGCTATATACTCCCCCTCCAGGTTGGAAGAACGTCTCGTTTCCGACCTGGGATTGCAAGGTCTACCTCGGGGTCGTTTTGGTAAAACGGGAGGGCCGGTATTAAAATTATTATTGACTGGAGTAAGATCCGTACTGTGATACTTTCCTATTGGATGGCCCTTGGAGTCAACCAATAAGAAAGTAGTAGGACTAACAACCTTTTGGATAAAGTAAGGGCCGTCCCGTTTGGGCATGAATTTTGACGTTATTCCCTTGCTTGCATCGCTAATATTTTTCACGCTAACAAGGACTGCGTCTCCCGGTTGAAGTACAGGAAAGGGGCGACGGGCGTCGTCGGCGGTAGCCTTGCGCCGGTCCTGCTGCTGTTCAACGCTCTCCCTGATATCACGTAGTGTGTTCACGAAGGACTTCAAATAAGGAGTGATCTGCGGAACAAAATTATCTTTTGTAAGAACAGAGCGTAGATCGTGGGACGCGTCAAAAGGGGTTCGTAACTCACGAGCAAAATTCAAATAGGCAGGTGTTCTACCAGTGGTCGTACATACCGCGCTGTTCATGGCAAAACGTACATGCGCTAGGTAATCGGGCCACTTAGTATGAACCTTTTTAACTAGTATGGCCAGCTGAGTTTTCATGTCTCTATTTTTCCTCTCAGCTGGGTTTGCCTCAGGGTGATAAACGGGAATTAGTTCTTGTTTTACATCAAGCAAATGCATGCACTGCTGCATAACTGCCGATATAAATTGTACGCCATTGTCAGAGATGATGCGACGGGGCACGCCATACCTTAGGAAGTATTCTTCTAGTAGCTTACGCGCGCATGCCTCGGAAGTGGCGTCGGCGAGACTAAACAGCTCGACCCACCTGGTGGCGACGTCCTCCACGAGAAGTACCCAGCGCTCCCCCTGATCTCCTGGTGGCAGAGGGCCAAAAAGGTCGATAGCTAGAACCTCTCCTCTCTGCTGCAATACAGGAGTCTGCAAGAGACCTGCTGGCTTTTGGTTGGATGGCTTATATCTAAGGCAGTCAGCACATTGTTTCAAATATTCGGTAACAAACCGCCGCATGCCGGGGAAATAGTACCGCTCTCGCAGCCGATATAACGTTCTCTCGATACCTTGGTGACCAGCCGTGGATGAATCATGTAATTGTCTCATTACTTCCCCTCTCATAGATGATGGCAACACCAGCTGTACCTCCTCGAACTCACCGTCAGGGTCATATCGATACAGTACTCCCTGTGATACGATATATCCGCGCTCTGACCATTGGGCGACTGGAAGTTGCTCAGCACCCTCAAGAGCCTCGATGATTTTGCGCACGTCTGAGTCTTCCATCTGGGCAGCTCGGAGGTCAGCGGCAGTGGTGTGCGGGAAGTCGACGGTATCAATGTGATGTTGCGCAAAAGGAGTAGGCTCTCCCCCTGCTTGGAAGATGTCTTGGTTCTTCCACAGAAGGTCGGACAGCTGCTGTCTCTGCTCTCCACTCAACATCAGCCCCTCATCGTCACGAAGGCAGGCTGCAGATACCACGCTGGAGTTGTCCGCTTCAAACTGTAATTTATAAACATGTTGGCTGTTTGAAAGTGTCCAAACAGATTTATCAAAGTCAAGCAACATCCCAGCTGCTTTAATGAAATCAATCCCCAATAGTGTATCGTTAGAGCTGTCTGGGAACACAATACATTCGAGTTGGATGCTTCTATTTTCAACAATTTCAAAGTTAACATCAGTCAGTAGGACTGGTCGAACTTGGACTGAACCATCAGCCAGTCGCACCTGTCTGGTGGTTTCCTTGAAAGCATGGTTGATCTCTCGAAGGTGTTTGTACAGTAAAGATCCAATAATGGTTCTCTTAGACCCTGTATCAAGTAAGCCATTATCTTTTTTATTAAGCACTGACACACCAAGAATGGGTCGAAGGCTCTTTTGTTCATTACTACAATAATAAGAAAATATTACCTGGTAGTCCGTGGGATTAGGCGTGGGAGTTGCCGTCTCAACCTTACCATCATTGTCATTGTGGTGTTTCTGTGGGTATGAATCTATACAGCTGTCAACCAATGCAACCGAGTGAGAAAGATCCAATGACATTACACATGTATTAGCGCACTTAGAGCACTGACTACGAGTGACACCCTTTTCTCCACATTGATAACATGATGGTACAATATCATTGCCAATATTAGCCTTATTCTTTAACTTAATGCAAGTGTCTCTAGTATGGCCGCGGGAGCGGCAGTAGAGGCAGTACAGCTTCGGTTCGGCTTGAACATGTTGATGCGCGGCGACAGCAGAGCGTGCGGCGGCAGGTGCAGCACGCGCGGTAGATGCATAAGCGCCGGCGGCGGGCGAAGCGTGCGCGACAGCGGGCGACGCGTGCGCGGCGGCGGTCGGCAGAGCGTGCGCGGCGGCGGTCGGTAGAGCGTGCACGGCAGCGGCCGGGGCGCGCGCAATGGCGGCGGAGGCAGCAGGTGGCATACTTCGCTTCTGATGCTTGAATTCATCCTCATAGGTTTCTTCAATCTCTCGTACTTTTGACAGTAATTCACCGTAGGTATTAAATTCATCGCGCCGAAGACGTGACCTGATTTTGTGATGAAGGAGGCCAAAGATCATATCAAGCTCTGCTCTCTCACTTATATCACCCCTCGGTAACTTCGCCAGTAAGGCTCTAGCTCTAGCCGTGAAAATCTCAGTTTTCTGGTCGTGTTGTTGTGGATTGTTAAAAAGCTCTCTGTATAGCTTATGCGGAGGGCGTCGTTCCCCGAATGCATTTTGAAGCGCTACGATAGCTTCGTCGAAACTGGTTACGTCATGCCTGGTGCCTTGCCACCATACTGCCGCGTCTCCCGTCAGCAGCATCGAGAGGCCGCGCATCGCGTTCTCTTCAGAGATGTTACTGCACTCCCGGTACGCTTGCATGGCGTCGATGAATACCTCGACCGCCTCGCCCGACGCTCCGCTGAAGCGCGCCTTGCACGCAGCGAAGTGTCCCGAGGGCGCGGAGAAGGTCTGGTTGAATTCATGCGGTGAGTCGAGACGAGGCCCGAGCACACGAGTCATTATGCGTTCGAGGGCCTCAGTCTGAGACTGCTGGAGCGACGCCATAAGCGAGGCAACGTCGCTCAAGGGCACGCCGGCGGAGGCCGACGCCGGGGCGGACTCGTCCGCCTCGTCGGCATCGTAAAACTCAGATTGACGGCGTGTTTGGCGTCGTGCACGCGGCATTATTGACGATTATACTATACTTCACTGCACAACAAACACATGCCCCACGTTGGGCGCCACTTTAGCAACTATGAATGAATGAAAACACAATGTAGTAGATACATTCTTAATGTTTATTCACACACACTATAATTACAAACTTGGGCGCCAGGGCCTCTTGGCCCGAATCTTATCACTAAACTATATAATATAATCAGCAAAGCGCATGGGTTTTTTTACCATGCGCTTGCGTGCTTGGCGTTCTGACTCTAACATAACTGACTCGACTCGCGCGGGGTCCGGTGAATTTACAAGCGACGCCGCGGGAGTCGCTGTCATTGGACCATTCAAATCGTTGCTTTCATTCGGCGCGTTCACAGGACGCGCGGGAAGTTTAAGTGATGGTGCTATAATATATTTTTTTTTTTTATTGGCGTCACACTCTTCGTGTATTTGCCAGTGTCAAATTCGTCCATTGACAAATCCACTGGGACAATTCTCATTCTAGAGATATTGTAGCTGGGGATTTGAGCTTCATATTTGCACATATCCAAAATAGGGCTATCCAGAAACTTATTCGCATCCTCACTCGACATAAATTGGACCGAAATTTTGTTCTTATCAACTTTTTTGACTCCATCAGGGCAAATATGTTTGTTATTTTGTTCTTGACTAAGAATTGATCAAACTTATTGGTCTAATAGCAGTCTCAGCTGTAGGGTCTGGCTCAGACCGGGAAACGTGGATCAAGAAGGGGCCCTTGTCATTACGCGTGTATTGTTTTACGCCTACTACTAGGGATGGATGCATGTACCTACACATTTTGTACAGACCCTGCAGCCATCTCAAGACTAGTAGGTAGCCATTTTTTTCACATTAATTACAGCGTTTTCATTGTTTGGAATTAATGGAAGGATTTGTCAAATCCTGTTCTAGAACCAAAGAAGACTATAAGGTAGGTACCCTTTTTAAAAAAAGTCTAGAACATCCATGATGGATGTCCTAGGTTAGATCACTACATTATAACTACTATCCGCTCACCAGATTATTTAAACCCACCACCACGAAAAAACACTTCTGTGCAATATCTCTCGGGGTTTGGGCCTAAAAAAAACTCTATTTCGTATTTTTTTCACAAAACTCGCTTTCGCGATTCCGGTGTGACAGCCAAAAAAAGCCTTATAATTTCTTATACATACCTACCCCCAAGGATTTTCATTTCATCCCTCCTACACCAATGTTGACCAAAAAAAAAAATTATTTTACGACGTTTTTGTAAAGCTACTTGTAAACTATCATGCAAGGCACGGTACATACACACGCAAAGATAATGATACAAATAAATACTTAATATAAGTACTTGGACAAAATATTTTGATCCCGACTCTTGATTGAATAGGTGGTACATTAAAAGTCTCAAAGAATACTACTCTTAGAGTAGTATTCAGTATGTACTCTATTTAATTTAATTATAATTACCCTTTTATTTTAATATCGTTTCCCCAGCAGCGCGATAACGCAGATTTGTGAAAATAAAACTTTTATAAATATAGGTAGGTATAAATTTTATTAATAGTGGTATAAATTGTGTTGTCATATAAACAGAATGCCTTCAACTTTAGTCGACCTACGTCCAGACCGACGTCTTCTAGACCACGATTTCGAAGGATACAAACTAAACTTGCAGGCACTGCCGCATTTCTCATTGGATCTCACAGATCCTGTGGACAAAGTTTTCCCAGACGATGTGCAATATTCATTCGTGCATGCAAAGCTGTTTGCGCTCCACAACCACCTTGTGCTGGACCACTGGGGCTACACGTTCAACTACTACTACATTGATAACAAGCAACAAGTGAGACACGTAACTTTCGAGAACACAAACTGTACATTCCACAACAATGATATTGTTTACGATGTTCCGGCGCACGTCGAGAGGAAATCTGGACATTTTAATCTATGTCTCTCATTCCCGTCCAGCAATTTAGCGCTGGTGAGTGATGGTACTGGTTTCCTACACATTGTTGACACAGGACCGAGGCACAGGCCTACTAGCGACAGTCACAGGTGGCAGACTGTTAACTCCAGCTTAATCCTCGGAGAAGGCAAATACTTCATCATTGTAGACTCAAGAGTTCAAGAAAAAGACAATGCAGAGATACTGCACTGCTTACTGCAATCTGTTGAGCAAAGTGATCAACACTTCAATTCTGTTCTAACATGGGTCACATTCCACTATGATGGCACAACATGGAATCAAATGAGTTTCCGACAACTTCAAGGCAAGGGTATAGTCCACTATACCGCTATTGAAACCAGCTGTGAAGCATTATATATAGCTTCAGATAACACATTCAAATTCACATCTGACTCCGAAAAAGAGATCAAACCACCTTCTACAGATGAGCCTAGAGAAATAATATACACATGGCTCCAAACAACAGAAGATATCACGATCACACTAAAATTGGAATCAAACTTTAACAAGAAACACTTGAAAGTCAGTGTGACACCTTTCACAATAATAGTCAGTTATGCTGGCAAGAACTTTGTGGATGGAAAGCTTTGTAACAAAGTGGACAGTGAGTTAACAACATGGAATGTACAAGAGGATGGTCGAGTAGACATATTATTGACAAAATCTGACAGTATGTTGTGGAATGAACTTATTGAAGGAGAAGATAAGTGTGGAGAGCAGATAATGGATGCCAGTTTGGTAGAAGAGGCTCACAAGAGACTGGCACACCTGTGCTCCACTACCGAGGTGGTGCCAGACCAGACGGGGCCAGGACTCTCTACACAGGAGCTAGAGGAATGTGATGCTGCTTCTGAAGAGGATACTGTGTTAGGTAAGCACTTGCAGGGAAGTAACTTTAAATTGTAATTATTTACTGATTGAAATTATTTCATATTATGTAGCTAGGTTGGTTCATATAACAGAAAGTGTTTTTGTAAGGCATGTAAAATAATGGGAGACATACTTAACTAATTTTAGTTCCTAGACATTTCATCAAAACTAAACAAAATTTTGTATTGTTTTAGCTCGCATTGACACATCAAACCATCAAGTCACCCACCGAGTCCCTCTCAGCGTCAACCAGTTCCTATTCAGCATCAAGATGGAAACCCAGGAAGTGCCAGCTCTAGCTATCAGACATGATGTGGATGCTTGCATCTGGCAACCTTACTCCCAACTCATTAACTCGGAGACTTGGCCCATCAAACATCAAGGAACTCTCATGGCATTTGGTTATGTACAATCGTCAAAGCAAAACAGAAAGTTTGTTACATGCCCACCTAACTTCTCCTACAGTGTGGTCTGTGAAGCTACAAAACACATTTTCATTTACCAAAATTCTAGTGACCCAAACAGTCAGTTACGAAAACGGTCCGGTGGAATGGTTAAGCAAGTTAAAGTTGGACAACAACATGTGTTTAATATTGATAAGATAGGAGAGGTGCTCGGAATCAATGCTACTAATGAGTTCTTGTTCATATTGACAGAGAAAAAACTTGTTGCAATACAGATTTTGTAAAAAAGTTTATTTTCTTATTTCATTTACTTAAACCAAAGAATAAGTATGTAGTCTATGCTTAAACTTAGGATACATATTTACATTTAAATTTATGGCTCTTACTTAGAAAATAGATCTGTTAAAGTTTTCAAAAACAATGAACCATTCTTTGCACATAAGACTTAACATGATGTTAAAAAATTTAAGCTGTCTAAGATTTACAGTGTATGGCAGAATATAGCAGTAATTATAGTTTAAATTTTCAACTTAACATAGAAGTTTGAGCTGTGAACTACCCTTGAAATCATCCTCTGGATCAGCTATACTCAAAGTGTGTTCCGCGGTAACCCTAGGGTTCCGCGATACCTCTATAGGGGTTCCGTAAGAATTTGAAAATATATAACTAAACACCTCTCTCTGGTCAAACGTTTTGACTTCGCTCGTTTTTTATTTATCAAAGCCACCAACTCGAGTAGGCGATCGAAGTGGTGGTAAAGTAGGTAAAATTATGAAGTGTTTGTAAAAGTACAATGTAAATTTTATTATGCTTGTTAATGCACTTGTAAAAACTGTTGTTTTATTGTAGGGTTCCATCAAGTATTTTGCTTTCCAAAAGGGTTCCGTCACCAAAAAAGTTTGAGAACCGCTGCTCTGGATGATAACTTGAGTTCCAAGAAAGTTGCTTAAATTTGCAATAATATGTATAAAGTGGAAGTATTATCCCTCTTTCTCACTATCGCTGCCTACACTCTCCTCAGAAGAGTAGCCTGTTGTAAACAGAAGGTTCTTTGGCCGTTTCTTCCTCTCCTCTTTAATTTCCTTTTCAATTTCTAGTTTCTTCTGTTCTGCAATCTTTTCTGTCAGCAGCTGCCGAGGTCTTTTTCTAGAATACTCTTGTCTAGGGGGTTGATTGGTGCTTTCACCATTTGTAATTTGTTGTGTTTGGTCTTTTCTTGTTGTTGAGGTTTCTTCTTTTTCTGTTACAAACTCATCTTCTGCAAAACAAACAATTTTAAAATTAGTGGTTTGTTAACCAGGATGTCAATCTAAGATCTGATCAAAGGCAAATTATATCTGAGATTATATCAGGTGTTAGCTCAAGTTTCCATAATGTATTTAATTCTTATAAAGGCAAAAGTTTTTATACATATTTATATAGTACACCTAAACTAGTACCCAAGTAATAGATTGCTCAGTCAGAAGTCATAAACTTACCTGGTGAAATAATTTCAAAGTTGTAAGCATGGTCCTTGAGCACCACAAATATGATAGGGAACTCTACAACACACTTCCCTGACAGGTTCTCTGCCAAGGTCTCTGTTGTATCCAGCTCGAAGAACTTCTTAGCTGATCCTTTTACTTTTTCCGCTGCAAAATTAACAACAAATTTGTTAATGTAAGTTACCTCTCAAAACTAGATATAGAAGATCTTACTGTCACATATAGAAATGATATGAACATAGAATAATACCAATGCTATAGAGTTTTTCACAGAAAAATAATTAGGTACACTTGAAGAACAATTCTAAAAAGTAAGTCTTGCAAATGCAAGCAGGCCTTAGAAAGTTTTAGTAAGCTTTTTTGAAACTAAATAAATAAATCTTTGGTTTACATCTGAAGAATCCTTACCTCTCAACAGAACTTTTACTCCACTAAACCCAGCAGATCTATAAAACACCAATGATTTTGACCCTTCAAATGGTTCAGCATCAGGACTCAAATACTTATTCAGTAATGCTGACAACTTTGTGTGTTCTTGGCATTTACTATCTACAAACTTCAGTGGTTTCTCTTCTACATTAGGGAATATCCATTCAATTCTCCAGAATATAGTGTTAGTTTTGTAATGGTAGCGAGTAGAGTTAATGGAGTGTCTTGTGAAGTTTTGAGCCAGGAATTGGAGGACTATTCCTCGATTTCTGGCCGCCATTTTTAGTTTGTAGAGGTGCTGTAACAATTTGAAATATTAAATGTAACTAAACATGGCATGCAACATGACTGGCCTGTTAGCTTAGTTGGTAGTGGCTCTGCCTTCTAATCTAAGGGTTGCGGGTTCGATTCCCGCGTGACACAAGTATTTATGCATTTAAAAAAATTATAATTACTTGTGTTGAGTCTGGTCGTTTGTATGTATAATAAGTATGTATTTACAAAAGAAAAGTATATAAGTAATATATCCGTTACCTAGTACCCACGACACAAGCGTTTGCTTAGTGTGGGGCTAGATGGCGCTGTGTGCAATGTCCCAGAATATTTATTTATTTATTTATTTTTTTACATAATGTGATATAAATAACTATACTTACATTAACATAATCTCTGGTAATACTATGTAGATATATTTTAATATTGCACATATAAGTGTTGGTGTCTTGATAAACTCTCGACACCAAAGTAGGTCACTCTCATTCGATAAGAAGAATAAGACATATATTGGTATGTATTGTAAATCTGGAATATCTGTAAATAAATAAATAAATACTTAATAAAGAAAAACAAAGCTCTTTGTCAACTTACAATGGGCAAATCCTTATCAATCCTTGTAAACTTCTTTTTCTCGTCTCGCTTCAGGGCATATACGAACCGAGAACATTCTTCCAGCATTCTATAGTCACTAAGGAGGTCTGTATCCGTGAAATCTTTAACTCTGACGAACTTGGTGCGATCTCTAATACCGTTGCATTCAAGTTCTTTCTTGTGAATCCTGACACAATCCAGGCAGCATGTTTTCACTTCACACTTAGGGCAGGTGTACTTGGCTATGTTGACGGCACACACTTCACAATCTCCGAGCCTGAAGAAGATAATAGGATATGAACATAAATTTATTTCTCGAGGACATAGGTTAGTAGTGACTTATAATTAGATTTAACTGACCTGTCGACTTCATTTTGCTCGTGTTCACTTTCTGATTCGGAGTTTAATGAGGCCATTTTAATTCTTATTTATCGAAATAAAGAGTAAAAACGAATTTGAACTGAAAACTGGCTAACCAAGTTTGTAAATAACATAATTTTAGGTTATGAATAGACAAATTTAGTACTTCTTTATGTGTACAGTTTTTTTTTCTTGTTTCTGCGCCTGGAACACTATCAAACTTATTTGTATTGGCCGTAGATTATTTTAAATGTAGAATTAGGTTGGGTCGTACCTCGGAGGAAATATCAGGTCGTACAATGTACATTAGCAGTTAAATTTTATTTTATAGTATCCTGTGTTGTGTTGTGTGTCATGTGTGGTTGATTTGAGCAAATAATACTATTATCTGTCTCTCTATTATTATTTATTGTCATGTCTAACTTTGAGCTCCAGGGCGACGACTGGGAACTGCCCTGCTCCGATGACGAGCTGTCCAAAACCGGCTCATACATAGGCAAGCACTGGATGCCAGACCCAGCTGAATTAGAAGAGCTGTATAAAAACATTGACAAGAGCGGCACTGTTTCTTTAGAATGGAAGTGTCCAGGTCGCCGACCACCTTCCCCTGTGCCTGTCAACAAAGAACATCAAGCCCAAGCGCCTGTGTCACCAGTTCGAGAAGAAAAATCTGATTTCGACTTCATGGATGAAGTGAGTTCTCTTAGACTCCGCGTACGGAGAGAGGGCGAAGACACGCTGCGAGGGTCGGCCAAGAAGAAGACCACCTCATTTGATGGGATCTTGTCAAATTTGATTCGACACAAGAGGATAGAGCAGATGGAGAAGCAAGCCAATACTTCACCATCTTCTAATACTTGACATAATTATTGAATATAATAATTAGAATTCGGCTGACCAAAAGCAAAACCTGATTGGGAGTACATTTAGCTATGTTGTATTCATCATATCCACTATAAGGAGTCAAGTACCTATCCTGCAAACTCCTGATGATGCTATCTAAATCAGTTTGCAGGATACTTGACTCCTTATAGTGGACATGATGAATATGAACTCATCTGAGTGGAATAAATAGAATATAAAAAATACCATTTATATAACACACTCAATGAATCATTGAGAGTAGGTATACTCAGCCATAATCAAGTCCTACATTGAGGAGGTAAACTAAACAATTATTAGGACTTACAAATATGTATATTGTGCCTAAAGTGTCAGCATAAATATGTACTGTTAATAGAATACTGTTTAAATAAGATTTTGTACATAATTGATAAGTAGGTACTTAACAAAATAAAATATATGAAAAAAAAACAATAGTATTTCTCTAAAATCTTTATCCATCATAAAATTACAATTAATAAACATACATATAAATACTAAACTACAGCTATACCGACAACACAGCAGACTCCGGTTTCAGCAGTCTCTCATCCTCCTCCATGATTTGCTGACATTGATCTAAATTGCTGGCAATATGTTCCAACTCCCAGTGTTTCCGCAGCAGAGCCAGCTGGACATCAAACTTGCCCTGCCTGATGCATTGTACTGCAGTGCAGTGGGCTGTGGTCCTCAACTGAAGGCCCAAGTCATGCACTAATGTCCACAGATATTTTTCATATTCGTTTACTGCTTGCACTTCTGTAAATATGACACTAAGATTGTTTTAATTGCAATTTTTGACTAATGTCACAGAATACAGCTAATGTTACTAAATCTTGTTTTCTATCATGTTCCCCTAATTATTTAATCAGTACAACAAAATTACACCAACAAATATTGGCCTTTGGTTTATGAAACAACATTGTATTTTAAAACATGTGTGTTGGTCTGTTTATTTAGCTTTCACCCTTACATCAGAAAGTATGACTACAGTCCCACTGGGAAAATACAAAGAGAAGGATTGTTCTCATTTTTGTTATAGTGATAATATATGGTCAAGCAAGAGTGATATTGTCATAAGCTACTTTGAATTCCAGACTGCCACTACTATTATACACATACTTGTTACATACCTAGTTCAAAATGTGGTGGGTTGAAGTAGACACACTTGAGACCATAGATGACGGGCAGGTTATTGTTGGCGGGGCGCAGGAGACCCCGGGATGCCATCTCATACATGGTCTGTGATTCCATGTGCACTCCGGACAACCTGAGAAGTAAGAACAATAAGAAAGATGGACATATGTAATGGAAATGAGAGAAAATAATTACTACCAACTGCATTAGAATATACATCAGTCCGTAACCTTCAACATGTGACATGAGTGTGGACTTAGCATTTAAAAAAAAGTAAAACAAGATGGACAGGTTTGACACATTGTTTCTATTTCGTAATAGATACTCTTAATGTTAAGGCCCACATTATGGTAAGCTAAAGAGGAAGACCAGTGGATGGATGATAAAAATCAGTTTGTAGGAAACATCTGGTCAAGAACAACTTATGATAGATATTATTGGCATAGAAGGAGGTTCACCAGTAGGCTCTTTGAGCTGATAATGGCGAGCTATTAATTTTTTTTTTTAATATTAAAACTTTCCTGAGACATTTTATCAAGAGATTAACTAAACGGTTTTCACTCACGTGTAAATCGCGTAAATCGTTTACGCGTTGCGTTTTTTGATGTCATAACATCCGAAACGCGTAAACGATTTACGCGATTTACACGTGAGTGAAAACCGTTTAGTTAATCTCTTGATTAATGTTCTTTTTATAATTTAACTTACTGATACATAGTCTTCTGGTGAGCAGCCTGCATATGAGCCACAACTGCATCTATTTTAGCTCTCGTCACTTTATCATATGTAGATCTTTCTACCGTCTTGCCATTCCAGAAATATGTGTCAGTAGCCTTGCCCAGCTCTCCGTGGATCTTGTATGCGCGCGTGAGTCGAGCTGTGTTTATTCTATAAGTTAGTTTTGTACCATCATTGATGCCTAGCACTGAAATATAAACATAGATGTACTTGCAATGTTTACTATTGAATTATGCCATGAGGATATGCTGTATGGCTTTTCAACTGTTACTTGTTTTTGTTAAGATTTTAGACCTACAGGCTCTTGCATACACTAGTGAAGCTAGACATACTTATCTTATTGGTACCTACAGCCTAGAATTTTGTCAAAAAATATGAAATTAGTAAATAGATGCTACTTGACACAAATAACTTAAAAAAGGTATACCTACTTGTATGAATGTACAGATACAGATATGATTAATTAGTTTTAGACTACTAACACAACACTCCACTGCTGAATAGTCCCAGATGAGTTGCCCAGCTGCATCGGAAGTCATCCCTGATGTACCTCGGCCCACAAACCAGCGGGTCATCTGCATAGTTTGGTACTATCTTCACTGACATGGGCTCGTTGGTCGGCCCCTCGATAACCAGCCGCTGCTCTTGCTGACGGTCTGGTAGAGCGTTTAAATCTGAAGCAGACAAAACAAGTTTTAGGGTAGGTACCTATTAGTATTAAGATATACATACCTATTGGAAACTTTCTTAATTAGGATTGTACTGATAGTTTACATAAATATGTACATTATTATTAGGCATGTGACGATGCCCAGCATAAACAATGAGAGATGCGTAAGTGCGTCGTATACTTCCCTTTAGTTTCGGCCAATCAGCGCCTTCCTAGGTCTCCGCCAATCACAGGTTACCTTGTCGTCCAATAAGAGCACCTGTCACCAACTTTTCTCTTTGGTCGCCAGAAAGGGTGGTGGATCACTTTCCGTCATAGCGTCATTACTTCTTTCACTATGGAAAGGCCTACCTCAAGGCTCAGTTTTGAGCCCTCTCCTGTACAGTCTGTACACAGTAGACTTGGAAACTTCTGTCAACCCCTACTGTGATATTCTGCAATATGCTGATGACATTACGCTTTATTGTTCTTCCAAAAACATAAGTGATATTGAGGATAACATTAATAATGCCCTTGTATACCTTAGTCTGTGGTTACATGACCATGGATTAAGCATATCCACATCTAAAAGTTGCTTGGTTCTCTTCACCAGAAAAAGGAACATTCCATCATTATCAATATCTTATGAAAATGAAACTATTCCCCAACTTAGTTCATGTAAATATCTTGGTGTCTGGCTAGACAGTAAACTCTCCGGCATTGATCATATGGACTATATTTCTAAAAAGTGTGAGAAGAATATCAATATCCTTAGATCTCTTTCAGGAGTCTGGTGGGGATCTCATCCATTCTCTCAAAAACTTTTGTATAATGCCATAATTAGAAGTCATTTGGATTATGGTACATTCATCTTCTCATCTGGATCCAAACTTGCTCTTAACAAATTGTCTAAAATACAATCCAAGTGTATTAGAATTATTTTAGGCGCTATGAAAAACTCTCCCATAAATGCTATGCAAGTAGAATGTGGCGAGCCTCCTTTACATTTGCGTAGACAATACCTGGCTGACTGCTTTTTTACAAGGATCATCCAGAATTTGAATCACCCCCTCTTCTTCTCTCTTGAAAAACTCCACAGCCTCATATACTTATCAAGACATATCCCTCCAATTATTCATTGCTTTTCCAAATATTAGTATTCCCTTCACCCAGCTGTAACCCAATTCTCTAGCAATCCTCTATTTCTCACAAATTATAAAGCTTTGATTTTCCGGCCTTCAATTTTATTAGATTTTGGAATTAATAAAGATTCAGTGGAACCAGATAAAATGTTTCTCTACCTCATTGAGAGTTCTTGGGAAGACTGGATATTGCTATTTACTGATGCCTCTAAATACAATGATAACTGTGATATTGGTGTTGCTGTCTGGATTCCCAAATACAACATAATCTTGAGTCAAAAATGCCCTTCGGTATCTTCAGTTTTCACAGGAGAAGCTACTGCTATTTTGGAGGCTATCACATTTGTGATTTCCCATAAAATTAATAAAGCCCCTATTCTCTCTGACTCCCAAAGCTGCCTACAAGCTATAATTTCTAACCCCTTCCGATCTAAAACAAGATTCCCAACTATCCTCCAGATAAAAGAAAAACTTTTTGAATGTCATTCCTTGGGCCTACAAGTAACACTAGCCTGGATTCCAGGCCATGTTGGTATATCCGGCAATGAAACTGCTGATGCTTGTGCTAAGCAGGCAGCAGGTAATGGTCTGTGTTGCCCAGAGATGACTCTGGGCAACACAGACCATTACCAAATCTTTAGTCATGACCTCGCCTCTTCATGTAGATCTCAACTCTTTCATTCCTGGCAAAATATCTGGGAAGACAACTCTTCTACAACAGGTAAATTTTACAAACAGATACAACCAATGATACCTATTAGGCCATGGTTCTCCAAATTTAAAAAAGTACTTAAATATACTAGCCACTTCCACAATATGTCGCCTACGGTTGGGTCATGCTTGTACCCCTGTCTTTCTCTCCAAAATCAGAGTTCGTGACCACTCATTATGTGAATGTGGTTTAGAGGAAGGATCTACCGATCATATTTTCTTTAGCTGTCCAAGGTTGCACTGCTCATTGTATGATAAAATCCCAGATGCTGTCCCGCGTCCTTGTAACTTCTCCAATCTTCTTCCCCTTGTATATTCTCCTTTTGTATATATATTGTATAATTTTATTGTCTCTAATAAAATTAAATTGTAACATGCTTGTATATATTGTGATGTTGCTTTTGTGTGTGTGTTGTGTTGTTCCAGGTTAAGGATTAACCCTCAAAGAAGCTCAATAAATTTCAATTAAGTTAATAATTCCGCACCGACCAACTGATTAGCGCCATGTTAATTATTTTTATCTACACTAATGTTGTAGATAACATTCTACTTATGTTTCCAATACTTGACTTATAATTACTACTGTTATAGCACAGACAACAAAACACTCAACTTAAGCAATTTCACATGATGCTATAATATCCACATCGATATCGTAATAGCTCATTATAACATCGGTAAAGCGCGACCAACCTGATTGCAGGGCCAATCAGGTTGGTCGCGCTTTAGAGATAGTTAGATTTTAATGGCGGCAAAATTACTGTGACAATACACGTACGCGTGAATTTAATGTTTCGCAATGTGTTTTGTTTTTTAAATACAAATTAAAAGTTAAAAATGGATAGCGACGATGATATTTGTACGCCTCCGGATATTCTAGAATTGGCAACAAAAGTAACTCACAATCTTTTGCCAGAAAAATCTAGAAAATTGTATGAAAAATTAACTATTGTCAGCTTTTACTCTTGTTGTTTGATCAATTGCATTAGTGAAGATAAAGTAGTGTATGCAACTGCATATAACACGGGTATTAAAACACGAGTGTGAGTTTATGAAACGAGCGCAGCGAGTTTCATAATAGTAACGAGTGTTCATTATATGACAGTTGCATAAACTACTATTACCGGCTAACAAAATAAGCATTTGTTTCTCTTGTGACGTGACACTGGCGAAATTGCGGCAAAGCCGCAGAGGCCATTAAAAAAAACGCTAAAAACTGAACGCACGTTTTTGAATTAACGTGTTTCGAGCAATTTCTTTTTTAATTTTCAAGTTTTAATGAATCTTTATTGGTTGTTATCCGAACAATCTTTCTAGAGGTCTTTCGGAAAGACCTAGCATAGTGATTTTTAGTGCGCGATGAAGTGTTATTTCGCAATATTTTTGAATTTTAAATATAACATAATATAGCGTTTTTTTTTTGAAAGGCCGTATGAACTATTTCAGTGCGCGATCACGTGTTATTTTGGAACATTTTTAAATTTGAATATAACGGCGTTTTTGAAGTGCCGTATGAACTGTTTTAGTGCGCGGTCAAGTGTTATTTTGGAATTTTTTAGTTTAAATACAATAGTGTTCTCGAAAAACCTCATGGATTATTTCGGGCGTGAAAAGTGCAATATTGAGTTATTTAAACCCAACGGTTTTTCGTAAAAACCTAATGGATTGTGATAGTGAGTCCTTAGTGCTATTCTGAAATATTTAATTTCCAACGGTTTTTTGCGGAAAACCTGATAGACTGTCATAGTGCGTGAATAAGTGCTATTTGTCAATAGCATACGGGTTAACAATGTATTCGCGGGGCCCGGTAGCTCATCGATAATCGGGAAAATGAAAATGAAAATAGTTTATTGTCAGGCAACTAGGTTATTAAAGGTGTTAACACTCTTATAGCATAATCTAGGAACTAAGTTAGTTATAAGACAAGAAGGATCTCTAGCCGCTGCCCGTATGGGCTTACAGACATTGTGTTTTAAGTTAAAAAGTAGGTAATTTAATCTAATATCTAAAACAAACAATGCAGATGTCAAGATTAAATTTTAGAGAATGTCAACCAGAATTGTCATTGTATGTTGTCCCTATCTTTGTCTTCCAGGAACAACGGGTTGGCGAAGATCGTATCATGTCGTCTCCAGCAGATCAGGATTTCGGCAGCAAACGCACAGCCTGCGTGCTGTGCTTCACACGGGCTCACTAATGCAGCGGCAGCGCGTGCGGCGCGGTACCTACTGAGCGGCCGTGCTCTTCATATTATACGAGATGTTGGACTCTTCTTCAACATTGGAAGGATAAAGTATCTGGGTGAAATGGAAGTGATTTGGTGAGTCCATTCCAATTTGATTTGTGTACATATCTAAAATATCAAGCCTTTCTTATTCAAAGCTTGATAGACCAGACCGGTTTCTTGGGAATGATCGTTCAATATTTCCAAGCATATCACGCTAATCATTATAATAGCTGGCCACATTTGGCTAGTTATCATTTTTTAAGTAACTTTATAATTCATTTAATTTTAATAAACGGCTACGTCTACCTCAGTAATTGCATCGAAAAGTAGCTCGACATATGATATAGTACAATTACAACTTTCAAATTATTCGTGAAATTTCGAGCATCCTATACCGGTGTCGTTTCTTTGCGCCTAGCCCAACGGAAGGATCAGGAATTAATAATCAGGAAGGTGTTAAAAGATACGGATAAGATGTATGCCCGGTATACTGAATCTGAGAGGTTGACCAGCTTGGTACCGATATGCACACGGTAGATTTTGATTGCAACTATGCTCTATGTGCCACAATTAGAAACAACTCTATGGCAGCGTCGCTCCTGGTCGTAAGTAAACGGATTAAGGTCACTTCTTTTAGTTAGTACAATAATTTCACTATTGACGATATATTAAACTCGGAGAAGGTGCGGAAGGGAAAGTATATATTAGTATTTAAATTTTATTACTGCAGAAGAGCAGGTAAACTAGTATTCCCCAAGTAACGTGACTATTATGAGTAATTTCGAGCAAGTATTATGATAGAATATCTATTTTAATACCTACTCATGTTTGTCTAGGTGTAGTCAAAAAGCTTCAATAGCTAATTGACAAAGACGGTCGAAAATCAAGACAGGAATAATTTGTATAATTATTATTATTTCTTCAATTGATCTTATAAATGTATATTAACCAAGTATTCAATCCTTGATCGGATAAGTCTTCCTTCATTTCATGAACCAACTCAATTCTCACATAGCGTCGTCTTTGGTCACCAGGAGTTACAAACATCTCTCATTGTTTATGCTGGGCATCGTCTCTGCTAATAATACAAATTTTATTTTTGTGTAAAATTTGCATATTATCTTCACACACAGAGTGAGTTTAGAACAATTCCTATATAATATTGTATAGTGAAACTAACCTCTACAAAGATTTGTAATAATGGTGTGCTGGACCTGGCGCACAGGCACAGTTGGCGGTTTGTAAACACAAATGACGCCATTGAGAACACGAAATGCCGAAGCAGCATCACGAAATTTCACCATAATTAATTAAAACATTCCAAGTAGAGAAACTATAATATTTTTAATATTCATGAAACTGATGAAAATGAAAACCAAAATAAATAAACAGAACAGCGCAAATAGCGCAATGAAATTGACAGCCGTAAACAGTGCCAGTGACGTTGACAGCTTATGTTATTTTTTATACTGGCAGCCTTATCAGGATCTGTCATCGTTTGCCACACGGCAGCTGTCAATCCAAAAAAATAATACCATTATCTAACATAAGTTTCTACATAAGCAATTTAAAATTAAATAGTTATTGGGCTACAGTTTTTTCATGAAAAATACGGTTCGACTTCGTGAAGCAACAAGCCATTTTATTCCAAAACGTGTATGGAGGAAGAGAAAAGAAAATCTAGAATTACCTATATACTTACCTGAAGCCAGGCACCAAATGAAACCAAATGAAAATATTTCTATGTATAACATATTATTGCAAACTTGTTGTTTATTCTTTCTTCTTATCTACCCTTCGCACGATGAGCTATCCCTGTCCGTTAGCTTTTTTGACAACATAACTTTCTTTTACAATTTACCAAGCACGAGTCAAGGAACTTTCTGAATAAAACAGCTTATTTTGTTATAATTTGAGTATCACTATTCCTAAGTTATGAAAGATACCATTATCTTTGTTCTACTAATATATCTACATTATGTGCGACTATAAAAGCCCCATTTCAACTGGCCATAATTTACTACAATACAATAGCTATTCTTTATTTATTTTCTGGTATCACATGAAATGTCGGAAGTTCGATTTGGCTCGCGACGCGAGTCGCGCCGCGCAGCGCAGTCTGTGGATTTCATTGCTTTGTGTCGTATCGGTTGTCGGGTTCAACAAGCAAAGCAATGGCAGAGTAAATTAATAGAATAATTCGGTTGTTCCTTCAGTCTTCCTGGAATTTATTCCTCCGCAGTCGATAAACTCTAATTCCAAGTTGGAAAGTGTATGTTGGAGCGGTGCTAGTGGATAGTTTTGTGTGGGTGTGCAAGAGCCAAGTACCTGTGAATCGGTTCGGCGTATTTCGTGTGAAACTTGTTATATTACGGTGAGCTAACGAATGTTTCTATGTGTCGTCGAGTTACTGAATGGTGATTCTCAATCAATGGAGACGTCGCGTTTGGAGCGATGAACCGTGAGTTTAGAGTAAATCTATGAGGAGATAAGAATGGTGGGACTGAGGCGCTCTGTCCGTTGAATACCGTTGTTTGCGCGACTCGGACACGTTACTGGACCTGTTTCGGTGCATTCTATACCAAATGTTACAAAAACTGCTTCAGTTAGCACTCACTTGCGAGTTTTACCTCAGTTCAGGTTGGCTTCCAAAATTCTGATAGTTCTACATGCCATATACACCTAAAAGGTATTTAAATGTGGCTTTTATGTTTTGAGAAATTCCTTTTAAACATATTTTCTTGTTTTTCACACATAACATTCTTAAGTATTGATCATGATTATATTTAAATACATTCAGTTAATTTTACTTAGCAAAGTTTTGCAATAACACGAAACAAAATATCTACTTAGTTAGATATGTCTAAAATTCTAAGCTCTCTACTCTTTCCAATTTGTCAGCATGGATGCATATAAAAATATGCAAAGCTAGGACTGTGCCTACAAGAATATCAGTTACGTATCACCAGCTGTTAATGCCAAAAATGCATCTCCAACAAAATAACAAAGGCAATGACCCTAAAATCAAATATATTGTGCTTGTGTGTGTGAAATTTGAGACTTATATTGTCAACAAATACTTTATATTGCTGACAGTATAGAAAAGGCTTCAACAGTTGTTTCATAAAGTCACATAGTCCAGATTGGATGAATAGTGTCTTAATTGTAATAATATTGTGACAACTTTACTTCTATACATTAGAAGTCTAAATACTCCATATTTTGTTCCTTATCTTCTAACATGGGACATAAGTACTTAACAGTATCTAAATAATACTTGTAGTTCTGTAGAAAATGGCTTTATACAAAAATGTATGAAACATTAAAATTAACAATGACCTTAATGTTTAACTTTTTTAACTTTGTTTAACAGTTTTTGACTTGTAAACTCCTTACCAATGTCAAAAACTGTAGATGGGTAAACATTATGGTGATAATTGCAATTTGCAGCCATAAAAAAAGAACAAAAGTATGTCTACACATCTTTCTTACGTCACAAGATATCCGTCTGTTATCTCTTCAGCAATCCACAAGCAAACAGTCTCAGATAAAGCTGTTTACCTCCACATCAGACTATTGTTACACTGACACTAGAAGCTGTTTATCTACATTGCACAAGATTACAACAATAAAATATGACTAGGAATTGCATGTCTCTTGTATCACTAGCTAAGTAATAAGACTGTCTTTATAGGTGTATTGAACTATAAATAGATTAATTTAACCGAAACACAGTTATAAACTAGTTCAGATCCCTTTGGATTTTCATACAATGTTATGCCGTAAGTATAAGTAATGCAGAGTAAACATTTTTTTTAATTTTGGTACAAAAAATGTTCCCTCCTGTTTGTCAGTGTGGCAGTCATTAAGTCATGTCAGAAGCCCATAGGGCAGTTTGAAAACTGTTATATACAAGGTGTAACAGAAGGGTGTGACAATATGTTAACTGTTATGTCATACAAACTTACTTTAATACCAATCTGCAACTATCCCTCGGGATGACAGGTTGTGACAGTAACAACTTCCTAAGATGACCACTTCTGATGATCTTAAGTAGTCTAAGAAAGGCCTAAGTACCTAATTCACAATCATATACCTATTTCATAAAATAACAATCTTTATATGTATGTAAGTATGTACTTATGTTTTTAAAGGCTTTGGAATACGCTGTAAGGACACTTTATAAATAGTAGAAACTACTGAATTAATTAGCAGTTAGCACACACATAAAACCTATTCTATTTCTATTCTTTTCCAGGAGAATGTGGTCAAGGATTAACAAACCATCTAGATTAATATTTTGCAATTAATAGAAAAACATAAATGAATGGATTCTAGCTGGTTCATGAGTAAAAGTAATTACTAAAGTTGCTTGTTCTGGTTTTATAATCGAGGCCATTGTTCTAGACAACATTTCATAAATAGTTAGGTAATGACTTCAATTACAAGTCATTGTTAACCATTAATACAATAAATTTATCACATTGTGTATGTTGTTGTTTATGGATGGTTAGGTACATTTTAGACACATTTGTTTAGCTAGAGGCAAGAGAAGGGAGTGGGGAGTTTAAGTAGGTATGTGTGATAAGAAAAAAAACTGGTTGGGTCAAAAGAGGTCTTCTGAATCTGCACTGTCCACTGCTTGACAATGACAATTATTTATAAATAGACTGAACCTAAAATTTAATTTAACCTTCAAGCATCAGTGAATTTAACATACTAAATAACTATACCTACATATCGATATTTCATTTTCAATTTCTCAGTTTGACGGTCTATCTACCTGTGTGACACTAGCAGGATTGCAAAGTCTAAATTTCGCAAAAGGCATAACAAAAAAAAAACATACTATCTGATCCAGAATAATAAATAAATAAATATTCCGGGACATTGCACACAGCGCCATCTAGCCCCAAATACCCATATTTAATTGTCACTTGGTTGGCGAATCAATTCTAAAACTGGCAATACAATAGCTTCTAGATAGCACAGTCAACAACAAAGTTATTTCTGCATCCAATAGTATATTTTTAGCAATGAATGATATGATCCATCCATTATTAGTCAGTGTTACCACAGCTATGACTCATAAATGCAGTCATCTCTGTACCCAAAATTATTTCTCATCTCATTGTGTTGAGATTATAAAGTTATAAACTAATTACCTAGTATTAATACTAATTAGTGTGAGTAATATTATGATTTCATTTCCTATGTTGCCCTTTCTGATTAATAAAGACATAGGTACTTAAAACTATGTAGGTAAGGTAGGTACATACTTACTTATTAGATAGTTTGTTGATTTGTTATTTGTGTATATTTTTTTGTATTATCATATTAACTTAACCTCCTGAGACCCACAATTTAAAAGGGCTTTCTAAATTAAGACCCAATGTACTAAAATCAGAACTAATATAAATATGGTGTATAGACCCAGACCATCTTTTTAGTCAATCTTTGTCAGGAGATGAGACTTGTGAATAATATTTTATGGGTGGTATTATATTGATCTAAGGATGCTTGAACGGTTAAAAAAAGTGGATTTTATTTTGTTCTTTTTTCAGGACATTGGGTCCACATTATATAAATAGGGCGATTTTTTAAAATCTATTTTTATAAGAAAAAATGCAAATTTTTGTTATAAAAATTTTATTATTTGAGGTTATAAACCTTAAAAAGATCAGAATGTAACATATTTATTTTCTATCTAAACTTTAGTTAAGTTCACTCCTACAGCGATCAAAGTAATGTCAGTCTTAAGACAGTCCTATACACAATATTATAATAATACAGAAAAAAGCTATGCTTATCTAAACAAAAAATCTCACTTTCTTAGCAAAAAATAAAAACAAAACAAATTCCTTAAAAAATTAACACAATAAGCAAAATGGTAATCAAAACCACAAAACTGCTTACATATGAATTTTTGGTATGCTACATTTCAAATGCTTTGTAACTATTTAATTAAAATACACCATATCAAAAATTGTATTACAAAGAAAAGAGACTTATTCATGAAATGCTTTGAAACAGTTTCTTTTGGCTGTTAAGCAGAGAAAAAGATCACAATTAATGCATCTTATTGTCGTTTTTTTATCACATCCACTCAATCGACAACAATGCTGTTTCATATCTACTTCTGGCATGTGTGCAGAGCCTTGGGTTCGGCGAATTCTTGAGGGTATTGGTACAGGTGCAGGTCGACCATGCTTTCGAACATTTCCTTCATATTGTTCTTCCACATCTGAAATTTCGAATGGAGCAGTATTTTGTCCAATAAGTTGCTCTCCTAGGTTCATTTTATAAAATCTGAGCTGTAGTATATTCCTTGCAAGAGTACCTTTCTTCTGTTCTTCTTTTTTATACTGAATCCACGCATTATCAACTGACAAGTCCAACATGTGAGAAAATAATCTTACAGTCCATTTTTTAGTTCGGCATCTTGAAGAACAGACTGCTAGCTGACGGTCGGCTAAGTCGACGCCACCCATATTTTTATTATACATCTTGATGACATCTGGTCTGTTGAAATACATGTACATTTTTTCTTTTTTGCAATATCTTCTGCACAAATCAGGTTCTTTATTTGCATATGTTGAAGAGAGCATCAAAACAGGTTTATTGTCGTACCACTTAGTCATAGACATCAAACCATCATTCCTGACAAGCACTTGAACACTACCATGTCCTTTATCTTTAAGAGTTTTGTCAGTGGCCATCATCATCAAGCAGTTCCAATACTTGTCCTTCATTCAAAGCTGTAAGAATAACATGCAAAATTAAACGTACCTAATAAGTAAACATACTGAATGAAAACCCAAAGTACTAGAACTAGTTCAAAATAAAATAGGTGCAAGAAAATGAGATAAAAATAAAGTTAAATCACAAAATATTCTGATTTCCTGTAGTCTGTGACATTTATTTTTAAGATAAGAATAATTTACTTGCAATCTACATAGAGATTTCAAAAATATTAATTGATTTAACTAACCTTTTCGGTGCGAGCTTGTCATCGCGGCGACGTTTCGTGACAAAAAGAGAAAAATATATCTCTACTCTTCCTTACCATGTGTTAAAATATGTCAAAACATTACTCGGAACTAACCACGTGATGTGGCGCCAAATTTAAACAACCAAAACTTGTTTGAATATTTCGGTTTAGTACTAGAACATTGGGTCATAGTCCAGTAACGGGCCTAAAATTATTGGGTCTATACGATTTGATGAATTTATTCTAGTACTAGTACGCGGGGTCTCAGGAGGTTAACATTATGTTTTTAAGGCCACCATATTTCACCCGAAAACGCTTCACGCTTGGAAAAATGCCTACTGTTGCGCGTTTTGGCGTCTTTTATTGTCTTAACACTGAATTATATAAACTGAAAAAAATTAGCTCTATCTTATATACCTACCTATACTTCTATTTTATTAGTTTTTTATGAAATGTCGATTTCACATAGCACCCCGCATTAAGTATTTGCTTAGGTACTTCTTGATATCATATGATTCAGCTAAATTCATAAGTAGGTAAGTACTTAATAGAAGTTATTTTCTCTTTCTACTTATACTATACCTGATTATTAGGTATTGACTGAAGATAAAGCTTTTAGGAGGCAGTTTCACCTACAAGAACATACATTATAAAAAATTGAAGATCTCAACTTATAAATATATATCTATGTATAAATACCTAATATCTATAAAATACCTAGTTAATTTTGCCAACTATATTATTTCATTTTAACATGTGACATGTTACAGGTAGGTACCTCAAAGCAAACTATTGTTTTCTCAGCCCTATCAAAAGCTGTACTTTACAGAGTCCCAGCTACTACTATTTATTCTGTGCAGAGCCTTGGGTTCGGCGAATTCTTGAGGGTATTGGTACAGGTGCAGGTCGACCATGCTTTCGAACATTTCCTTCATATTGTTCTTCCACATCTGAAATTTCGAATGGAGCAGTATTTTGTCCAATAAGTTGCTCTCCTAGGTTCATTTTATAAAATCTGAGCTGTAGTATATTCCTTGCAAGAGTACCTTTCTTCTGTTCTTCTTTTTTATACTGAATCCACGCATTATCAACTGACAAGTCCAACATGTGAGAAAATAATCTTACAGTCCATTTTTTAGTTCGGCATCTTGAAGAACAGACTGCTAGCTGACGGTCGGCTAAGTCGACGCCACCCATATTTTTATTATACATCTTGATGACATCTGGTCTGTTGAAATACATGTACATTTTTTCTTTTTTGCAATATCTTCTGCACAAATCAGGTTCTTTATTTGCATATGTTGAAGAGAGCATCAAAACAGGTTTATTGTCGTACCACTTAGTCATAGACATCAAACCATCATTCCTGACAAGCACTTGAACACTACCATGTCCTTTATCTTTAAGAGTTTTGTCAGTGGCCATCATCATCAAGCAGTTCCAATACTTGTCCTTCATTCAAAGCTGTAAGAATAACATGCAAAATTAAACGTACCTAATAAGTAAACATACTGAATGAAAACCCAAAGTACTAGAACTAGTTCAAAATAAAATAGGTGCAAGAAAATGAGATAAAAATAAAGTTAAATCACTAAATATTCTGATTTCCTGTAGTCTGTGACATTTATTTTTAAGATAAGAACGTTTACTTGCAATCTACATAGAGATTTCAAAAATATTAATTGATTTAACTAACCTTTTCGGTGCGAGCTTGTCATCGCGGCGACGTTTCGTGACAAAAAGAGAAAAATATATCTCTACTCTTCCTTACCATGTGTTAAAATATGTCAAAACATTACTCGGAACTAACCACGTGATGTGGCGCCAAATTTAAACAACCAAAACTTGTTTGAATATTTCGGTTTAGTACTAGAACATTGGGTCATAGTCCAGTAACGGGCCTAAAATTATTGGGTCTATACGATTTGATGAATTTATTCTAGTACTAGTACGCGGGGTCTCAGGAGGTTAACATTATGTTTTTAAGGCCACCATATTTCACCCGAAAACGCTTCACGCTTGGAAAAATGCCTACTGTTGCGCGTTTTGGCGTCTTTTATTGTCTTAACACTGAATTATATAAACTGAAAAAAATTAGCTCTATCTTATATACCTACCTATACTTCTATTTTATTAGTTTTTTATGAAATGTCGATTTCACATAGCACCCCGCATTAAGTATTTGCTTAGGTACTTCTTGATATCATATGATTCAGCTAAATTCATAAGTAGGTAAGTACTTAATAGAAGTTATTTTCTCTTTCTACTTATACTATACCTGATTATTAGGTATTGACTGAAGATAAAGCTTTTAGGAGGCAGTTTCACCTACAAGAACATACATTATAAAAAATTGAAGATCTCAACTTATAAATATATATCTATGTATAAATACCTAATATCTATAAAATACCTAGTTAATTTTGCCAACTATATTATTTCATTTTAACATGTGACATGTTACAGGTAGGTACCTCAAAGCAAACTATTGTTTTCTCAGCCCTATCAAAAGCTGTACTTTACAGAGTCCCAGCTACTACTATTTATTCTGTGTAGAGCCCTAGGGCCTCCCCACCGGTTGCCAACGGTCATTCTCGAGGTCACAAAGGGACAGGACAACCACGGCCGACATATTTCGACCCCGAAGGTCACCAATACTATGACAATAAAGAAGTCGTATAGAATACAAGATACGTAACGTAATCGACTGATTATTCGCTCTGTGATTTGGTTTTTAAACGTCAACGGCCTTGGTTTTTGTGACTTTTTGAGGCGTCTGGCAACACTGTTTTTGTAGACGCCAAAATTGGAATTTTTTGCTGGATCAATGGCAGTCGCTATGGTTTTTACAGTTTTTGTGATGAACAAGTGGAACAAGGAAACTGTATAAAACAAAGGTTTTAGAGATGCTTAAGTTTTATCTCTTACCTTATTTATCCAGCGCTTACATAAGTACATAGGTACCTAGGTATATACCTACTTCTCTTTCTCTGAAGGTATAATTAACTACGTTAAGAAAGTTGATCTGTTGCTCTAACTTTTACGAAATTTTGAAGATGTGGTGATTGTGGTGTTTTGTGGAAGGTAACTTTAAACTGATTTTTAGATTGTTTTTAGACTGCCAATATCAGTGTGGTCAAGTTCGAGGCGAACAGTTAATATCTCTATTTATTATTGTTGTTTATTGCATTGTTAGTATTCTAGTTAGGTATTTTAGAAAATGAACCATTTGTCACGCCATTGAGACGCTTTGCAAATTCGCTCGCCTTTACTAATTCGGATACGGCTTGCTGGTTTTTGATGAAATTGTGATGTTTACAAGGCTACTGCAAGACAGTTCGCTTCCTCTTACTAGTTGTGATTAGTTTTTACTGTTTCCTTGTGAAGTGGAGGCCGAGGCTGAACAAATCTAAAGTTAATCTTGTTTTATGTTTTGAAGTAAATGGCCCCTCTCTCTCTCTGAGTCGTATTTCCTCATGACTGAGGGTGGTGACTCCCCCGCAGAATTACTTACTGAATTCGTTAGGGGAGTTCCCTTGGGCTGATACCACTGATACCTCGTGGTGCGCGCTCCCACAAAACGCAATTTGCCTACCTTTCTTTAAATAGGTGTGTACTTAAGTATCACAAAAATTATGACAGTGTTAGTCGATTTTGATAACATTTGAATAGGATACATACGTGTAAAGGCATTTATTTATTTAATCAAATATTATTGAAATTATATACAAATTCGATGTCAGTACCTCTGCCGTTTACCTATTAAGTATTACCTACATTTTTGTGAATCGCCAATCTAATTATATATTCAGTAGAGTTTTTGCGTTTCGAATTTGTGTAAGTATACCATATTTCTTACGCAAATAAAATAAATATAAATAAATATTTCGGGACACAGCACAAATAAATATGTAATAAACTTAATTTACGTATAAAATATGGCCAATACATTCCATATTTTACAATAATAAAACTTGCTTGTGGTATTGCACCGTCGCGTCGTTTCACAATTTTCACAATGCACACAATTTACAAATAATGTCTGTGTACATTATGCACTCTCATGATTGGTTCCATGCGTATCCTCGCGCGCACTTCCCGAAACCTTGTGTTTATTTTCCAACCGTACAATTTGGTGCGTCTGCGCCTGCGCATAGTGCGCAATCGGACTTCCCATATCCACAGTTGCGTATCGTCCAGGGAAACTGCAGATAGGTACCAACTAACTTTGTATAGTTTTATAGTTATGCTCTTATTTATATAATCTATTCGTGTACTTAGTTGTATCTTTTCTGAAACTGTACAATCATATGATATACCTAGTCACTTATACTTACTCGCAGAAATAAATAGAAATAAACAAAATATTTGAAGATCGGTGTTGCAAGCAAAAAAATATCCTCTATAACTCCAGTTGCGGAGCAGAAATATTATATTATAGATAAGTTTCAAGTGTAACGCCAGATCTAGTTTATTAGATCATCTAGGGGCATAAAAATACCAAAAAGAAAAAAATACTTTCATTGTACTTTATAACCTCCTAGTTTTGAAGTCGGTTAAAAAGAGGAGACCCTTTGTTACAGCTTAGAATTTTTCACATTTAATTACTTATGTTAATTTATTATTTCTTCGTGCATTTTGTTTAGGTCACATCACCTGAGCTCGCGACGCTCGGATGACCTCATGCTATTAGCGAAGGCTATAGTGCGGTGTGGGGTATATAGGTACAGAGTGTAAAGAGTTCTTAATCCGCCTCACGTGCCTTAGGTATATCTTATAAAAACAATCATATATTCACTCAAATAATAATTACAAGGTAAGTATTTTAAAAATGGCAGTTAGATTAACTTAGTCTAAACTGAAATGGGATTCCCTATGTCGCGGAGCTCAGGGTTCTTCCGATTGCTACCAATATATTAATAATTAGTAACAAATACATATATCAAAATATACATATGTACAAGTTGAAAGCATGCTGCATAGGTCATATCATCTGAGCTAGTGACGTTCCGGTGACTTCACGCCCGTGGAGGTTTTAGTGTAGGTACTCGATATTTCCATCATCGTTTGGAGATAATCGAGAGAGCTAATTATAAATGAATGGGCAGTTATTTGTGTGGGTTTTCTTATGTAGATAAGTAACTATAGTAATTTATAAAACACATGGAATATCCTCATCGCCACCTTGGTATTGGATGTTTTATCCCTATGAAACGAAACTACACATAAACTAATGATGTGGTACTTAAATAAGTTAGTATATTATTTTATGAAGTCAAATATTAATCGGAATTAAATTAATGATGGATTACATTTAGTTCCCTACTCACGCTGAGAAGTTAAAATGTGTTGCTACAAAATAGTGTGGTACTTAAGTAACTAAGTAGGCATGTACTTACCTGCCTACCTAAAAGAAAAATAAATGCAAACATGCATTGTCATTAAAATTATTCATACATAGCCGTGTTTGACTTAGTAAGTACGGTGAATAAGTATTTATCTATCAAAGTTACTTTCATAATTATCGTAGATAAAAAACAATCAAATTGAGTAGGTAAGTGCTTATTATAAAACTCAATTAAATTTAGCACTGATTATCCAGAATAGATAAGAACTTAAAAGCAAATCACAACAACTATAAGTAAATATATCTTTTCAAATCTGTTCATTTATGTACCTAGGTATGTGTTAAGATAAATATTGTAAAAGCCCGAACTCAAGTGACATGTTGCAAAAAGGATGAATCATTTAAGAAAAGTCAAGTTCGTTCGAAGGACGCCTCGGAATTGGGGTCATTGCACTAATTCACATTAAATATTTTCGCACGATGGTGTCTCAGATAAATGCACACATTTGTATAAAGATTTATGAGAAAAGACCCTTTTTATCTCGGCCCTGCATTACGAAACCGGTACGCTGGTAGCAGCTCTTATCAGCACGAACTTGACATAAAAACCGATTTTATATAGGTACTAGTAGGTAAAGTTTCTTTCTATAAGTCTTGACTGTAGAATATCCCACTTACGATCGCATTGTCGTTCATACGGGTGACGCTTTTGGAGAACTACCCAATGGTCGAATAAGCAGCAATAAGTGTGAAGAATGGGAATAATTAAGTACATACCTACATACAATACATAAAACTACATAACAAGAGCTAGGAACAGCTCAAAATTTATATTTTTTATGTCATAGTAGTTTAATCTGGATTCAGGAATAATGTACCTACACCATTCTTACTCAATATTTAGATCAGCTTTTTACAAATTACCTGTTTTTATGTGTAAAATAGCTGAAGGCCTTTAGAATTAGGCATGGTAAACTTAGTTAATTTATTAGGTATATTGCAAGTAGGTACTCTTATTTAAAATTTGAATCTATGCGTTTACTACTTAGTACCTAACATAAAAAAGGTAAGTAAGTAAATATGCACCTATAACTATAGTCAATTGACGTCAGATGAATCCTGCGCATTATTGCTTTATCAGTCATATCATCGTTTGATAACACATAACACATCCACGCGTATATCTCAATATCAATCGTGGAAAAATAATGTTTTACACGAGAGGTGGGCGTAATATATATGTATTGTTTTAGTTTGTCAAAGGATTTGCAGTTATCATGAGATGACACAACAAGCGATAACGTTGTTAGTACAGATTACTACAGATGTCATTCATTGGAAAACTTCTAAAGATAGTCATAAAGCATCAAATCAAAAGCATAGATGTCTTCTACGCAAGAGTGCTACATCTTAGACTACAGTGATGCTTAGCTTAACATCAAGCAGGCTGTAATCAAACGTTATTCCGTGATTAAAAAGCACTGTTCTCAAATTAATTTCTTGACAAGTGATTTTAATAGTCCTTGCTTATCTGATTACTTAAGTAGTATCGAGGCTGGTGGGTACGGTTTTGTTTCAAAACATAAGTTACACCATTAAGTAAATTATAAAAGTTTTGTGGTTTTGTAAAGGAGAAGTCAATATCCACAATAATTATGAGAATAGCGAAATTTGCCGAATTGTTGAATTTATCATAGTCCTCAATATTTAAAAGCTGACGATTTGTTTTCCACAAGCCCAATACTATTCAATGATTAATTTTACCTGAAAACTAAGCACCTACTTACTTATCTGTCGAAAAAATAATTGCAGATGAAAAAACTCTTAAAACTTTTTATTGGAACCTGCGTATTTCTACATACCAGCCAGAACGCCTTAACTGCTAGGGTACGGTCTACTATCTGCCAGGCGCGAAAAACACGGCCGGCAGGATTCGAACCTAAGTATTTCAGATACGCTGTAAAAAACTCTTAACTAAAACTTAGATGCTATGTAAGTGTGATGGGTATTTTAAACCTAATACGTGATAGTTCAGCTCGAGCCCTCGAGGTTGAAGCAGGTAACAGCCTCGCACAATAGCGGAGATAAAAAGCACTCCGGATTTACACGTGAGCCACTCGAGCGTGGATCTTTGTAAAAGCCTCATAGAGTTAAACTATTGCTACTTATATACATATGTAGTTATATGTATGTAGGTACCTATTTAGTATACACGTATGTACTTAACTCTCTCTTGAGTCGTATTTCCTCATGACTGAGGGCCGTGACTCCCCCGCAGAATTAATTCGTTAGGGGAGTTCTCTTGGGCATATACATCGTGGTTCCTCGGAAGACACATGTCCTCGGATATTGTGGTCCTTAAACATGTTGGTTTCCTCACGATGTTTTCATTCACCGCTAAGCGAGTGCAAATCCACTCTCAACTTGAAAATACAAATCATTGATAAGGGCCGGATTCGAACCAGGGTGCGTCGGGATGAAAAGCTTACAGGTTGCATTTCGGAGAGTGTGCGGAGGAATTGCATAATTTAATTCCTGCAGCCCCATTTCACCATCGCACGAGTAGAGGCACGGCAAGGAGGCACCGATATACAGTTGAGGTTCCAAAGACTCGCACCAAGCGTTTTGCTTCGACTTTCATCGTGCGAACAGCCAAACTGTGGAACTCCTTGCCCGAATCTCTATTCCCCTTGAACTATAATTTGTCGGTCTTCAAGTCGAGAGTAAACCGGTTTCTTCTAGGCAAGCGCGCTACATCGTAGACTACAACGTTGCTTAACATCAGGCAAGTTGTAGTCAAGCGTAAGCCTATTTCATGTTAAAAAAAAAGCAGACACTGGGTCCGCTGACCCAACATTTACTTTACTTTAAGCAAAGTGCAAGTTCTTTACATTTTTCCATGAATGTACTCAATATTAAATCAGTCGCTAATATTTCTCGTTGAATAAAACGACTCACTGCCTTCCCATTCATAGTATCATATTCTGTACAGCAAACTGAAATCGAACATGAAACCGATGTCCGTCCGGTTCTGGTTCACACCGACGCAGGTTTCAGCCATCAATAATGTCTACATTGAACGGTAACAGACTGGTTTCAACGCACCATCCTGTAAACCCGATAATCACTCAGTTACAAACTGAGAGTGTATCAAACTTAGGCTTTATAGTCATAGTAATTTACTTGACAATAATAACAAGAAATTATCCTGTTCGATAACGCATACATTTATTTGAACCATGTGTATGATTTCAATAAATATTTCATTCTTTCTTTATTTGTAAACAAAGTTTTAAAAAAAAATCGGTACCTACTTTAAGTAAGTATGATAAGTAGTACTAAGTACTTAATGTATTTGTGTTGGCTTATTTCTCTTTTGAGCGTAATAATAGGTCTTTACCTATGAAATTGCCGTTTTTTTCTTACATTTTAATCTGTTTGGAACATTTACGTACAGCTATATTTTTTCCAAATACAGTTTTTATTGTATCAATTGTTGAATTATGTAACTTTTAGATTTAAAAAAATGTATTAGGTACTAGTGCATATTACTTATAGGAAGTCATTGAAAACACCTCTTTCAATGTGTCGTCGGTTTCACTACTTTAACTAGGTATATTTTATCATATATTCTGTTTTTGAGAAATTGATATACGCAGTGCATAGCTTTTTTCCGTCTAAAAATAGTTATCAATTGCATCTAAATCTGTTCAGACATTTCAGAGAAAAATGATATTTCCATACAAACATTTTTAATGTTTGTATGGAAATATCATTTTTCTCAATTTTGTCATACAAATCGGCCATATTATAGGTAAAGACCTATTATCTACTAAGAATTTACCTTAGTACATTAAACGCCATCAACTGTAATAATGAAATCACATACAATTAAATGTAGGTATGCCAGGCATGCTCCAGTTTAGACCACAGTGTTTGCTTGTGCTAGTATTGTTGGTCAAATGTATTACTGTACGTACAGTGTTAAAAAACATTATGCTGACCAAGCCTGTCCATTCCTGTACACTAGACTACAGTGTCAATGTTTGCAGCGATGCTATATCCGATTGTTCGGCACCACTTGAACAAACCGTCTGCAAAGCACGGCATTGTCACCGAACAACACACGTTTCATGTTCACTGAACACTCTGATGTTACTTTCATGTGAAATTGTAGACATTTTTGTGTATTTATATCATGAAATCATGTAAAACTTTGAAATTTTACAAACAAGGCATTTTATTCATGATATGTTTTGTAATTTGTTTCCAGTACAAATAACATTACTTAAATAACAAAAAATGAACTTAATCGTTGCGTGCACTGAATAATACCTAGATTTATGACATACCTACGATGTTTTCATTTGCCACTAAGAAAGAAAACTCATTGTTGTAGTTAGGGTTTCGAATAAGTCATTGGTGTGGAGCAGGGTCTCTCTAGAACATAGAACAAACTTTATTAAGGCACAAATATAAGCACAAATGACTAATTAAGTACTTAGATACAATGTATTTGTATAACCACAATGTGCACACATACACGGCGGTGACTTTGACCGCCAGCCTGTCTTTCACCGCACCGGCAAGGACGCGCTAATTCGTTCCACACGCTCACCTATACCCTTTCCGCATTTTTTTACTACACCTGTCGATGTTGTGTTGAAAGACTTTTAACTTGTCAATAATTGGTTGACCAATAAGAAGTGTCGTTGGAAAACAATTGCATAGACCTTCAATAGTCTGTTTTTTTGTGTACTGATTTCATTGGTCTTATGTACATATATACTACTAATAGGCGCTTATCTTGTTGTCAAATGTTGTTTGACATGTCAAAATGAATGTATATTTTTTACACATGTTTTTGACATGTTAAATATTAAGTCCCGCCCAGTTGTCCGTCATAGTACTGCAGTCGTTCATGTAAGAGATCAGAGTTCTCCACTCGATTAGAAGAAGTAACACCACGGGTCACAACTAGTGGCAAATAAAGGCCAGCTAAACACAATAGCCGTACATTATAATATAATGCAGACGAAGCTCTGATTGCTAGTATTGTAGTACGGTCGCACGGTCGTAGATATCGTCAGTGCTTGCGTCACTATCCGATTCAATTCTATTAAGTAGGTAAATACTAGACTCGTCTTGCAGTATCATCTGTGTTAATTTAGGATGGACAATCAAAAGAACTCTATGATAGATACAAATATAGATAAAACTCTTAATAGTAACGCACACGGAAATAAACAAACAGAAACACAAAAAAACTTAAACAATAGTGCCACAGCTGGCGGCCGCATCGCTGACGGCGACTTCTTCCAGGCAACCGTAGGATGGAGAGGAGTTACTTAATATACTACTAAGTAATCTATACTATGTTACAAACGAAACACTAATCACAGACGTCTAATGCCATGACTATTGTAACTAATGACAGCCATCCACCAATCATACATCGAAGTACCTACTTAATATAATCGGTATTAAGTTTCGGAGTTTTATTTTATTTTATTTTATTTTATTTAATCACCTCGTCGCAACCTCAAATAACATTGACAAACAAATTACACTGAGTTTTATCTCTTAATTGGAGCAATTGGACCGGTTTGCCTAATGATGTCGTATCGGAAGGCTTTAAGGGCATCGACTGTATTCATTTCATGTTAAAAGTGTTACTATGGACGGTTTTACCCACTCTTAATTGGTTTCTGTAACCTCTGCATAGATAACTCATAAGCATTTTCTGTGTATGCTTTACTGCTACTCTGTGCAAGAGAACTCCCCCGAAGACTATCATCATCATCATCATCGGGTGCCATCTTCATATTGAAGTTCGGAGGTCAGTTGGCAAAACTTGTTGCGATCCCATGCTGCTTCTTTTAGATGCGGGTAGCTTAGCTTTGTCCATTTCTTGATGTCGTCTAGCCATTTCATCCTTTGACGGCCAGGGCTTCTTTTTCCCGGAATCTTGCCTTCGAGGATCAACCGTGGGAATTCATACAGGGATCCTCTTTGCATATGTCCAAAGAAAGCGACCTTACGTCTCATGACAATCGACAAGACTATTATATGTATGCTTAATTCTGCGGGGAGTCTCAACACTCAGTAATTAAGAATGGAATACGACTCAAGCAGGAGAAGGAAGCTAGATGATGAACGACTGAGTATATCCCCATCCACATCTGATCGTGTTTTTAATTGCTTAACTTTGCCAATCGCGAACGAATATCTTACTTGGCTTTACTACTGTTAGACGTGCCAGGTCGAAATGACTTTGTGACGAAAAGTCATGTCTACTCCAGTCCGAAATAGCTTTATTTTCAAAGTCAGTAACTATATCCAGTGAACCAGCCCCCATTTGTTATAGTTGACGGTAACGCGTCGTGCATCTTGCGTGTGCCCTTGATACGAATACGACTCGTCCGGTACGCATTGCTCAGTTGAGTCTGCTATTAGATTTGTTTAATCTTAAGTACGTTAAATACAGGTTATGGATTTGTAATGACTACAGTACACAGAAGACCACAAGATATTCTTATTCTTAGTAAAGAGATGTTGGTCGTCTTTCTAACTAATGCAGATGCTTTACAAAAACATAAAAAGTATATCTCCATAAACTAAACATCATCATTGTTCAGCAAGTCAGCAGTACTGCTGACTTGCTGAGTATAGGCCTCCTCTCCAACGTGCCACATAGTACGGTCTCCAGCCTGTCTGATCCATCTCCTACCAACTTCCTTAGAAATGTCATTCGACCATCGGGCTAGTGGTCTACCTCTGGGTCGGATACTGCTCCTTGGATACCACTAAACATAAAAAACTAAACATAGTATTTAGTGTTATTCAATTTCACAGACAAGTCTTATACACACTTAATAAAGTTTCCATTCCAGTTGTGAATCAAAAATCAAATAAAAACCTCGACAGTATAACCAGTTAAGCTGACGTGTGTGAGCCTCATTGCATATCGACTCGGAACCGGTTCGCATTCGGCCAGTAACTATTTGGTGCACACCGAAAACCGTGCTAGGCACATCAAACTAACAAAACTCATTTAGCTGTCACACTGTTCTAATTACGAGTTTTTGTATGTATTATTGATTGATAATGAAGCGAATGTGTCTCGGTGGTTGAAACGTCTGCGACTGCACAATCTGACGTACCTACCCTGGATCGAACCCGGCCCTACAACAATGACTTGTTATTCAAGTTTTGAGGGAAAGAAAACATCGCAAAGAAACCGACGTCTACGATACAGGTCTCGAACCTAGTGTAGGGCTCCCGTAATCATTTAGGAACCTTTCACTCACTGCAGTTAAAAGCCATTTACTTACCTACTTAAAATAAGTTAATAGAATTAAGGTTATATTTGTAAAACGGATATAAATAAATTTTGTAATATTGTACTTAAAATAAGATAATAGAATTAAGGTTATATTTGTAAAACGGATATAAATAAATTTTGTAATATTGTACTTAAAATAAGTTAATAGAATTAAGGTTATATTTGTAAAATGGTAATAAATAAATATTGTAATAAATTTTGTATTTTGTTTTTGAAGACTACTAAATCCGAGGACATGTGTCTTCCTTGGGAGGGGCAGAGTATTCTAAGGGCGTATCTCTCCCCTAACGAATCCATTCTGTGGGGGAGTCACAATACTCAGTCATGAGCAGATAAATTGGAACAGCCATACGCTTCCGATCTGAAAATATAGTTGCATATTGTAACTAGTTTGTTCTGGTCTAGTATTTGTCGCAGGTCGGGACGGCGGCGTTGTCGGCCGTTAGACGCTGCGACCCTGGCTAGACTGACCGCACTTTGTACAGGGTTCCTTGTTAGTGCATGAATTCACATGTCTAGATATTTAGGTACTTTGGTGTCGTTGATTGAAAATGTAGTTTACAACTAAAACAGATTAGTTAATCCTCTTTAATGAGAGGATTAAATATACAATAAGTTATGGTAAGTACCTACATCGAATTTGTCGCTTCGCGCACAGTAATTTTATTTCTCGTTATTTTATTCGTTGTCAGTCATCGTCAAAGTTAAGTAACTACTACCCCGGTCAGTGGCTTAGTCATGGCTTACTGTTGCAAAAAGCCAAAATTCGCGTTGCAGTTGGTATGTTCTGGCAGCCTCGTTTGAGAGCCGGTCTCATTACAGTACAGATTCGCTCTATAGGCGACAGTATCGCTTGTTCAGATGACCTGGCGGCCTTAGTAACCCAGTATGCTCCGTGGCGGCCTCAATTGATCCGCCGACCCGAGCAGAGACCGCGCTCCGCCGCGTTCTTATACATTCTAGAACGCGTTATCAATCATGAGACATTTTGATCATACGGTATACATAGGTACCTATCTTGTAGCTTGGTGACAATTTTTAACGGACTTCTTAAAGTGATTAGTTATTTGTGTGGATGTTTGTTGTTGTGTGATTTGATATAATATAACTATACATATACATCATATTTACTTACTTACTGTGTTTTTAATGTCAATAAATTATGATAGCTCAAATTAAGTAAACTTAGTAGATAAGAGTAATTCTGCGCTGCGTTTAATTTGCTACGGGGATAGTAGTATGTATGTTAAATGAACTAAAAAGTACTTACCAAGTTACAAATTGTATTATTCTAAAAAATATTAAAAACGTGTTGTTTTCGTGCATATTTTTTTTATTCAGATATTGGACATATGGGCACATCACAGAGTCGTCTTTGAACCGGGCGACTCGCATTCGAAGTTGGAGAACCTGCCACTAATCTACTTTCGTTTCTGAACTAAACACGTGTTACTGTAATACCACTGCTTTACCCAATTTACTAATACATTTGCCTAACAATTTGGGAAATATTTTCTTCTAATCTAGTACAAAACGTTTGGCAACACAATATAGTCACGTATTGTGTACTACATATATACATATTTTTTCTAGTATATGATATAGATATTGTACATAATGTATATATGTAACTATATTTTCTATGAATCGTGATTGTTTATTATAGCAATTGTATTGATTGTGTGTTATAAATACACTGTAAAATGATGTCAACACATACATAGTTAATTATTAAGTGTGTGTTGAGTGTAACTACTCGAAAAGGCTGATTAGTTATATATGTAGATAAAGGTACCTAGGTATATGTACTACTAGATCTAAATGTAGGCCTTATTCTTTGTTACCTACTTACAAGATGTGTTACTGTTGTTGTTACTTACAGGATTACTTAAGACTTAAGTACTAAAGTGCATATTTTTATATTTGTATGTTTATTAAAACAATTAATCGAGATCAAAATTCTTGTAAAATGTGGTCTCGTTTATCGGAAAGAATACAAATGAGTTCATACAAAAAGTAAGTAAGTACTTAATGTTTTTGAAAAATAGTAAAAAAACATCATCACATATATATGGCTTGTTAAAGATGGTATGTGTTGTGTAATATTATATGTAATAAGTATGCTTAATATTTATCTAATTAACAATTCGATGAAATGACATTTTTACTTGGCAAGATATCATTTATAACTCGATCAATAGAATCTACAAAATAAGCTAAATAATTTGTAACCAACCCTGTCAAAATATCCTAAAAACCAAAACACTGTTTTTAACTAACCCAGTACTTGCAAGTCGTGATGGCCACGTTAGCAGTGTCACTGAACTTGCCTCCAGACCAGCCTAGACCAGACGTCTTCTAGTATACCTAAACAACTACCTAGATATGAATATCAACGTTATTTGTTAGGATATAGAGACTATATTCGCGTCTTCAATTTATGCTACGCCTAGGCAACTATTTAACTACAAAAAATAATTCTATAGCTTAGAAAATAGGGCTGAAATTAGCATGTTTTATAAGGTATCTATCTAGGTGTTTAGATTCTAGAATCGGCTTTGTTGCTTAAGAAATTATGGTCGAATTTGTGTAGAGAAAATGTTAGATTGAAATTAAACTTAATAATGTTAAATTAATATGTTTTAAATTAGCATGCATCTATGAAACCATTTACGCGATTTACACGTGAGTGAAAACCGTTTTAGTTAATCTTTTAATCTTTTCATCTATGAAAAGTCTAAATTGGTTTATTTAGGTAATTTGGTTCGATTTCTGCATATGTTTCCAGTCAGATATTCAATGGTCAAGTTTTTTAGGAAATATCGGTCTTACTTAAAACATTATAAATTATCAAATACCTACCTAGTTTATTGCGATTAGGTTTTGTCTCTTCTACTCGTCAAAATAAATGAAGGGTGGAAAAATAAAAATACAATATTGTAAGTACATACTTACATAAATATGATGATTATTCTCAATTTATGTAAGTAAGTGGTTTATTAAGCAGCGTTTAAATATTGTTATTTTTGTTTAAGGACCGATAGATATTTTTAGTCTCAGAAACTTAAAGTACTTAGTATGATATATCTTGAAATTCATTACGGTAAGTACTTTATAAGCGAGTGTGGCTCAGCGGTTCCAGTGTCTGCTTTTCATCCAGACGCACCCTGGTTCGAATCCGCCCTACACCAATGACTTGTATTTTCAAGTAATGTGTGGATTTGCACTCGCTTTGCGGTGAAGGAAAACATCGTGAGGAAACCGACATGTTTGAGTACCACAATATCCGAGGACATGCGTCTTCCGTGGAAGGACCTGGGCGCCCACCACGATGTATCTGCCCAAGAGAACTCCCCTAACGAATTAATTCTGCGGGGGAGTCACGACCCTCAGTCATGAGGAAATACGGCTCAAAGAGAGAAGTACATACTTTATCTGTTGTTAATGCTATAATCTAGTGCCCACATAACAACCATTACCAGTACTAAAGTGCTTGTGTTTTATACAGCCTCATCTCTTATACTGTCCATCTTAAAATATGATGTTTGTGAATCGTAAAAGTATTGCTCACGATGTGTATTTGCAATTCTAAATTGATGCAATATTGTAGATTAGTATGCGAGTGTGTTGCGATGTGGTCCATAATGTGAATAGATTTCGTTTTAAATTCATATTGGATGAGGTAAACTCTAGTTTGGTAATCTTCGACAAGGATTTTTTAGTTTTAATTTGACCTAAGTATTTCGTTTCCATTTAATTTAACTATTTTAATTGTATAATTTGTTTACGATTAAACATGACTATTTTATTGCTTATTGATATTATTTAATCACTTTTAATTATGGCTGTAAAACCTATCACTAGTGATTCACAGCACAAAGTTTTATAACACAAAACCGCAATGTTACAATAGATTATCAAAAAGACATTAAATTTTATATACTTAACGTTTTATCTATTCCGCGTAAGAAACTAGCTACGTCCTATGATTTCATCTGCTCTGTGCAACTACTACTTAATATTATTGAAATTTTACAAGCAAGTAAGTTTGTTTGTTTGTCAATGTGTTCTGCCCACAATGACGTATGCTGCCGAAACATGGACGCTCACCAAGGAAACCATCGAAAAGATGAGAGTCGCACAAAGAGCAATGGAACGGTCCATGTTAGGTATTACGTTACGCGACAGGGTTCGTAATAGTAATACTGAGATCCGAAAACGTACGAAGGTGGAAGACGTCGGGTCTCGTATTACGAAACTCAAGTGGCGATGGGCTGGACACTTGGCGAGGCGTACTGACGGCAGATGGAGCAAAGCAATAACTGAATGGTACCCACGGCTAGGTAAGCGAAGTGTAGGAAGACCTGTGCAACGGTGGCTGGATGATGTAAGAAAGTTAGAAGGAAACATCTGGGCAAGAACAGCGCAAGACAGGGAGTATTGGCGTAAGAGGGTGGAGGCCCCAAGAGCATGTAATTGCCTACAGAAATAAAACTTTGAACTTTTGATTTGCCTATGCCCTGCAGTGGGGCCCATTAGGCTGATGATGATGATGATGAAGTTTGTTTTGGGCCCGATGAACTTTACTGTTAACTTGTTTCAAACAGTTAAGACCCATACGGCAATACTTCCTATTATGCCTTAAGTACTCACATATAATACAGATACATATGTATAGGTATGTAAAAACGCTGAAGTGTCCAGGTGAATAGGCGAAGATAACTGCTTACCATCAGGCGGGCTGTCTGCCTTCTTACCTCATAGGTAAATTACAAAATAATAATATTTACCTATCAGAGTTCTGATATACTTAATATCTACCTATAATAATATCTACCTACAATCCCATCCTTATAACAGTGTTATCAGCTATCACAGAACACGCCAAGTCACCGTCTGTTGCCGCGACACGAACGATAACAAATAGGTAACAAGTGCTTGCTCGCGTCACTGTTGTTATCTTTGTTGGTGAGGATTTCAATTTATCCTTGGATCAAGGAGCGTTTTGATCATGGTTTTGTTCTGAGTATCTAGGTACTTAGATATGGTTGTGTTCATTGTATAATTTGATATGTAGATGCTTACTTCAAAGTACCTATATTTATAACTAGTAGACGCCAGCGGCTTCGCTCGCATTATACTGATCTCTTTCACCGCTTAGAATAGATCATTCAAGGTGATAAGGCCGCCCACTTGTACATTTATTTTTAGTTTTAGTTTAAGTTTACCTTTTATTGTAATTTATTTATTTTGGTGTACAATAAAGATATATTGTATTGTATATAGGTATAAAAAGCAAAAACGGCTAAACGAATCATCATGATTTTTGGTATGTAGGTAGTATGAGGTCTTAGGAGAGTCATAGGCAAGTTTTTATTCTGAAATAATGCGAGCGAAGCCGGGGGCGTCCATTAGTGACCAACAAGGCCCGATATTAACTCGAATACGTGCTAATCACCACGGTTTCCAAGCCAATAAGTATCAATTAATTCAATAAATGCGTGCGAAGGAAACCTTACTTACTTACTCGCAGCGTGTAATTCGCGAGGACGCCACTGCGAGTTTTTCAATGAAATACGCCTACTTCCTCCCAACAGACTTCATATCTGGTAGGTGGGTCATCATTTCACAAGTATATGTTATTTACGTCAAACGAATTCATGTGACAGTGAATTGTTTATTGTCTTTTTATTTCTTTGTTTAAATGGTTCATCCAATAAATATTTACTTAGACGTGATACTTAAATGTGCACATTTCAAGTCATACTACTCAAGTTAAATTTGTATGCAATAATAATTTGTAACCAATTTAAATTTGTCAATTAATCCTAGACCATAGTGATTGCTTACCATCAGGCGAATTACGGTCAAGTGCAAACCTTTTCCTTGTTAAAAAAATATTTTCGTCTTTAATGCCAACATATGATAGTGTTGCTCTGTCCGCCCCAAGCTAATCTTAACAACTTGACTAACTTAACTTTTGCAACTTATTATACTTATAAACAATATCAAAGTTGTCTTCGTGACTTTAAAACGACGTTGACTACTTACCATTGGCAAGACGTGTGTCTTTTTCTAACTTATGTAAAAAAATGGATACACAGGTGTCTTGGAATCCAAAAGTCGTTGTTTTCATTGAACGAGCGTGCTTGCACTGCTAATGTTGCTACTTGATACTGGAGCTAATTAGCTCTTGTTTACTTCAATTCTACTAACTAGCTGAGAAATAGCGTTAAGTATACAATTTAATAAAAATGTGGACAAAAAATATCGTAAATAAATACTCGGCTACGATTATTTTTCTTCTAGATGTTATAGAAATAGTCATACATAACACAGTAATAAACTGTTTTTTAAATTTAAATAAGATAAAAGTGCGATGAACAGGAAATTGCAATTGAAATACAAATGTGTATAGGCCAGTATGCTGGGCACGCTGCCCTCTGGTAGTGGGCTGGAGCACTTAGATTATCTTTAGGCTTTTCTAAAGATTTTCTAAGTGCCTCTTTTTGTAGTAGTTAGTAGTAGTAGTATGTTTAGTTTTTTTCCCTGGTTTTTTTATTTTTTTAAATACAAATTGTATTTGTTTCAGATAAACATTTTTATTATTAATTTGTCAGAATTAAATGTCATTACAATTTTAATTACAATTCGTCTCTATTATTATAATAAAAAATCATTAAAATTGATAATAATATCAATAATATATAAACAGAATTCAAATTACTCATTAAGTTACAACTTTAATAACTATCAGTGTATTTGTACAATATTTTTTTAAGAATAGTATTACTTATGTGTTGTGTTCTAAGTTCCGAAGATACTGAGTCAGAGCAATCATCAGGCTAGTTAGATCTGAGCTCTCTTATTAATTATTTTTACACTTTTAATGAATGCTGCTATCACTATTCTTCCGAAGCAGTACCAAAAATAAAGATGATCTGTATGGAAAAACACTACCTATTACTTATTAGCATTTTTTTTTTAAAACGTAGCTTTTAAGTTTGACTCAAGTTAGTCAGGTTTAGAAACTGTTATTTATGGTCAAATTTAAACCAAGATCAAATTTACTTTCTCAACAATTTTCAATCAAATTCTTTTCATCATCATCATAATCATGTCAGCCCGTGTTCACCCACTGCTGAGTATAGGCCTGCTCTCCAACGTGCCACATAGTACAGTCTCCAGCCTGTGTGATCCATCTCCTACCTACTATGTTAAAAAATGTCATCCGACCAACGGAAATTAAATAGAATTCTTTTCTTCTAGTTTTTAAAATTCGATAAATACTTAATATTGATATTAAACGGCGGCAAGTGGCGGCCTTATCTCTAAAAGCGATCTCTTCATAGCTTATTCTTCTTTTTTTACCTGTAGTTTAAGCGTGATGACAAACATACTCGTCACACTTCACATGTATATATTTCCGTTTATGATTTTATTTGTTTGTTTGTCCACAAAGACGTGTAAAGGGCAATTTGCAAGTTGTTGATCCCGACGTGTTTTACGTCCTTCTATGTGCTGGCATAAATCAAAGGAGGAGGGCATACAGATGGCATGTCTCATGAAGACCGTGATTCAATAATGTTACCTAAGTAAGCTAATAGCCCGTAGCTCATCTAGCGGAGGCAATTACCAATGTTAAGCAAACGTCGACGCGATCAGTGCTTGGATGGGTGTCCGAAAAGTGTCATTCCATTTTCGGCACATTTGACACGTTAAATTGTAGATCCCGACGTTTGATGTTTATCAAGCCGTTAAAACTAAGAGTTTTCTCGACAACAGAGTTGGCCACTCTCATTCGATAAGAAGAAGAAGAAGGCTAATTTGTATGAGAGAGTGATTAGATCTTTTCTCGGCTCTCGCCTATGCACACAAATTTAAACTACACATGAATGTATTACTTACGATTCTAGTTTGACTTCGATTTGCTTGAATTAAGACGTCTAGAGTCTGCACGTCTGCAGCCTAGAGTATACAATTACGTAAAAATATACCTAGATTTGAATAAGTACTTAATACTGTTGAATAACTTGAAAAGCTCCACACAATATTTGGACATACATTAATGCACGTGTTGTACGTTTGTCTTTATTCACGTAAGTACATACTTGCTTACGAGTACTTTACTTTTTTTCTTAAAAAAGAAATTGGTGATCATGATTATCATATAAGTACAGCTTCGTGACACGAAACATCTTTAGAAGGGTAGTACCTACTATATTATATTCAATGTAGTCGTCCTTCGTCTTGAACTGAAATGAACCAGATTTGATATAAAAGCCAAGGTTACTCTCACTCGCAGATAACACGTTTATTTATGTTGGAAGTAAAATGCACACAATGTTCGATGATAAATGTATATTTAGACTGGTGCAGCAAGCGTGGCGCAGCCAAGATTTTTTATTGCTAGTTTGATTTATGTCAATAACCTTTTTTGTACCTACCTATTATCAAAGAATACGATGCTCTATTTTTAAAAGAGCTTCTGAGCTTAATTTTCCTGTGTATTTACAATGTGTACATATATGTAGATTATGTTTTAATCTGTTGTACTTTGCGTTCTGTTAATCATCATCAATATCACTCGCCTCTCCGACTTGTAAACGTACATACTTACCATTATTATGACCATTGTACATATATATTGTATATCCGTTTGTACAATCGACATACAACCACAGAATGCAGAGTACAACAGAACCCTATCTCCTTGTTTCCAGCACACAGCGAGCGGAGGATACTACATAGCATTAATTCTTGGTACATAAGAAAAAAGCCTGTTCAAAAATCTTCCAAAAAGCCTTATTGGCAATAATCCGATGTCCCTTTTCCCACGTCGCGTCGCGTCGGCGCCATATTTCGCTACTTTATCCTTCTGGCGTATATTTTTGTAAAGCCGGTTTTCGCTTCGAAGGGCCTTTTTCTGCGAGATTTACGTAAGCTTGTGTTACAAGATGGTTAAATATGTAGAAGTGTGGAAGGGGTGAGCGGTAATTTCTTGATTTTATTGTTAATATGAGCTTACAAATAGTACACGTTTAAATAGTTTGTGTTATGACCACCACGTCAAATTTTGCCCGATAATTCTATGCCATAAAGCGAGCGCCTGACGGTGTGATTCGGCAGCCTCGTATGAGAACCAGTTCCATTCCAGAAGGAGCATTGTTTACCTGATTAGTTTTTTCTGATTTACTGGTGGCACACAATACGAAGCTAGTGATGAAATGCCTGACTGTACAGAGTATATCTAACTATGGAATTTGCTATAACATAGGTACCCATAGTTGTATCGCCTTACACCACGCGTTCATATCTCGTTTCCTACATGAAAGCTAAGATCTGTCACTGGACGGACCGCAGCGGGCTCGCTTCCTTACTTTCTCTGACCGCGCGCTGGCCGCGGGGCAGTTGCTCTCGGATCGCACTCTACTTGATTGAGTTGAATTGACATTTTCAAAATTATTACAGGAAGCTATTTTTCTTAGCGAATGGTCCTGCCAAGTTCAAGTAACTTAGCGTAGACATCAGTCATTCAAGCACTTAACAAACACCCGCCAGAGCCTAAAAAATAGAACACACCTCCATGTACAGTTGTAAACGTAAGCAACTTTACATAACACTTTTCATTGTAGACCATATTGATCGCTAACTATCAAACAAGTTATGGCCAAGTGCAAACCCTTTTCTTTTAAAAAAATGGGCTATTAGACGGACTGCTCTTTTCTTCTTCTTATCGAATGCGAGTGGCCACCTATGGTGACGCGAGTCAATCAAGCCGCCCTAAGGACCTCTGACTGCCGTATTATGACAAACAGCTGCTGCTGCTGAACTGCCTGCTCCCTCATTATATAGTTACCTATATGTTTTAACGGTTGACTAAAAATAATGATTATTTCTTAACTCTATTCGAAATCTTGAAACAATCTTCGTATCCGTCGTTCTCTCGAATATTATAAGATATCTCTTGTTCTTAAAATAGTCGTCCAAATATTTATAATCTCGTCATGTTTTGGTAACTACTCAAATTCAAGAGCGAGTTTGAGATCAGTGTCAGTCGTATTTATAAATGCTCGAGCCAATATGATCATATTGATAAAACAAGAGTGAGAGAAGAAGATTTTATCCACAATCGCAGTAGGTACTTACTTACTTACTTACAATGTTTAATATTTGTTTAGTATAAATAACTTCTACACCGTCGACCAAAGAGTCATTTGTGTGGATGCCTAAACTATTTTAACCTTTTTATACAAGACTAGTGGACGCCCGCGGCTTCGCTCGCATTATTTTGAGATAAAAAGGACATTAAAATGAACATAACTTTTTTATTTACGAACCGATTGAAATGAAATAAACGCTAAATGTTAAGTTAAAAATGCACCTACATGTTAGTGAAAACCGTAGACAAATCGGTTCAGCCGTTTTTGAGTCTATAACGAACAAACATACCGACAGACAAACAGTTTTTTTTTTTAAGATGATATTTGTGTTCTATTGCATCAATAAAGACCCCTCATCTATGTTTTTATAATTATCTTCAACGTACAGGCACCGACCGGTTACAGCATTATTATATGTAAAGATAGGCTCACTTTTGACAACAGCTATGATGCTATGCAGACCGTTGCAGCCTACATTTATGTACTATCTGTAGCTGGCGCGATTCAAATAAAATTGTAATTTTGTGTGTTATCATATACTTAGCGTATCGTCAGTAACATATAAGGAGACGAGCTATTACTTAAAGTAATATTGAAATTTCACAAAGATTACTTCAAATATCGTCAACATGATTGGCGACACAACTCAAGGCCACGGAATCGAAGCTTCAAAGTCTGTTAATTAGATTGTAAAGGAACCGTGTCACGGTCGCTGGTTGCGGACAATCAATGTTTCGGAGCGCAGTTCACTCTATTCAGAGTGTATCATTATTTGTTCGTTATTGAAGTAAATGATGTATTGGTGCTTGGTTGCTTCATTGATCAAAAGTTGTTGCAATACTGATTTTGAACTTCTGACGAAGAAAGAGGGGCATTACAAGTATCTAGCTGTGTATCAGTTTACTAGCTGTGCGCGCGACTTCGTCCGCGTGGAATAGTTATTTTGGGCATCGTATTTATTTTTGCAAACTACCTCTTCAGCTTTATAAATTATAGCTGTTACCCACGATTTAACCCGTTCTCGCAGCTCACGCAACGGAAGCCCTCAGAGATGCATAATTTCCCCCGTTTTTTCCACATTTTCCATTGTCTCTTCGCTCCTATTAGTTGCAGCGTGGTGTTATATAGCCTAAAGCCTTCCCCGATAAATGGTCTATTCAACACAAAAATATTTTTTCTTTCGCACCAGTAGTTTCTGAGATTAGCGCGTTCAAACAAACAAACAAACTCTTCAGCTTTATAATATTAGTATAGATTGGATAGTACTTACTGTGTTACTTATAGGATGATCTAACAAGAAAAAATTCTACATGTTAGGCATAAATAATCTGTTTATATGATTATTTATGCCTAACATGTAGGATTTTTTCTGGTTAGTTCTTTACTTACTAATAAATACTTTTTAAATCTTTTAACACAAGTTCAAGTTCAAGTTCACACATTTTGTGCAGTACGAAATCATGCCTAATTACAAACACTTATAATAATTTGAAAGTAATTAAGCAAGTACGTATATTTACACTATTCATCATCATCATCATCAGCCTAATGAGACCCACTGCCGGGTATAGGCCTCCGCCCTCTTACGCCAATTTACACTATTATTGACACTTATATTTTACGGTCAACTTTGTTTTTTATTTAAACTTTGGGAACCACTAAGATATCTTTTAGTACTTATTTCCTCTTACAAACATCATGTCCTTTTCCATAAAATTCCAAAAAACTTGCACGTTTGTTAGTTTTTGCATAACATTGTCATTTCCTCTACTAGTTAATCTGCAACTTTAAAGAAGTAGTTATCAAGTTTATAAGTTTCAAGTTAAGGATTAACCCACTAATAAGCTCAATAAAAAAAAAACAAATAATTTAATAATTCCGCACCGACCAACTGATTAGCGCCATGATAATTATTTTACTGGCTAATAAAATAAGCATTTGTTTCTCTTGTGACGTGACATTGGCGAAATTGCGGCGGCGCCGCAGACGCCATTAGGTAATAAAAGAAAAAAAAAGTTTAAAATGTCGGCACACGGATACAAATTACCATGGTACCTGTTGCTTATCATCGTTCACGAATGTCACAACATTGCACTAATGACTGGCCTGTTAGCTTAGTTGGTAGTGGCTCTGCCTTCTAATCCAGAGGTCGCGGGTTCGATTCCCGCATGACACAAGTATTTATGCACTTTAAAAATTTTTAATTACTTGTGTTGAGTCTGGTCGTTTGTATGTATAATAAGTATGTATTTACAAAAGAAAAGTATATAAGTATTATATCCGTTATCTAGTACCCACGACACAAGCGTTTGCTTAGTGTGGGGCTAGATGGCGCTGTGTGCAATGTCCCAGGATATTTATTTATTTATTTATTTAATAAGCCTAGTCATAAAGCACTAAGTCGGTTTTAATGGTACACGACTATAACAATAAATAGAGTTTTATCTATCAGGCTGTTTTTCTGAAAAGAATATCTAATTTCATTAAATCATTTTAGAAAATGAACTTTAGAAAATTATTAAGTAGTTATTAATTTTAAAAAATAATGTTAAATTTGATCCCTCGAAGTGTATGTGTTACCGTCAACCTGTATAATGACGGCATTTTATACAATGCCTAGGCAATATGTAGAATGCCTAAGACGTGTAGGCAATGAATGAAAGCTTATTTATTCATATAGTGTACGTTCATGTTTATATCTATGTTTTTCCTACTAGCTGGTTACCGCAACTTCGTCCGCATGGAATACATAGTTATTACCATAAATACGGTTCTAGTGAGTAAATCTTAAAAGATAGACATATACTGTTGCAGACATTTTGTTAGATCATTTCAAGAAAAATAATTCTTTCATACATATTTTTTGATATCTTGAACTGTTTTTGCAGTGCACGCAACGGAAGCCCTCAGAGATGCATAATTTTCCCCGTTTTTTCCACATTTTCTATTGACTCTTCGCTCCTATTAGTTGCAGCGTGATGTTATATAGCCTTCCTCGATAAATGGTCTACTAAACACAAAAAGAATTTTTCAATTCGCACCAGTAGTTCCTGAGATTAGCGCGTTCAAACAAACAAACTCTTCAGCTTTATAATATTAGTGTAGATTTCCACGTGTAGTCTGAAAGTATTTTTTCCCTAAACCTCAGCCAAAATGTATCCCATACAATAATCTTTTAGTCGCATTCAATAAATTTCCTTTCATACGTGTACATTCTCATATTACTTCCGAGGTTTCAGCGGAGATTCCCTGAGAATGTTAATATTACATTTCTTTCCAAATGAGGGGAAATCTTTGCTTTGATGCCAAGTTAGATCTTATTGGGATCTATTATATTGAAGTGTTTATAGCTGGATGGCTAAAGTATTATGCTATGGCAATTTATAGAAGAGAAAATTTGGTTGTTGAACTGTTGATGTTCGTTCCTATATCACGCCGCCTCGCAACAACACTTTGGTATGCGAGGTATGAAGTATAGGGCTCAAAGACTTTGACATCTTATCCCGTAAAGCTTTGGATTCCTAGGACAGCGGTGCCTTCATATAGCGGCTGTAATATTACGGACGCAAAAATAATTAAAGTAAATTACGGTGCAAGTTACCGCTCTCTAGGAAACCGCGCCATTACGTTTACATAGACAACGTTCATTCACCGCTGTATTACGGCCGCTATATGTCGGAACCGCTTTCCTAGGAAATCCAAGTTTAACCGCGACCGAAACCGTCATCCACAAGTCTATATATATAAAACTCAAAGGTGACTGACTGACTGATTGACTGACTGACTGATATAGTAATCTATCAATGCACAGCCCAAACCACTGGACGGATTGGGCTAAAATTTGGATTGAAGATAGATGTTTTGACGTAGGCTTCCGCTAAGAAAGGATTTTTGAAAATGCAACTTTTAAAGGGGTGAAGTAGGGGATGCAAGTTTTACTTCTTAATGCAAGCGAAGCCGCGAGCACCCACTAGTATTCTATAAGCGACGTATGGATGTTACAGCTTTTCACCCATTTTATGTTTTGTTGGTTTTGTTACAAAACTTTGTTTGGTGCGCTGGACAGGAGGCCTATACTCATGTGGACACCGGCTGATATGATGATGATACAAAACTTTATTGTAATCATTTACGAATAGCCTGATCCTTTGAGCTATTAATGTTTCTGTGCATACGATTACGTGAGATTTTAGATGCTAACTAAACTACGTAGATAGGTATTAGTCCACACTAATAAATTCATGTAGTCTTTAAGAGCCTTCGGTCGTTCCTCGCCAGTGATGTAATCGTGTTTTTGTCCACATTAGCTGCGCCCGCTTTGTTTTCAAACTACTTTTCTATTGTTTGACTTTACTGTTAGTGTGCTTGTTTTGATTCGTACGCTATTTTGATTTACTGGCTGCGTGAATTAGAATAAACTGAAGAGTAGGTACATAGTTATGTATAAAAATATTATGTGTGGGTATTTTCGGTTCAGTATTACTTACTGACAAGTAACACATAACTTTCGAATGATTTATCATCAATTTTTTTTTTACCGAAAAGTGGCATTCCGTTTTGGGCGCTTCCGTGGGTCGGATGACACGTTAAATTGTAGGTTCCGGCTGTTTCTCTAGCACGGCAGTCGTTAAACCATGTCAAAGGCCCTTAGGGTGGTTTGAAAACTCTCGACACCCCAGAGTTGACCACTCTCATTCGATAAGAAGAAGAAGAATGTGTTTTGTACTATGATGATGACATTCGAAAAATGGTTTGTTTCTCTGTCGAACTATTTGGTGATCTTATTTGTTGGGTATTTTTTTGTGTAAAAGTCATAGAACTAAAATCATAATCAAAATATTCATTTATTTATAAATACGTCAATTTCTTTACATATAATTATGTGCATGTTCACTATACATTCAATTCACTTAAATTTATATGATCAATAAAATTTACCAAGTAAAGTTGTTGGTATTGATATATGTATATATATAAGACCAAATCGCTATAGATTTTTGGTACATTAACCCTGAAATTGAACGAGTAACGTTGTATAATTATATTGTATCATTTGTACAGGGGATCCACCCTTGTAGTACCACCCTATCCCAATCAACCCTTATCTGAACCGGCAGGTGGTCGTATCCAATCGATGCGCCTCCTGGATTGATACACGCAAGTACATATTATATTAAACATTTTAAGTAGGTATATCGTGTTTACCTGATTAAAGCCAGTAAATTGAATACCTAATGTAAATAGGGTTTTGTACATATTTTGGGTTGGGATGATGATAAGATGTAATTTAACAAAGTTCAAAAATTGCTGATCTAATAATAATAATAATAAGGCGAGTCGTCGGTGAGTGGCGTCACCGCGGACCCCGATTCCCTGGGGGCTAAATGAGACCCCCTGCCTCCCGGCTTGCCTTAATTGGCCGACCGGGAGTGGAAGACGCAAGAGCTCAGTACCTAAGCTCCAGGGTGGAAGTGTTAAAGGGCATAACGCCGCTAGTACCGCTCAGAGAACGCGCAGCACACCTCTCTACACCCTAAGCCACTCACATCAATGTTGCCCTTCCGGTGCCATCTTAGGCTGCCTTTTGTGGAGGGCCCATTTAGTGAGTGGCAAGTCATCACCCGCTATAATTTTTATGAATGAGGCGTAACTGGCGGGTGCCGTTCCTCGTACAATAGACCAGTTTAATTAAGTCAATGAACAACTCAACACAATAGCCTGTAACATCAATACCATGTCTGCAATAGTAATTTTATTAAACTAACATCCTCTTTCTGTAATTTTGTACTTAATTTTAAATATAGTATTGTAAAAGGCCTCTCAGTGTTGGCTACGGCCCCACTGATGCCTTAAAAATACCGGGCGTAGGGCCCGAGATTCTGTGAAGGAATTAAAGATAATAATAATAGATAGAAAAAATAATATAATAATAGATCTAATAATCATCGTGCGAACAGCCAAACTGTGGAACTTCTTGCCCGAATCTCTATTCCCCTTGAACTATAATTTGTCGGTCTTCAAGTCGAGAGTAAACCGGTTTCTTCTAGGCAAGCGCGCTACATCGTAGACTACAACGTTGCTTAACATCAGGCAAGTTGTAGTCAAGCGTAAGCATATTTAATGTTAAAAAAAAAAAATCTAACAATTGTCTTAAGTAAGTAGTGGTTTGTAATTAAAAGTTACCCATTCTTGCAAAATCCAACTCGAGGGCAAAAATATAACGAGCACTGGAAACAGAATAAAATTACATTCGAGATGTTTAAATTGAGAAGTAAATGTTTAATGAAACAGAAAATGTTAATTAAGAAGTAAAGTGTCTAATATTTAAAATATTTTATTCGATTCTCACTAGATTCGAATAAAATAGTTTAAATATTAGAAACTTTGTCAAATAAAGCCACGGTAGATGGTTTAAACATAATCCTCTACCGTGGTCGTGAACCAGTAGGTATATATAGGTATGTATAATCATGCTCAACATCGATTAGAAACTGTAACACGATTGCCGCGTTACAACTTACAAAACGAAGAGTTGGCGTCATTGACCGAGAGAGGGGGTGCGACGCGAGTTTGCAACATGTGCTAGTTATATCTGTTGTTATTTGTTTATACGTCTATTTGTTTCACGTTTTATAAACGTAATGATCGTGAACATTTATAATGCGACGCCCCGCGGTGTTGCCCGATTTAGTCCGGATCGAAATTGGGATTCAATTGTTTCATTCTGAAGATATAGGTACCTATCTATCTAACGTGCTCATGAAACATACAAAGAAAATAAATAGTCGTAGTAAAATTGTATTAATGTGTATTGATTGGTAAGTAAATATTTACGTAAATACATGTAAACGTATTTTGTCAGCATTTGGTACAAAGTTATTACCTATTCGGTATTTCTCTTGAAAGTCTACTGTTCGCAGAAAAACTACAAAAATAAGTACCTACTCGGTAGCGTGCAGAACAGCCATTTGAAGCGAGTGGCGTGCACAATCGATGTGCGCAGTGCCTGGATTGGTGACCGTTCACCTCCCCAGCGCTCGCGCGTGACTGCTCTAGTGAAGATAGTCCAAAATCACCGACCAAAATTGCAACAGTAAAATGGTGTTTAGCTTTATTTCAAAAGCTGTAGAGCCAGTTGAATTTTGTTTGCCCAAAATCAGTAGATTAAGTTTTTTGACGGCTCTAGTTATCAAACAAACAAACAAACCTGGTGTGTATCTTGCTGATAAAGTAATGTACTAAGTACTTAAAGCTAGAAAAGCTTGCTGTATGTATTGTATTTTAGTACTTTATGTGTGAATTGATACAATAATAACCTGAATTTGAAATGAGAAGAGATCAGTGGGGTAGTTATGATAAGAGAACAAACAAATTATCCAAATAATTTCCTTGTTTAATTAGGTAGCCAATCCATGTTATATTAATTAATTATTTATCATCACACAGTACTAACTAACTTTAATATCGATTCACCATTATTCACCATTTAAAATGAAACGGAAATTCAATCAAGAACGAGGCGATAAAGTTGATAATTGCTTTTTTTAATGATATTTAAATTAGTACTTTTTTATTTAGTCCGATAAGGTTCACGTGACATTATATCTACTGCCTAATCACGCCACACATTATGAGTTTTTTTACGTGGAATGGTTTTGCACTTGACCGTAATTAGCCTGATGGTAAGCGATAAGTTTGCGAGCATGTATAATAAAGAATATGTTCAGTGGTGATCCGTGGTGTTACTATCGTAAATCAAGTAAAAATCTAAAACGTCTTAATAATTTAATAGTTGTTTGAATTACACGTAGGTATAGGTAACACCGCGGGGCATACTTAGTTATTTTAAAACATGTTTAACGACGGGAAGTCCGCAAATTGTAAAAAACTATGAGAGTCATGCGGAGCCATTTGCATTTAAACGCTGCTTCATCCTCGATTAGCTGCGAATGGGTTTACATTGCAACGACTTTTCAATATCGAGACGTGCAAATAAATAAATCATTTACTTAGTTATTGCCATCCAGCGTGGTAATGCAGCCAATAAGCTGGGCACGCTGCCCCATCGCTGTGGGCTGGAGCACAATCATTAATTATGTCCTTAAAGTAAGTTATTATTGTGTATACTATACACAATAATAACTAGAATATTTGGCTTAGGATTTCAAAATTTTGTGTATGCGTTGCGTAGTTGCGATGTACAGAAATATCAATAAATATTTGTTTGCTTAATGTTATCTGTAGATGAAAGAAAGTTTGTTCCTCTTTCACGATGGAACAGAGAGATGGATCGTATATATAGTGTTGTTGGTCCGCAAAGTGACCAGACCCGTAATTGCATCTCGACACAACGCGGGCGAAGCCACAACCATATGACCATATGATAGCTGTATGAATAAAAGTCCATATTTGACCTGTCTATTGGGTTTTATGTCAATGACATAATGCCTTTTAAGGCCCGTGCAATGGATGTTCACAGAATAATTCCAAGTTATCCTCGCATGCTCATTAGCTAATCTGCTTTGAGTAATTAGCATGTTATCTTCGGCGACTTTCCGACGCCGACTGGATTGTCGCCGCTTTAGATAAGTTGATGGCAAGTGCATTTACCATACTCTAAAAACTCTAGAAGGCAAGATTAAAAAAACTTTTACGAATTTTTAACGCTTTTTATGTTACTCTCAGCAGCTTAAATTACAGATGTGTAAGTTAGAATTCTCTTCCAACAAAATGTTTTCTTCTATTCTAGACTAATTTAGACTGTCTCTCAGATAAATCCTAGTAAGTACGTAGACATCAAGCCATTTCCGGGGGACCTAGAGCGATACAATATTAAAAAAAAATCTGTGAACGTCATTTAACTTTGCCAGTCTCATACAAATTGACTAACTTTTTATGGCACCAAAGTACTTCTCATATGTATGAAATTGATGGGGCCCCATGGGCGCGCCCTGGAGCACTCCGCGTCGGGTTTCAAGGTAACTCGCCGAATAGTTTGGCGCCGCGCCAGCGATCGAGTAGCATGCCTCGGATAGATCGACGCTTTAAAACTGTAAACAGAGTTAAATAGCGTTGTTCATCTTTTATAGCAAATGGAGATAAACAGAACGCGGGTCTGTTATAGGCGTGTTAGCAGCTGGCGGGATTGGAAATAGATCTGCGTTTGGATTTGGCTTGTGAATCTAGAATTTAGGAGTGAGTTGTTGTTAGGAAATCAAAGGGCTTAAGCTTAGTTAATTGAACAATTGATTTGGTTCGGATAGATTGAATTACGTGTAGGTTAAAAATGATAAAATTATTAGATTGACACAAAAATACGTCAAATTTATAACGCTCCGCTCTTGGCGTCGATATTTAAACTTTTTACCTGCACAAATGGCCCAATATTTTAATTCGGAGTAAATTCGAGTGGCCAACTCTAGTTTTGCAGCGGTTTCAAAACTTAAACCGAGCCAATGGCTTCTGCTTTACCTAACTGATTAGTGCCTACATGTATTTCTTCGCATCTTATTCGCATGTTTACACAGCAATATCTGCATTACATCGGCAAATCTTACGTTTCTCGGCATAATCTCTGCAACTCATCCCAGCGCACGCAAAGGCCGGCCATTGCATGAATCTCCCGAATTACGCAATTATATACAGGGTAAGTAACGCGTAATCTTTTAAGGATGTCTTTAGCTACAAACTTATTGATAGATTTAAGTTTAATAAAGATTTTTTATTTGATTTACTTAAGTAGTGGGTAAACGAAAAGCAAAAAAATAATAATTAAATACTTACTAAAATCAGCGGTTTTATACAAAAAGTTCATCGCCCGCTGACAAAATATATTGTGTAAAAAATAGTGTCCTTAAAATATTTTTAGAAAGAACCGGAAAAAGATATATTATTTGGCAGACACGTGTCAAAATATTATTTATTTGATTTGAATTTTAAGATTTGAAGATGTTTTTCAACTCATAGAACAAAACTTGATAGATTTGATTTATCCAAACACAAAGTTATGTGTTAGATTCCAGTAACCCAGTATGCTATTTACTCAGCCCTAGATTAATTCGTTCGGTTTGAATTAATGATCATCATCATTATCTACATCCCGCACGAGATTCATCAGAATGCAAACATATTCAGTTGCGAAGTTTCTCTTGAGATGTAAACAGTGAATAAATTGTTTGACTTATGGATCCAGTGATGTAATTTTGTTTTAAACTGGAATGTATTGTGCACTTTGGTAGAGGTTAAAGTTTTTCTTGGTTTGTTTTTGACTATTTAATATTTAGCGTGCATTCCCTTCGAGCTAACTTTCGCAAATATGTAGGTAGTTTCAACATTTATTTTTTGCCCATTTGGTTTAGTTAGGCTAGTAAGGAGCTGTGCTTCATTATCTAACTTACAGCCTTTCCATCATGTGATATCTGTGTGCACGGTTGTGCGCCCGTGAGACGAGTAAAGCATCGTTTAAGTTAAGCGATCCGCTACCTATTATTTCTCGCAACGTTTCAAATGTCAGGAACATTTAAAACGTTCTCCCGCGAACTATGATTTACCGATCCTCAAAGCTAGTGCAAACAAATCACCTAGTTATATCAGATGTTAACAATGTTGTTTGTGTTGTTGCAGGCTATGTGACAGCAGATGCTGATGCGCGCTGAGCTGGCGATGCTCCACGCGCCCGCCGCGACTCTTGCCAGACTTGTAAGTATACCCCTTATACTTTTGTCTTATGCGTCGATGTAACTAACGGTTTGGTGCTGTCAGTTATACCTGCATGAGGTCCAATGCGACTGATCGATGGTTAAATTATATTTTTATGAATAATCTCACATTTATTTGAAATGCCATGCTTGGTATCCTTATTACGATTTTTATTTATCTCAATGCATACTATACTGTTACTTGGAAACGGCTGAACCGATTTCGCTAAAATTTTGCATAAAGATAGACTAAATCCAGGTTGTACACCTCAAGCAACGACTATTTGTTACAATTCGTTTGTGATTTATATATATATCTATGGCTATATAGTAGGTATGTATACATAGATCATCATTATCATCATCTTCAGACCATGTAGACTCACTGCTGGGTATAGGCCTCCTCCCCTAGCGGCCATTGGTGCCGGTATTCTGCCTTTCTTATCCAGAGCCCCTAAGATGAAATGAAAGGCATATTTTAATTAAGAAAGCTACATTATTTAGATAGTTTATATTTATTCAACCAAGCTTTGTCAGTGTGCAAAAGCCATTATCATTGTGTATACTGTTATAAAGCTAAGGTTATGATTAGTAGATATCTAACAGAAAATAATGTTGGTATACCTATACATGCTACAATAGTGTTTGGACTTGAAAAATGATGTTTCTACAGAATTACCATTGTCGGGGGTGTCATAATACATAATGGTTTGAGTAATACAGGACATAGCTACGGGATAATCAGATTTTGTTTTGTGTCACAATAAACCATCGCTTAATTTTGTACAACATAGTTAAGAACTAAGCACTTTATACACCTGATATGATAAGTTTCTCTATTTTGTGAATATGTTTAGTAATAATATGTTTTGTTTTTTTTATATGTATTTATAAATAGTACCTAGCAGTAAGTTTTTCTGAATCCAATAAACATATTTGAAATTTGAAAAATTTAGATAGATATTATCCCGTTATTATTATGTGAGCTTACTTTTTACTAATTCGGGTCATTCGTTCCAATTCTTTATGATACTGTCTCGATTATTTTTCCTAGTCTACAAAATGCATGAATATGATACCTATCTAAAAATATCCTTATCATATAATTCGCGTGCATAATAAATTAGATTTATAACTAGATATGATAATTGCAAGTCTTATTTTATTTTTTATCGGAGGTCGAGACCCATTGCGTGTTATTCAATGTCATCTTTACATTTAAATCTTATTTGATACTGCAATATGACATAATATTCTGTGTTATTTGCTGCAATAATAAATAAAAACTGTAAAAGACATTGCCTAAATGACAAAACGATCCAGATACCACATAATTTTATGTATTATAATATATTGACCTACATTAGCGTCCTTAACAAACACTTGCTGGTACAGAATCTCTTGTATTTTCTTAATAATGTTGTGACATCTATAAACTACAAATACACTTTTGCTTATTGTTGCCCCAGATTGTGCAACTCTAAAACAGTTAAAACCATCCATACCAAATACCAATATTATCAGTTTCTACAATTTATCTAAATTACCAATTGCATCAACTAATGACATTGTTATTTGTTCTGTTTGTTGCAGGCGCAGTCCGGTGGAGATGCTAGCACACGCTCGATCAGTCCGCACAGGACACTGCCTCGTTGACTCCAAAACAATCGCTCCCAAATAGCTAATAGGAGGGTAGTTTTACAAAGAAGCTTTGCTTCCAATTTCTTAGCCAATAGCGAAATAGTTTTACCCAAGTGTTTTTTTTAATAAATCCTCGCATCGAAACAGCCAATTGTAGGGTAGTTTTACAAATATAATAATCGTGGCCTGATTTTTCTACAGTAGTGTTTTTATGACAAAATTTAAAGGAGACTAGTGTTGTGCATCATTTACGCGTGCGTTGTGAAACCCACATGTGAAGTGATAGTGTTGCGTGTGTGATGGTGACGTCATGGCCTTGATGATGATGATGAAGAAGAAGCGGTACAAGTTCGAGGTGCAATGCAGCCTGGAGGAGCTGACGGAGGTGCCCTTCGTGTCGGCCGTGCTGTTCGCCAAGATACGCCTGTTGGACGGCGGCAACTTCCAGGACCATTCTAGCAGGTAAGACACTCTATACTTACTTACTTACTAATGTGGCGCTGTGATCCAGAGTGAATCCTGGCCTCCGACACAAAGAGACGCCACTCCTCTCTGTGTTAGTCTATATTATCACGTAAGAAAACGAATATGTTTGTAGAGCACTAATCCAATATTTTTTGCGTGAAGTTCGATTAGATTAACGTAATAATGTAGAACTGATGACGACGAAGTACAGTAGTTTTTCGATCTGAAATGAAATATAGCATCTTCAGAAAACTGAGATGAAACTTCATAATTTAATCGTCAACAATCAAATTATGAAGCCAATTAATCGCCAGATTTAATTTGTTAAGATCAGATAACGTCAATGATAAAAGGTACATCTTTAATGTACGTAAGTACACCTTGCCAATTCGTTTCTTCATACTATTACATTTGTAATAGTATGAAGAAACGAATTGGACTGAACTATCGATAGTTGTGTATAGTAAGTAGTTATTATATTAGGTAAAATTGCGTCAGTTTTTTTTACATAACTCGCTATATAATGTATTAAATTTTTTTTGAATAATAAATTTTTATACATTGTATGTTAGGTTTTACTGTATTAGGCGACATTTTCCATTACTCCAAAATTGGGATAAGTAGTGCGGTGGTTTCCCACTTGCCTTCCGCACCGCGGTACAAGAGCTGGTTGCCCATCAGTTGCTATCCTGACCAGAACCCTTCCAGAGCCTTCCTCTTCGGCCTCTCGCCAGTACCGGTGTTACCGCTGCCTAACACCGGGGAAACGCTTATTTAATGGCGGCGTTTGATCGCCATGTCACAGAACCGTTGTTGGACCTTTTGTAGCACTTTATAGGTTAGCCCGCTCCACCAGACTACCCACTACGTCCTGATAGTTCCGCCGCTGTTGGTCGGGGACTGCTTATTGGTTATTCGCAGCTAACCACCATATCTGGTGGCCGTTCCACTATCCGCCACCCGTGGACCCCTCCGGTGTCTGTCAGCTCAGCCCCGGATAAACAAGACAAGGCCACAGACAAGGGCCCGGCCCTTAAATTTATGATGATGATGTTAGGTTTTGTTTAGGAAGGTATCCGAAAATCGGACATTGTTCTGAAATCCTTCGCATTACACGGACTATCTCGTCCGTACTTTGGTATAATTTAAACAACAATCGTAACTCTGCGAACAGTAGACCTCGAGAACACAAAGATTTGCAACATTAAGTACATACCCTATTAAAATTATTCTAAGACTAAACCAAAACGTTACAGTTACGAGTCTAACGTTACAGTTATGACGTTCTGTCAACTCATCCAAAGTATAATATACTCTAGTATTTTTTTGGATGACTTAGTAGTACAGTAAGTCAGTTATTACGCTTACTTAGGTACCTAGATTTTAGTGAAAATTATAGCTGATCTCTTTACAGTCGTTAAGTCTATCAGAAGTCTTCCGGATGGTTTGAGACTCTCAACTCCAGAGTTGGTCACTCTCGTTCGAATTTATCAGGTAGGTACATAATAGTTTCCAGTAATTTTGTAAAAAAAAGTCGTAGAAATTGCGTATCGTGAGTTGAATTACTTGTATTAGAATAGAAACCCTTGGATTGAAAACTTTGAGCATCCACAATTGATTTAATCAATGTTATATGAATTGCGTACCCAGATTTTTAAAACCTTAGATGTCTATTATCTTATGGGTAAAAGGAAAACAAACTCATAAAAAGATAACGAATATACCGTTGTCTTCTAGGCAAGCTCGCTAGATCGTAGATTGCAACGTTGCCTAACATCAGGCGAATTGTCAAGCGTGAGCCTATCAAGTGTAAAATATAAATGCAAAGATAAAAAGACGCTTCTTTTACTTCGCTCGTTCGACCAACAAAGGTCTCTGTCTCCGTGAAAGACGGCTTTAGCTGATCTTGAATATATTACCATCTGCTTTAAATTGTTGCGATTTAGATTCGGCATCGTGTTATGTTATGTTGAGTTGTTAGTATACATGTATTGATATTTTAGTTTCAGGTTTTTGTTCTTTAGTTTTGTGCAATATAAGCATTTGAGTTTTGAGAGATGCGGAAGCATAGTTTTTAGAAGTTTTTTTACACTAAATAAGCTTACGTTTGACTATAGCCTGCCTGATGTTAAGCACCACTATAATCTAAGATGTAGCACGCTTGCCTAGAAGAAACCTATTTACTCTAGATTTGAAGACCCCTGGGTTATAATTTTCTGGGAACAGGGCTCAACTATGAAGGTAGAAGCAAAGCGCTTCGTGCCAGTCTTTGGAACTTCCACCATATATATTTTTTTAAGTATTTTAAAAAGAAGTGGACTGAGGAGGTTCTCTGTTGACTTAGATTTGATGAAGTTATGACAAGATTTGGACTAACTCGTGAGCCGTGATTAGGGCGGTAAATCGGACTGATTTTGAGTCGGCCGGAGTCCCTTTTCCACGAGAATTACAATATCAGAGCTTTGAAGTCTATTGTAAAAAATAGGTATTTTTCGTTGCAAGTGTGTTACATCCTATGACGCTTGACACCAGGCCTATTGTAATCAAACGTATGTTCTACGTAAAAACAACAATCGTTTACATTAAAAAAAAGCAATGGGCCACACTTGATTCTAAAAATGTTATTTACAAATAATAAGATAGCGTTGTTTTACTTACCTAGTTATTTCAGTCAAGTTTCGTAGCCACATTTCTTCACACTGGCCAGTTATCATTTGTTCCACATAGCCGTATTACGTTAGTTGTTTGGGCATGTTCTTGTCCATTACAACACGATAATAATACGTTTAGCTGCTAACTGCTGGATGGAAACATGCTGGATTATAATAAAGTACTGGGTGCTTGTGGTTTCACTCGTGTTGTATCGCGATAAAAAGAAATAGTCAGTCTCGTTCTCTGAACTTTAATATAATCTTTACTAAATACATATGTTCGCATTTGACTTGGTCTGAAGTCCTAATATTCTACCGCCATACCTATATAATTACGATAATCGGTAGATATGACTAAAAACAAACATACTTTGCTTGCAATGATTATGATTTTATGAGAGTAAAATAAAAACTGCGCAACTGCACATTTTGTAAACTAGTTTTTTGCAACCTCAGAAGAGTCACGCAAGTTCTCATTCAGAGAAAATTAGCATTCACATAAATTGTGCTTACAGAAGTTTTTTATTACTTACTATTCCTTTTCTTCTAGAGCCTTTCCATAATGAAGGTTGCCCGTCAATTCTTCGTCTCTATCTTGTGTCAAGCGAAAAACTTCTTCGCTGGCTTATTACTATTATAGCTACTCCCAAGTTACCCACGCACAATAAGCATAAATAATATAGTCTATATACATAGTGCATATGTTATACCTGCCTAGTCACGTTTAGGTAATCCCATCCGATCCGCCGGCCAGCTCTACCTAGCTATGTATATTGCCCTGATATAAACCACACCCAGGCTATTCGCGGCGGTTATACCTACTCTAGACCTGATACCAATTTGTTAAATCTCGGACTGGGGATAGGTATGTTAGTTATGTATGTATATCGTGCTTCTTGATGAAACGATGAATTGAGCACTAAGCTAACGCTTATCGTGGGTACTAGATAACAGGTCATCTTGAAATAACTTCTGGTTTGTCCAATCTCATCTGTCAGTATTGGGTATTGGCTCGTAGCGCCGAGATGGGCCGGCGCGGCGGAGCGGAGAGCGTTACTGACCATGAAATTAAACCGCTTTTAGAGGCCCTACCATCAACACTAAATTCATGTTAGATAAAAGACGTCTTTCAGTCTCTCGTCATGTGATCTGAAAGTAGCTTTTGGATGTTTGTCTTAACTACTGCACTTTAAAGTAAAGAAATTTGAAAGGAAATCAAGATCGATGGTAGTTAAACTAGCAGCGCTGCGTTAATCCAGAATGAAAATATAGCCCATGTATTAATCCGGAGACTTATTCACCTCTTTATCAAATTTCATCCCAATCGGTTCGACAGTTTGAGCGTGAAGAGGGTACAAACACACATCCAACCTTACAAAAGTTTTATCTTTATCTCAAACTAATAGCGTAGGTACCTACTTAATTTTATTTTATTTAATTTGATTAAAACTAAAGCCAAATAATATTTTAACAAAGCGAAATCGTTCAGATGATAGTACAAGCCCCCTTCAACTTAGTTATTTGTTTCCGTCAATACTCTTATAGCCCCGAGGCCTGCCGCCGTAAACTTTTAATTTAACTCCTTTGACATTTTGACGACTAATTTTATACCACCGACGCGACGTTGACCCGTGAGGGATTAAAGGATTTTGTGACGGTGTTGGTAATGTTTATGTTTGTTTGTTTTGTTTACATGTGTGAGTGTTTTGGACGATTGTAAGGTCCGCTTGCACAATGATTCTTAAACGTATATAGACACAAAATTATGAGGTAAATCTAAATATATAAAACTCAAAGGTGACTGACTGACTGATATACATCTATCAACGCACAGCCCAAACCACTGAACGGATCGGGCTGAAATTTGGCATGCAGGTAGATGTTATGACGTAGGCATCCGCTAAGAAAGGATTTTTGGAAATGCCACTAAAGGGGTGAAATAGGGGATGCAAGTTTTACTTCTTAATGCGAGCGAAGCCGCGAGCACCCACTAGTAAATTTATAAATGGGCTTAAGAGTCGTTATGCAAGAGGGCCTAAGTCATCTTAAATGTTGTGTGTGTGTTGTTTCCTTAACCATGTGTCCAGATTCTAAAATCATGGCTACGAAAACAAATACTTACTTAATGCTGTAAAAAATCGAATTAATAAACATGAACTGCCCTAAAATCTATGCAATCTGAAGTGTCATTAAAAACTGTTGCTTCATACCATGGTAGGGAGTAATTTTCTTGAGCATTCCATAAAAACAACTATTGAACAACCGTATTGTGAAACTATACATATTTCACTAACAAACAATAGCCATAAAGTATTGAACCATATCATAGCTTCCTAGTTTTCATCATCATCTTCAGAAGCCATAAAAAACTTCCTTCCACCCATCCTTGTCTCTCCCTTCTATTTGTTTGATGTTAGAAAGAGAGAGGTATACGTTCCCACGGAGAATCGCATTCCTGTCAATCGCGGTTAGCTGGATATGACGATGTTATCGGAATTGGAAAGTTCATATTCTATTGTACTTAGTAAGTCGTCTTCTTATCGAATGAGAGTGGCCAACTCTGGTGTCAAGAGTCGTTTTCATACCAAAAAATACTAAGCAATTTTACTTACTTACTTACATGTTTGTGTAAGATAAGCTCACGCTTGACTACAATTCGCCTGATGTTTGAATGATTGTTTAGAAGAAACGGATTTATTCTGGACTTGACCTGTACATTATACTAAGAAGCCATTTACTTCTTCAATATTTTTTTATATGAGAATGACGTAACTTGTAGCTCGTGTGCTGAACCAGTTTAGGAGACTCTGATATGATTTATTGATATCGACTAGCATGCATACCCAATACCTTCGCTCAGTACATTATTGATCGAAGCCCAATGCATATACATTTAAATAACAATATGAAAAAGACTAATTTTACTAACAAGTAGTGGCTATTGTATATGTCCATACATGAATTAATAAATAATTGAAATTCAATTGATAAACCTTATCAATGTACTAGATCTTTTAGTTGATAATTAGTAGCTAGTGCTATAGCTGTAGGAGTGCTGCAGCTCGCTCGGACCCCTCTCCCGAACAGGCGGAGATGGGCCGCATTCCTCTCTGTTCCCCTCACTAACTACTTCCCTCCGTATAATCGGTGGTTGCACGTGGAAATGCTGCACTTTTTCTTGCACGTGACAGCCGGGCATTTGACCAGCAATTTTACCAAGCAGTATTGAAACAATACTGCGTTCAGAATTCATACTGTATTATTTGTGTAGAGTAAGGTATGTTTCAACACCTTGGAATAGTGCTAGTTCCATCAGGATTAGTTCTGTAGATTTAAAGATATGGTTAAACAAGCCAAGGTAGTGAAGACAGTTTATTTTATCCAAATAATAAAATGCGCTCAAATAACTGCATATAAAAGTCTATGATACAAATACCATAGTTGCAGAATGCAGGCCCCCTCTATCATTTTGATTGGCTCCACATTCCTCTAGTCCCCTAACTAACCACTTCCCCCCTGTAATGCGTGGAAGTTGCAACCAGGGGCCTTACCACAAAGTGTCTAAGCAGTATTGAAACAATATTCCATTATAAATCTCTACCACAACGTACAGTTTCCAGGCACAAAGAAATGTCACATTGTGCCCGCTGCATATGTCAGTAACATGAGCTGTTTGTCTTAATACAGTTGTTGTTAAGGCACGACAAAGGCCCTTAGGGCTGTTAGGGTTTGAAAATTCTCGACACCAGAGTAGGTCAGACATCATGAGCAATATTGCGTTATGGTGGAATCAACATGCTCCTGCAATGAGCATGTGTGTAAAAAGATTGTGGTAGGGCCTAAATCTGCCCAGCTTGACTCGCAATTATATTGGGAACTGGTTTAGTTCCGCCGATAAATGCTTCCGGGATAGTTTGTTCAATTGTTCATTGCTAGTAACGATTTATCTTTATTTGTAGATTAGCACTGACGCGACCTATATCTGGACTGTGATGTTAATCTGGGATAAAACGCAGCCTCTGTTACTACAAAGTATAAATTTAATCTATCTTTATACCATTTCATCTAAAATATGTAAGCTCGAAGCGCCTATAACTTTATTGATTGCGGTCATTTTATGCAACCATCGAAAGAAGATCGAAGTTAAGCAATGGGCTCTTCCGCGGGTCACGAAGCTTCTGTTTAATTATGCCCATTAAAAAATATAACTGGTTCTGAGCTGTGTCACAGATTTCAAAAGCAATTATTAAATCACTATTAGAATATTTATCATGGCGACAAGATAGGTTCAAAATTTCTATAAAACAAATTTCTATTAAATAAATAAATGAGACTTAAGACATGCACCTAATTTGAAGCTATGTGCTATGTTCTTATATTCACATACCTAATAAAACCCTATGTTTTTCTTGTAGTCCGTTTATTCCTTCATCACGAACGTTAGGGCGGTTGCCGTGAATCAAACGTATAGATATGTAAGTACACCCAATATACATGCCATATTTACTCTCATTATTATTTTATTTTTTGTGAAACCTCAATCGATTAGACACATTGACGAGTGGTAATTGGCTCGATGCAAATGGCCACTATTAATAACGAGTGGAATTTGTCGCGCGACACGCTTCTTCCACGGACGAATGGGCACGTGGTATATGACAGTGTTGCAATATTTGTGATTAGTTTTCATAGTAGGTTGTATTTTATGGACAAGATGCTTTCACCTTAAGCCAGTTGGTTGTCCCTTTAATTATATCGATTCGCCAACAGTGTCCCTGCGATTAAAAGACGGAATTAAGCGGAAAGAGACTGTGAAATGTAAAATAGGCCGTATCTCGTCTGTATGTTCACAATGTTATTAGTAGACTGGCCTGCATTTTCATAAGCAATTTTATTCGTATGTAATATTCCTCTTAGCAATTTCGTTGTTATTTTTTATTATAGTAGATACCGTTAAGTACTTACATGCCCCTCAAAAAATTCAGTCAGTAGTAACATGGTTACAAAATGGAGCGCAGGCATTATTTTAGTAAGTTCGTTTGGAAGTGGTCAACTCTGGTGTCAGGAGTTCTCAAACCGTTTGTTCTATGTCAATGCTAGGTATCAGAATAACTGAATTATCCAAATCTAAAATAAGTAGCATAGGATCGCAGAAAATTTTGCCTATTGATCTTCAAACTTTATGAAGATGGCTTCCGATGATGATGATGATGATAGGTATATCACCTCGATAGCACACCGACTGCGCTTCAATAGAAGTATTGTTTGTCGCGTGACGTCACGACGTGCGTTGTGTTCGCGTCGCTTTGTTTTCCAGATAATTAATCGCGGTGTTTGCTCGTCTGCTTTACAACACCGTTGTTCTTTTGAAGCGGTCTGCTTTTGTCGTGCGTTATTAATAATTTTGTACTTACTTACTTTTGTGTGTTGGTAAAGCTAGTAAATTTATGAAGATCGTTTTGGTAACTGTACAAAATATAAGAAAAGACTAAGTACTTAAAAGACAATAGTAAATTTCATTCTTGGCAATATTTATTCACGGAGTAGTTACTTTGGTATTTAAGAAACGATGCATCCAGGGAAGTCATGGAACGGTGGAAAGTATAGATAGATAGATAGATAGATTAACTCTTTATTGTTGACACATATTAAAAAAAAGTACATAAAACAAATTGTATCTAAACTAGTGCCACAAGCGGCGGCCTTATCGCTGAAAGCGATCTCTTCCAGGCAACCTTCGGCTGGAGAGAAATAAGCAAAAAATACATAAATACAAATACATAAATACACAATACTTAATATAATAAAATATATGTTTATATACAATATACAACATAATATTATAGGTGATAGCAGTAGTTAAAATAACAGCAATTTTAATTAAAGGAAAGCGAGATAAAATTCCTTTGCTTGTTTTTTAAAGGAATCAATTGTCTGAGCCCTTTGAATGTTGATAGGCAGAGAATTCCATAAAGTAACAGCTTGTACAGTAAATGATGAGCCATAAAAAGATTTATTTTTGAATGTTGGATGTACCTATATGACTTTGATTCGAGAAATAACAAACGCTAGTTAAAGATTTGACGTCATTCCAATTTCTATCTACTGTGTCTAAAAATACATCCAACCTTCACAACAGGTCAAGTCTTATCAAAACCTCATCAACCAGTACCGCCATACCTGAGTAATTACGAGCCCTATCTCCATGTCCAAGGCAGGCCCGCATTGCAGCGGGGCTCCAAGGTCGCCAGCGGAGGCCGGGGGCGCCGGGCGACACGCCAGCACGGAATTGATAGCGAAGAGCTGGGAAAGAAAGGCCGTTGTTTTGTGGAACTTTTGGGAACTAACTTTATGTGTCTTTCTTGTTGTTATGTTTTATTTAGTGTTCTAATAAAACGGCTATCGTTATTAATAAGTTTGCTAACATAAACTTAAACTTCAAATGTTAGTACTCAAAAAGCCTTTGCAGGTTTAGTAAAACTGCTTTTGTCCAAATAGCAAAACACGAATGGGCAAAGTGTTTGTTTCTGGGGCTGTATCTGACGGCGATTCTTTGAGCAGTTTCTGTACAAGAAAATAGTTTTTGAGAAAATTTTGCCACCTACCTGTTTTGTATTGTTTGTCATGCCAAAAAAGCGTATCTTGGAATCCCAAGTGGTCGACGCCCTGTCGGTCGACCCAGATACCGCTGGAGAGACGCCGTGGAAGCTGATTTGCAGGAACTTGAAGTTGCAGACTGGCAAGTGGCAGCCCAAGACCGGCGAAGGTGGCATTCTCTTGTGCTGGAGGCCAAGACCCACTTCGGGTCGCTGCGCCATAGGAGTAGTAGTAGTAACCTGTTTTGTATCTCCAAGACTCTTTTAATGTACGGAAGGTAAGTTATTTCTAATGTTCTTTTTAAATAATAAATATACGATAATGCATAGAAATATACGATATTGAATCAGGCGCTTCTTTGCAACAATCCATTGCAGATGATAACTTTGGTGCCTAATATGTTTAGTATTCCACAGGTACTGATAAAATTAATAAATATTTTAGGACATATCACACAGCGCCATCTAACCCCATACAATACAATATAACTTTATTACACACCAAAATAAATTACAATATGAAATGGACTTAAACTATAAATGAATGCACAAGTGGGAGGCCTTATCAGCTTGAGTGATCTCTTCCAGGCAACCTTATCAAGAAAACGGTGACAGAAATCAGTTTGGTCGGTGGCGTACAAATAAATTAATAATACTTAAAAGTAATACCCCATACTAAACTAACATGGAAAAAATAGACCGAAATGATAGAAACATCACAATTAACAGAATTTGTCCAGCCAACATAGATTGCGTTTAATTAAAGTAAAATTAACTTCTCTGAGAAGTAATCTGGCTGCACTTGATTGCATTAGTGCAATGGGAAGTGCTTTCCCATGTGAAACGTGGCTTTCACCGCTCGGGTTTCATCCGAGTTCTGAGGTTATCTAGGTTTGCTATTTAATACGGTTTTAGCTAAATAAAATATTTCATAGTTTTTTTTTACTCTTGATAGACTCACGCTTGACTACAACTCGCCTGATATTAAGTATTTCCTCACACGTATAATATAGGCTTGCTCAAGAAAAGAGACGAACCTGTTTTTGTCAACAAAAAAACATGTTTGATTACAGCCGTGTTCAACAACATTGTAATAGAAACTAAACTAATTAAATTGGTATAAATTTAATCAGTTTTAAGAAGTGGTACTTCGAAAGATACTATGATTTTAGCAATTTTTAATTAATTATCCAATCACGAGATCTCACCTTTTTGTCCCCTTCTTCACTGCGAGATAATCTTAATTCCTTACCTTTGTAAAACCGTGCCAAGATTTTTATCCTTTCTCTTTATCCCGAAGCAATGTCTTCTTCACTTTAAGTAATCTGATATACTGTCATGTTAGATTTCTTTACGAGGAGGAGGGAGGAATGGGCCAAAGACTCGAGAAAAATTATAGCACTCGTGATAAACGGTGTGGAAATTAGGTAAGAAAAAAAGAGCAGGCAAAATAAATAACCGCTTCCATTTATTATAGAGGTAATGTTTTAGTTTGGTTGTCAAAAACAATAATTGTTAAGTAATATACCTTAACTTACCACTGACATATGCATATTTTGTAATTTTGTACATGCTTAGAAATCATGTACTCGTATTATTCACATTTAATACCGACACTAAAATAGTAAAAAATCATTACTTTTTAACACTTGAACGTAACTTAGCAAGTAAACATAGCATGCTCAACTCTCAAACTACTTAAAAATGCGAACAAAACTTCATATTTTATACTAGAAATCGCACAAGGATTCCAAAAGATAATTAAGTTAGCATTTTTAAAAACTGTTCTCCAGATTTCAAAGCCGCAGCACAGCAGTTACAATGATTAATGTCGTATTTCTCACACAATGCTCTCTACGTCTCGCAGTCGCTCGATACTCCACCTGGGAACAAAGGAGCAGAGTCGATGAACTGCCGCTAAATGTGCCGTGTTTACTACAGCTGGAGTAGGCAAGCGTAAACCACTTAAACTACACATTTTTGGTCTTCAAGACGAGAGCTAACTGGTTTCTTCTATGTAGGTAGAAGATCGAATCAAATCGAATCAGATCAAAAAACATTTATTGAAGTTAATTTTTAATGTACAAGTTTGTAGCATATAACTTAAAGATTGAACATTAAAACGTCAGATTTTTTTTATTATAAGATGGATTAAAAGGTTCTTTTAACATCAGGCGAGTTGTAGTCAGATGTGAGCCTAGGTTGCATTAAAAATGTTCTTCTTCATATTGAGATTTCGGTCTTTGGGAATAATAACTTTAATATGCTGACTGTTTTCTAGTAAAGATCAATAGTATCATTATGAAAAGTAAATTAAATATACTCGTATTGTTGTTTTCTGAAGATAGATAGCACATTTCCTCAGTACTCGTAGCTACTGTATAGTAATTCAATTATTGTCAAATAAATATCAATTCAAAACATTACAAAAACTTATTGTACAGAGTAGGTATGCAATAGTGCATAATGCACTGCAAGTTTCACTTTCTAGTGCGGCGGCGGCGGCCATCAGCCGCTAATTACGCACTGGCTCATTAATGCGATCACATGGCTTGCGGCGACTCGTTTGTAGCTCGATGTGCAGTATTTTGACTAAATATTTATTTATTTGTGGTAGAGAAATTGTATAAAATATATACTCTGAAGCTCCTAACTCCCCAAACATATTATCATAAACTTAGTTATCTTTAAAACGGGTATATCCGTTATTACAGGGTAAATAAGTTTTATTGTAGCCCATAATGATTGCTTACCATCGTGGTCAAAACGTAAATATCTTTGCAAAAAATGCACAGCTGCTATATAAATGACATTTATTTATTTATTTTATATTTGTGGACGAAATGAATTGAGAGCTAATTTATGTTTACTTGTAAATTAAGCTTGGTTTTTAAATCAACATTCAATGGATTAGGTCCGGAAATAACTAAGATATACACCCAATGTTTTTATCCCGGATTAATGTTGATAACAACAACACAAAGCATCACTAGCTCCAACATTAATCATGCAAATCGGTTCAGCCAATCAAGCATGAAGGTGCGATGTGAACAACAACTCACACAATACGAATCTTTATTTATATCGTACGATGTTATCCGTGACATTACGAGTCTGTTAAAATAATTGTCGAAAGTAGTTTCCTCGGTTGGACTGGTTTCACAAGGTGACAGTGTGCAGAATGGGTTGAAATAAGTGGGTGGATATGTTTTATGATTTTTCTGTTATTTAGTACTTTTGAGCGATTCCTGGGTTAGATCTTTGTCATAAACATAAGGTTGAAGTCTCCGTTAATCGTCATAGTGTATCAGCTGTAAAGCCCTTGTAAGGCTCTGTAACAAATCTTTGCATGTCTTGTAGGCGGAATGTGGTGCACTTTTTAAAATTCATTTTATATTTAAGACCTTTGTATATACCCATGTTCGTAAAGGAATAAATGAATTATGAATTAGGCTTTTGAAATATCCAAAAACATCAAACCTTTGCTATGCTCGAACACAGGCTAACTTGCAAAAAAAGCGAACATAAGATATACGTCAAGAAGTAAAAACGTATATAACAAGTGTAGTTCTAATTCTAAACCCCAGTATTACCTTGGCTAACCAGTGACCACATTGCAAGCTATAAATTACATGCATATATATTTCTATTCTTACAACAAGCAAATACATATTGTTATAATTACTGCGTTCCTATAACAATGTGAAGCTATACAGTACGTACTTTTTAATAAACATTATAAATTATATTTTTTTGGGGTTCCGGTGCTCTATATTCCGCTTAAACTATCTAGTATTTCAGCGTATCATTAAATTAACAGCACAGATTAGCTAACACTGGCAGGTTAACAACATAAAGTTAAATATAAATGCAACGCAGCCACGTGCCGCACTTCCTCCTTCCTTGTGCGCTTGTAAACAACGCGCGTGCAATGTTTGTTTATGTACAATAATTATTTGTTGAATGTACATATGTATGTGCAATCTATTGCAATTGGTACATACATAGTTTCAAAACAGTTATTCGGATTCGCTTCTCATATTCGCGTATCTACATAATAGGATCGAAATACTTCAGATGCACCGTTGATGGACATGTTTAAGAGGACATTATCTTTATCTTATTTACCTACAAATATTCGCTTGTAAAAAATATTTTTTACAACAATACACAATTTTAAAACCACTATTTGAGTTTCTGAATGCAGTCGACCCAAAATAGACCCATAACCTAAAATTATATATCCGCCCAATGTTTATATAACTTTAATAAACTGTAAATCATTGCATAAAAGTTTGAAATTGAGTTATTAATTCCTTAAATCCCCTACAATTTGGCAAGCAACCCATGTTTACCTGTCTGCCTGGCAAACAAACGCACGCGCTGAGAGGCGCCCGCGCCCGCGTCTGCGCATCGCCTGTCGACGCCACATAATTTCGCACTGACAGCATTTGTTATACATAGCTTTACACAATGCTAGCATAGATAGGTAGACTATAACGTTCGCTTACGAAAAGCAAAAGGCGAATTATGGTTAATTCAAACCTATTCCTTGTAAAGATCAGATAATAATAAAGTTAATATAGTTAGATGATCGGTCGGTCGATCGGAGAATGGAACGGTCCATGTTAGGCATTACGTTACGCGACAGGGTTCGTAATACTGAGATCCGAAAACGTACGAAGGTGGAAGACGTCGGGTCTCGTATTACGAAACTCAAGTGGCGATGGGCTGGACACTTGGCGAGGCGTACTGACGGCAGATGGAGCAAAGCAATAACTGAATGGTACCCACGGCTAGGTAAGCGAAGTGTAGGAAGACCTGTGCAACGGTGGCTGGATGATATTAGAAAGTTAGAAGGAAACATCTGGGCAAGAACAGCGCAAATCAGGGAGTATTGGCGTAAGAGGGTGGAGGCCTATGCCCTGCAGTGGGTCCCATTAGGCTGATGATGATGATGATGAGTTAGATGATATGTTTAACTAAGGTACTGACTGTTGAACATTATGCGGGAATGAACCGCCGGAACCTACAATATAACGTGTCGTCTGATCCAATAATAAAACGCCCAAACGGAATGCCACTCTTTTGGTCACCCATCCAAGGATTGTCCGCATCTACATTGTTTATCATTGGTAATCTATTACCTCCGCTAGCTGAGCTACGGGCGCATCAAGATGATACCTTGAACACCATCGATTGATGTCTACGATATTATGTATTTGTAAAACGAAAACAAAACAAAAAACATGCGAGCAAATTGTAAATCCCTTCTTCTTCTTCACTCGGTTAGTTGTGGTACATTTCGCTAGCTTCCTTCTACCAATGATACCTTGAATACAACCGACTGATCTGCGGCTATACGATTGTAAAAGATAAATAAATATCAGCTCGCGAAAATATCAAAGGCCTTTTGGATTTCTTTGAAACTCCGTTTGTGTTTTTGTAAATGTTCAGAATAGATTCAAAGAATTTCAGCTTGAATATTACCAGCTGTAGGTTATTTTTGAAATAGTTGTGTTTAGGTATCAGTTTTTTTTTGGTACTCTGATATAACTTTGGTAATATTAAAAAAAACCAGTGGTAGAAATGTTCAACTTTGAAATTCCATTATATTATTACAGTTCTCATTACTTACTTAGTATTTTTAAATGGAGGTACGATATGCTTACATACAATCGCTTGCCTGATATTAATCAAAGTTGTGGCTTAATCGTATCACATATATCACTTTTTTGTTTCATCAGTAAAAGGAGGGATATAACCTCCCTTTGAATAATTGAAACGAAATTTGTAGTTCCGATGACAAAACAATTTTTACTTTATTTGAGTAAGTATTCTTTAACTAGCTGATGCGCGCGACTTCGTCCGCGTGGAATAGTTATTACCATAAAAACGGTCCTAGTTAGTTAACCTTAAAACATAGACATATACTGTTGCGGACATTTAGTTAGATTATTTCAAGAGAAATAATTCTTTCATACACATTTTTTTGATATCTTGAACCGTTTTCGCAGCGCATGCAACGGAAGTCCTCAAAGATGAATAATTTTCCCCGTTTTTCCACATTTTCTATTGTTTCTTCGCTCCTATTAATTGCAGCGTGATGTTATATAGCCTAAAGCCTTCCTTGATAACTGGTCTATCCAACACAAAACGAATTTTTCAATTCGCACCAGTAGTTCCTGAGATTAGCGCGTTCAAACAAACAAACAAACATACAAACAAACTCTTCAGCTTTAAAATATTAGTATAGATAAGATAATCTCGTTCGATCAATACGCCCAATGACTTATTGAAAATGTGGTGACCAACACCAATACACAATACAGTATTATATCAAAATTAACAAATCGCCTTTAGAAAGACATTACACCGTCCCCAGCCGCAAGGCCGCTGTGAGTGGTGGTGGTGCAACCGTCGTACGATAAATTATCTGATCTGAGTTAATCTGTAAGTATTTGTCAATAATTACTTAACGAGAGCTTGCTGTTGACTTACATTTTTTTAGGCCAATAGATTATTAAATGCCTGGAAGAAATTGCTTTTAGCGATAAGGCCATCAGTTGTGTCACTAGTTGTATTAAGTATTATTTTTCTTTAATGTTTTAATTTTTTATGTGTGTTTTCACGGAATAGGCTTACATTTGACTACAGCCTGTCTGCTGTTAAGCACCACTATAGTCTAAGATGTAGCACGATTGCCTAGAAGAAACTTATGTATGTAGGTTAATTCGATTAAGATTTTATTTTTCATTCGAGTAAAGGCAAGCTTCACCTTTGACCGCAAAGTCGTTAGTGCGAATCAAATTACAATTATTTAATTTCCGAGTAATCTTTAGTCCAGTTACTAACCGAGATTAAATACTAGCATTCACACCCCGTCTACACGCTTGGCAAACAGAGAAAACCAACGTTGTGTTGGTGGTATCTGTTTTCAAAGATAATTTGGATTGACATAAAGAACTATGTATATTTTCTTTAATGCTTCTTTGCCATTGATGTGTAATACAAATAACAAAACCTATATTGTGTATCTAGAATTTATTATTGCTCTAACATCATTATTGATTTAATTTTCCTTTTAATTATTGCAAGTAAACTCACAAAAAAAACGCTGATGGCATATATGTAGGCACATACAAAGGGAGGCCTATATACAGCAGTGGGATCTCAAAGGCTGTGAATGATGATGATGATGAAGTAAACTCTGTAAAGCAAAGACAGTTTTATATTCAGAGAGAGCCATTGGACATCTGTTTGCCAAGCGTGTAGTGTAGACGCTCGCTGTAAAAATAATTGTTTTGCCTTAAATTGCAAACTTCTGGGAACGCGATTATAAGTAGTTTAATTAAGAGCTTTGTTTAGTCTCAGCTATTTCTGAGCTCAGTTTTGTTTATGTTTACAAATTGATAAAGATATTCAAAGTCTGGTGGAGATAATTTCTGAACTAAACTTGTAGGTAGGTATATTATAATGTTAGTATCATATCATTAACGAGTTTTACTAGATAATTGATTGACATACTTGGTAAGGCAAATATTTATAATTTATCATGTAACGTGTTTATTATGGGTCATGTTTGTATTGTAGTGATCTAGAATAGTAGACTTATTGGCGAGGATGGAACCTAACATGTATTCATAAGTTTTGTTAAAGACGGTTATTAATCTATACTAATATTATAAAGCTGAAGAGTTTGTTTGAACGCGCTAATCTCAGGAACTACAAGTGCGAATTGAAAAATTATTTTTGTGTTGGATAGACCATTTATCGAGGAAGACTTTAGGCTATATAACATCACGCTGCAACTAATAGGAGCGAAGAAACAATGGTAAATTTGAGGGCTTTCGTTGCGTGCGCTGCGAAAACGGTTCAAGATATCAAAAAAATATGTATAAAAGAATTATTCCTCTTGAAATGATCTAACAAAATGTCTGCGACAGTATATGTCTATCTTTTAAGATTAACTCGCTAGAACCGTAATTATGGCAATAACTATTCCATGCGGACGAAGTCGCTGGCACAGCTAGTTTGAGAATAAAAGGTTTAAGTAACTAAGTGGGATCAAACACCTGTTTGTTAACTTACATTATTATTTGGTTTGTGTTTTATACAAATAAAAAAACTCTATTGAAATTAAGTATGTTGCAGATTAGTAATATTCATTGTTATGCAGATGATAGTACGGGTGACGCATGTTACCGTGGACGTGTAAACCACAAGCGCTCAGAGGTTGAAGAGAGCAGATGCAAGCTTGTGTCTGACATTGAGTCATCCCTGGAGAAAGTCTCTCACTGGGGTGATATAAACTTAGTCAATTTTAACCCATCTAAGACACAAGTGTGTGCATTCACCGCTAAGAAAACACCTTTTGTTGTAGCGCCACGTTTTCAAGGTGTTTCCCTCACGGTATCCAAGAACTTGGAAATCCTTGGGATGGATATATCGAGCGAGGTCCAATTTAGGGGACACATCGAGGCTAAGGCAAAATTAGCCTCTAAAAAACTCGGTGTACTTAACAAGGCGAAACGTTACTTCACGTCGGGTCAACGGCTTCTACTTTATAAAGCACAAGTGCGCCCTCACGTGGAGTACTGTTCGCACTTGTGGAATGGTGCACCGAAATATCAACTAGATCCCCTAGATTCTATGCAGCGGAGAGCCGTCCGAATTGTCCATGATCCCAAGCTGACAAAAAAGTTGGAGCCGTTGAGTCTCCGTAGGGATGTGGGATCCCTCTGTATCTTTTATAGGCTCTTTTTTGGGGAGTGTTCTAAAGAGCTTTTTAATTTAATTCCGGCAAATCATTTTCATCACCGGACTGCTCGGCACCGTGAAAGAGCTCATCCTCACATCTTGCAAAATTGGAGCTCCCACACAGTCCGTTTCATGCGCTCGTTTCTTCCGCGAACTTGCAAGACGTGGAACGATCTTCCCCCTGAGGTCTTTCCACGGAGCTACAATATGGGGAGATTTAAAAAGGGTATTCACAAACACCTCTCTAAGCTGGCAAAGTCCTGCAGCACCTCTGGAGTTGCAAGTGTCCATAGGCGACGATGATTGCTTACCATCAGGCAGATCGTCTGCCTTTTTGCCACTTTTTTTTTATAAAAAAAAAAAAAAAAAAAAAAAAAAAGTAAGTTAATAAATTATCGTAATTCGTAGATTGACACAATGAAATTCTTTCAGTTTTCCAGTCTTGACAATTCTAAATGTTAAGTAATGGCTATGTTTGATTGCGGTGGCTTTTTTATTTAAAATATGTATTTACCCTATAAGCTATCAAACAATTGATACACAAAGTTTTGGGCACACCATTAATATCGATTTTATACTACAAAGATGAAACCGCGACACAGTTATCATTCCCATGAAACTAACTATAAAGCCATCGTTCTACATTACTTTATTTATAGCGTATATTAAAAATATTAATAAATCTCGTTTCACAGTCTGGCGTGTGGCGGAATTATGAAATAGACGAATGGACTATAAATCACTCTAAAGTTTTTTTTTACAATATGTTTGCCAACATCCGACATTTGAAAGATTCGTTCATAATAACCATCATTTTGAATTCTCATCATTTGTGTATCGTAAAGATATAAATTTGAGATATGGTGGATTTATCGTTTACCATCAGCAAGAATATGTTCCTTACAAATAGATCTAGGCTTACAAACCATTTATATTGTAAAGATGATGTTACGCCATACAAGAGGCCTCTAGTGCGTTAAAACTAGTAAAATTTATTAAAACGTCATACAAACATAAAATTTGTAATATGCAACCAAAGTAGGTAAGTCTACGTATTCATGGATACCTAGATGAATGCATCTAACTTCATTAATTCAAAGTATCGTTCTCAATTCAAATCCGTATTGTAACGACCATCACCCCCCCCCCCCCCCCGGCTCGGGCTGCGCTCGCGCAAGCGTTACTAAGCTTATTTTGGTAAACATCCGCTTTATTGATGATTTTGTATTTAAATTTGGAACTACTTCTTTTGAGCGCCTTTTGTTTTTGTTTGTAGACAGGATGGATAAAGTTGGTCGATTCTTTTGATACTTCTTAATAACTTTTCTCTTTATATTCACTTGGTACTTCGGATTCATTTAATACTATGTGAGTATCTGTGTCTGGCTGGATTAGCGTCACGTCCTGGGGCCTAATTCTGTAAGGCCATTTCTCTATCGTAACACGGCAAGACACGTTAAAGGCGTGTTACGCGCGTTTATGGTATTCGCTATGCCAATATCAGATTCCGTAACCACAGTGACGTAAGGAATTGAACTGTCAACTTATCTTGCGCTGCGAGGGCACGTAACACGCCAAGACACGGTATTACCCATAGTAACTACTTAGTATTCTGTGTCTGTGTAAACAATAAGTTTCAATCTCCGAATAAAATTTGTGCTACTAAACATTTATTGAGGATAAAATCGTCTAAAAACCTGTTTTACAATAGAAAACACCTAAAAAATCGAAGCATTTTCGAAAACAACAAGCCGACCGGCAAACGGCGAATTACTACGCAACAAAAAGATGAACGGACAAAACCTGTTGAAAACAATAAAGCAACCTGTGAAGTGACAAATATCCATCTGAAAATAGTGTTTTTTGTGCCTCCTTCCGTGAAAATAGTGTGAAAAGGCCAGAAAAAACAAAAAAATATGTACATAACAAACCCATACATAACCTCAAATACTAGCTGCAATCATCAAATAAATTTATGGAAGAAGTGTTATGTATTGTAAAATCTCCTCCTACTCCTTGCCCGAATCTCTATTCCCCTTGAACTATAATTTGTCGGTCTTTAAGTCGAGAGTAAACCGGTTTCTTCTAGGCAAGCGCGCTACATCGTAGACTATAACATTGCTTACCATCAGGCAAGTTGTAGTCAAGCGTAAGCCTATATCATGTAAAAAAAAAAAAAAAAAATCTCCACACAACCTCCTCCAGTATGGCCGGCCGCCATGGAGGAAAGCATGCCACACCAACAAAGAAACAAACAGAATATACTTGTGCACATATAATGTAAGTTCACTTGCAACAACCAGCCGAATGATACAAAAACATGCCAACATTCCATGGTAAGAAGTACATATAACAAAAATCAAGCTCAAATACAGAATAAGATGTTCAGATAAGAGAAAGAAAACAAAAAAATTGTGGATGCTTTACAACATGGACTAAAGCAGAAATAGAGATGGGCCGGGCACCTTGCATGGTTACCAAATAAAAGATGGACAAAAAGAGCAAGTATCTGGAAAGGAGCACTAGGAAAACAAGGAAGACCTGAAAACAGGTAGAACAAAGATATAGATAAAGTTGCACCGAACTGGAGGCAAGATGGAATAGGCTGGAAGAGGCCTTTACCTAGAAGGAGTCATAATAACCTATGTAAATAAAATAAAATGTCAAGTAATTTGACTTAATACCTATTAAGTAACCAGAAATGTTATAATAGAGATATAAATAAATAAAATAAGCTTTAGTTGTAAATGGGTAGTATAATTAGTCTTGAAGTAGTCAAATAATGTTACATGTATTATAAGGTTTTAAGAATAAGAAGGCTTTTTATTTCAATTCCTTTATTAGCATAAATGTAGGTATTTACATTTGCCCTGTTTAGAGGGGAATTAGGGTGTAGCTAAAATTAAAACTAAATATTCTAAAATCTATAACTTAATATAAAATTAAAAATCTTAATATTTATTATCTCGAATCATGTGGCCTGTGGTTAACTAATCCTAATAAATAAGTAAGTATCCTATCCTACTTCAATTGTAAGTTTATTCATATTCAACATAATATGACATTTTTTAATCTTATATGTGGTATAAGAAAGCGATTAGTGATTCATTGTGAATGGTGTTGTTAAATGTATGATTATTCAATTTGGACCCATCACCTAGCTGTTGCAAGCCCAGCCCAGTCAGCCGTCAAAAGGTGGCTCCGGCCCAGCAGGGATATTAGACCGAATACCTGAAAGACCATAGCGATATGGCTTCAGGTCTCAGCCAATCCCTGCAAGGGCGGGTGGCCCTTTGAATGGGGCTGGGCTATGTCTTTATGGGTAGTGGGTACTATTAGCTTCAAAGCTCTTTGATTACTTTGTCTTATATTTGTGTCTATCAAATAATATTTTTACAATTCTTATATGTACCTGGAGGTAATTTGAGCCCTAATAACACTAATTATCATAATCAAGGCACTGAAGGGACTAAAACAGTATATTAGTGTTGCTTAAATAGATTTTTATTATACACTCATCAATAACTAACATGGGAGATTCAATAATATGCCTATTTTACAAATTAATTTAGTCCATACGCCAGCATCATCACTGGGTCGTCTGCCAGTCCCCAAGGGGTTTCTGGTAGAGCCTCATCGAGATTGCTCTCTGTTGAGGGCTCCAGGGCACGCTGACCCCGGGAAGTCACGTCAAGTCGCTCTGGCCGGCGCGGCGGCGTTCCAGTGACGGGCGGCGTTGCTCGACGTGGTGATGGTGGTGAAATGCCTGACGTGGCAGCGCTTTTCTACAGCACCGGGACGACAGGCGGTGGTTCCTGAAGGTGGTGCAGGCGCGTCGACCTCCCACTCGAGAGCACCAGCACCACGACCGGCGCACGAAACCTCATGCACGAGAGGGAGCGGCTATTGCTACGCCAGTCAAATTATCCTTCTGCGTAAAATACTATCCATTCTGCAAAACACTCACGCGAAGATAAATACAGGAAAAATATTTACAGATATTTACAAAACAAATTCTACAATTGACTTGACACTGACAAGACGAGTAAATGGTTCGTTGAAAAATCATAGTTCAGAGATTTTATTTTAGTAAGCAATAGTAATTTAGTAGCTTTTTATTAGAATTTGTGTAATCAATCAAGAAATTGTGTATTATTTTATGGTTTTCTCGACCTAATTAACTTTTAATTAATAAATAAACTCTCACATCAAAAACCGCAATTTATCGAAAAAACCGGAAAGAAGATTTTTGGACGAACACGTGTAATTGTAACGTGTCATAGACAACCTATCGTATGGCATGTAGAATACCATTTAACCGTGTCTTACCGTGCCACGATACGATACAAGTTACGATGTCGTGTGACGTCACGCGTTTATGGCAAGACAAGCCTGGGCCTTACAGAATCAGGGCCCTGTTTAGAATATCTATTAATTATTATTTATCGGAAGATCTTCAAAGCGACTGTGGATCGGTTCACGATTAACACTTTATCAGTCCAGCCATCAGTCAAATTGTTTGTTTTCTTAGAATAAAAATCATCATCATAAATTTAAGGGCGAGGCCCTTGGCTGTGGAGGCGCCATCTTTCCCGATTTTCTGCCAATTCCTTGACCTGCTTATACGACATGACACCCGCCTGTTCTTTTACTTGGTCCATGTATGACTTTCCCGGCCTTCCTCTTCCTCTTCGCTAGAATAAAAATATAAAGCTTTTTTTTATAAAGGCTTGTCTTTTTAATCTATTTAGTGTTTCTTGCCCAAAAGTAAAAGGACATCTAAGAACCTTGACTTTCTTTCGCATTCGACTAATAAGAAGCAAGTTGCGAGAGGTGTGGAACACATAATGATTACGTTAAGAGCTTCACATTACGTGATTATTTTGACATTTGATAAACCAAGGACAAACTAATATCGCACTAATAATATACATAACTAGTTATTGGCACGAGTTTGTACGTATGCATTAGTACTTATACGTAAGTATTTATAATTTGTATTTTTTTTGTTATAACTTTGTTTTTTTACGGTTTACGCCTTCACACTGAAATGCTGAAATGGCATCCAACATTAGAAATGCATTTCGAACAAAGAAAAGCGACATCTTGTGGTATCGCTGGTCAAAATCAAGTGTAACTTACATTGCCTTTTGCAGTAAAGAGTAAGTAGGTACTTACGTTTGTAACTTTGTAGGTACTTTTTTTTAGTAAAAATGTTTATGTTTAAAAGCTGCGTAGATATTTATGTCCACAATAGTTACATATTGAAATATTTTTTAAAAAAAATGACTGTTTTTAATCTACAATTTATTCCAAACGAACTCGGGTTAAACCATAAAATACTAGTTATAGTTACTAAATAAATTTACCTGGTCACTGTCCACCTGTCTCGTCAAACACATAACAACTCGACACGAGGCGTGTCTTTGATAATAATTAATATAATTCACTGTAATTTAGCACGTACTGGGCGAAAGTACTCTATTTATATATTAGCACGTGACAAAGTCTCGAGAGACGCTATTGTAGGGTAATTCATTAATTAATTCACCTGTTCTTAGTAGTAGCTGTGGTAGTAGCGTGTTTAGCCTGTAGTTAGTTTGAATGAGGTAATCGTGTGTTGTTGTAATGCCTATTGTGAATAATCTCCTGTGACTTTAAAAAGGTTCTATAGTGAAAGGTTTTTCAGGAATGACATGTTAAATTTTAGTTTGGAGATACTTCGAATCGGTAACAGAACACGTTTGTCTTGTTTATTTAAACGCTCATCACGCAAAAAAAGTTGAAGAGTGTGCGGAGGAATTGCATAATTTAATTCCTGGAGCCCCATTTCACCATCGCACGAGTAGAGGCACGGCAAGGAGGCACCGATATACAGTTGAGGTTCCAAAGACTCGCACCTAGCGCTTTGCTTCGACTTTCATCGTGCGAACAGCCAAACTGTGGAACTCCTTGCCCGAATCTCTATTCCCCTTGAACTATAATTTTTCGGTCTTCAAGTCGAGAGTTAACCGGTTTCTTCTAGGCAAGCGCGCTAGATCGTAGACTATAACGTTGCTTAACATCAGGCAAGTTGTAGTCAAGCGTTAGCCAATTTCATGTAAAAAAAAAAGTATGAGGTCTTTTGAAGTGTCATAGACCACTTTTACTGAAAAATTGCGAGCGAAGCCCCGGGCGTCCACTAGTAAATAAATAAGTATGCACTTCGGTAGCTGTCTAATCAAGGGCCCGTAGGATGGTTTGTATCATCCGACACCAGGGTGGAGCCACTCACATACGAATTTACTTTTCGAAAAATGTTTCTTAGCAACAAACGAATGCAATTTTCAAATGTCTACACTATCAACCTACAATCTTTGATCTAGAAATACAGGAATAGTAACATGTCCAATATACTTAAGAAAATGTCTATTTACCTAGATATCCCGTAGTTCCAACATATTTCCTCCCGAAGTCTCGTCGCGCCGTCTCCCATTTCGTCTGACTGCTTCTCCGTGTTTTCTTCGCCTTGGGCTGCTGCCAAGTTTCCAAAAAGCGAATCCATACCATAAATATTATAATGCAGAGCCATTTTTAACTAAAACATGGCCTGATTTCCGCTGTTATAATTCGTTGTAATCTACAGATAGCTGTAGATAGATCTAGCTGTGCGCACTCACATTTAATAATATCTATAAACGATGAAAGAAAGTTTCATTCCAGAGCAAGATGCTTCACAAATTCGCAAACTTATTTCTCGGAGACGAAATGCAAATCATAGGAGCCCATTGAGACTGCTGAGATCGGTGGATAACTCTCGTTGGTCAGATAGACGTCCATGATTGGTGTTTTGTTTTCGAGTGGAAACGTCCTAAAAGTTTTTTTTTTTTTTTTTTTAACTTGAACGGGTTTGCACTTCACCATAGTTTACCTGATAGCAAGTAAGGCTATGGCCTAAGATGGAGCGTGCTTACCCGATAAGAACCGATTCACTCTCGCTTTGAAGATCGCTGGATTATAGTGCGTGGGGAACAGAGAGCCAGGCAGGGAGTTCCACAACCTAGCGGTACGAACAATAAAGGTGGAAGCGTACCGTTTCGTGCGGGTCTTAGGAACTTCCACCATAAACCGGTGTCGTCCTGCCGTACCTCTACTCGTCCGGTGAAAGAAGGGCGCGGGCGGAATTAGTCCGTGCAATTCCGCGGCACACTCTCCGAAATGCAACCGATAGAAAACCGACAAACTGGCGACTTTGCGACGGTGTTCAAGACTTTGAAGTTTCGCTCGGCACAGTTTATTATTACCAATGATCTTCTTGGCTCGACTCTCAATGGCCTCTAGTGCCTCAAGTTGGTACTTGGCTGATCCATCCCAAAGATGCGAACAGTACTCCATGCACGACCGAACTTGTGCTTGATACAAAGTAAGCAGCTGTTCCGGCTTGAAGTACTTTCGCACCTTCGAGAGGATACCCAACTTTTTGGCTGCAACTTCGGCTTTGGACTCAATGTGAGAGCCAAAATTAAGAGTAGGGGACAATGTAATACCAAGAAGATCAAGGTGGTCAGTTATCGGCACAGTCGAATTTCGGAAAGTGGGGGGCAGCTCGAATGGCCTCTTTTTAGCGGTGAAAAGACACGCCTGGGTCTTCGCAGCATTAAACCTGACTAGATTGGCATCACCCCAATCGGAGACTGCCTTGAGAGCCAGGTTTATACGCTTAGTTGTGAAACATTCGACTGTACAAGCATCATCATCATCATCATCCACAGCCTTCTCTATCCCACTGCTGGGGGATCTATCCGTCTGCCTGTTCTTGGCCACCACTCAGTAACCTGTAGGTATAGGCATGCTCCACATTATTTAAACTAAAGTGTTCGCTGGTGCGGGTGAGTATAGTTTCAGTTGATGCCTGACTGTACACGACCTGCCGATCATATGCCTGATTTGATCAGGGTTAAAATAAATGTAACCCGGTATTTTCACACATGATTTCACCATATTATAGTCCACGCTTCCGGAGTTTTTTAATGAAACGTCACGTTTTCCCATGACAGCGGCTGAAGAAACCCATGCAATGCTTTTTATGTGTCCCATTCAGATCACATGTCGACATATACTGACAGCTCCACGTTCAGGGTGACTGGTTGGAAGGTTTTTAATGTAAAACACAATAATAATCAGAGTTTCTATTGCCAACAAAAGTATCTAAGTACATCTTATCAATCTAGTATTTATAGGATAGGCAAACATTCTGATATGGAATTGTTGGTACAACATATCTGTCATTACGTATATGACCATGTTTTTGATCTTGCTTTGCCAGTTAGCGTCGAAAAAGAAATTCAATGTAAATTCCGTACTAAACCAAAATGTTCCTTAATTTCATAGTTAATAAAAGCTAGTAAGGCTCAGCGGTTCCAGTGTCTGCTTTTCATCCAGACGTACCCTGGTTCGAATCCGCCCTACACCAATGACTTGTATTTTTCAAGTTATGTGTAGATTTGCACTCGCTTAGCGGTGAAGGAAAACATCGTGAGGAAACCGACATGTTTGAGGACCACAATATCCGAAGACATGCGTCTTCCGTGGAAGGACCTGGGCGCCCACCATGATGTATCTGCCCAAGAAAACTCCCCTAACGAATTAATTTTGCGGGGGAGTCACGACCCTCAGTCATGAGGAAATACGACTCAAAGAGAGAGAAAACTCACAGAAAAGCTGGAAGTCAACACAAGACACAAGATCCACTCATAATTTAAAATCTTCCTTCATTTTGATAAATTCTTTCACCCAGTCATCCTGTACATACAAGCGCGGTGTTGCAACCGATGCCGCGATGTGTAAACTAGCCCAGAACCGATTGAATAATAAACTGATTCTTGGATATGCATGCACAATGCACATGCCGAGAGCAAAATGTAAACAACAAAAAAATACATCGCTGGTTCAATATTACTTTTACTTTTTTTTGAGCAATCAGGAAAAATATAGATATATGTAATCCTTTATTGCAGGTAAACCCAAATAGCTCACTAAAGATCAACATTCAAGTGTCAAAAGAACCAGTCGCAATCCTGAAGTGGTATATAATAGTTCATATTCATATTCATTTATTCATACTTTCTGTACATGTCATTATTTTACAATAGTCATATTACATGTTCATAAAATTCATTTCATTAATTATCATTAAAAATCAAATTGTACATTAATAAATTATTAATTAGAAATTAAATACAATAATTTACTCTGTATCTACTACAGAATTAACTTTCATGATTTGTTCTACAGTTCTTGTTCCTGTTGGGCCCTTGAATTGAATGTTTATATTATTAATGTTTTTTCCCCATTTATTTGATGCATATCGCAGACATTTGTACTGTGTCCAGCATCAAACAAAGAGATCCAGAAACTGGCTGACGAACAAATTGCATCTCCAGACACAACAGTAATAGCTTCCTCACGCCCACATCTCTACAGTTTGCCCAAATTACCCAAAATAACAATTTTGTCTGACTCACTTAGAAGCATAATGGATACTTAAAGTAATCTTAATATTTATTGTTCTGAATCGCAGGGATTAGTAATAGCAGTTCTTCCGGATTGAAGATGTTCCGTAGATACAATTTCTTTTCTTTTGAACATTAAAAATCTTGGTTAAGATACCCGTTTGGGTAAAAAAAATGATTGGTGATGTTCCGTAGATACAATTTCTTTTCTGTTGAACATTAAAAATGAAGGTAAAGATTTGGATAAAAAAACACCTATAATTTTATTATAATCCTTACCTATTCTTACTTTCATATCTAATGATAGGTTTAGTACGCTAAAATCGCTAAATCGTTTAAAAAATACCTTATGTAAATATTACTAGCCCAGGATCCAATCGTATTTGCCAAGGCATACTATTCTTTGAAAATGTTTGTAAATGATAATAATTAATCGATTTATTTTATATTCTGCGTTGTTCTGATGTCTATCTTGGAGCCAAATGTTATATTTTGAAATGTATTTAGTATTTGTAATGTAGTGAAGAAATAAGTTGACAATGCAATTACAATGTTATGGTGACGTTCTTATTCAGTAACTATACCAATTTTAACTCAAATCTACCAGTTGTTCAAGCGCGACAAAGAAATAAAAATACACACACACACTCGACTATACCTAGTGACTATAGCGCTTATACTTTATATTACTAGGATCATAAAAGAGACTTCTGATAACATTCCGATTTACCTTAAATTAACCTACATAAAAACTTTGCCCTTACAATATTAGTATGATAGCATATTAGCTGAGTTACAGCGTATTCCACATAACGACCTCTCGGAGCTAAGCTTAGGCTTTGCAATTTGTCGGCCATATCCCCGACGTCGGCAATCCGGGGCCGTTTCATGATCGTTTTTACGAGGGACCCGCGCGTCGACGCCGTTATTTTACTCCTAAAGTCTAATGATGATGATGCCGGGGCATTGTGGAGTGCTATTTATAAATTAATCGTCTGTACAAGCTTTGTTTTAAACGAAACGGGGATGCACTTACTCGCCTGATAAGATAAGATAAGATAAGATAAATTTATTGTAAAACAAAACAATATGTTACACTGAACAAATAAATAGCTCTGCCTCTTACATTAGTAAAAAACTGTGTCGTAGAGAGGCAGGTTCTTCCGGGGGTTCTTGTTTACAACTTAGTTTTATATTAACAACTTATAGTAATGTAGTAGGTATGTTTTTAAGTGATTACAAAATAATCTATGCCTAGTTATTGTTTATACAGAATATGATATTACTTAATCTATTTGTATCCTAAATTTTATACAATATAATATGAACAGCTATTTATATATTTACAATGATGTTATGCTTGGAGTATTGGCGATTAGTTCTGGATGTTTGTGTGTGTGTGTGTATGTGTATTTGCACTTACTCGCCTGATGGTTAGATAATTATAGTCTAAGAGCTCGAGACATCGCAATGGAGCGTGCTTACCCAATAACGGCAGTCGATTCCCTCTCACTTTGAAGATAGAATGGTAACCACGAGCTAAGCAACTGACGGCAAGATCAATCCTTGTATAGGTGACTCCAAAAGAAAGAGTTGCATTTGACATGGACGCATCTATGGGTCGTACGCGTTAAATAATAGGTCCTGACAGATAGTCATAGTACTAAAGTAATTAAACCTTGTCACTCTGGGCGGTTTGAAAATTCTCGACACCAGAGTTCACCACATTCAAACGAACTTGCTTATCATATAGCATTACAAGAATGTCAAAACGCGGGTGTACTTGTAAGCAGGTTGTTTGCAGTGTTGGCGTAACTGTTATCTCGAGAAATGCGCGCGCGCACCTTTCACCGCGCCCGGTCAGGCGGCCTTGTGCGACCTTGCTGGGTAAAGTTACTCTCTTTATCCCGGATTAATCTCTGTATCCTATTTAGACAGCGGATCTTGTAAGCAGAGGATGCAGTCCTTATTTATTTTTATTAATTTATACAGCATTCATGAGATTTAAACATCTGAATAACACTTATTCACACGCAGACACACACACACAAAATAAATGACAATGCCTATGGCCGTTACAAGATTGCTAAAAAGCGTTGATCTCGTAATTGTTATCTGTAGGTGAGAAATGCGCGCGCGCACCTTTCACCGCGGGCGGTCAGGCGGCCTTGTGCGACCTTGCACGAAGTTGCATGATGAGGATAATACCTTACATATACCTACTGTGGTTAAACTGACTGAGGTAAAATTAACAAATGTGTAGTAATCAAGACAGTAATGTATTTCGACGTCTTACGACAAATCATCTGAGCGTTATAATCCGTCGCTCGTTTTTGTGAAAGATGATCGAACAGACCGAACACTATACTGTGACTCTACCTAGTTTTTATTTAATTAAATAAAGTAGGTATAAAATGTATTTATTTTATTATCTGGTACTCATATTAATATGTACATGTAATTAATTCATATTAATTAATTCTCAATAAAATGAATGAAATGTGTGCAAAATGTGTTTGTCTTACTTTCCTGAATGTGTTCGTATTTAATTTCTTGTCACAAAATAAATAATTTACATATTTTTTTTAAATGGCATTAATTAAAATAAATGATAAATTTACAAATCAATCATACAGATCAACATATCAGTCAATAATAAATTATTTACATTAGTTATCTAAAGTCAATTTGTTTACATTCGATATGGTTCAGCCACTATCATTTATACTTATAAATAAATAAATAAAATAAATATTCCGGGACATTGCACACAGCCCCATCTAGCCCCACACTAAGCAAACGCTTGTGTCGTGAGTACTAGATAACGGATATAATACTTATATACTTTTTTTTTGTAAATACATACTTATTATACATATAAACGACCAGACTCAACACAAGTAATTATATATTTTTTAAAGTACATACATACTTGTGTTATGCGGGAATCGAACCCGCGACCTGTAGATTAGAAGGCAGAGCCATTACCAACTAAGCTAACAGGCCAGTCAAAATATTATAGTTATTTGTCGAGAGTTTTCAGACCGTCCTAAGGGCCTTTGACATGGTATTTTCAATACGATTGTATGATATTACGATTTGTGTAGTAACGAATGCTTGCTATCCGAACATTTAATGTTGAATCCCACAGGGTCTTATTACAAAACGTGGTTTAATTATTAGTCCAGAACTTTGAAAATACCAAGTTCGTTTTTGTTGTTCGAAATTTGTCTGTCTACTGTCATAATGATGAAACTGTCAAAATGTGATGTCATCAACGTTCCAATTTGAAGATGACATTTTGATTGTATGTACATATGTAAGTATATGTGATTTTTGAACAACAAGAACCGACTTTTTATTTTGAAAGTTTTTGACTAATATTTAAACCACGTTTTGTAATAAGATGTATAGACGTTATACACAGTTAGTCCTGGTTGATTATTACAGTAGTACAGTAGTTAATAGTTACGGCTGAGATGAGACGGCCGCAGTTATCCCACGCTTCTTGACTTACAATACAATGGCGTATTATTTTTTTTATAACACCACTAGTGACGCCTCGTTGCTCTTTATGTCAAAAGAGACAAAGTAAAGAAGTTTAAATTTGTATTTTTTTTAGAAGACAGACGCTTGGCTATATCTCTCACTATTTATGGTGCAGCCTACGATTTAGCGCTCTTGCCTAGAAGGATCCGATTAACCCTCGACTTGAATACCGATAAATGATAGTTCTAGGGAATCAGATAATCCTTGCATTGAATTTTGGATCACTCCTTGGCTTCATAGTTGTGTGAAACACGAACAGACAGTCCAACCAATTCATTGACACTCCAATGTAAATGTACATAATATGATCATTATCACCATTCACCATCAGCCTAATGAGACCCACTGCAGGGTATAGTCCAAGAACAGCGCAAGACAGGGAGTATTGGCGAAAGAGGGATGAGGCCTATACTCTGTATATATCATTTATAGATTGAACTAGCAAACCCCGCGTACTCCGTTTCGCCAGTTTGTAGTGCATGCTATCTATCAGAGATGGCGCTGTATGTGAAAAATAACTTTCCCTGCTTTCCCGCTTTTCTGTTGAATTTTTTTCTGAATTTTCTTTGCTATAAACCTCACAGAACCCGAGACCTTTCCAACGAATGCAAAACCGTGGAAATGGGTTCTTGCGTTCTGGAGTTATAGCGTCAGGAAGGAACCCCTGACTTATTTTTCATATATTAGATTAAATAATAAAACTATAAAACTTGGCTACTTGTTTTCTGACACTATTCAGTATATTCTTTTTCTTATCGAATGAGAGTGGCCAACTCTTGAGAGTTTATCACGTCGCCCCAAGGGCCTCTGACATGGCTTAACGACTGCCGTACTAGACAAACTGCCAAAACTTAGTATATACGATACGAGTACTTACATTAAGTACGTTTAATTTCTTACTTTGTAATTTTTCTAATTTTGTGTTTCAATAAAGAATGTGATCCATCTATAGAACCTAGTAGTAAAGTCTAGACATGTTGTATGTATGTATATCGCCAGCAACACATCTGACCACTTGAATTCGCGACAAATTTACCGACATCTGAAATAGATGTGTTCAATGTAGGATTGCATAAGTAGTTAATTAACGATCCGTTCTGAATGACGGGATCCCACGCCTGGTGCCTGGACTTGTCATCGACTATAAATAGAGGGGGTTACCATTACCTGTTTTAAAAAAATATTTATATAGTAGGCACCACTTTCATTGACATTCTAAGGCTATTTCGGTGTAGTGGCTTAATATACACATATTACTCATATACCTATTATGTTTAACAAAATGTATGTGCATTATTTGTTTTTTTGTATTCTGTGACATTATTGTCATAAGTTGATTAAAACTTTTAAAATATGAAAATGGCCTTCCGTCGATGAACCAAATAAATTGAGTAAGTACTTATGTTTAATTTATGTTCATATTATTGTATTTATATTAATTTTATTTGACGTAAATGTACTTTCTTTAGTTCTTACTGAAATTAATATTTAGTTATATTGTTTCAATATTATTACAGGTATGTAAATGTAATTGACTTTGTAACTTCGGCGCTGTGACATATTATTATTCATTTTGTAAACATTCACACTCTTTTAAGTAATGCAAACAAATCATAGCTTGCCCTCAAGCAAATTAAGTTCAATTACAAACACATTTTACAAAAAAAAACATACAAATAAAGCTAAAAACAATCTAAATAAAAATGCCCGTCCTTGAGTGACATTTGAACCTTCTAATTGTGGAATCACCCACAGCACCACCATTTAGGCGTCATGTGATGTTGTGATGAACAATTGTGAACATTACGCCTCTGATTGGTACCTAACACGATTTTGTGAGGCGGACCATTAAACGGCTAAATATAGACGGAGTTTGGAAACAAAAAGTGTTGTTGGTCGCTGTTGCAAGTTGATAAGAACAGCTGAAAATTGCTGAGTCATTTCTGATGCTGTAAGATGAGTTAGTTAACATTTTACGTAGAAATGTCTATTTTTGAAGAGTCATTGTTTATACACAAGTGTTTGGGAGTAACTCACAAGGCAGCAAACATTATTAAGTGAATTAAAAACGACACTAAACTAAGCCGAATAAGTCTTATTTTGAAATGGATGGTAAACAACAGATTTCGTGTTACTACAACCTATTTCACCTACAACATTAACAAGAAGATTCGTCCAATTAAAGTTTTTTGTCAACAGACTTCGAACAAATTTAATATAGGTATTCGTTCACATCAACAACGTCTGTAAGATTTAATAAGAACCATCTGATTATTCTGGTTATGAACTGATAAAAAATAAAAGTCATTTATTTCAGGCTTGTACCCATAATGTTGTACCCTTATGTTATCTGCGAAGATGTCACGACCCTCAGTAAAGAGGAACACGACGTGAGGAGGAGGATAGTTCAGTGACCTTATAAAAACACTAGCTGGTGCCCGCGACTTCGTCCGCGTGGAATAGTTATTACCATAAAAACGGTTCTAGTGAGTTAACCTTAAAAGATAGGCATATATTGTTGAAGACACTCTGTTAGATTATTTTAAGGGAAATAATTCTTTCTTACATATTTTTGTGATATCTTGAACCGTTATTGCAGCGCACGCAACGGAAGCCCTCAAAGATGAATAATTTTCCCCGTTTTTTCCACATTTTCCATTATTTCTTCGCTCCTATTAGTTACAGCGTGATGTTATATAGCCTAAAGCTTTCCTCGATAAATTGTCTATAAAACACAAAAATAATTTTTCAATTCGCACCAGTAGTTTCTGAGAGTAGCGCGTTCAAACAAACAAACAAACATACAAACAAACTCTTCAGCTTTATAATATTAGTATAGATGACCTTTTCTATAGTATAGTACTCTACATCAAGATGTAACATTTTACGAGTATGTCGCGACTATCTCATAAATTTGCTCCTATTTGAGGACGAGGCAATAAAAGTGATTGGGTTTATTGTTGTAACTGTGACAGGACTGCTAGGTCAGCGCGCGACGTTGTGGCCCTTATACTGTATATAATAATAAGTATTATCTATGCCGTGCCCTTATTCAATCATCATTTCCGGACTTCCGCTAGTTGACCTAATCTATACACACATACATGCAGTATACTTACTTATTGTTGTTTTTATTGGTAAGTACTAGAAAGTTTTTTATTTAGCCTGCGAGGTTTCGATTGTGTTTTCTACTACCACCTTTCGCAATATCAATTATTAAGAACAAACGAATACCTTGCGATCTTCAAAGCGAGAGTGAATATCGGTTCTTACTGGGTAAGCACGTTCCATCCTAGACCGTAATGATAGCTTTCCGTCAGGCGAATTACGGTCAAGTGCAAACCCATTTCTTGTAAAAAAACATAGTTACGGAAAATTACTTTGTAGTATTTTCAAAAATTACTTTATAAAATCATGCTTTTATCTGTGAAAATAGAATTTTCGTTTGGGAGACTTACAACCTAGGTAAATTAATTAAAGCATTTGCTTCGGTACGGTTTCTTTCTGTACTTAGGTTTTTTTCTGTTTACTTAATTAAAAAACAAAATATAATACTTCGTTCATAATGCATTACGACATTCGTGCGTTCCGCGAATTACGCGATTGCCAATTTTGACATTTAAGCTTTAAATTGACAGGTCAATATTATGTCATCTCACCTACACTGCTATCAAATTACTTTAGCAGACGATACCAACTGGTATCCCAAGTGTGATTAATTACCAAAATAGCCTAGTCGTATATTAACGGTGGGCGTTTGCAAAAATGATATTAAAACCGCGTTGATCAGGTCAAATGAGGTGACCTGTGTTTCAATTTCAAGCGAGGTGACCTGCCTGAACTCTGGTGTTAATAATAGTTAATATTAACAGCCACGCTGCGGAGCAGTTTTCCTTGTATGTAAATGGAAGCAGTTGATTCAAGGCCGATCTGTTCTTGATAGCTCGTAAATGTTGGAATTGTTGTTTTACGATGTGTTGAGAATTAGTGATGATTCCGCATGACAACAGCATTTTTAATGAGAAAATATGAGAATATTTTAGCCCTAATTCCACCACTGTACCACTAGGTGCAATGTTTAGAATTTTCTACCTTCTATTAATTTAAGTTTGCTAACAACGCTCGATGCATTGGTGGACTATTGGTTTTAATTCCAATTAGGCACAGTGCTAATATTATATAAGTTAATTATTTACTACACTGATGCTAATCGTCAATTTCATTTTATATCGTGTATTGTTATAACGATGACTAAAATTTTAATTGCGCTAATAAATCGTTGCAAGATTACTTTAATATATGTACCTATATTTCATGCTGTTGGAGCAGTATACCTATAACTGTTATATTTTTGCAGTAATTTATAATTAACAGCCAATTAGTAATGTCTCTTTATGTCGTGTATCTGAAATTTATTTTCAAACAGGACTTTATTTTTCAGTATTTAAGACTTTGACTTTAGTAACTAATAAAAAAAAGTAAATAGAAAAAATGTATACCATTCGTATTTTTTTTTTGAAATGGTATGTCCCGGCTTTTTGTCTAGTACGGCAGTCGTTTATCCATGTCATAGGCCCTTGGGCGGCTTGATATACTCTCGACACCAGAGTTGGCCACTCCCATTCGATAAGAAGAAGTAACTAATGTAACGTACAGTAACTAGCTGGTACATAACTTCGTTATACATATTATTTTACTAGCGATATACCTACATACTAAAATCTTCTGGTAAGACTTCTACTTATCGTATAATAATAAAGTCTATACTAATATTATAAAGCTGAAGAGTTTGTTTGTTTGTTTGAACGCGCTAATCTCAGGAAATACTGGTGCGAATTGAAAAATTCTTTTTGTGTTGAATAGACCATTTATCGAGGAAGGCTTTAGGCTATATAACATCACGCTGCAACTAATATGAGCGAAGAAACAATGGTAAATGTGAAAAAAACGGGGAAAATTATTCATCTTTGAGGGCTTCCGTTGCGTGTGCTGCGAAAACGGTTCCCACGCGGACGAAGTCGCAGGCACAGCTAGTACATAATATAAAAATAGGTAGATTATTTAGTTTTAAGATTTTGATTATACGCCTACATTTAAATGAATATTTTTCTTTCTTTTTCTTTTTTATGCTTTAAAATTACTTCAATTTGATTAACTGTAGACAATGAAAGATGTCGTATTATATTAACCTTGTTTATTGTTTGTTCCAGGTATGAATCCTGTACAATAAAAGCCGACTTTTAAAGTAGGTAAAGTAGGTGGAAGCAACCTGACCTCAGCGCTGTGAGTTAATCAACCTTGAACAAAATGAAGCCGTCACAATGAATAGAAATGATTTTGAGGGACAAATTCGGTGCCTATTCAAAGAATATTAATTTTTGAAAAAAAAAGTCGTTATTTAACACAGTTGGATTTTTTTGGTAAACAAAACTTTAATTCAAAATAAACAACCATATTTTTCAAATGGGTAAGACTGTTTATCTTCGGATGCCTAAATATAATCTAGCGCGCTATTGGTTTTAGTTCTTTATGACACTTATGACACAAACTTTTGCTTAGTATGGGGCTGGATTGCGATGTGTGAAATGTCCTGTATTTATTTATATTCTAATGATGATCTTCAGAGCCAGAATGAATGGGTTTTTATTTATTCACACATTTTATCTCTCATCGTAGATCTATAAATATTATTTAAAAATCTTAAAGTAATAGACATTTTTTTTAAACTTGAACGTGTTTGCACATACTTGGCCATAGTTTACCTGATAGCAAGCAAAGGCTATGGCCTAAGATGGAGCAAATTTTAAGATTAGATTTCGGCAGATCTTATGAAAATCCTAATGATGCATTTCGTTCGTCAGTCAACCAGCATCTAAATCGGACGGCGAACCTGCTGATGCTGTGTTGATCGAAATAAACATGACGCGGAATTGTTTGCATGATGCGGTCATTTCGGGACGGACACCGGACGAACATCTATATACATACATACAGCATTATGAAAATGAAAATTGTGTTTGTATCAAATACATACAGTGTACATAGTTTGGTGCAATTAACGATTTGCCATTTAGCTTTGAAAAGTTATAATTCAATTCATTCATTTCAATTTACAAAACTTTATATTTTGATTTATATGTATAAATTATAAAACATAGTCTCGAAAAAAAGTGCTGAAATTAAGAGCCTTCTTAAAATGGATTGTAATTCATCTTGTATGTAGGTGATATTGTCAAAATTATATTGGTTTCTTTATGTGTAGTGGTAAATGGTGAATGTGGTAATCACTAACTAACAGGTAGCTATCATGCTTATCTGAAAGAAAAACAAAGATATCAACAAACACACTTTCGCATTTTTATATACATACTTAAGTAATGGTATTATTTTACCGACTTAGAGAAAATTCGAGTACGTCCACAGGCCACAGCTAGTAGTATAAAATCATGAACGAAATGACCGGTGACTAAGAGTTGCAGAGATGTTGGACAAATGGCCTCGTAAATGTATATCGAATGTGGAAATTTCGGGATTCCTGGGAACCACCTCGCGGCAGCTTGGCAACAAGCCTGGGGGGATAGTAAGGTTCATGTTTCAAAGATTTCTTTAAAAAGGAAGGTTATTGTTTTAAAACCCATATGTTTGTTGTGATATTATCTGAATTGGATAAAATTTGAATATGAATGACTATCCAGACTGGACTTTTATTCTAAAACCTTATGGCAAAATTTGTAAGTATGTAAGTATATGTTTGGCTGCAGATTTCCCGGAAACTATGAGTGATACCAGTATAGATTTTTGTGTTGGTTTTTAATAGTAGTTTATGCAACTGTCATATAATGAAGGGTATTATAACACGAGTGTGAGTTTATGAAACGAGCGCGACGAGTTTCATAATAGTAACGAGTGTTTTAATACCCGTGTTATATGCAGTTGCATACACTACTTTATCTTCACTAATGCAATTGATCAAACAACAAAAGTAAAAGCTGACAATAGTTAATTTTTCATATAATTTTCTAGATTATTCTGGCAAAAGATTGTGAGTTACTTTTGTTGCCAATTCTAGAATATCCGGAGGCGTACAAATATCATCGTCGCTACCATTTTTAACTTTTAATTTGTATTTAAAAAAACAAAACACATTGCGAAACATTAAATTCACGCGTACGTGTATTGTCACAGTAATTTTGCCGCCATTAAAATCTAACCAACGAGAGCGCAGCGCGACCAACCTGATTGGCCCTGCAATCAGGTTCACGCTTTTTCGATGTTATAATGAGCTATTACGATATCGATGTGGATATTATAACATCATGTGAAATTGCTTAAATTGAGTGTTTTGTTGTCTGTGCTATAACAGTAGTAATTATAAGTCAAGTATTGGAAACATAAGTAGAATGTTACAACATTAGTGTAGATAAAAGCATATTTCATCTTAGCGAACAGCACAAATTTTATCAAATTCGATTTTGCAGTTTTTGAGACACAGGAGGACAGATAAAAACTAGAAGCCTCTTTAATTTTTCAAATACACAAAGATTCATGCTTTAGTCAAATCAAATAAAAACTTCATTTATGTGTAATAAATGATCCATTTTGTTGGTGGCACACAAGAGAGTTTGTTAGTATTTCTCATAGCCGTTTTATCCCCCGTATGCTGAACTCATCAGTGCAAATAGACCGTCATGCCGCCCACCTCGGCGTGATCATTGCACGCGTGTAGCTCTACACTATTAATTGTGCCATTGTATGGACTCTTAGCTCAGCTCTGCATTCATCGGTTTGTAATCAGCAGAGGTCAGCGTTTAGTGTTCATTAGGAATGAGTTCATCTTCGATGGATTTTGTTTTTCATCTTAGGGAATAACACGTTTGAACAACCAAACAAACAGCATTATGAGAATTTGAGATGATATCGAATAAACGAGATTGATGAAAACGTTGGCCGATTCATGAATATTATCGGTACAGCGGTTTTTGAGATAATATATTATGAATATCACTTACTTAGTTATTGAAAATTTGTGGACATTCGGCCTAATTTCTTGCTTAAAATAGACATTTAGTCCAAAAAGTGAACATGTATGCACCTAATCGAGATCAATGTATGCCTTTTCTAAAATGTATGTATATGCGAATTCATACCGTAGGTAAATTAAAATGAAATAACCTTTCTTTTCACTTACTTATGAAATTGGATTTTAAATCAAAACTTTTAGCTCGATGACAAGTTAAAGCAATATCACTAAACTACATACATACATACATATGTACCTACATATTCGCGTATAGTTCTATAACACGACCCACGAACACTTCCTCGTGTTGTGTGTAATTTGTTTGTGTTCGTTTCGCCTTTTAGCTCGCCCCATTACGTTTTTGCATCGCGACTGAAGGCCGATACTTAACTATGTAGCTATGCCTCTATCTATGTAGTATATTATTTCTAATTTATACCACTTTATGCTAGTGTTTTAAACTAAAAACAGGATATCTCGTTTTCTATATTATAAAATGTGGCTTATACTCAGCTTTAACAAGACAAATTACATATGTTTGATCTGATTCTTTGATGAGCTGGAGCCGTTGGTTCCATCGACACTTTTTTCTACATGATATAGGCTTACGCTTGACTACAACTTAAATAATAATAAAAAATAAGTAATTACGTTATGCGTGTATCTTGATCATCATCATCATTATCAGCCTAATGGGACCCACTGCAGGGCATAGGCCTCCACCCTCTTACTAGGGAGTATCTTGATATACACGTGCAAAACTAAACACTGCTTTCTTTGCTCTGCAGTGAGCTGCAATAAAAGCATCACATCACACTTATCACCCCACTCATATATATAAGAACCACAGTTTGTATGTGCATGTTTGGAAATTCTTCATGCACAAATGGCTGAACCTATATGTATGGAATTTGGTATGGAGATAGATTAGAACCTGTATTTACACATTGGCTACTTTTTATCCTGGATTAACGCGGGTAACACCACTGGGCTCTGCTAGTCATAAATAGAAGGAGGAAGAAAAAATATAATGATAGATAAACATAATATACGTACAGAAGGCCTTAGTTATAGGGACGATTTATCAATATGAACATTTCAAGCTACACGGATAACAGCGCACGTAATTCCTACTAAATGGTTTTTACATATAAATTTACATTCGTAGATGAGTCATCAAATCCTAGGTAATTGTAGGTACATAGGTATTTAGTATAGCTCTCGACGCCTGTGCATCTGCTTGCGTTGGCTGCGTCAAGGCTTCATCAGCCACCTGTCGCATCTACATATACTAATATTATAAAGCTGAAGAGTTTGTTTGTTTGAACGCACTAATCTCAGGAAGTACTGGTGCGAATTGAAAAAATATTTTTGTTTTGGATAGACCATTTATCGAGGAAGGCTTTAGGCTATATAACATCATTCTGCAACTAATATGAGCGAAGAAACAATGGAAAATGTGTAAAAAAAACGGGGAAAATTATTCATCTTTGAGGGCTTCCGTTGCGTGTGCTGCGAAAACGGTTCAAGATATCAAAAAATATATATGAAAGAATTATTCCTCTTGAAATGATCTAACAAAATGTCTGCAACAGTATATGTCTATCTTTTAAGATGAACCTGTGGATGAACTCACTAGAACCGTTTTTATGGTAATAACTATTCCATGCGGACGAAGTCGCTGGCACTAGCTAGTAATAGATACACGTGGATTACTTCTAGAGATCTTCTTTTACGTCGGATAGGCTTACGTTTGCCTGATGTTAAGCATTGCTGCAGCCTAGGATGTAACACGCTTACCTAGAAGATACCTATTAACTCTAGATTTGGAAACCCCTGGTTGTAGTTCGCAGGAAACACGGCTTGTGGTAAAGTGTAGTTTTATAATACTTCTGCTACTCGTATGTTTATTGTTTATTTTGTTTCGAGTAAACTTTAAGAATACTACGTGAAACCGTTTGTTTTATCTTTATTCTTATTTAGTTCTCCTGAGACACAAGCATTCTTGCTCAGTTCAGAAGAACCGGTCCAATTCATTGCACAAATAAAATGTACTTTACACATATTTTATAAGATTATATTACAGGCTACAACTATTGTATATTTTAAAATGTTATTTGTGTCAATAAATGATTTTTTTATTTATTATTATTATTCTCTTTTGTTTAGAAAAACGCAGAGAAAATCTTTGTCTTTTTAGGCAAAAAGTGGGATGCAGGTAAAACAATGTGATTCCTGAAATATGAGGAGGTTGATTGTTCGTGTAGTTTAAAAAATATGTGTAAATGAACTGTTTGAAGCAGGATCCGAATATAATTTCTCATGTTGCCGAGCTTACAATTGATAAACACTTACTAAAATCACAAAACAAGAATCACATAAGTAATATAGTGCCAAGTGACGGCCTTATAGCTTAAACGGATCTCGTCAGAATAATCTCTGGCGTAGTTACTTTGAACAGAAATGAGCGTTGTATCTGAGTGGGCGACTCCATTGTTCCAGTAATGTCTATAATTACCGAGGTCAAGGTTCGTGCACTTTTTGCACGCGCTTTTTGTACAGCCTTAGTGTAATCCTTTCGTTCTAGAGATTGAAATTTTTTAGTCCCACCTCCTAACGTATCATCATAATTTTTGGTTTGTGGGTAGTATGAGGTCTTAGAAGCGTCATAGGCTACTTTTTATCTCAAAATAATGCTAGCATAGCCGCGGGCGTCCACTAGTTATATATGTATATTTTAAAGTCATTTATTGTATTGTAAAGTCACGAGATTCTGTGCTGGTAGAATTGGCAGGCGTACATAGCTCGTGTTGATTTTAGAGTTGAATTATTTGAACGATTAATACTAATTACAAGTATGTGATGTTATAATAGTTGAAATACAATAAATTGCAATGATTGAATCATGATGTTAATAATAAACTACGGTTGTTTGATAAATATCGAAAACAGAGCTGTCGACTCACATACATTAAAATAATCGCAGATAATTCAGTGATCGACTACAATTATAAACAATTTCAGTATGTGGACAGTAAATAGTTTATCAGCATTTGAGCAGTCGTTTTTTACGGATTTCGCATGAAGTGACCTGATCATACGATTGTAAAAAAAATACCGAGACTATGTTTGTTGGTCTGTTTGTTAATCTTTCAGGCTGTAACGGTTTTACAGAACATTATAATTTATTTCCTAAACGTGATTGAGGCTACCTTTTATCTCGACACAACTCCAACGAATCCACGGGCATTCTCTTGTATATATAAAAAAAATAATCATTTCTCTCTTGAGTCGCATTTCCTCATGGCTGAGGGTCGTGACTCCCTCGCAGAATTAATTCGTAAAGGGAGTTCTCGTGGTCAGATCACATCGTGGTGGGCGCACAAAAAAAACTTAATTAGATATGTTTTTTACATCTACTCTAATGCACATTGCGCACTAACCAGGGCTGGCACGCGGCCACCTGCCCGCCGCTGTGACTGGCACCGAGCGTCAACAAACACACACACCCGCGTCACCCCTGCATGAAAACACATCACTGGGAAACTTGTATTTATAGCCAAAACATAATTACGTTCCTGTCATAACGCGCGCGCCAGAATTAAACGATACAACGATGTTATAGTCAATAGACACTTCATTATAAAAAAAAACTGTATGGCAACAAGATTCCGATATCGCATGGTTATGAATTCGGGGGTTATTCCGCACGACTTCAACATGGGTAGGATTACTCTGTGAATATTGTCCAATTGTATATATCTGTACCTTATGTGAGGATATTCTGCCCAAGAGAACTCTCCTAACGCATTAGCTGCGGTGGAGTCACGACCCTCAGTCATGAGGAAATACGACTCGTGAGATGTGAGGTTGTAATAATGAAAACCTTATATTGTTTAACATCTGTCGTATTTAAATAAAATGTCTACGTGCACATTGTATAAAATGATTTCACAATAATTAACTATTTTGAATAAAAGTCTTAGTCTGTTAATACATAATATATTCATACAAATGATGTATATTGGTCCATCCAGAGCCTATCGCCATGTTGGCAGTTTGGTGAGTCCACATAATTTAATTCAACCCCGGCTCAATTCAGCTTGTTGACAGAAAGTTTTGTTTTTGAATAGATGGTGGAGTCTCCAGATTATTTCCTTTATGGAATCGAAATACATAAATAAAGAGACTTCTGGCATCACTTTCTAATTGCACACAAAACATAATTTGTAACTATAGTTGCATAGAAAATGTGATTTCACCGGTCGATGGCAGAAGAATAGGCAGTAAAACCATACTTTTGGATTAGTGTACGGTGATATTTATGATGAGAAATATGTATGTACTTCCATCACCATCCATTTGCTTGTTCGTCTACTTTGATAGCTTAAAATCGCACAAAGATGTTCTGGTTACAACTTATTATTTCCGGTAAAAAATCGACTACATAGGTAACTTGGTTCTCAAATTGAATTCATAGATTTTTTTTTGGAATTCGTAGATAAAGTAGAATACATCTATTCTGCGGGTAAGTGACGACTCTCAGTGATGAGGAATACGTTGCGAGGGGGAGGAGATTAAGCAGTTTTTTTTTATTCTTTATTTTATAAAGGGTTTGGTCAGACATGAGTTAATTCGATCACGTGCAATACATTCGTAGTAGAACTATTTGACCCTTTATTTAACCTATATACCTATTTATTTTATTGAACCTTTGGATAAATGTTATGTCGTTCATCTGCGACACAACTCTACCTACATATTTCACCTAAGTTTTCATCTGCTATGGATTTCCGTAAAATAACGCCAATATAATTTAATATCTTATTCCGCGCATAGTTAGTCTTGCCAGTAACCTCGCCTCGTCCTTGAGGTTCATTAACTTATTCCCTCCGTTATCCGAGTGCGGCGCTAATCCTTTTACAGCCGCCGCGCTCGTGACGTCACGCACCTTATCTGTAATTACCTTACTCAACGTGCGGAAGTTATTCCATGTTTTATAATGTGGTGTATTTGCAGAAAATAATGCTGTTTCAAACAGTTTGCGGTATACAAATAAAATAAAATGCTTTTATTACGGACAACAAACGGATCCAAGTACTTGCTATATGTATACTACAAGTAAGTATTAGACATTCTGATACAGTACATCTAAAAAATATGAACTGAAAACTGACTCTGATCTGATAACTCAATAACAAAAATCTTATCGAATGAGAGTGGCTAACTCTGGTGTCGAGAGTAAAAATAAAGTAAGTGTAACAAAAATAAAATAATTTCAGTGCTTTGATAAAGACGGTTTATGTAAGTTTTAGTGGCATCTGAAATGACTTTATTTTTGTTATTGAGTTTGTCAAATTACTCTAGATGTGTCTGACATTGCATATCAGGTTAGTTACATTTCTTAGAACAACACAATTTGAAACAAGCGATGAGGAAATTAGGAAGAGCTGATATCTTGTGAAAATGAGTTGTGGCTTTACGAGTTGGTTGCGCGTGCGCAGGCGGCCGGTGACTCGGGTCGGAACAATAAGGAATCCAGCGCTTGCAGCATTGCGCAGATGATGGGCAAAGAGAGATTTATTTGCATCCTGTGGTTAAACTTCAGCATCAAATTCAAATCCTTTGGGAACAATATCTACTCGTTAAAAATACATACTAACAAACTTCTTCTTCTTATCGTATGAGAGTGGCCAACTCTGGTGTCGAGAGTTTACCAAGCCCTAAGGGCATCTGACATGACTTAACACTGCCGTGCTATACAAACAGCTGGGACCTACAATTTAACGTGTCATCCGACCCACGGAAGCGCCCAAAATGGAATGCCACTTTTCGGTCACCCACAAACTGAGTACGTAGGTTTTTACTTTCAATCCGCTGTAGTATAAAATATATTAGTACTTATACCTATGTATGTTACAATTTTACATTATCAATAAAGATTCTATATCTTTATATCTTTTTTGTAAGAAAAGTGCGTCTTGAATGGAGCTTATCCGCGCTTTAGGTTCTTACATTATTTGCTGACAATCTTTTATCGAGAGATCCTTAGTAACCTCTTCAGATTTTGATGTTACTCGTATTTTTGAAGGACTTTTAAAAGCAATCGATAGCGACAATGGCGACAAAAATGCTTCTATTTGATTCGCTACTATGTTTTTGTTTTTATGCAGAACAATAATGATGAAAAAATTACTAAATAGTTACTTAGATGTAACTTATAGAATACAAACCTTTGTTGCATTTCGTTACCATCAGATAGGCCGATAAACTCTATTTCATAGCATTTAACCTACCCATTGAAATAAAAATAAGCCAGTAATAAAGCATAGTATACAGATAGGCCAAGGCTGGCAGATGGCTCGTATAGTATCGGGTATCGGCCAGATGGGCTCAACGAAAAGTCCAACACTATCATCACAATATGTGCATGCATGAATAGGTACAAGGGTAGCAAGAATTTTAAGAAACTAGGATTTTTTAACGTTTAATAAGCTTACGTTTTACAACAGCCCGTCTTATGTTAAGCTCCACTGTAGTTTAAGATAGAAACCTATTTAGTAAATCTGGCTTTGAAGACCTCCATATTGTAAGGTCCCTGCTACATATAGCTTGTCGGTATCAACACCACGTAGTAATAACCACAGTACAGTGACTTAACCTCGAATCTCTATTCCCCTTGAACTATAATTTGTCGGTCTTCAAGTCGAGAGTAAACCGGTTTCTTCTAGGCAAGCGCGCTAGATCGTAGACTATAACGTTGCTTAACATCAGGCTAGTTGTAGTCGAGCATGAGCCTATTTCATGTAAGAAAAAAAAACCCAACGGAAGACCAGCGCTGCTTGCCATGTAGCCAGCATTATGCTGAGTTGGGATTTTATTGTGGCAAATATGTTTTTTTTTTTTACAAGAAATGGGTTTGTACTTGACCGTAATTCACTCTCGCTTTGAAGATCGCAAGGTTATATTCCGCGGGGAACAGGGAGTCCGGCAGGGAGTTCCACAATTTAGCAGTTCGCACTATAAAAGTGGAAGCAAAACGCTTATTTTCTTTGTACTTTCTTGTTTATTTTTATTTGATTATGAAGCAAATAATGCTTCAATAAATGATTTTCTTTCTTTACTTACTGGGTTTTGCCAAAGTTGACTATATACATAAAAACGATTATGTTCATCTACATTAAAAATAAACATGAAATATTGATATGTGTCTATTATTGTGTATGAACTAGTATCACAAGCATCTGTAAATCTATCGCAAAGCGAAGAATATAAAAACTTCATCTAAGTTTTAAAGGCGGAACATAGACGGAGCTATAAAATTCTAATCCAGTCGAGACCAACATTCCAGTTAAAATAATAATTAATTTGTAATAACCGGCTAGCACTTACGTCAAAAATTACGTCGAAAAATTAACTCGACAAGTTTTGGAAAACTGAGGTTTCCATCATCAGGACGAGTCAGCACGCGCGTGCCGGGACCCCGCCCCGTCCAGACTCATGAAACCTCAGTTTTCCGAAACTTGTCGAGCTAATTTTTCGACGTAATTTTTGACGTAAGTGCTAGCCGGTTATTACAACTAAATAATAATTAAAGTTAAAATCTACAAATATGTTCGGTATTCATAACCATAAATCATCAGTTATGTGTTTACGTGGAAGTTGCAGTTTTAATGTTCCTAGTTCTGGCTATTCAAGTATATTGCGTTGCAACACTGCAGCTTTATAGGAACGGCCTCATTCCTTGCAATGCGATCTATTTCGGATTACATTTTGTTTTTTGCATGAGTTTAGTAGCCGTGCCTGTACATTTCTCCTCCATAAATGTTTATCTCTAAAAGTACTAAATCGATTTTAATATTTGAAATGAAACTGTCACCTATCTTTGAACATATTTTATTACATAGATAAATTACTTAATAAATAATTGAAATCCAACTTAACAACTAAACTATTAAGTCGGTAATCACATGTTGTCTCGTCATTTTACAAGATTTTTAACTTCAAAACTTGCACCTGGAATGTGCAAGACTGTTGCTTTCTCTCACTATTGTATTGACTTATCATATAGTTTCCTATTCATGTTTGTTCCGTATTCATTTATTTTATTTTTTACAATGTACATGTATGAAAAAAAATATCATAAAAAACTTAAACTTATTTATTTTTTATTCCTTGATCTTGAAAACGAAAAGAGCACGCTACCTTGCACTTGTCCATTATCTTGCTTATCTTCAATCAAGTTCAAGTATACTTGACGAATGCATTTGCATTATCTATGTGACGTTGGTGCGGATTATCCGAGTTTAACGCTAAGCCCAAAAAATACCACATGATGTCATGTTCAGTCATGTCTACCTACTGCTTCTAGGTACCTAAGTTTATACCTATCCTATCACATATTATGTAAAAGAAGGAGTAGGAGGTTAAATATGCTGTTTCTAAGATAATTACATTAAATGTGGCTTAAAAAAATACAAGAAACATTAAGTTAGACAGTTACACAGTACAACAATACCTTCACTAATAAGTATAATCTGCCTTACTTCGATCACAATTTGTGAGCGAAGCTGCCTAAACACATTTTAAAATCAGCACAACTCTGGTTGTGTTTAAGAAAACAGGGCTGATCATCCGTTGGGCCTTGATGACTTGACAGTTGACACGCATAAAACAAATATGTACACTAAACAAGACATATGTACTACACATAGAAGATCAAAGTTCAAAATTAATTTATAACAAGGACTTTGATATTAAAACAAATAAGTCACAAACCAACAGCACGAGCTATTATCCACCTCTCAAAAGTCAATGTTATCTATACGTAGAATACATATTACTATGGGTACTTCATTATATAGTCGCCATGTTGTCTGGCCAAGCAATGTGTCTTCTGGGAATTTCATCGTATCTGCCTCCAGCGATAACCTAATTATCTGTGAGGTCATTCTACTGTTGTACACAGGTCACTATCTGTGGGCTTTTTGGTATTTCTATGGCATGTTTGAGCTTGAAAAGTATGTTTTATGTTCATATAAATGGAATCAGCACAGTCTGCCTGTTAATTTGCGGAAGTTCACTGTAGTTGATAACTTCGGAAATACATCTTCTTCTTCTTCTTATCGAATGAGAGTGGCCAACTCTGGTGTCGAGAGTTTATCAAGCCGCCCTAAAGGTCTCTGACATGGCTTAACTACTGCCGTACTAGACAAGCAGCCGGGACCTACAATGCATACATACATTACATACATACACATTAGGTCATATCTATGTAGATACATAAAACTATAAAAGCCTGCACATATAGCTTGCATCTTCTATATCTACCTACCGGCTTCGTACTATTTCTAATTAGCGCATACCCGCGTCCAGATTCCCCTGTTTTATCAGTGTAAAGAGTACCCCATATGACTCTTGGAATTTATACTTCTTACTTCTATATCAAAAATCTCGCACCCGTGATCCCTGCCAGATTGGTTACCTTTTTTTTTTTTTTTTTTTTCGTGGAGGAAATGCATTTACGCATCCCCGCACTCTCCCCGGGGGGGGCGGCGGGGTATGTCGGGCTCAGAGCTAATGGGACTCCACTACCGACTAAAACCTACCACGATGTCCCTTCACCTCGGCAAGGATGGGTTTCGCGGGCAAGCGAGCAATACTCCTCCGCAATTCCCGTCCCAACCGCAGTCCACTGTCCAGGTGGACCCGCCTCAGGAGGACAACCTCCCTCTTACTGCGCGAGCGATGCCCAGGGACATCCAGGCATCGACTCCTCGGGAGGCCCTTATCTCTGCTAGGGGGTATGGGATGCTCCCGCATCCCACGCCCCAGGGCCTCCTAGTGGAGACGGAGTCCGAGCGCGAGCGGCTCGCCTCCGTGTCCTTCTTCTGCGGATCGGATTAGCGGCAGGATTCACCTCCCGCTCCCGCTCCTCGGCCTCCCTTTGCGACACCACCGTCTCGCAAAAGGAGGCCACCGCGTGCCATGACCTCTCGTCGTCAGCCATCTCTAGGTAGCCAGATTGGTTACCTGGAAGAGATCGCTTTGAGCGATAAGGTCGCCGATTAGGACACTAATTTTAAGTTTTGTATGTTTCATTGTGTTTTTTCCTGTTGATGTTGTTTATAATACAGTGTTTTCTATCTATCTATCTATTTGCTACATTGAGTAAAGAAGAGACATAACATCAGCAAATCAACAGTCTTCACGATAATATCGTGTGCCATATAATTCGTAGCGGTTGTTAATAAAGCCATGCTAGCACCTGCTTCAATAAACACATTCGGAACGGCAAACGGCACGTTGATTTCAATCGCGTCGATTTGGCGCGATTATCGTAAATATTGGCTTCGCATGTTTTTGTATCAATTTGCATATTGTACGAGTAATGCTGAGGGGAGTTTCGCACGCTATTGGGTTCAATGGTGATGACTTAAGTTAAGAATTAATTTTATAGCTTGCCTCTGGCAACACGTACCTATTATATTTCAGATTTTGACATTCTTAAGTGTTGAAACTATGTGTAGTTTTTACCCAAGTGAATAAATAGATTGAATTGCATTGACTTGATTTTGATAGGTAAGCGAAGTGTAGGAAGACCTGTGCAACGGTGGCTGGATGATATTAGAAAGTTAGAAGGAAACATCTGGGATGAAAGAGCAAGGCAGGGAGTATTGGCGTAAGAGGGCGGAGGCCTATGCCCTGCAGTGGGTCCCATTAGGCTGATGATGATGATGACTTGATTTTGTGGTTTGGATTCGATTACCTAAGTGAGTTTATGTTAGTGTGGTGGATTGATGGATTCTAGTGTCGTGAGTTTTTGTCGTGAGTATTTGAGTGAAGCCATATCACAGGCCATATCTTCTATTTACTTAAGTATGTATATTTTATTTAGCGATCTTACTTCTTCGATTTCGGTTCGTACTTCTCTTAATATTCTACCTGTTGAAATACATTTACAGATATTTTCTGCTTCTTATCGAATTTGAGAGGCTAACTCTGGTGCCGAGTGTTTATCAAGCCGCCCTTAGGGCCTGTGAAATGGCTTATTTACATATGAAATCTATCCTTTAAAATATGTACATGTAAGTCAAATAAGTACTCGCATTTCTAAAACAAGTAAAAAAATACCCATATTTTTAGTATTCTCAAGAAACAACACGAATTCGTCCGCTTCAATGTTGTTTATCAAATACAAAGGAAGCGCGTTATCGCTAACGAGCCAACATTCTGCAGACCGTGACGTGTTGTGCCGTGGTGGGTGGAGATAGATGAAGATGGCAGCACTTTCTTCATATCATCTTGATATTCAAGTTTATAATAATTTTTTTATATGTCTTTCTCTGTAAAAAAAGGTTTTAGCTATATATAATATACTAGTCTCACTAGTTTCTGTTTTCTTTATTATGTATGTAGTTAATCAAATAAATAGAACCAACGTGAGTATAATGGTACCAGGCCCTCACAACACAGGTTAACCTATTGTACGCCTTCTTAATATTACAATAGTAGGTATGTATGTACCTAACACTTAATTCTTAAGTGATGTAATATCTGTACAAATTTATGTGTAGCATTCCAAACGTAAGTAACGTAAGAACTTATTAATTCCAAGTTTGTCCGCGCGCAGTATTGACTTGCTTACTTTACCTACAGGCTTTGCATTTTTTAATTAAAATGGGGCCCGGGCAGGTAGAAGGTGTAGAAATAATAATAAGAAATACCGTATTAATGTTCGAAAATGTCTTTACCTAGCGAAATAATCATAACTAGCAAGTTTCTTTAGGATTCTTTTAGGTTCTTAAATTAATAATGTAGGTACTTATGTACATTACATACCTACTTAGTTATTAAATTTATATATATGTACTTGTATTAATTTCATAATTTACTGATATCAATGATGATCAGTGTCCGTTAAGATGAAAATCTAAACCATAACTTAGCTGACTTAACTTATTCATATTATAATTTGAATTGGTCCAATAAAGTGTCAAATAAAAAATAAATAAACTTAATAACTCTAAATCGTTAGAGGCTATTGACCACTTATGTAAATTCGTCGCATATATTTCACATTATGTACTACATAATCCATATAACATGTGCCTATAAAAAGGTAGTACACCAGGTAAAGACAGTCATTTATTTGAGGCCAGCGTACCGTGTCTTGTAAACTCACCCACCTGTCGTGGATTCAATTGCATGTAACGATAGTATATGTGCTAGTACTGAAGAGGAAAGTAGCTAATGTATTATTTTTATGCTGTGGGCGCGTTTGGGAAGTAAATAAATATTCCGGGACATATCACACAGCGTCATCTAGCCCCAAACTAAGCAAACGCTTGTATCATGGTTCTAGATAACGTGTTAAGGGTATAAAAAAAAAGGCAAAGTAGCGAATTTAAAGTAAACTATACCTAACTATACTGAGTGCCTCAACAGTTTTTGCGCTAGCTATGTTCTAGGTTATCTTTTGGTAGAATGTATTTTAAACATATTCCTCGGTATCGTCGCGCGTCGTCTTACAAACATATATAGCAAAATGTACAAATTTTGTAACTAATATTTTTTTGGTCTCGTTAGATGAAAATTAAATTTTGTTTTATGAGCCCACAGCAGAAGGTAGTCAAAATTTGAAATTGGCGAATTCGCAACAAGTGACAATATTTTTACTCGTTTCCAAACGCCTCCAGCATAGTTAAGAACATTATAACCAAGGGTCTATTCTTTGTCCATCGAACCATGGCACATATCATGGTATTCATGGTACAGCACCGACTCACGCTCCATGAGCACTGAGGTGGCGATTATAGCGTGTAAGTATTTCGGCAATGGGCCGCGCCGTCTGTTCCGCTCATTTATTTAATTGCACTCGAATATTAAGAACGGAAAAGAAATGTAGGATTTACATTTTAAATCAAATGAGCCTTTATTATGCAGGGCGTTTTTAATTGAACTATGGATTTCACTTTTATACTTGGTTTAGATTAATAAATTTATATATTTACTCGTATTCCGGGACATTCCACAATAGCCAACTAGCCCCATAATAAGCGAGCTAGATTGGTCTACAGATATCTTAGTCTCTATACTCTATATTTTCTCTGTGTCAGGTTTCTTCTAGGCAAGCGAGCTATATACATACATTAGACTACATTTAGGCAGTCTGTGTTCAAAGTTCAAACGTCCATATTTACCATGCGGTAAAAAAATTTGGCTAGTTCTCCGCTACGCTACAGTTTTCTTTATACCTGAATTGTAATACATACGAGTACATATTAATCGCTATTGCTATAAGAATTAGTAACTTAATTAGTTATCACATTTTGTTCTACACTTTGCTTGGAAATCCAACTTTAGGTGTCGTATATTGATTCAGTGAAATACTGCTATAAAAATCTGCTACAAATATATTAAACTAGCTGGTGCGCGCGACTTCGTCCGCGTGGTATAGTTATTACCTTAAAAACGGTTCTAGTGAGTTATCCTTAAAAGATAGACATATACTGTTGCGGACATTTTGTAAGATCATTTCAAGAGAAATACTTCTTTCATACACATTTTTTTGATACCTTGAACCGTTTTCGCAACGCACGCAACGGAAGCCTTCAAAGATGAATAATTTTCCCCGTTTTTTCCACATTTTTTATTGTTTCTCTATAACATCACGCTGCAACTAATAGGAGCGATCCTATTAGTTGCAGCGTGATGTTATAGAGCCTAAAGCCTTCCTCGATAAATGGTATATCCAACAAAAAAGATTTTTTCATTTCGCACCAGTAGTTCCTGAGATTAGCGCGTTCAAACAAACAAACAAACAAACAAACTCTTCAGCTTTATAATATTAGTATAGATGTACGTACCAAGACTTGTTAGAACATTCCTTACAATCTCCATATATCTGTGGTCGTAAAGCGCTCCGCTAGTATAAATAAGGCTCTTCCTCAAACCGCGGCCGCTCGTTCGATATTTACGATTGTCTTTCGTAGAACTACAGCCGATGATGTAGGTAAATTAGAGAACCTTATTCGTTTAGAGAGTATGTGTATGTTGTACATCTGTATATCTGTTTTGTTTACTTTGCTATTACTAGCTGAGTAGCGAAATAAAATTGTAATCTAGTATAAGAAACATAACCTTCTTTGGCAGGCGAATAAAAAAAAAGAAAAGATAAGTATTTTTTTCAATAATCTAGGTTTACGTTTGACTTAGATAGATAGATAAATTGATACTTTATTGGACACTCACATAAAAAACATAATACAAGACGGAAAAAAAATTAAAACTAATGCCACAAATGGCGGCCTTATCGCTAAAAGCGATCTCTTCCAGGCAACCGTAGGATGGAGACTTCAGACTGCTTGATTTTAAGATTGTCAAGCACCACTGCCACTGTACTCTAAGAAGTGGCACGCTTGCCAAGTCACGAGTACCAATGCATGCACTCTAGATTTGAAAACCTCTCTTCTGGACTTTTTTATAATCATATGGTTTGGTTGCACAACAGAAGCATAAATCAACACATCTTCGTTCTAAGGATAATGAAACTACAACTGGTGACTATATCAATATGTATGTTTTTTTATGTACATACATACCTATATCGAATTCACTCAAAAAGTGTCAGTTTATAAGTTGAATATATTATACGATACGTAAATCCTGTTCCAAATAAATATACAATCCACCACTTCCTGTGTTCCCGGGAGATTTTTACTTTAATCTTGTTGATTGATTGCGTTCATTATTTTCTACTTCACTTCTGTTTTCATCCACAAACTGCTGAATCGGAGATTTTATGGACAATTTACTTAATTTAAGGGCCTGTTTATATTCTGTTTGGTTTTGCTAGATGAACTAATTAACATCTAAGTTGGATTTACGAACAAACAGACATGTATATGGTATGTACGTATGTTTACACTAGAGATATTTTTTTTCCTTTACAAAACCGTAAAACTGACATAATTAAAATAAATTCTAAACTTATTGAAATTGTATTGTCACTGACTAATTTAGGTAATTGTTTGCAAACTACATAATTAAGGCTGATGTTTATGTATAACATACATTTCCTAGAAAATTATAACCCAGGAGTCTTCAAATCTAGAGTAAATAGGTTTCTTCTAGGCAAGCGTGCTACATCTTTGACTATAGCGGTGCTTAACATCAGGCAGGCTATAGTAAAACGAAAGCCTATTTAGTGTAAAAAAACAACGAGGAAAATTAGAAACTTATGTGTATATAATATCAATCGACACATCTTTTTTGTACACCAGAAATGTAAAAAAAAAGCCGACAGGAACACTGTTGCCTAGATTATCAAGTCGTCCTAAAACTCTATCAGTATGACATGGTTAAGGTAAACTCTGGTCCTTATAATTTTAAACCCGCCCTAGGGTTCTATGACACGGCTTAGCTTCGTACAAAAGTCCTCAACCCCTCGCCCTATAGCAGCCCTACCCATATAAGGTCACTATGGCGCGTGCTATCACGGGGCTCGTTATCACAAGCAATCAGCCGCCGGAAGGGCTGCCGCCTCGCGACACCGGCCCGCGCTACCGGCCCCAGTAATGTGGGTTTAACTGTTGGATTATCCATATTATTAATACAAACCAAAAGTATTTGACAACCTTCTTAGTTGTTTTGTCCGGATTACTAAAGTAACTTACTACAGTTATTTTCCGTTGCATGTTTAGCGGAGGCAATCGCAAGCGATTTCTAATGTTAAGCAAAGGTCGACGCGGTCACTTCTTGACCGAACTTGGGTGACCGAAAAGTAGCATTCCATTTTGGGCGCTTCCGTGGGTCGGCTGGCACGATTGAAGGTCCCGGCTGTTTGTCTTACTAGACAAAAAAGGCAGTCGTAAAGCCATGTCAGAGGCCCTAAGAGCGGCTTGATAAACTCCCGACACCACCAGTTGGCCACTCTCATTCGATAAGAAGAAGAAAATGTTTTCAATTCTTGTTTTCAAAGATTTTACAATAAAACATGATGCGCTATCTGATTGTAACCACGAACCGAATTCTAAATAATGTAAGCCTTTGAAAAGTTTATACGGAAAGTACCTACCGATATTAAAAGAATAAACTTCGGTTTCCGTTTTAAAATCAACAACACAATCTATCAACACGTTCTAGTCCTATGACCACTTACACTTCGTTTCCAGGACAAACTTTGATAGTACTATCGATCGACCTATACGAGTATCGGTAAACTCGCGAGACTTTCGCTCTCGGTCAACAACACAACACACTTCCTTACACCCACACTCACATTATACATATATACAGGAGATTAGTAACTAACGCGTAACGTTTTTAAGGTGGCTTTAGTGCTTAAAATGCTTTAGTGATTTAGTTTTGCGTATTTTTGAAATGCGTAACCTTAAATGGCATAGTACGTTAAAAGCAATATAATGTATTTTGTTCTACGAATTTTTTAAATTCTAAAAAAAAAGTTCTCCATTCATTTTGTCAGTCAACAACTTTATATCAAACAGTAGTTTCGTTTTTTGCTAACTTTCCAAAGTCATATATGTAATACAACAGAAGTTGTTGCTTTAGTTTTATATCCGTTATATTATACACATGACAATCGTTAACTTAGTTTAAGACTAGATGGCGTTGTGTGATATGTACGGGAATATTTATATATGTAAGTAGGTATTTATTTATACCCACTTAAAAGTTAACGTGTTAGTTACCATTAACTCTGTATACACGGTGGACACGCAATCAATATTAGAGCTAGGTGAATGAATGGACGTAGTGGCTCGCTGTAGTCACTGACCTCTAGTACTTTACCACCTTGGGGTAAATGGCTTGAATTGGGGAGTGATGCTACTTCTATGAATAAGGTGTTGGATACTTGCTGGCGTGGTATAAACTTAATTTGTTAGTTGTAATCGACTACATAGTTCCGTGTTTCTTGAAATAGCTGCCTATATTTGTGAGCATATCTTAGCTTTATCTTGCACTAGCTGTGCCAGCGACTTCATCCGCATGGAATAGTTATTACCATAAAAACTGTTCTAGTGAGTTAATCTTAACAGATAGACATTTATTGTTGCAGACATTTTGTTAGATCATTTCAAGTGGAATAATTCTTTCTTACATATTTTTTTATATCTTGAACCGTTTTCGCAGCACACGCAACGGAAGCCCTCAAAGATGAATAATTTTCCCCGTTTTTTCCATATTTTCCATTGTTTCTTCGTTCCTAATAGTTGCAGCGTAATGTTATATAGCCTAAAGCCTTCCTCGATAAATGGTCTATCCAACACAAAAATATTTTTTCAATTCGCACCAGTAGTTCCTGAGATTTGCGCGTTCAAACAAACAAACTCTTCAGCTTTATAATATTAGTATAGATGTAGGTAAATCGCATTACATATTATATTGATTGGTTGTTGTTATTGAAATATCATTTACTTAAAGCTAGCTAGATCACCATAAAAGAAAACAAGTTTATAAGTTTAATCTGCCGCCGGCATCCTCGTTTGAGAACTAGTTCAATTACAAAACAGGAATTATCCACCACGGGCCACAGTTGCTAGTTGCTTCAGGTGACCTGTTGGTCAAATGCCCGACTGTACAATATTTTAAAAATTAACGTTATGGTCACCTAAATCGAAGAAGCCACTACCATTCTATTTTATAAAGAAAGAACCTACCCTATAAATTAAAATGAGCATGCACTTATGTAAATGTCATGTAACCGCATCGATCGAGCTCTGACTGGCAAGTGGCGGGCAGTTGTTGCGGTTTCGACCGTGAATGATCATCAATGAGGCGGTCGTTACCTCTGCCACTGCCTTATTTATATGGCATACTGTCATAATAGAAACCATAACTTAGTTATAGGTACGTTGCAACCACAAACAATGTGGGGGAATCACGATCCTCGTTAATGAGGAATATGACTCAAAAAAGAGGAGGTCCTATTGTGCACATTGAAAATGTATTATTACTTTAATTACTTAAATACTATACGTATTTAATTTTATTATATTTATTTTATTTTTGTACGTACTTAATACAATAAATAATTTTATAATATGAAAAAACTTACAAAACAAATTTTATTAATTAATAATAAAAACTTAACTAATTAATAACTAACTTATAAACTAAAACTTATAATAAACTTAAAACACCTATAAAAAAAGTATATCTGCAGGCAACGTTGCCAGCATGCTGGCGGCATTGCCACGATTAATTACGTATTTAATGTACCTCCTCGTATGTATATAAATTCATGCCCATATATGTTAAACTCAAAGTCATGACGGTTGTCCTGCGTAACATACAACTTACTGTTGGGAAATTCCCGAAAATATTACGAGTCTTTGACGCGCTTAATGTGCATGTAAGTGCAGTGATTGTTATGATCCTAGTTTAATGTACATATGTATGTTTTTTATACGAAGTGGGTTTATACTTGACCATAATTCGTCTAATGGTAAGCTATGTGTGTGTTATGGTCAATATTGTACATTATATACTGTAACAATAGTAGTATTTATATGGATTTTTATATTATTATGTATACCATCAAACCAGTAACCACAAACATCAACAAATGTCTTATCACTTTAACGTTATGGTGTTCGTGTATCGCTGTCGATGATACAGGAAAACAAATGTAGATAAAGAGACTAATCAATTTCGTGCTTTATTATGTTTATGTCCCAAACATTACTCAAAAAAACACTTAGAAATTAAAAGCTTAAGGGTATTAAATAAGTCACGGACTCCGTGCCCCTTGTTATAAAAGTCACAGCAAGCCACTCGGCGAGCCGTAAACAATAATAAACATTTCACTCGTGAGCTGGTAATGTTATTTATTGAGGCATTCGACAGGCTGCCTTCATCCGGACGCCATTCTTTTCACGGTGGAGTGTTTGCGGCAATTGCGTGTTTTGTGAGCAACAAGAAAGTACTGGGCATGTACTATGATCTTTTTATCTTATGAGAGTGGTTTACTTCAGCGTCGACAGAGTTCGAAACGCTTTAAGGGCTTCTGACTTCAATCTCAAATCAGCAACGTGTCTTCCGACTCACGGATGGGCGCATATCCAGCACTAACGCTTGCATGTTTAACATTGCAAAAGCAAATTCGCTAGCTTTGCTACGGGCGCTATTTTTAGTATGGTTGTAGTAATGGATCTTGAGAATGATATAGGTTGCTCTTTATCCTGATACAACCCGAGCGTAGCTGCGTGCATTCACTAATAAAATATTTTAGTGAGACTTGGAAAACGTCGTATTGTATGGACAAGAGACTATGGTACGGCCAAAAGCATCGTTTGGGCGAAAACGACGTCGCTAAATGGTAGTGTTAGTTTAATGGAGGAGACGCGACACATTACGCGGAGAGTCGTTAGAATGGAGCCACACTGACGGAGCGGGTCGGTGATCAACAGTGTTGACGTTATTAACCGAATTCAAGAGAAAAGACAGACAAACAGCGAGAATAAATCGGTTCTTCTGAGCATTTTTTGAAACTTACACAATTTAAGCTGCATATTTTGAAACTCGCAAGTACTTGCAAGGGAATCAAAACCTAAAGGGTACTTCCAGTCGACCTTGAATCTTGAAATTTGGCATGAAGCAACATTTTATACCACACATAAAGGAAAAATTCCGAAAACCTTAAATTTTTAGTTACATTACAAAATATATATTTTGTAAACCTTGCAGGTTTGTACGGAACCCTCGGTGCGCGAGTCCGACTCGCACTTGGCCGGTTTTTTTTTGTATGTATGTGACTGCAACTCGTCCAATATCGAATAACTTCGTATGAGAGTAGCCAACTCTTAAGACGAAAGTTTTTAGCTTCTACCCCGCTCTAAAGACCACTAACATGGCTTGACACATCCAGCAAACCATCATCATTACAGCAGTAGTAGCAACACCAGTAAAAACTGTTATTTATTCTTGCAGTAACACTTAGAGCTAAGTGTCGGTTGCATTTTGCACCATTCGCAGCTTTCCTCGGCCCCGGGCGCTAGGCGTTAACGACATGAAACTTAGGCTGTTAAAAGTTTCCTTCGACTCACTGAGATTCTTTGATGGCCATATAATACAAATTTAAGACACTTTACGTGAAGTTTCCTGCGCGTGTTTCATACAAGATTTTTAGGACACGCCTTAAAAAAAGAAAGATCCAAAGAAAGATTTTAGCTTCAGAAAATCATCTGTTTGTAAACTCGTATGCCGAAGCAGTGATATAATAACATGTTCATGGTTATGGTAGTTATAAAAATATAAGTTTTTTTATCATCATCTGCCTAAATTTAATCATGTTTTGATCTTGACAAATGCCTCTCCCTGTGCACGTTACTCAGCCCCATTTTGAAAACTACAAAACCACAAAAAACTGTACGTTTGTTAAAGCCTTCTTTGCTTACATAGCCACGTCTGCATGCAGCTTTACTGCTCGGTTATCTCCATCTGAAGCCTAACTGCGCCCTAATGGTCCTCGTTACGGGTATATGTACTATTGTGCCTACAAATACGTAGGTATATGGGATTGCAGAGCATAGGGATGAAAGAGCTCACGTTAGTTTAGATTTTCAGAAGTTAGCATTAGAGTAAAGCCTTTTTACATTGGGCTTTAAAAAGACAATGAAATTCTCAGTGGTACTATACCATATTAATTATGTATACGAGTATAAGGGCGCCTAAGAAAGACACGTTAGTATAATAACATTCTGCGGAAGAGTCACGACCCGTAATGATGAGGACCAAACCTAGTATTCAATTAGAAACGGTATTCTAGTAATTTTAGTAATGTTAATTTTAGTTACATTAATGGTTTTTTAGATTTAGTTTAATTTTAAATAAGTTTTAAAGAAGTGGTTGGCAGCCCTGCCTGTCTGCCGCTCGCCACGTTCACCAATAAACTGAGTAAAGTTTAAGCGAAGCCATAATTAAAGTAAAGCGACGCCATTAATTGCCGATGTAGCGGCGATCCGATAAACTTAGGAATAGTTAGCGTCGAGAGGACGTTGAACTACGGTTTGGTTGACGACCTTTGATTTACTTATGAAGATAAAATTTGGGCTAGCAAATAGTTTCATTGACAAAGGACAATATAACTTACATTTGATTCAAAGCGAAGTTTGAATGAGAGTGCTGAACTCTGTGCCAGGAGTCACAATTTTTGTTGGATTTTTGAAATAGTTTAACGACTAACTACTATACTCGTAACTGATGGAAAATAGTCACTTCACACGAGTATCGAGAATGTCCACCACTAACCACTATACTACATATAGGGTATGGAAATTACTGTTCAATCAACTATATAGAACTTTTATTATAGTAGTATTTAGTTGAAATATGAAAGCTTTCCATTTATGATACAGTTGCTTCATAAACTACCCAAGGCTAGCAACTGACTTCCTATCCTGTCCTTGACAGTTACAAATACAAATTATTTATTGATAATACCACAAATTACAATATATTATATAACAATTACAGTTGTCTCATGCCTTGGTCTTTTAGAAGAATTGATCTTTCCAAGCAAAGTAAGACGTACTTACCTAACGTACGACAGTTTGTGTAATGTATGTGTTTGTCTTGTTGCAGAGAGGAGGTGCGCAACCACGCCGTGCGCTGGAACGCGCAGTTCTCCTTCATGGTGAAGATGTTCTCCAACGCCAGCACCGGCGTGCTCGAGCAGGCTCTCATGCGCGTCTCCGTGCGCAAGGAGTGCAAAGGTGATTTATCTCTTACTAGTATTTCCTTCAGAGAAACAAACCGAAGGACAGTCTTTCCGACCGAATACTGGCCTTCGGGGTTCAGGAAGTCTGATGACAGTCGCTCTGTGTTAAAAGTGGTAGTCTGCCAAATAAATCGAAACCCCATTTAGGAAGATGGCTAGCAAGAACTAGTCTAGTAAGAACAGCAAGATTTCCTCTAGAGAAACTGCCTGATATGGAATGACGACCGCAAAAGGATAGCCATATTACGAATTGGCATTAACTGGACTAGAATCTGCCTTTGTTCTTAAACGAAAACGAACTACCTTTTTAATGAACCAAATTGTGATTTAAAATTCAAAAGCCTAACCATTTTACAAGATACACCGGCGAGTTTGCATCGTTACAAACTTGGTGCAGTGCAGTATGACATGAATGCACATCTCCGCGTTAAGCGTATCCTGTTCAGACGTCCAAGTTGTGTGAAGTTTTCACCAACTTTAACTAGATTACGTCA